>OY759269.1:5171469-5651469 GCA_963662155.1 Lamellibrachia columna
TCTACATTGACACTGCTATGGCTGGGTCTACATGGACACTGCTATGGCCGGATCTACATTGACACTGCTATGGTTGGGTCTACATGGACACTGCTATGGATGGGTCTATATGGACACTGCTATGGCCGGATCTACATTGACACTGCTATGGCTGGGTCTACATGGACACTACTATGGCTGGGTCTACATGGACACTGCTATGGCCGGATCTACATGGACACTACTGTGGTTGGGTCTACATGGACACTGCTATGGCCGGATCTACATGGACACTGCTATGGCTGGGTCTACATGGACACTACAGTGGCTGGGTCTACATGGACACTACTATGGCTGGGTCTACATGGACACTGCTATGGCTGGGTCTACATGGACACTGCTATGGCTGGGTCTACATGGACACTGCTATGGCTGGGTCTACATGGACACTGCTATGGCTGGGTCTACATGGACACTGCTGTTGCTGGGTCTACATGGACACTACTATGGCTGGGTCTACATGGACACTGCTATGGCTGGGTCTACATGGACACTGCTATGGCTGGGTCTACATGGACACTGCTATGGCTGGGTCTACATGGACACTGCTATGGCCGGATCTACATGGACACTGCTATGGCTGGGTCTACATGGACACTGCTATGGCCGGATCTACATTGACACTGCTATGGCTGGGTCTACATGGACACTGCTACGGCTGGGTCTATATGGACACTGCTATGGCTGGGTCTACATGAACACTGCTACGGCTGGGTCTACATGGACACTGCTATGGCTGGGTCTACACGGACACTGCTATGGCTGGGTCTACATGGACACTGCTATGGCCGGATCTACATTGACACTGCTATGGCTGGGTCTACATGGACACTGCTATGGCCGGATCTACATTGACACTGCTATGGCTGGGTTGACATGGACACTGCTATGGCCGGATCTACATTGACACTGCTATGGCTGGGTCTACATGGACACTGCTATGGCTGGGTCTACATGGACACTGCTATGGCCGGATCTACATTGACACTGCTATGGTTGGGTCTACATGGACACTGCTATGGCCGGATCTACATTGACACTGCTATGGCTGGGTCTACATGGACACTGCTATGGCCGGATCTACATTGACACTGCTATGGATGGGTCTATATGGACACTGCTATGGCCGGATCTACATTGACACTGCTATGGCTGGGTCTACATGGACACTACTATGGCTGGGTCTACATGGACACTACTGTGGTTGGGTCTACATGGACACTGCTATGGCCGGATCTACATGGACACTGCTATGGCTGGGTCTACATGGACACTACTATGGCTGGGTCTACATGGACACTACTGTGGTTGGGTCTACATGGACACTGCTATGGCTGGGTCTACATGGACACTGCTATGGCTGGGTCTACATGGACACTGCTATGGCTGGGTCTACATGGACACTGCTATGGCCGGATCTACATGGACACTGCTATGGCTGGGTCTACATGGACACTGCTATGGCCGGATCTACATTGACACTGCTATGGCTGGGTCTACATGGACACTGCTATGGCTGGGTCTACATGGACACTGCTATGGCCGGATCTACATTGACACTGCTATGGTTGGGTCTACATGGACACTGCTATGGCCGGATCTACATTGACACTGCTATGGTTGGGTCTACATGGACACTGCTATGGCCGGATCTACATGGACACTGCTATGGCTGGGTCTACATGGACACTACTGTGGCTGGGTCTACATGGACACTACTATGGCTGGGTCTACATGGACACTGCTATGGCTGGGTCTACATGGACACTGCTACTTTTTAAATTCGGTATCTGTGGATAAGTATTGTGAACGTCTATGAAACCTGCATGTTCTCCGGACGACGACGACGACGACGATGGTGATGATGATACCGTCATGATTAGAGTTTGTACCACTTTATTCCAAATACCATGCTAGATTGTCCGAAAAAATGCCAAAATATCAAACACTTGTCTTTGTTACAAAAGTTGTGCCTCCTAACACGCATTGCTGACACCGTCAGACCCCCGAGTCACACGCAAACTCGTAAATATGCAACGGTACTACTGCAAAAATTGCGTGATATGCTAAATAACTTTACCTGCCCAGAGATCCGTGGAAATTTCCACAGCGACGTGAGCTGTGCGTGTTTCGTTGTTCGTACTCCAGGTGGCTCTGATAATTCATAATCGCTCTCTTTTGAATAAGGGACGCGAATAATCTCCACAGAAAACTGCACCTGAAATAGCAAATGCGTGACAAAGTGTAGTTCTTTGTTCATAAATGCACCATGATGCAAGCAATAAGTTAGAAGATATGTGTTAATTATAATGTGTGCCCCACTATGTGGCCAGGTGGCGGTACAAACCAGTGGGTTACTACCCAAAGCTGCACACAATGCCATGAACGATAGAAGTGGATTCGTCAACAAACTGACAGCTCGCAAGGGCTGCCTGCGTCTATGCAGTGTTGTACACAAATCCTCTCATGATACATGCACACATGTTTTGAATTATCATATCCATCAGAACGTTTAGGAAATCTAGGTTTTTGTTATTTCATTTTTATTTCGCAAGAATTATGTTGTGAGTATTGGTGTCATAAGGGTTTCACGGATTGTGTCAAATAAATGCATCGTAGCCCGCATTGCTGACACCGTCAGACCACCGAATCACACGCAAACTCGAAAATGTGCCACGGTACAAATCATACGTTTTAATGGTGCATAGGAATACATTTAAATGGGTCTTCATGACATATGTGCATGAGTGGGTGCGTGCATGAGTGGGTGCGTGCATGAGTGGGTGCGTGCATGAGTGGGTGCGTGTATGAGTGGGTGCGTGTGCGTGTGGGTGCGTGCATGAGTGGGTGCGTGCATGAGTGGGTGCGTGCATGAGTGGGTGCGTGTGCGTGTGGGTGCGTGCATGAGTGGGTGCGTGTATGAGTGGGTGCGTGCATGAGTGGGTGCGTGTATGAGTGGGTGCGTGTGCGTGTGGGTGCGTGCATGAGTGGGTGCATGCATGAGTGCATGAGTGGGTGCGTGCATGAGTGCATGAGTGGGTGCATGCATGAGTGGGTGCATGCATGAGTGGGTGCGTGCATGAGTGCATGAGTGGGTGCATGCATGAGTGGGTGCATGCATGAGTGGGTGCGTGTGCGTGTGGGTGCGTGCATGAGTGGGTGCATGCATGAGTGCATGAGTGGGTGCATGCATGAGTGGGTGCGTGTATGAGTGCATGAGTGGGTGCATGTATGAGTGCATGAGTGGGTGCATGCATGAGTGGGTGCGTGTTTGTGTCTTAGCCCGAAGGACCGTGTCTGTGGATGGGAATGTAAGCTGTACACATATGTAGCTCGATTGCGATTACATTTTATATACTTTCCTATTTCCTACTAGCCTATTAGTTGCTTGTTCCGGGACTCTGTGAAACCCATAAAGCATTTGCCTTTAGACGTCCCTGGAGATGATACTGGGTGATTTACTGTTCTTTGCAACTTTCCACATTTGCGACGGTCATTGCCAATTTGTATCCTTAAAAATCGGGGGACGAGGCGGACTGATATGTTCAACAGTGAGGACGCACTGGTCCTGCACTATAGACAGTGGTGGATATGTGAAGGAACAGTCTTCGAGCAGTAACGATTGCTTAGCTGAGAAGTCGATGGTAATTAAGCAACCCCAAATAAATCAAAGCGATTGAAATTTTAACAGCATTGTCAGGTGGCAAGTGGAAAAGGAAGCCATTGACTCGTCGAGGGTCCAAAAGATTGTTAACAACATGCGGCCTGCTCTTGACAGACATCTCTCAATTTAGTTTTTTACATATACGCTGGCATTTACACAATGTCAAACGTCACCCGAACGATACATTTACACAATGTCAAACGTCACCCGAACGATACATTTACACAATGTCAAACGTCACCCGAACGATACATTTACACAATGTCAAACGTCACCCGAACGATACATTTACACAATGTCAAACGTCACCCGAACGATACATTTACACAATGTCAAACGTCACCCGAACGATACATTTACACAATGTCAAACGTCACCCGAACGATACATTTACACAATGTCAAACGTCACCCGAACGATACATTTACACAATGTCAAACGTCACCCGAACGATACATTTACACAATGTCAAACGTCACCCGAACGATACATTTACACAATGTCAAACGTCACCCGAACGATACATTTACACAATGTCAAACGTCACCCGAACGATACATTTACACAATGTCAAACGTCACCCGAACGATACATTTACACAATGTCAAACGTCACCCGAACGATACATTTACACAATGTCAAACGTCACCCGAACGATACATTTACACAATGTCAAACGTCACCCGAACGATTCGCGAAACCAGCTGTTGTACGTGATTTTTGTGGCGCGAAGATAATAATAAAAATATATAAAATACTTATATTGCGCTAATATCGTCGGTAGCGCATCAAAACAAAAGTGGCTAAGTAGTTCATACTCGATAAGTATGTAGGAAAATATAGCAACACGTCGTCGTAAACTAAAACCCCACCTGTTTAAACTTGCTTATCCTCCATAGCTCCCCAGCGCACCAATCCAACTGTTTACAACTGGAACTGCTTATGGATTATGAACTGCTTAACCCCTTTTGTTTTGGTGCGCTGCCGAGTTTGGGTCTCCCGAGGATTTCAGCACAATATAAGTTTTTATATATTATAATATTTATTATTATAAGAAGTTCCATTTGTAAACAATTGGGTTGGGGAGCTATTGGGGACAAGCAAGTATAAACGGGTGGGTTTTTAGTTTACAGCGAAATATTGTTATATTTCTTACAGACTTAGCACTTAAGTGCACTATCAGAATTTGCCTGTGTAGTGCAAGGAGTCGTAAGCTCTTGCCTTTTCTCCCGTGCATCTCCGAGCAACTCGGTTTGTAAAGTAGTAAACTGTATGATTCTTATTAACGCGCGGAGTTAATTGCTTCTGTTGGAGCGTGTGAAACGCCGACGACGCCTTTGTAAATAACACCTGTTGTTCTATATTACATACATCAATCCCATTGCGTCAGACGCCGTTCACAGGTGCAGGGTATAAATTAGTGATGAACGTGAACATTGTCCTTGTTATTTGACACAGTTGCTGCTTTGTACAGTGTTGTTGAATCTTCGTTTTTTCCATGTCATAAACATATATTTTACGTTTAAGAATAAATTCAACCACTTTATTATTTTTTAGAATATGTTTAAGACATGTTATCTGTTTTATACTTCAACAATATATCCATTTTCTCATCATACAAATCCAGCATCAAGCCTCACTCGATTTATTCACCGGATGGTGGCGCTGCAGTATGTGGCAGGTGGTTGAATTGTATGGTTATACGCCGACATGGCGTGCACTCGGCCTCTAAGCCTCATATTGTAATGATGGTCACAACGTATAGCCGAATTAAAGAAATGCCAGCAAAAAATTAATTACGAAAGTCTCATGCATCATAATGTCTGCCACATTAGCTCCGAACGCAACTAAAGTATTGTGAATATGGTGGGACAATATGGTGGGACAATATGGTGGGACAACCTGAGAACATCCTATAAACAAATTGTACGGTGTGTAACTATTAACCAAATGAATAATGTACAATATATTATATCAATCAGTATTATGAATAGTGTTTATGGGGAGCGTGTAATAGATTTTAATATATTAAACACACGAACGGTTGTTGTAGCTCTCCTCTTTATCCCTGAAGTTCGGGGTGAAGCTGGCACCGGTACTGGTCGTCGATTTTTTCCCCTTCATATTCCTCACTGAACAAGTTTCACTACCGTCTCCACATCCTCCCCATCCCTCGCTCTCGGTCTCCACGCGGACCACCCCCTCCCACTCCAGCCCTATCTCTTCACGCAGTCCTCCTATCTCCGTCTCGGTCTTCCTGCTTCTACCCTACACTCTAAGCGCATCCGCTCCCTTCGTCAACCGTTCCCCTTCCATTCTCCTCACTTGTCTAGCCCCTTTAACCGGATTATCACCACCATAGCTTTTTGACACCAGCTTCCTCCCTCAGCTTCCTCCCTCAGCTCCTCCATCAGCTCCTCCCTCAGCTTCCTCCCTCAGCTTCCTCCCTCAGCTTCCTCCCTCAGCTTCCTCCATCAGCTCCTCCCTCAGCTTCCTCCCTCAGCTTCCTCCCTCAGCTTCCTCCCTCATCTTCCTCCCTCAGCTTCCTCCCTCAGCTTCCTCCCTCAGCTCCTCCCTCAGCTCCTCCCTCAGCTTCCTCCCTCAGCTTCCTCCCTCAGCTTCCTCCCTCAGCTTCCTCCCTCAGCTTCCTCCCTCATCTTCCTCCCTCAGCTCCTCCCTCAGCTCCTCCCTCAACTTCCTCCCTCAGCTTCCTCCCTCAGCTTCCTCCCTCAGCTCCTCCCTCAGCTTCCTCCCTAAGCTTCTTCCCTCAGCTCCTCTCTCAGCTCCTCCCTCAACTCCTCCCTCAGCTCCTCATTCGTTTGTTTATTCTTCTCCCTCACTTATTCTCGCAATTGTTGTTTTTCCGTCTTCGCCGTCGTCTCTGGGCTGCATAGTTAGGCTGGTGTTACGCACCAGCTATGCATCTTTACTTTTTGCTTCCGAGATATGTGTATATTTCCCATCACATCTTGCATTTTCCTCCACGCATTTGCCCCAGCTTGTATTCTCCTGCGAATGTCCGTCTCCGTGCCACCGTCCCCGCAAACCGCTCCACCCAGGTATACACCGTTGTCTCGTTGGTTCAGTTTCTTCTCATCCAGTCTTATATCTATACCTTTGTTTTGCTGCCCGACCCAAAACACCTCCGTCTTCTCCAGACTTACTCTCAATCCATGTCTAGCAAACATCTCCTTCCATTCCAACCACCGTTCTTGAAGGTCTGTCTCAGTGTCCGCTACGACTACCAGGTCGTTTTCAGATATCGAAACATTTGTGAAAACGAACTTGTTTTGAAATGATGTGGTTTATTTCTTTTAATTGTATAATGGTCATATTATGTCTCCCCTGTTAAACATATTGTATCCAGTTATAACATTTTCACCCTTAGCCGAACCTAGCTCCTTCGTAAATTCGGCGAATAAAGTCTGGCCAAAAACACAAGGATTGTCTGGATTGATTGAATGGTTACTGATACAGTACACCATACAAACTATCTATGCGTGACAAGACACCGTAACTTCGGTCGCAAACTTGACGATGAATTAATTTCGAAGAATTGATGCACTTTAACTTAATTTGCGAAATGTATGGATGTGCTTGTGAAGCGGCCGAATGAAAGAACCACTTAAATTAATAAATTTATGTTCTGCAGCACTGACAGGTATTTGATATAAGATTGTGCATGTCTCATGTCATGATGCTTACAGGTCGACAAGTGACAATTTTAAATCCGAGCACCTAGATTTTATATGTAACATTCGCATTAAAAAGTGTATCGAGGAAAATTCACGAAGCAATCAATTTGTGCACGCCATGTCGGCGTGGACAACTGAGGCTGGTCTAAAGGCGGTTCCCATATGGCGTCGGATTTGTATGCTCAGAAAACGGGGATATATTATTACAGAGTGTTTGGAAGCTTCCCGATCTCAACTCCCTTCATGATCCCCATCCCGCTATGTGGGGTTCGAGGCAAAAAGAACAGAGTTTTTAGTTAGCACTCTCCATGCTGTGGTAAGAAAAAATGCCTGCACGATGTCACCTTACTCAAACATCATATTGCAAATCAATCATGTGGCACCAACTGGACCAAATTTTCAGCTGACGTAGAAACGTAAGATGCTATCCATTAGATAGTTTTTTTAATTCTACCGGCGATCCGCGATGATCGGGTTACGTTGTTACGGGTTACGTTGTTACGGGTTGCAAACACTCCACAGATTCCCCCGATATTCCACTTATCGTACTGATCGCGCGGACAATCGGGATGCGGAATGGGATTTGAGAGATCGGTGTGCTTGCAAGCACTCTCTATTGTTTAAGTATAAAACAACGAAAACATGGCAGTCTTATTACGAAGTGGTATCCTGAACTTAAGGAAGATATGAAATGTAATGAACGTAGCAGATTCTGCAATCGTTATGTGGAATTCGATGCATCGAGAACTGAGTTTTAGTTCGCACTCTCCGTGTTGTGGTAAGAAAAATACTTACACGATGTCACCTTACTCAAACATCATATGGCACCAACAAGACCATGTGGCACCAACTAGACCATATATCCCACTGACATGGAAACGCAAGATGCTATCCATTTCCTAGTATTGTAGTACGCATATTAATCTTTTAAATTCTACCGGCGATCCGCGTAGATCGGGTTACGTTATCACAGGTTACGTTATGTTAAATCGTTGTGTAATATTACAGCAAATAGTATACGAGCTGTTCATAGTTGGGCTACGTTTATATGATGCTGAAACGAAAATGTTGATGTTGTAATTGAATATATAATGAAAGCATGAGGAAAATTGCACATTATGGTTAGAAATTGTTCCTGTAGCGAGCTAATGTTGACACGGCTGTTCACCTGGATTCCGAAATATGTTGTGTGTTTTAGTAGCCGAATAGCCTCCGAATTATTGATAATTGTGGTAGGCGGCATTGGTAGGAAACCGAGTTAGTTCGCATTTTTCTAGATATGTTATATGACTGCTTGGAGGAAAGGCCTTCGTGCAGCTACCTTCTTTCAGTGGCTCCCTGCGCTGTGTGGGGTGTGGCAGGAAGTGGGGGTGGAAGGGGGGAAGTGGGGGTGGGAGGGGGGAAGTGCGGGTGGGAGGGGGGAAGCTGGCCTTACAAACAGTTGGAAGAAACCCTTGTTGTGTGCGTACTCACAATCATCTTTAATACATATAATAAACATTCTTGATTAGTCTTTTCGGGAGTAATAAACTGAATGTATTAAATCATAATTTTGGCTAGAAAAATCATTTTAAGAATTGTGCATTTAGGGCCAGCTACGACTCACTTGTTACAGAACTTGTGGGTCCAAAAGATTGCTGCAATTTGGTGAATTGTTGTGCGTGTAATGTAAATCATAGAACCCAAGCAACGGATTGACCCAGAAACACTTACTGTGGACCCGTGCTTCATTTATGAAGTTGTAAAGCATGCGTTACCAACGGAGCAGGCAGAAACCCAACGGAGCAGGCAGCCAGTTAGTCACATATAAGAATAGTTTGACGTGTTGATTGTTCAACGAAGCGTGATGCGTAACACAAAGGTGCTACGTCTACCGCTTTGGCGATATAAGTACCGGTTTTTCTTCAATAAATTTTTACATAACGTACCGATTTTATTTTGCGCGTACGTCTACCTCCAAAGTGCAATTTCAAAGTTAAAGTATAACGTACCGATTTTAAATTCAATCATACCGCTGAGTCACTATGTAATGTGTATAAAATAAAAGTGTACATACATGTTTATTCGCTAGGTGGCTCTGTAGGCCACCCGTGAAACAAGTCGACTCGGAAATAGTTTACCTTGCGGCTTATTTTGAATGATCAGTCTAGCAACATTGTGTGGAGTCAATATATTGGCTTGTGATACTCCTTCCACACTCCCCTTTCGAGACTCCCACACGAGGCCGAATTCCATTTACCGCTCTGACGTCAATCTTCCGCATTTTTGTGTAATGTTACATGACACCTCTAGTAGCACTTCTCTTGGCACATACGTTAAAGGAAATAAGGTGCGGCGCATGCATTAAAGCCATGATGATGTGGTGCATACATTAGATGATTAAAACAAGAAAGCGGGGCGTATGCATCATGGACAATGTGGAATGGTGAATGTGGTAAAGACTAGAGGGAGTGGAAGGGTTGGCTATTGGTGATATCATTAATGTGTTTACTGTTGCAATAGCTGTATAACTACAGCTTCACAACTATTGCGCTAGCAGTGCAATAGTATCAAGTTCGCTTTAAATAGGCTTTCATATAATTTCACTTGATGTGAGTTAAGCTAGCTGCATAAGGCACGTATTTGACAAATGTATCTTATGATCAATACAGTATTTAAATATGTAGGTTTGTGATTTATTCCCATAACGTTGAGTACACTGTGGGTGCATTATTATAAACCTTAACAAGAGCAGTTATTTAAGAAGTTATGTTGTCTTGTTCAGAAGGTGTGTTTTTTTACTGTTTGTGCACTCACAAGAACTCCCAAAGTTTCTTTTACAAACCACCTTGTCCAAATACGGAGACAGCAGTGTGTAGTGTTTCATATTGACGGTGGTGCTCTTTCCAACATAACACCTGCGCATGTAATATAAAGCTTCAACAAGGGCTACCTGGCTGAAATAATTCTTATAGCATACAGACATAGAACCTGTGCAAACGCTATCACTTGGGATGCACTGCATTACATTATGTTCTTTTGGTGTCCAGTGTTTGTGTTTAAATGTTTATGTTTAGATACACACAACTTTACTGGACACATGTCTTGTGTGTGTGTGTGTGTGTGTGTGTGTGTGTGTGTGTGTGTGTGTGTGTGTGTGTGTGTGTGTGTGTGTGTGTGTTTGCGTGCGTGCGTGCGTGCGTGCGTGCGTGCGTGTGTGCGTGCGTACGTGCGTGCCTGCGTGCGTGCGTGCATGTGAGGGTAAGTTATGTATACAAGAATAATAAAGATACCCCAACTGTGTGAAACTAGACTTGAACTTACGCTTCATTCCCGAGTTCGTCGCTGTTCTTTCTAATGATTAAATAAACTAGCGGGGGGTAAGTGGTATGTATGGTAAATGGGTAAGTGGTATGTATGGTAAAGTACCCCCAGTATTTGCGATCGGTGTGTCTGTATGATGGTTTGTCTCTGACGGTGTGTCTGTGTGATGGTTTGTCTATGACGATGTGTCTGTATGATGGTTTGTCTCTGACGGTGTGTCTGTGTGATGGTTTGTCTCTGACGGTGTGTCTGTATGATGGTTTGTCTATGACGATGTGTCTGTATGATGGTTTGTCTCTGACGGTGTGTCTGTGTGATGGTTTGTCTCTGACGGTGTGTCTGTATGATGGTTTGTCTATGACGATGTGTCTGTATGATGGTTTGTCTCTGACGGTGTGTCTGTGTGATGGTTTGTCTCTGACGGTGTGTCTGTTTGATTGTTTGTCTCTGACGGTGTGTCTGTATGATGGTTTGTCTATGACGATGTGTCTTTATGATGGTTTGTCTCTGACGGTGTGTCTGTGTGATGGTTTGTCTCTGACGGTGTGTCTGTATGATGGTTTGTCTCTGACGATGTGTCTGTTTGCAACAGCTGAATACCACAAATGTAAAACGATTATAGTCCACATTAAAAATAAATGAGTTAGTGCTGCCATCGGGTAGCCATGTCGGTAAAGCAAGCTATGTGTAAATATATCGAGGAACAACGAACAACAACAACTATGAAATACCTAGTAGTAGATATGGTGCTCATCGGCAAAACGACCAGGGTCCTGGCGGATAAAGCTACAACGACCAAGGTCCTGGCGGACAAAGCTACAACGACCAAGGTCCTGGCGGACAAAACTACAACGACCAGGGTCCTGGCGGACAAAGCTACAACGACCAGGGTCCTGGCGGACACAACTACAAAGACCAGGGTCCTGGCGGACAAAGCTACAACGACCAGGGTCCAAACCCATATGTATAATTCCCCGCCAGATTTAGTTTTAGCATATAAAGAATGCCCTTGTAGTCATTTGGCTTAGTTGTTTCACTGCAAAATAATGCATTTTAAGTGTAGGACTAAGGACGGAAAATTAATAAAACGCTCAGAAGCAAATCACATTTTTGTTTGTTAAATTGCTCTAGCTCAAATGGAAAATATATTACTCTGATTGTTTTAGCTTTGCGGTCTTCGGTTATAATTACACAATGTGTCATATAAGTCCAAACTGCCTACGGTTCTGACATCTAAAAAAACAAATGTTAGTTGAGAATCAGTCTACGTTTGAATCGAACCGTTTGAATCGAAATTGTTTATTTTTTAAGTTAATATATTTCATTATATATTATTTCGTCATCCTGCTAAAAAGTTGTAAAATGTTGTAATTTTTCTCAGGTCATAATATCCTCAATAATCTTGAACAGTGTCGCGCAAAAGTCATTGTCAGAACGAGGCAGTACCGACGATTTGTGGTGCAAATGCAGTTTGGAATAAATATATTTTGAGTTTTTTCGGAAGGTAGATATATTTTCAGATGTTTTTTTCGAAGTGATGGGGAATTCGTTCCGGACCCTAGGCGCATCGACAGAGAAAGCACGTTTGCCCGAGTTAAGCTTAGTTTAAGGAACAATAAGTTGTTGTGAAATGGATGACCTGAGCTGCCTGCGGATATTTGAAAAAAAAATGAAGAAGACTAGCCAAGTAGGGCGGTTCTTGTGTAGATAGTGTAGGAAATTTAAGAGTGGACAGTTTAAAATTAATTCGATAAGTAACAGGAAACCACTGTAACTGTCTAAGTAGTGGTAGTGATGGTGAATAACGAGGCGCTCTGAGTACCATACGTGCCAGACAACTTTGTTCTCGTTGGAGTCTGTTTTAGCAATGAAGTAGTGAATTACAATAGTCGAGGCTTCTACTAATTAGTGCTGTTGATATTGTTTTAGCATGTAAACCGGCATACAGGTGATGATTGAGATTATAATTAGTAATAACTTGGCTGAGAGACGTAGTGTATAAGCTAAACAGAACAGGGTCAAGGACAGATCGTTGCGGGACTCCGAATGGAAGGTGTTGTGGGCAAAATCGTATACCAGATATGTCAATGCTTTGGTGTACGTCTGGAAAATATGAGTTGAACTTTGGTGTATGTCTAAAAAGTATGATTTGAACCATATGATTTGAACAGAGCTGTGCCAGAAATGCCAAAATGTCTATGGAGCCTTTGTAAAATGATTGAATGACCAATCGTATCGATAGCAGCTAAAAGATCTATTAAAGTGAGTGCAGTTACTTCGCTATTGTCCCTGTTTTTAACTAAGTCATTGTATATCTTGAGAAGAGCAGTTTCGGTAGAATGAAATCGTTTATATGCAGATTGTAGACCATTAAAGACTTATAAAAAATTTATAAGTGATATTTATAAATATGTTCATGAAGGTGATTAGTAACGTCTTTTTCCAATACTTTTGACAGAAAACTGAGAATGGAGATAGGACGATAATTCTTTAGGTAATTTTTACACAGAGTGTGTCTTTAATAAGTTGATTTGCAAGAGCTTGTTTGAAATCTCCATTACAACTCAGTCCTATATTGAAAGGTTTATAATAGTATTAATAGGAAAAAATAGTTGATTGATACAGCTTTTTAGCAGAAGTGTTGGAAGTAGTTCTAGATCATACGATTTGTTGCTCCCCATTTTAACTTTGCTCGGTTTTCTGAACAAATACCTAGTCATTTGACCGCCGCGGTATCACGTAGTCACCTTAAAGGAACACAGTATATAGACCATTAAACTGTTGTATAATAACATGGGACGGTAGGGCATTATCGCTCATTTTATTGTTAATACATGTATGTACATATTTACAGCCAATATTACTGGCCATTTTCATGATCTAGACTCTATGACAAGCCTACCAGACACCTTGTTTACAGAGTCCCCAGTCGTCACTACGTCCAGTGCTCTGGTGAGACGATCATCTCCGTACGACCCTCTTGTTTTGCGTTTATAGTTGCATAAAACAGTAGTTTGTATTATTATACACCCTTCAAGCACAGAGGTTTATGACATAATTAATTTATATGGCAGACTCGTAGTATTATACACACACGCACAAACATTTATTATCATATTATATAGGTCTACATATAATTATTACACATATATTTTATGTCTAAACAATATTAAGCAATATATATTGGTTAGCTACGGTTGGGGTTCAATTTATAATCTCATTTCAATAGTAAACATATTGAGATTATCACGTTCGATATTTAGTATTTAGCGGTGTTTCAATGTACTTTTAAATGCGCGGAATTAACCGATGCGATGTACAGGTAGATGTTTGATCTGAAGCGTAACGCATATATCTTTGCTTATAATATGTTTTAATTAACACGGGTAGACTAGTATGTGGCAGCAAGACGAAGTTATCTCCTTACAATGTACGGGGCATAAACTCTATATATGGATGTTTTAATTGAATAACTAATGAAACTATGAGGAAAACGGAGCAGCATGGAGGTGTGGGTCCAATATGTTGGCTTGTGATACTGCTTCGACACTCCTCCTTTCGCGACTGTAACTCGGGGCCGATCTCCGTTTACCGCTCTGATGTCAAGAAAGCAGTAGATCTTCCGCTTTTTGTCCAAGGTTACTTGACACTTGTGGTAACACATCTCTTAGCGCATGCGCTAAAGGAAACAAGGTGTGGCGTCTACATTAAAGGCCGACGGAGTAGTGCATGCATTAGATGATTGGAACAAGAGGGCGGGGCGTATGCATCAAGGACAAAGTGGAGTGGCGAATGTATTAAAGACTAGAATGAATGGAAGGGGTGACTATTGATGGTATTATCTAATGTGTTTACTATTGCAATAGCTGTATAACTACAGCTTCACAACTACTGCGTGAGTAGTGCAATAGTATCATGAACGCTTTAACATATCATTTACCACCCGCCATTTTATGTAATTATTAGAAGGAACAGCTGCGAACTCGGGGATGAAACAAAAGTAGGCTTTCTTATCATTTCGCTTTATGTGAGCTAAGTTAGCTGTATATGGCACATACTTGACAAATGCATCTTACTATCAATGCAACACTATAAACACGTAGGTCTGTGTTCATTCCCATAACGTTGGTACACTGTAGTGCATGATTATAAACCTTAACAAAAACAGTTATTTAAGAAGTTATGTTGTCTTGTTCAGAAGGTGTGTTTTTATTACCGTTTGTCCACTCACAAGAATACCCAAGGTTTCTTTTACAAAGCACCTTGTCCAAACACGGAGACAGCAGTGTTGACCATTGGCCGGTCACGATATATCCGACTGTATCATACACGCTCTCCGAACAATGTAGTGCTTTCATATTGACGGCGTTGCTCTTTTCAACATAACACCTGCGCATGTAATATGAAACTTCAACACTGGCTGAAATAATACTGACAGCCTGCATAGATTTGCTGGGCAGGAGTGAAGAACGTTAGAACAAATGACCTTATATTACATATATCAACCTATTTGTGTCATGCGGCGTTCGCCAGTGCAGGACATAAATAATGACGGAGACAGCAAATACTCCGTGTTGTTTGGCACAGCGGATGTTTGAAACGATGTTAGAAGTGTCGTGTCCGCACGAAACTGGAGGGTGGGGCAAAGGAGTGTATTCGCCCATATCAACATTAATGTGCACGGATGTGCACGCTTGCGCATGCTTGCATGTTTGCGTGCACCTACTACTAACGTGAACGCATGCTTGTGTCTAAGATCTTTTGTATCAATACAAGGTATGATTTAGTAGCGCTGCACTTCGTGGAGCAACAATACAATATCGACTCAATCACATAGACATGTTTACTATCCCGTGGTTTATTTTTACATGTAACGTTGACACCTACAACCAACCAACAAAACTATTTTTCACAGCGTTTCATGTGTTTAAGAAGCCAGATATACCTTAAAACACACGGTTCGCATTCGTCCCATTCAAGCCACTCTAACTATAAGCGGTGAATACCATATACTGACCACACGACCACTCCTGCTGACAGGAGGTCGAGGAGCATTGAAATCATCAGGATATCTATTATTTCCATGAAGCATTTAAAGCTCATTCCGCAATTAAATATTTCGGTCGTCTCGTTTTAGAAGCTACTTACCTAGTAGCAGAAGCTACTTATCTAGTAGCAGAAGCTACTTATCTAGTAGCAGAAGCTACTTATCTAGAAGCAGAAGCTACTTATCTAGTAGTCACAGCAACATGCTAGCTCAGTTGTACAATTTGTTTTATCTAGTTTTGATGAAATCATCGGACAAACTATTACATTGTTTTCAACTGCGTCCAATCAAAGAGTAACGTATCAAGGTATGTTTTCTGTTTGACAGAGCATTTTGTCGGTGATGACCAAGTTAAGCAACTTGATACCTAATGGTTGTTGTATTGATGACATTAAGTAGTGAGTAGTTAATAGTTAACAATGCTATTAAGATGAAAAAGACACGGGAGAGCGCAAAGGCGACATGGAAAGCAGCAAAAGAAACTTGGCGACTTGCAAAAGAAACGGCAGAGGAGGCCAATAAACTGTGTGACAAATCGGCAAGGCGACGTTGGAACAATATCAAGAAGATTTTGAAGAGATGGCGGCGCCGATGTTTGGGGTATGTAGAGCGCCGGTGATATACTTAATTAATAACAATATTGTTGCAGTAGCTGAGCTGCTTTGTTGTAACATGTTTATTTGTGTTTGGGTTTTCATTGTTGAACTACTGTTCTAAGACGTCTACTCGTAGTTCTATGTTGCCTACAAAATGCCTGGGTAGTTGGGGAAGACAAGTACTAGTAAACGGCGCGGTAGATTGGCGGATATGGCGCCACCCACTGTAGTTTTAAAATGTAAAAAATGTCGTTAACCCCACTTTGTCAGTGTCTTTCGAAAGAGACACTGAAAGTTGTTGGTTCTCTCTCTACATG
Source organism: Lamellibrachia columna (assembly GCA_963662155.1). Taxonomy (NCBI): domain Eukaryota; kingdom Metazoa; phylum Annelida; class Polychaeta; order Sabellida; family Siboglinidae; genus Lamellibrachia; species Lamellibrachia columna. The sequence continues at coordinate 5,188,131 of OY759269.1, forward strand.
GTGTTTGTGCCAGGGGAAGTAAAAGAACCCACACATAGTAATGGAAAACACTCCGTCAATAAATCATGAACTGATACTGCAGCCGTTGTTGATGCACGTAACTAAAGTCGCATAATAACTACCAATGGTGGGTGGTATATTGGATGTACTTCATGGATGGTGGGATTTGTTGCTAGAAGGGGCGGCTAGATAATCTTTTGCACACAATTAGTATCACGTTGGAATCATCTTTGACACAAGAGATGTATCTCGTATATTCGCTTTGATGTTGTATCACGGCGCTATTAGTTGTAAGCTTGCGCCACGGTTGCTAGTACATTACAATATTTGTATTATTTATCTTGGTGAGAGGCTTCCATACGTTTGAAGTAACAACATTTGCAACATAGTCTATAAACGCGTTTTGCAATCAACTGTGTAACATATACATGGCGTCTATGACGCTGCTAGAATAGTACGTTGAAGACGAGGCAGCGAAATCGAAACGCAGGTAGTTCAGCAGGCCCTGCGTTTAAGTTGTGCGTCGTTTCGAAATATTTCAAATCACATATATGAAGCGTTTGTTCATAACACTATGTAATCTTCCGCGTGAGAACCTTTATTTCTTGGCATCAGCAGTTCGAGTCTACGGGCATGTCCGCACCGACATTGCTTAGTAGAATATACATTTAATGACGGTGTAGATGTTATTAGAATATATATTTACTTTTATTCGCCCATTCGCTCCTTTATTCACGGATCCATTAGTCAGTATGTGATATATATGACACACACCTTAAGTCTATAGGATACTCATCAAGTAAGCCATGTTTCATTATGGAGGGGTGTGGCAGGAATTAGGAGGTTGGTCCTGGAAGGTGAGAGGTTGGTCCTGGAAGGTGAGAGGTTGGTCCTGGAAGGTGGGAGGTTGGTCCTGGAAGGTGAGAGGTTGGTCCTGGAAGGTGAGAGGTTGGTCCTGGAAGGTGAGAGGTTGGTCCTGGAAGGTGGGAGGTTGGTCCTGGAAGGTGAGAGGTTGGTCCTGGAAGGTGGGAGGTTGGTCCTGGAAGGTGAGAGGTTGGTCCTGGAAGGTGGGAGGTTGGTCCTGGAAGGTGGGAGGTTGGTCCTGGAAGGTGGGAGGTTGGTCCTGGAAGGTGAGAGGTTGGTCCTGGAAGGTGAGAGGTTGGTCCTGGAAGGTGGGAGGTTGGTCCTGGAAGGTGAGAGGTTGGTCCTGGAAGGTGGGAGGTTGGTCCTGGAAGGTGAGAGGTTGGTCCTGGAAGGTGAGAGGTTGGTCCTGGAAGGTGAGAGGTTGGTCCTGGAAGGTGGGAGGTTGGTCCTGGAAGGTGAGAGGTTGGTCCTGGAAGGTGGGAGGTTGGTCCTGGAAGGTGGGAGGTTGGTCCTGGAAGGTGAGAGGTTGGTCCTGGAAGGTGGGAGGTTGGTCCTGGAAGGTGAGAGGTTGGTCCTGGAAGGTGGGAGGTTGGTCCTGGAAGGTGAGAGGTTGGTCCTGGAAGGTGAGAGGTTGGTCCTGGAAGGTGGGAGGTTGGTCCTGGAAGGTGAGAGGTTGGTCCTGGAAGGTGGGAGGTTGGTCCTGGAAGGTGGGAGGTTGGTCCTGGAAGGTGAGAGGTTGGTCCTGGAAGGTGGGAGGTTGGTCCTGGAAGGTGAGAGGTTGGTCCTGGAAGGTGGGAGGTTGGCCTAATAATAGGTGGGAGGTGGGATTGTGAGATGGAACGTGTGCAAGACAGTAATCTTATAACATGATTGTTAATGTAGGTTCATTGTTCATGCATATTGAAGTGTATACTTTTAATGTATACTTATAATGTAGGTTCATTGTTCATGCATATTGAAGTGTATACTTATAATGTATACTTATAATGTTATTCGTCGCATTGATTTCCGTGTGCGCAGTAGTTGATACAGATCTATTTACCGCATGAACTTCACTAGATATGGCCAACGTTAAGTCATGTTATTATATAACTACCGGTGGTAATGTTTATAACATTATTATTGATATGGGCGCATTTGACCTCTGACTGGAATGCTCGAAGTATGTTAATGCATGCATATGCGGTTATGCCCCAATACCCTGGGACATATCCGCACACTAGTGATCAACATAATATTAATAACGTACGTTTTTCTTAGTGGAGTAGTAGAAGTTTGATAATTGGTAGTTGTAAACTATTAAATATACAGATTAGCGAGGCCTTCTTGAATAAACAGTTCAGTGTGCGGACATACCCCACCTTCCTGTACATGCATATTCACCCTGTCTAATAAAATGTACAAACCGAATGTAGCTCGCCAGTGGGGTGTTTTTTGAAAAGGCATTAAAGGGCTACATACAGATGGCTGCAAGCACCGGGTGTTTTCGTCTGTAGGAGTTCGTATCAGTTACGTTGGCACACCTCCAAATGAGTCATACGTCATTTACTGTACAATCATATTTCACAAAATGTATCATATACAGGATGCAGGATAAAAGGCACACGTCCAGGAGTATTATGTATTACCACCAGCGATGCATGGAAACAATAAATATATATTTTTTTCTCCCCCCACCCCCTTCCTCCCTCTCCCTCTCCCTCCCTCCCTGCCTCCCACTCACTTCCTCCCCCTCTATTTCTCTCGTGCCGTTGGGTTTGATATATGACAACTAAATCCGCTTATATAGTATGTTAACACACCTCACGTTTACTCGCAATCAGCCGTGTTATTCTGCTTAAGAATGTGTCCGTTAACGGGAAAGAAAATGTATAATCGTTTACAGTAATTGCATGAGTATAACGTATCATAACATTTGTCGATGATGCCTATAAATTATCAATAATATTGTCGTCTTCATTTTCGTCTTGTCGTCGTAACGCAACGTGCCATTTTAATATGTTAGTGCCATTTTAATATGTTGAACAATCCCAGTTATTGTAATATGTTGTGTGTATCTGCCAAAATACATAAATAAACCATACTGATTTACGCAGGACATACTAATTTAAGTATCTTATAACCGTATACATTTGCTTGCCTCATAAAACTTGCCCTGTCAGTGACAGTTATACGTGTTGCGAAGAGAAGTACAATGACTTATCTCACTGTGTTTAATACATCAAGGCATTTGATTTACGCTAATCGGCAAACATATGCTGTTCGTAATACATAAATATCTTAGATATGTTTAACTCCGCATACGATTTATGATAATGCCGCTCCCTTGTGAAATCAAGTTCATCCATGTGTGCTTCTGTTACTATGCATAGCTCTTACTTTACACCATAACACTGGTAGACCTACGAGAGCTGCCACACTTCTCCTTATCTACCAGGGCTGGGGTCAATTCCTTTCAATCAATTCCAATTCCGCTCCAATTCCTTGCAATTCCTTTTCATTCAATTCCAATTTCAAATCCTTTTTTTTTCAATTCTTTTTTAGTAATTCCAATTCCAATTCCTTTCAAAATCGTTCAATTCCAATTCCCGCTCCCGCTCCCGCTCCCGCTCCCGCTCCCGCTCCCGCTCCCGCTCCCGCTCCCGCTCCCGCTCCCGCTCCCGCTCCCGCTCCCGCTCCCGCTCCAATTCCACATAACGACAAAAGTCAACAATGAAAGATTAATGTGCATGTAGCATGTCATTATTCTTTGCATAATCATTATGACTATCATACATGTGTAATGTACATTCATACATGGTAATTAAGTTACATAGAAATGAGCAATCAACACACTGTTCTGATGATGCATGTTAGGCAACACATATTTATACTGGCAAGTGGGAAACCATTTTCACACATTTGGCTACAGCTAGCTTGCCTATGCTTTGTAGTTGGTCAGTGGTCATTGATCTCTGATTAGTAATCAGTGATTACTGATTGATCAACAGCATGGCTGTAGCCTGCCAATAAGTGTCTTTTCATGGGTGTAAAAGGGCTAACTTCCCAGGTCTGTAAACAGTTGAAAATATCTTTGATGTTTCTATTAAAGCCAGTCTGGAACCCATCATTAACCCGCTGGCAAGTGGCAACATAAAGAAATCATAAGATACTGGCATGAATGACAGGATTTAAGTTTTCAGATCCTCAATGCATGAGTTGATAGCATTATTATACACATAGCCGCCTACAACAGGCTAGAAAAATATTGGTTGATGTCACACAAAAATCAGATGCTCAATTCCTTTCCATTCAATTCCAATTCCAATTCATTTTGTTCAAAAAAAAATTCAATTCCAATTCCAATTCCTCTCATTCAAAATCTTTCAATTCCAATTCCGCTCCAATTCCGGATTTGGACTTGGAATTGAATTGATTAATTCCAATTCCTTGGGAATTGACCCCAGCCCTGTTATCTACTATACGAATGCACATGTGACGTGGTGAAACATTACTCTTACATCCAAATAAATATCAAAATAAACGAAAACTTTTCATTTCCTATGCCTAGCTTCGCGGATTGTAGGCGTAGAAGATATAGTTAGCTTTTTGGTAAAAAAAATTTTCGTTACATGTGTATGTGTGTGGTAAATATATGAGGAGAAGTTTGGCGGCTCTAGGTGGTCGTCTTCATGGTTAGGTCAGGAAGTAAACATCGCAATAGCAGGAGTTTCGGCCCTCGGAGAATTCGGCCCAACTGCCATGTTGTTTCGGCTTGGTGATTTCGGCCACTGATATGACACGCAAGATATACTCACTGAAGGGTTTTTTATTCCTGTACTTGTCATCGAAATAATGCTGAGTTTAACTAGATACTGTTGAAGTACACTACTTTGTCTGTTTCGTACAATGCTTCACATTCAAAATGATCTGACGAAAAACACTGCATAGATCAAAGACCATATGCAGGTGGCTCCGTTCTATTAACAATACAATAATCGCTTTTCGGTATCATTGCTCTGTATTTGATTTAATTTAAAACAAAAACTGCGGAGAATTCCCCTGATGAGGGGAAACACTTGAAAATCTGTAATGCAGAACAAGATATTATGAGAGAATGAGAGAATAAATAGAATGCTTTATTCACAGAAAGACACATTAAAATTCATGTGCTCGCTACATAATCGCTAGGGCCGAGATCGCTATGCCCGTTGTGCTCTGAGGCCGAAGTTATCAAAGTTGCGGGCCGAACTCTCCAAAGAATGCTGTCCGAATTCACCGGGTCGAATTCACAGTGAGCCGACATCGCCTGTGTCCGCGTTGACAGCTCGCTTCGATCCTAGGTGGATTGTGGTCATCGTCATAGCTTCCACTACTGGGCATAATGTGGGCACAGCATCCTCTTTCAAAGAGATTTCAGCACCAGGAGAACCGAGGACTGCACCTTCTCTGGTCCGGATCACAGTCGAAACAAGTTTTCTCGGAGCGAACAAAGTCGGCTGCGCTTCGTCGACTTGAAGTTTGCTTTTTTAAACAACGTTGGCTCCGTAGGGAACTTAGACCAACTACATGTTACTTTATTCTTACAACTGTTTGCATTATAATCAAATGCCGTTATGACTCTCGCTTCTAAACAACCGATATCGCTGTCAACAGTACGGTGAATGATTGGAAAGTTCCAGTCTCGTAGCACTTCCGTGTCATCAGTGACGTCACTGCAGAAGCGTACACGGCGTGGCGCGATCAATTCTGCTAACTACCTCGTAAGAGGATACGATGGAATGAATGAAGTGACGTCATGTCGAAACTTGCCGATAAGCGCGGGAAAATATGCATACTCGAGTCAGGCCGGCAGAACAAAGTATTATTTGGAATTATTAATTAATGTTATTCTAATGAATTTTTCGGTGTTATGGAAATGGAAATGTACTACCATATGTAATAATTCCATATGATTTTAAGCAATCGTTGTTGTTATTCCCTTTAAGCACTTAAGTAGTGATCGTTTCACTAACATGGTTACGAGTTCATTTTCTGTGATGTCGCTCACAGTCTATAATCTATTTGAGAGTTTAAAACAATGAGATTTCACGTGCATGCACGCGTGCGTACGTGCGTGCGCACATGCGTGCGAGCGAGTGTACGTATGTGTACTCGGTCCGGCTATAGGGGAAGGTAATATAAGCATACAGGTAATATGGGCCACTTCCGTAACTTAGAAATGGTACACCACATGTTGTCATCTGGCGATTACTTGATGAGTTAAGGAGTGTGGCAGACCACTATTTGCAATGGTAATACAACACAGGAAATAAATATGTACGTAAAAAACAGTTAACAACATTTCTTACGCTTCCCGCATGGATGAATGCATATATATATATATATATATATATATATATATATATATATATACATATACATATACATATACATATACATATATATATATATACATATATATATATATATATATATATATATATATATATATATATATATATATATGTATATATATATATATATATATATATATATATATATATATATATATATATATATATATATTATATATATATATATATATATATATATATATGTATATATATATATTATATATATATATATATATATATATATATGTATATATGTATATATGTATATATATATATATATATATATACATATATATACATATACATATACATATACATATATATATATACATATATATATACATATATATATATATATATATATATATATATATATATATATATATATATATATATATATATATATATATATATATATATATATTATACACACACAAACACACACACATTCACATTACATTCACATATGATGAAAGACAAGAGTTATAAGCTGATGGTCTGTCGCCTGTAATTGTATTCACTTTATTTTTGTATGCATAGTTAATTAAATGTCAGAGAAAATCCCACACGCAGGAGTTACTGTGTAAGCTAATGTGGACTCACAGAATTCGTGATCTGTATCAAACTCACAAAAGGCCAATGTTGGTAATGCGATCGGTGAGCCTGTGTGTTCGTGTGTCAGCGGCGGTGTGTCTGTTGGACAACAGTTGTAATTACGCAGTTCGTCATATGTTGTCTACGGTTCTGAAGACGTCGAAAAATCAGCGGTTAGTTGAGAGTTAGTTCAGGTTTCAATCGAACCGTCGAGAAACTACAGTCAGAACAGAGGCGCCACACCGTGGGTCGGAATCCACAATAACGAAGAAGTGGCGACGTACCAGAAAGACCGAGAACCATAAATTTGAAGTTAGATTTGTTAGTCAAGAATTTCAATATTTATTCTTTCGACTTCCTGCTAAAAAAATTGTCAAATATAATATTTTTTTCCAGGACATACCATGCGAGATGTTCCCCGTCACATGGTGCCAAAGACTGGCACTGTTTATATATTGCCTACCTACCACTAACAAATATGATTATAGTAGTAGTATAAATGTATCCATTGCGGACGGTATGTGAGAATAATATTCGAATTAAATATTACAAGCGGCCACTTCTGAGTGTTTTGCCCCATCCCATAGGTGGGCCGCATGCCCCATGAAAGGACTTCAACTAAAATGACTACAACTTTTTATCAGAAGCCGCAAGTTGCAACACGATACATTAGGCTGATACCTCCTTCAACTGGCTCCCTGCGCTGGGTGGGGGTGTGGCAGAATAGTGGGAGGTGGGCGGGGGCCCTACAAACACGTGGAAGATGGGAGGTTGCCTACCAAAGCTCATCGTTAGGACACATGCTAACTATTCCTGATTATTGTCTACGTGAGTAATAAACTAGGTATTTTAAATCATAAATTTTGCTAGAAAAATTCACTGTTAAAAATTTTGCATTTATAAGGACCAACTATAAATCACTTTGTAGATAACCCGTGTGTCCTAAAGATTGCTGTGAGTTGGTGAATTGCTGTGCGTTTAATGTAGATCGTAGTCATAGAACGCAATCAAAATGATTGACACAAAAACAGTTACGACAGTCACCGTGGACCTGCCCTTTATTTATGATGTCGTAAATCATGCGATACCAACGAAGCAGGCAGAAACTCAACTGAGCAGGCGGCTAGTTAGTCACATATGGGAGTTTTTCGACGTGTTGACTGTTCAACGAAGCGTGATGCGTAACACAAATATGACTAGTTTGCCGCTTTGGCGATATGAGTACCGTTTTTTCGTCAATGTTTACATAATGTACCGATTTTGAGCCAAAATCTACCGCCAAGCCGCAATGTCAAAGTTATTCGTTAGGTGGCTCTGTAGTCCACCCGTGAGACACGTCGACTCGGAAATAGTTTCTGTTAGGGCTAATTTTAATTGATCAGTCAAGCAACATTGTGTGGGGTCAATATGTTGGCTTCTGATACTGCTTCTACACTCCCCCTTCGCGACCCCCACTCAAGGCCGATTTCCATTTACCGCTCTGACGTAAAAAGGCGGTAGATATTCCGCTTTTTGTCCAATATTACTTGGCACCTCTGGTAACACCTGTATTGGCGCAAACACTAAAGGAAACAAGGTGCGGCGCATTCATTAAAGGAGTAGTGACATGATGGAGTAGTGACATGACGGAGTAGTGTGCATTGGATGATTAGAACAAGAAGGCGGAACGTGCGTGCGTGCGTGCGTGCGTGCGTGCGTGCGTGCGTGCGTGCGTGCGTGCGTGCGTGCGTGCGTGCGTGCGTGCGTGCGTGCGTGCGTGCGTGCGTGCGTGCGTGGTATGGTATAGTATGTATGGTAAAATACCCCAAATCAGTCACAACCGGTGTAGCGTACGTAGATACGTTAATAACTAGTTAGAGGAACGAATGTTGAACGTATCCACAAATACGTATGTATGATAACAATAATTAGAATCAGGTACAAAAGACGATTTTAAAAATAATTAACAAGACTCGTGACATTCCAGATGGATGAGGTGATATTAGAATGTAGTAGATTTGTGCTCAGTTGCTTTGCTCTACTCGAGAACTTTGTTGTGATCTGTTTACAAAACGTTCTAACGTCAGGTATAAACTCCACCTTAGGACGAATTAAGATTAGTTTCGATTATGTAACAACGGATAAAAATTATAACTCCATCCTGAACTGATTTAGCCTATCGCAAATCCAGTTCATTGGTGTCCAAATATGTAGTGTGTGAATAGTTTATGTAACATTTAATTAAAAAAATGCATATTTTTTTTCAAATAATCGAAATAAGTTACTGTATTCGTTAGATCTGGTAAGGCTCAAGATAGTGGATATCCAAAATGACACTGTGCTGGTAAATGCCGATCATGGGCGTGAGTTCCATCCTCTCGCCGATCACATGACAAAGTTATGAACATTTCCAAAGAGTGAAATTGTCAGCGTTTCCATTTTCACTTCACTTAATGTTTGACCAAACATTAAGTAATTTAATAGTTTGTCTGATGATTTCACAAAAACTACATACAAAAGTTGCACAACCGAGTTCGAGCATGTTGCAGTGGATACTAGGTTGGTCTGATTTTTAGCAATGTGAATTTGAAATGAGACTATCAAAATCGAATTGAGGAGAGACCTTTATGCCGGACATAAGTAATGACGAGATTGCAAATACTCCGCGTTGTTTGGCACACCGGATGCTTGACGCGATATTAGAGACGTCGTGTCTGACCTTAGTTCGTCATCCGCACGAACCTGAGGAGGGGCGGATGTATGTGTTCGTCCATGTCAACTTTGATATGTCATAAAACTACAAAAGCCACAGAATCCTTCCCATTTCATTTACCCTACAGTCCTACATAGTAACCGGATGCGATTACTTGCGCATGCTTGCATGTTTGCGTACACCTGCTACTAATGTGAACGCATGTTTGTTTGTAAGATCTTTTGTATCCATACACGGTATGATTTACTAGCGTTGCACTTCATGGAGCAACGACGCGATATCGACCCAACCACACATGATTTATTACCATTAGGTTTATTTTTACCTGTAACGTTGACACCTACAACCAACGTAAACAAAACTATATTTCACAGCGCATCGAGTGTTTAAGAAGCCAGATATGCCGCAGAACACACAACAGACCGAACAACCAGCACGATGTTAAGGTCGGCCATCAGTATCGTGGGAGTGTTGTTGTGGCTCAGCTACATCGAAAATGTCGCCGGCAGAGCCGCCTTTCAACCCGTCAACAACGTCAACCTGATCGGTAATGAGCACCCAGACCTTTCGATGCGCGATGTGTTCGGACGATGCAAAAGAGACATCGGTAGGCTGTCTGTACACATAAATACAACTTTCGAATTTAAATGCTCGCCAGCAGAACGAAATTTAATGTTACATCATCACGAGCTCCTAACCTGTGATTCCGCTACCATCTGTACTATATTTCATGAGAGTTTAACATAACATGGGAACGCGTGCGTGTGCCTATGTGTGTGGATATGTGCTTCCCTTCCCAGCATACGTATACACCGAAAATGGTGCTTCAATATTGCATGCATTTCACTCCTAAAGGTACGGGTGACTGTTCAGTCGTAAAAAAAAACAGTAACGATATTTTATTGAAACAGCTTTTCGTGTGTGGAGGGGTGCGTGCGTGCATGTGTTCGTGCGTGCGTGCGTTCGTTCTTGGACAGTTATTTATACGTAGGTGAATATACTTTGCACTTACTTACATGTAGAGCAAACTTACGCTGTTTGTTTGTACGGACACGTACATATTGTTTGTACGGACACGTACATATTGTTTGTACGGACACGTACATATTGTTTGTACGGACACGTACATATTGTTTGTACGGACACGTACATATTGTTCACGTGGTTCCAATTATCAATACATGAAACTATATATTATAACTAGATTCATTGTATGATTATATATTACCAGTTACTGTACGGGAGCCAATTTCCGTGGGAACCACAACCACTGAACCATTACCGGAAACAAGATCCGCGGGAACCACAACCACCGAACCAGTACCGGAACCAATATCCGTGGGAATCACAACCACCGAACCAGTACCGGAAACAAGATCCGCGAGAATCACAACCACCGAACCAGTACCGGAAACAAGATCCGCGGGAATCACAACCACCAAACCAGTACCGGAAACAAGATCCGTGGGAATCACAACCACCGAACCAGTACCGGAAACAAGATCCGTGGGAATCACAACCACCGAACCAGTACCGGAAACAAGATCCGCGAGAATCACAACCACCGAACCAGTACCGGAAACAAGATCCGTGGGAATCACAACCACCGAACCAGTACCGGAAACAAGATCCGCGAGAATCACAACCACCGAACCAGTACCGGAAACAAGATCCGCGAGAATCACAACCACCGAACCAGTACCGGAAACAAGATCCGTGGGAATCACAACCACCGAACCAGTACCGGAAACAAGATCCGCGAGAATCACAACCACTGAACCATTACCGGAAACAAGATCCGCGGGAATCACAACCACCGAACCAGTACCGGAAACAAGATCCGTGGGAATCACAACCACCGAACCAGTACCGGAAACCACACAGACAACATCCACGGGTAGGTCATTTACCCCTAATGCAATCAGTAATAATTATGTTGTTGCATTGATATTTACATTCATATCAAATGCTGTGTCTACGATGTGTAGGCCTACAAATTCACATCGATTTACATATGGAATTAATATACACCACAAGACACGCAATATTTGCATTAGTGTGTGTTCTTGATTCTTTTTCTCACTGAAATCGCGTCCACCCCATTCAAGCCATTCTAATTATATTCGGTGAATACAGTATATTAACAACACGCTGACTGAAGCAGTGCATCAATGAGCAGCCTTACTGCCTTGTGTTATGTGCACTAAATCTATAATAGAAAGTGCAGCAGTTATGTTAACTGACAGGTTTACTGATCATCAGCCTTATTTCTTGATTGTAGAAAATATTAGAAAGATACAACCTTCTCCAAAATAGTTTATAATAAATGCATACTGAATAAAGAGATAACGCAAAATGTCACAGCGCAACAAAGCAACCGGCTTATATACATTCACTGCTCACTCCTGCAAGAAAGCCTAAACAAACATTGGAACTAGGGCTTTCTCGGTTGCTACCCCAAGTGTTTGCAATTAACTCGCTGTTTGTGTTGGGTCGGTAGAAATATAATGACATGTTGCCGTCATCTATAGACTAGTCTTGTGTTGCAATAATTCCATTTAAACACATGGACATTCCATAAGAAAACACATGGACAATTCATGTGAAAATACATGCACATTTCATATGAAAACACATGGACATTTCATGTGAAAACACATGGACATTTCAAGTGAAAACACATGGACATTTCAAGTGAAAACACATGGACATTTCATATGAAAACATATGGACATTTCATGTGAAAACACATGGGTATTTCATGTGAAAACACATGGAAATTTCATGTGAAAACAAATGGACATTTCATATGAAAACAAATGGACATTTCATGTGAAAACACATGGACATTTCATATGAAAACATATGGACATTTCATATGAAAACATATGGACATTTCATCTGAAAACACATGGACACTTCATATGAAAACATATGGACATTTCATCTGAAAACACATGGACATTTCATATGAAAACACATGGACATGTCATATGAAAACACATGGAAATTTCATGTGAAATTATTCGGTGTCCAATGATTTACGTGAAATTATGACTAATGCGTGCATGTCTGATTTCTGTTAGCGAGGCATTGGGTCGAAGTGGACAAATCCACATTACTTGATATTGAATGGTTTATGTGTTGATGACATTAACATGTAACAAGTTAATAGGTTTAGCAATTACATAATGTGCATAGATGAGTTGCACAGGTTTGTTGCATCAGGTATGACATTTTTTCGTTTCAGATGAACAATGTATCGATTGCGTTGTGTCATCGAGAATAACGGAACAACTGTGCATTATGAACGGGACGAAACGTGAGAAGATTGCTAAATTGAAGGAATTGGAGAAACAACTACAGAAAGAGGTAGATAAGTTGTGTAATTGGCAGCAAGATTTTGAAGAAGCTGAAAAACAATATAAAAATGCGTTGAAGACACATGAAGCGGCGAAACGTTCATGGGAGAGCGCGCAGAAAACTTGGGAAAAGGCAATGGAAAATCTGAAGGATGCCGCAAGACTCGATGCTAAAGAGGCATACGTGAAAGCTGAAACTAGATGGGAAACCGCAAAGTTGAAACTAAGAGAGGCAAAGAAGATTTGGCGAATTAATAAAACAAGAAATAGGTCTGGCGAGAGATGGTGTAACAAAGCAAAGAGGTGTTTGGACAAAATCCAAAAGAAATTGAAGAGTGAGTAGATCGCCGTTCTATTAGAACATCATTAATACAGTAGCCAAACATTTTTTGTTGCATGATACTGCTCAATAATATATATATATATATATATATATATATATATATATATATATATATATATATATATATATATATATATATATATATATATATATATATATATATACATACATACATACATACATACATACATGCATGCATGCATGCATGCATGCATGCATGCATGCATACATACATACATACATACATACATACATACATACATACATACATACATACATACATACATACATACATACATACATACATACATACATACATACATACATACATACATACATATATATATATATATAGGGCCTACCTGTGTTAACATTTCACGGCAATCAGTTGGGAGGAAGTGACCACTTACGCCACACAAAGTTTAACATTATTAAAATTTAACCCATATATTCCAATACATGTGCATAATGCAATATCTCGAAAACTACTGAACCCATTGTCATGAAATGTTCACTTTGACCTAATTATCAATTAGTTATATACACGTCAAACGTAGATAGATAGTTGTAAATAATGTAAACGCGTTTGTGCGTGAGTGTGTGCGTGCGACAGTGTTACAATTAAAACAATGATCACATTTTCCGCAGCACACACAACTGGTAACGAGAAATATTGATACTAAAACATTGACACTTTCAGAACATTGAAGCGTACCTTTAGTCTATGACGCTTTACATAATTGTTTGCATTGTGTCTGTATTATTCAGTGAATATTTGAAATACCCTATATAACATTAACAGAGGAGAGTTGCGTTACATGATATAGTGACATAACGTTGAGCAGTCAATTTGTGAGTAGATATAACACATAGCAGGATTGTTCAATTAGGTTCCCATCACATCTGATCTCGAGTTACACCATTTTGAGTTATGTTTCATATGTAACATTGGAACATCATATATGATGCTGTAGTCGAACCCACAGTTCGATGTATAATAGGTATTTGAACTATTTAAATTAAAGTTGACTTCTGCTGCATTAGAATCATGCGCATGAAAACATACAGTCCGGAATAATTTCCGTTACTTAAGCTCCAGTATTATTTTTTACTGTAATTATCAAACAACGTTTCACTTAGATTGTTCCCTGAAGTTCAAGAAATCGCAACGTTGCGAGTCATGTGATTTTGATATTAGGGACAATGGAAACTGGTCATGTCCCAGTTTAACCCATATGATATTCATTCATATTCTATGACGCTTTATTCTTTTCGGGCTATGTATGGATTGCTCAATTTCAACATTAATGCTGTTTTGCAAGAAACATATAATTCTACACCGTGTACTAAACACTTTTTATTATACACTGATGTTCCAGAAATGCAACAACATTGATGCCTGTGTTGCGAACCATACGAGTTGGGTATTATGGAACATGTACAAATCTGGTGCGAATCCTACACGGCAACAACCATCTTGACAACAACTACGGAACCAAGCTCGACTTCCAAGCTCTCGACAAAGACCTTAACAACTAGGATCACAAGTCCCAGTTCAAGACCATACTGAAAAATACAAACACGGTATGAGCCAAAACAACATCAACGGTCTGCACCAAAACATCAACGAACTACACCAAAACAACATCAACATGGCATCCGGATACAAACAACATCTGATTTGCAAACTGTATACCATCATCTACAATAATTAAGGTTGTGTGCAAGTCATTGGGATTGACCTTTCATGTTGTTAATTCGCCAGCAGTGGCGACGAAGACAGTCTCCACACACACTGGGACCAATGTGCAGAAACAATTAAACATAAACCTTAATATATAGCACGCACTATCATTTGGACATTACTAATGTTCTTGATGTTTTTGTAGTTTTGCCAATGTGTCATATTATCTTAATACCTAAAGTGAATAACTTTCCTTATAATTGGTCTAATTATATTGTACAATCCGTGTTTTGACTCTCCGATGTGGGGAAATATGTTGCACTTAAATAAATAATAAATACTTATAAATATGTGGAATATGTTGAACAGCCTTTATATATGGAATATAAATTGACCATGGTGTACATGTTCCTAAGTATTATTTATTCAGTTAATGTTATTAAATACATCATGAAATGGTGTTCTAATGCATACAATGCATTGAAGCGTTACACGGTTTGATGTATAGACACCATGACATGACATTTTTATTCTAATATAGTATATGAGATATTTAGGTGGATGATGCTTGAAAATGGGCAACAGGTTTGGAAACGAGGACAACAGTCTTAACATCAATGAAAACAACATTCATGCTACGCACACACGTACACCACGGCAAGCACATATGCACGTACACGTTACGTGTTAACAAATGCATTGTTTATCCAGGTGTAACATATAATCCAGATTTAATGTGACGGTTTGGGACATTATTAAATGACTTCATTATACTCAAGTGCCTACGTGTTTTACTTAGTGTATCTCTATATTTACTCAATTAGCAGTTGTTGGTGTATAACTAATCACTCACTCCAAAGGCCGGTGTGCGGATTGCTATCGGGGTGTCTATGTGTTCGTGTGTCTGCGACGGTGTGTCTGTTTAACAACAGTTACAATTACACAGTTGGTCATGTAGGTTCATACGGTCAATGGTTCCAATAACGGTTAAAAAAAATAGCAATTAGTTGAGGGTTAATTTGGGTTTGAATCGAAGAACAATCGAAAAACTGTAGTCAGAACAGTGACGCCACACCGTGGGTTGGAAACCACAAGAACGCAGACGTACCAGAAAGACCGCGAATCGCAACGTTGCATTGTGAATTGTCTAAAATGCAGATATCTCAATGCTTAGTCTTTCGTCAACTTGCTCAAATGTTCTCAACTTTCTTCAGGATATATAACATGCAAGATGTTCCCATTCGTATGGCGCACAAGACAAATAGGCCCTTTATAGTGCACAATGGATCCTAAAGCAGAGTTACCAAGTCTCACGCATTTGGTTTCTATCGCACACTCTCACGCAGCAATCTGTAAAACTCACACATATCGTTTCAATGAACAAGTAATAAGAGAAAGCTTATTTCCATAGTTGTTGATAGATATTATTACTATGCACGCGCTGGTAGTACAGAACTTGCAGGGGATCCCTGAGGTTATTCTTGTCATTGTCGGCGACGCCGCGCGTAAACGCCATTTGTGGATTCACGCATGACTATCTACAGACAGTCCGCGTGACAGCCCCATGTCTCCCTGCCAAAGTGATTATTATAGGTCTGGTTGCCTGGGGTTACGGGCGCTGGTTCCGCCACTCTCTGGAATTTTTACTGCTGGTCCAGTTGGCGGAGGTCTTGGACGAGGGTAACGGGCACTTTTCTTCCACTGGAAAGGAGGCACACGATGCGGCCGTCGGACGCCCAGGTGGCGGTGACGTTGTTCAGTGTCTTGGCCTTGTTGAGCAATTCACTGCGGCGTCTGGTTAGGTTTTTAGTGATGAGAAGTTTCGTTCCCTTCAGGCGCCGTTTCCCCGAGAACACTTTTTGCCGTGCTATGTAACTTGTGAATTTCACAGTTATCGGTCGCGGTAGCAAATTTGTCTAGCTTGAAGATGTTCCGAGCCGGTGACATCGATCGATGCTCTCGCATCCGTTCGGACGCCGAGTTTGTTGTTGGTGATGTCCAGAACTGCGGTCACTGGGTCGGCGGTGTCCGGCACATCATGGACGATTAAGCAATTTCTCATACAAATGTTAGTGATGAACCCATTTTATATTAGTCCTATAAAATTGAAGTTGCAATGACAGGGAAATCCATAATATTACAGTTTTTGGCCCCATAATGTAAGTCAAGTTTCAATGTATGTATGTGTGTACGTGTATTCGTGTGTGTGCGTGTGCGCGTGTGCGCGTGTGCGCGTGTATGTGTGTAACCTATGTCAGTTTTTATTTCCAACATCATATTATTAACTGAGTAGCTAAACAGGTGGCGTTACATAGGTTTGTGTGTGCGTGCGTGCGTGTTTACTATGATTATGCCTTACTGCCAATATTGCCAATAATATACCTCTAGCACCACCTTCATCCAGTGGCACTGGTCCCAGGGGCCAAGGCCCAATAACCACTGTCTGAGAAAAACGACATATGAAGAGTGGACTTTGGGGAACTTCACCAGAAGACAGTGCAACTTTGTCAGAGCAGTAGTCCATACATGTCAATCTGTGATGATCAAAATGACTGAGGTTTATGCACAGCCTGGCTGCCTCCTACATGCATGACCGATCACTCCACTCCTTATTAATCATTAGGTTGAACACCTGTGTGTAAGGTTATAGTCGATGATGTCGGTCATTGCTTTCAGGAGAGTATCCTCAATATCCTTGGCCATGCGCGACCACACGCTCACTCCTTCAGTATTTATTTACATACGCAAATTATTCATTGTGATGAAAACTTGTGCGAAGGTTGTCAGTGATAGCAGTATTTGCTTTCCGTAAAGGTATCCATGAACAACTCTGAACGGTGTTCAGCGTCAATGTCGTTTATCTTAAAAAAAAACTCGCTCACATTCATGATTATTGTGGAGCATGATGAGATACACTTTCATTCGTTTTGCCATCGTGACCAACATTGTTTTGCAATAACAAATCAAAAAGCATCGAGGCCTTGGTCCATTGGCGACAGGTCTGCGTCGGTAGCCACGACAAATGCAGAGAGATGAAACTTGGCAGCTATGGTACTTAAATTTTTTTTTTATTGTAATGGG
Organism: Lamellibrachia columna; assembly: GCA_963662155.1. Classification (NCBI taxonomy): domain Eukaryota; kingdom Metazoa; phylum Annelida; class Polychaeta; order Sabellida; family Siboglinidae; genus Lamellibrachia; species Lamellibrachia columna. The sequence continues at coordinate 5,206,126 of OY759269.1, forward strand.
TAGCCAATGTTATATTTATGTTCAAAGCTCCTATAACTGAATCACGGTATAATATTCAAATGTTATTTGTAAAGCAAACAAATGAACACGGCACCCGTAGACAAATAAAATGTTACGAGCACGGGCATCAACTGGATGAAGGGCTATGTCATTTATTGTGTATGGAACAAAATTATGGAATACAGTGAATGTCAATATTTTTAATATTCGATCGTTCAACCATTTCAAGCATATTTTAGAAAACAGTTGTTTGAGAATGATGGCAAGTAGATAAACTGAGGACACGCAATGATTATCACGGTAGCGTAATATTATTTTAAATGATACATGATTGATGTTCTTTTATTTATTTGTGACCGTTTATGAGAGTTGATGAATATGTACTTAATTGCTTTCAGCAGCAACGGATTAACACAACTTTATAAGTATCTAACTTCTGTGTTACTCCGTTTTGGCTTTTGTCAAAATGACGGCGACTCCGTACGAATGACAGCTAGTTGACTTGTATGGGAGTCGTAGATGCGAGAATTGGTGTCCATAATTTGGTACTCAGCCAATCAATATCAGTTGTTGTTGTTTTCTCAGCTGGTTATCCCACTTTCAGCTATATAAGGTGTTTCGGTTTATATTGTAATGTTTAGTGGTGCATTACAAAACCAACTATATAGTTAATATTAAAGAGGAGCGTCAACAAGCAAATTCATTTCCTATGGCCTAAGGCTAGGACTATGAAGAAAATCCTTTGCGATTTTGCCGACCTTCACCTTGCATCCTGTGTTACTCCTTTCAACCAACAATTACACGAAAGGTGCAACTTCCAGTTGGCGAACAACTTACTTTCTGATGTGTATGCTATTAGCTACCTAAAAAGTACTGTATCGTACATTATTAATAATATTCACATTGCTAGAATTGACATAACCAGTATATAATATGTTCCATTTGGTTATTGCACTATGTTTACGTGAGAATGAATATATTCAATCTACACTTGAATTACGATTTTCTTCAACCACAACTATTTTGATTACTTACTCAACGTTTCGACTACCATCGGCAGCCTCCATCTGGAATTCTGGGACGGCAAGTTCTTCCTCTGCTCGCCAGTTGTCTTGGTAAGCAGGTCGTCCCATACGTGACTCAATCTGTATCCCCCCTCGTCTTGATTCATGACTGGATTTGTCTTTTGGATCCATATGGCCTCTTTGATCCATTTTGCGTTTCTTTTACACTCTCTGTCAATCACTTTTGCCCCCTCCCAGTCTACGCTGCAATTGCTCCTGTCTGCATGGTCTGTTATTGCAGATTTATGCTCTGTCGCCGTTAACACCATCTTCTGTTCCCTGGTAAATCGTCTGGTTGTGATGTTTTCGACCTCCTTTTTGTGTTCTTCTAGTATTGTTCCAAATGAGCTCCCTGTTTCGCCGACATATGTGTGGTTACATCTCTTACAAGGGATCTGGTATACACAGTCTGTCTTTTTACTATCTTCCACTTTGTCCTTTGGATGCACTAGTATTCTCCTGATGTTTTGATGAGGTCTAACAGATGTAGCGATCTCCTGGTGTTTTATAATCCGCTGTACAGGTTCTGTTACTCCTTTGACATACGAGAGTGTGACCTTTGGATTTCTCTGTGTTCTTTTTATTCTTTTCTTTGGTTTTTTTCATTCTGAGGTTGCTGTTCTTTCACTTTTGTATGGTCAAACTTGGGTACTCACATCTTTCTAGTGCTTTGGTGATGTGCTCTACCTCTTTTTCTCTGTCTTCTCTGATACGATGATGTAGCATCTATCCAGTAATAGTCCAGCGGATAGGCGAAAAGATTGTGCACTTTGTGATAAAAACAAGACACTTGGCTCATCTATTCTACATACCAAGGGAACCATCTGAAAGATTGGAGGCATTCCAAATGTTGCTGCGTTCAGAAATGGCGGCCATTTTTTTAAATTGCCGTCGCATTCAATATCCCCATATCTTAATAACTGCCACTTTGGCGATAGAAGTACCGCTTTTTCGTCAATGTTTATAATGTACCGATTTTGAAATAAAATCTACCTCCAAGCTGCAATGTCAGAGACTCGTGACATTCCAGATGGATGAGGTGATATTAGAATGTAGTAGATTTGTGCTCAGTTGCTTTGCTCTACTCGAGAACTTTGTTGTGATCTGTTTACATAGCGTTCTAACGTCAAGTATAAACTCCACGTAAGGACGAATTAAGATTAGTTTCGATTTTGTAACAACGGATAAGAATTGACACTGTGCTGGTGAATGCCGATCATGGGCGTGACTTCCATCCTCTCGCCGATCACAAGACAAAGTTAAAAAAAATCCAAACGAAACGGTGAAATTGTCAGCGTTTCCATTTTCACATCACTTAATTTTTTACCAAACATCACTTAATATTTGACCAAACATTAAGTAATTTAATAGTTCGTTTGATGATTTCACAAAAACTACATACAAACGTTGCACAACCGAGCTCGAGCATGTTGCAATGGATACTAGGTTGGTCTGATGTTTAGCAATGTGAATTTGAAATGAGACTAGCAAAAATCGAATTGAGGAGAGACCTTTATGCCGGACATAAGTAATGATGAGGCTGCAAATACTCCGTGTTGTTTGGCACACCGGATGCTTGAAGCGATGTTAGAGATGTCGTGTCTGTTCTTGGTTCGTCATCCGCACGAACCCGGGGAAGGGCGGAAGAATGTGTTCGTCCATGTCAACTTTGATATGCAATAAAACTACAACAAAAAAAACACAAAATCTTACCCATTTTATTTATTATACAGTCCTATGCAGTGGCCTGATGTGGACGTTTGCGCATGCTTGCATATTTACGTACACCTACTACTAAAGTGAACGCATGCGTGTGTCTAAGTGTTTTTGTATCCATACACGGTATGATTTATTAGCGTTGCACTTCATTTAGCAACGACGCAGTATCGACTCAACCACACATGATTTATTACCATTAGGTTTATTTTTACCTGTAACGTTGACACCTACAACCAACGGCAACGTAAACAAAACTATATTTCACAGCGCAGCAAGTGTTTAAGAAGCCAGATATTCCTTAAAACACACAGTTCGCATTCGTCCCATTCAAGCCACTCTAACTATAAGCAGTGAATACAGTAGTATGTTTTATTACCCCTAGGTTTATTTTTATCTATAATGTTGACACCTACTACCTACTAAATGTAAACTGAACTAGGGTAACCTGGGACAGGGCGGCCCCCCCAAGGAAAATTTTCAAATTGAAACTAGGTCACGTGACTTACGTATTGACAACCTAGATGAGTTACATTTGAAAAATAGCTAGAGTGCCCAAAAACATCTTGCCCCATCCCCGGGACAAGACGGCCCTCTGGGGGCCATTTTACTTCCAGGGGCCGTTTTTCCCCATGTCACCCTATATTTCACAGCGCTTCAAGTGTTTATACAGCTACCTATTCTGTAGAACACACAGAATAGCGAACAAACAGATGATACGGTCGGCCATCAGTATCGTGGGACTCCTGCTGTGGCTTAGCTACATCGACGATGTTGACGGCAGAGCCATCTTTAAACACGTCGACAGCATCAATCTGATCGGCAACGACAAACTAGACTTCCCGACGCATGACGTGTTGGAACGACATAAAAGAGAAATCGTTAAGCGACAAACTAATGAAGGTAGGACTTCCTGACACATCAGTAGAACTTTCGAAGGAACATTCGTGCCTGTAGAACATGTTTTGTTACAGCGTGTTTTAAGCATTTCCTAACCAACGTTTCTGCTAACATGTTGAAAATCGTGATTTCGCTCGATGTATGTAATGTATTTGAGAGTTTTACAGAAATCAAATTATCGTATACAGATGTGGGCGTGTGCGATCCAGTACGTGCACGCGCGCGTGCGATAAGAGACCGAGGTGAGCTTCCACTCCTCGATAGTGCCGTCGACACGCGATAGCCGGTGGCGGTATTATACGGAAAGAATATACTGTTAAATATTAATTATGTTTTATTTTATTTTGTGAATTGTTTCAATATAAATCAAGTTAATAATTGCTTCGTGTACATATGTGTATACCCGTAAAAAATGTCACTCAGAACTGATGAGTTAGAATGAGAGTCCCAGAGTGTTTGTCCATATTCTGGGTTCCGTCACAATGAAAACTACGACAACCACAGAAAGAAGGAGGCGGATGTGTGAGTAACAAATAGTGGCGCCAACTCACGGAGCATCGTTAATCGAGGCTACGTGACGTAGTATACGCTTTTCTACCCGTACCCTTATAGGTACACGTATACATGCGCTTTCTCAACCTCCGTAATATGTCGTGCGTTGTGTATGGCTTCATATTCAGAGCATCGGTTTACTTACGCACTTGCAATATGGCGGCTATAAATACAATACCATGCATTTCGATGTCGCGCAGAAACAATCGCCCCCAAAAAATGGCGCAGCAGTCAGATAATCCAGGGATGATATTGGGTGATATTGTGAATATTTATGTCAACAAAATACATCCTAGGCTAAATCGTTTACCAAAGTAAAATGTATATAATTCATTTGATATTGGTAAAACATTATTCAGAAATGACACTGTTGATAAAAACGACCGAACGGCCATATGTTCATAGCTCTATGGTATGTGTGGTATTTGCAGGAGCAGGTGCTATGCATTTGCAATTGTTCCGGTATTGTTTTGTTTCAGAAGAACGATGTGTTTGTGTGTTGGAGCAAGGCAAATTGCCACAACGACAGAAGGCGTGCTGGACAGAGCAAGTGTGAGTATGGCACATAATATGATAAACATATCACAAGTCTATGCTGCAATATAGGCACATATGATAAACATATGATAATATGATAAACCTATCACAAGTCTATGCTGCAGTATAGGCACATATGGTCGTTTCTCGCGAAATTTAGTCCATTTTGGAATAGTTGGTGTTTTGTGGCACACCGTGTCTAAAAGGTATATGAGGTGCTTCAATGATTCTGTCTGATTTCTCAAGAAGTATATAATTTAGAAAAGATATACTTGTCCCTATTTTCCGGATGTTTTGGTTGATTTCTTTTTACGTTTAAGCATCAAGTACAAGTCCACTTATAAAAATTAACATGTAACAATTAAAAAAACACCCATATGAAATCACCGTTGTGCCAATTTATGAGGTATGTTGGTGATCTGTGAAATTACACAGATAAATTATTTGCATTACTAGTTCAACATATGAGAGCAGGCGTAATGTCAAAGTGACTAAAATGTGGCAACAAGTACAAATCCACAACAAATGGTTGTTACACAATAACAACAGGAGCTACTTTTAATTATTTGACGCATTGGGGGCTTACTAAAATTTTTTATGTGTGAAATGATCATAATGTAACACTAGTAGTTACTTAATCATGATGTAACACTAGTAGTTACTTAATCATGATGTAACACTAGTAGTTACTTAATCATGATGTAACACTAGTAGTTACTTAATCATGATGTAACACTAGTAGTTACTTAATCATGATGTAACACTAGTAGTTACTTAATCATGATGTAACACTAGTAGTTACTTAATCATGATGTAACACTAGTAGTTACTTAATCATGATGTAACACTAGTAGTTACTTAATCATGATGTAACACTAGTAGTTACTTAATCATGATGTAACACTAGTAGTTACTTAATCATGATGTAACACTAGTAGTTACTTAATCATGATGTAACACTAGTAGTTACTTAATCATGATGTAACACTAGTAGTTACTTAATCATGATGTAACACTAGTAGTTACTTAATCATGATGTAACACTAGTAGTTACTTAATCATGATGTAACACTAGTAGTTACTTAATCATGATGTAACACTAGTAGTTACTTAACTATGCCGGAAAGAATACTGTGAGGTGGATTCCTAATTGATCGAAGTCGTACTTGACGTTCATTAATATCAATACTTTAACACCAACTCATCATATAGAAGTCATTACGTGGTGCAGTTATGTACGGAATGACACACGTGTGTGGATTATGAAGTACAGTTAATACCCTAAACTATCTTCAACTAGCCAAATTAATGTTTATTTGATGTTTGTTTATATTTTCAGAACATTGGCTGGTGTCGTGCGGACGCCGACGTGTTGCAGATACTTCATACTGGTGATGGAGTTTAATGTCTTCTGGTGCGTGCCGATAAGAAAAACAACAAGTACAATCGAAGAAACAAAAACCACCGAAACACCACCTGAAACTACAACCAAAGAAACAAAAACCACCGAAACCCCACCTGAAACTACAACCAAAGAAACAATAACCACCGAAACACCACCTGAAACTACAACCAAAGAAACAATAACCATCGAAACACCACCTGAAACTACATACACAGGTTAGTAATTACTCCGAATAAACTAAGTGATCATTATGTTGCTGTGTTTGGCTACGTTGATGCTTGGTTGTGTCACACATCGAATAATAATAATGATTATTATTATATAAGAGAGGTTCGGCACACAAGCCGTGTGCGTGTATGCGTACGTGTAGCTCTGGCAGAATGGGAACGTGTAGCCCATTCTGCCAGAGCTACACGTACCCATTCCGATTTCTACCCGTTAAAAGGTTCAACAACTCGATACTGGTAAGCCTATAACGTGCAGATCGCACGTTATAGTTTATATATATTGCAAAACAACAGGCCGATTTCCCCAAATCGACATCAGTTGAGCGGTACACGATTTCAAATGAGGAAAATGATGACGTATCATTACATAATGTCATGCTGCGTTTGTGATTCATGTTGAAAACATCACCTGCTATGAAATCATCGAAAGGAAAGATAATGTTATAAATGTATGTTGTGTTTGGGACGATGTGAGACGTGTATATGTCATAACGACACGATTGTTACTTTTATGCCAAACACATAATTGTTTTACACGATGCAATGTCGAACCAACAGTGAACGAACTAATACTGAATGTGTGAATAACTTATGTTCTATGTATTATAATAAACAATCACTTAAATTGGGAGAGTAACATAAAACGAAGGTATGTGTATGACAAACGTAGTTGATAATATGAACGAAACAATTGGATGTCTATCAACAGAACACAAGAGGGGAATTAAAACTGTTTATTTAAATTAAATTGTTTTCATGCATTAATTTTTCTCCGGGGGGATTTCCGGTGGGGCTTATTTCCTACACCATGTGTGAATGTTCCAAACTCAGCTGCAAGAGGGCGTCGTATCCGATGTGAACGCATCATAATGGGAATGTACAACGATTTTGATTGGTTGACTAAACATTATTTCATTTACAAATCCTTAGTATTTATAACAACTCGGTTGATTAACAATAACATTCATACAAAACGTGTTACTATCGTAATATTTCATGCTTTACGGCATTAAAAGACATAACAATAAATCTTCACGTTTCATTGTGCAATATAACGTTTTTATTGGTTTGTCAAATTCCCGTTTTTTTTTCATTTCACCGACTACAGCAATTAAAATCAAGAATGACGTATAACATTTTAAATTTATATATACGTTGAGATCGACAAATTCATCAAGTCACGTATCAGTTACCCAACGAAAATTTCCCAGACCAGTGAGTTTAACATCAGTTGTATGTAAATTACTCGAAACATTAATTAGAGACCACATGGTGGAATTCCTTGTAAAACATAAATTAATAAATACATCTCAACATGGTTTCCTAAAAGCAAGGTCATGTCTAACTAATCTCTTATGTTTTTTGAAGAAATTACAAAGTGGGTAGAAGACGGGTCATCAGTGGATGTTGGCTACTTAGATTTTCAGAAAGCTTTCGATAAAGTGCCACATCAAAGATTGTTACTTAAACTAAAAGCCCATGGTAATGATGTAATCAACTGGATAGAAAAGTGGCTTACACACAGAAGACAGAGAGTAATAGTAAATGGTGAGATTTCAAACTGGAAAGTGGGGTACTACAGGGATCAGTATTAGGCCCTATACTGTTTTTAATATATATAAATGATTTGGAAGATGATATATCTAGCAAAGTAGTCAAATTTGAGGATGACACAAAAGTATTCAGAAAGGTTACTAATGTTACAGATAAACAAAGTTTACATTATGATCTAGATAAATTAGTTAAATGGTCAGAAAAATGGCAAATGTTATTCGATTTTGGGAAGTGTAAATGCATACACATAGGACATGGAAACATGAACGAAGAATATAAATTGATACCTTAGTTACGAAAGCCGCTTATTACAATGTGGTTTGACAACACTAGAGACCAGGAGACTAAGAGGAGACCAAATAGAAGTGTTTAAAATAGTGAACGGTTATGAGGATGTTGATAGGAATATGTTCTTCAAACTTAAAGAATGCAGTAGAACCAGATGACACAAAGCAGCATTAGTTAAGGAGCAGTGTAGGTTGTACATGAGAAAGTACTCTTTCTCACACAGGGTGATAAATGAATGGAACAAACTCCAAATGATTGTAGTAGTGTGAATATGTTTAAAGATAGAATTGACAGATATTTGATAAGGGCGGGCTACACATAAATGAGAAAATTGTTGGACTCTCGATAAGCCTATGGCTTCCTTGTCCACTTGCCATCTGGAACTTGTTGATTGGGATGGCAATCTTGTTAAATCTTGTAAAATCATTAATCATGCAAAAAGAAGTTAATGAGCACAATAATTATATTTAAATTTAATGTTTGTATTATTTTATAATTACGTATTAAGTGTATTTGTACAGGTTTGTTGCAACTTGTGTGCTATAATTTGTTTTTAGGTGAACAATGTGGTGGTTGCCATTTGGACCAAGAAGTAACATCACTCTCCAAAACGACATGCATGTTGAACGGCACCATTTGTGATTGGGTGGACAAATTGTGGAAGACAGCGAAAAAGGAATGGGGTAAAGCAAAAGAGTAATGGGCGAAAGAAACGTTGCAGAACCGCATAGAATCTTAAAAAAAGCGTTCAGTCAATTCATAGATGTCAAAAGGCTCACTTAGAACATTATGTTTAACCAAATTTAATAAGATTGCCAACCAAGGCAGAAGATCCGGATGACAATTGGACAAGGAAGCCATTGGCTTATCGAGAGGACGACAAAGTTTTATATATGTGTAACCCGCCCTTCTGAGATATTTGTTAGTTTTGTTTTTAAACATATTCACGCTGATAGCATTTACACAATCAGTAGATACTTTTCCATATATTTATTTTCCTCTGTGAGAATGAGTACTTTCTGATATCAAATCTACCACGATCCTTCACTGATGTTATTCGTGTCTTCTAGTTCTACTACTTTTCCTAAGTGTGAAGAGAAAACATTTGTATCAACATTTTCATACCAATTCATTATCCTGAAAAACTTCAATATGATCTCCTCGTAACCTCATTGTTTCACATTCTTTTAGGCATTCTTTATAGCTAAAGTATCTTAGTTGTGGGATAATTACAGTTGCTCTCCTCCTTATTCGGTCTAGACGAGGACTAACTATTGCTTTATACAATAGCTCTTTTTCCTTATATGTTATATTTCCCACAATTGAATAACATATGCCATTGTTCAGACTATTTCACTTATTTGTCTAGATCGTTTGGTAACTGTTTTATCGCCATCAGTTTTAACCTTTCTAGAAAAGTTTGTGTTATCCAAAAATGTCAGTACCTTGCTTGTTATATTATCGTCTATGTAAAAAAGTAAACAAAAAAGTCTTGATACTGATCATTGTTGTACTCAACTCAAAACTCATGTTCCTCCCCATCTGCTACAGCACTACTTGGATTCTGTTAGTCAGCCACTTTGCTATCCAGTTGATTTAGCCATCCACGTTACCTTGAGCGTTTAATTTAAGTAGTAGTCTTTCATGTGGCACTTTGTCGAAAGCTTTCTGAAAATCTAACTATGTAATACCTACTGGTGATCCCTCATTGATGTTAAGCTCACTGGTATTTAATTGTCTAACTTTTTATCGAACCCTTTTTAAATAATGATAAGATGTTTGCTATTAACTTCCATAAATAGTCTGATGTAGACTCCTGAAATTTAGCATCTGGTACTTGTAATGTCCTCTCTGGTAAACACTGAACTGAAGTATCCACTTTGGTCTTCCGCCATTAAAAACCCTGTGACATTATATATCCAGCATTGTCCTCTATTGATTCAACATTGTCTCGTACGTTTTGTCTTTTTTACTCCTGACATATGCAAACATCTCTTGCTGTCACTTTTTATGTTACATGCTATTTGTTTTCATAGCTTAAGATTCAGATTGTCTAATTTCAATTGTTGCTACACGAAGTGCCTCTGTGTAATTTGTGCAGTTTTCATCATTTCCGGTACGCCTATAAACCCTCAATAGACCGTTATAGACCGTTTTCATTGTTTTTTCAAGGGAACAAATTAACTAGAGAGCTCCTGGAGAGACTATTGCGGTGGCTGCAACGGTGGTGGAGACGTCTGCGGCCAAAGAGGCCGTTTCCTGAGCCGTTGCCGGATATGCCGTTAGAGTGGCTAGAACGGTGGCGATATCTATGTTAGACGTGAGTAGAGTGCCAATTAAAATGTTCCATTAATACTGTCTTGGTTAAATATAACAAAAGTCAATCATAACTTACTGCAGGCCTTGGCACACAAGAAAATGTGTTAACTGTGCTTATTAAAACATAAATCGCCAAATAACTAAAACAACGACAATGTACACCTTAGATATATATTACGAGTGACTGCAAAAATTCTTCAACGTGCTAAAATTAGGCTATTCAACAATTTCAAAATTGTGTACATTAAATAGGAAACTTTGTTTTTAAGCAGGAGAAAATACGAGTTGTTTGACAGAATCTAGTCCTGAACCTCGTGGCTTAATTTTATATATATATCTTAATTTTTTATTTTTGACATGTCTCAGACAACACTAATTTTAATTAAAACAACCTTAATAAGTTGGTATATGTCAGAAAATAGAAATCTCGTAAACATACCATCAAGTAACACCCATACCTTAAATACCACTAAGACATAGTTTATTATTTTTAATATGTAACTTAGTATGTGGCAAATACAATTGTGTTTCTTCTGTTCTCAAACTCGTATTTCACCGACGTATGATGCGGTGTTTATGCCCAATACCATGACTCTAACAAAGCACTACAAACATTTCAGGAATGCAAACACCGAAGGGGATTTCCCATTCCCAGACTGTTGCGAGCCGTACGAGTTGGACATAAGGACCGGGGAATTGTTGTGCAGTCTGGACGTGACAACGACCACCCAAACAACGACGATTGGACCAACCACAACGACCGCGTAGACAACGTTCAGCATCAGTGATGACTTGACTTAAGGCAATACCTCCAACCACAACATCCCTGTCGACAAAGTCTAACATCAATGATAACACGACACGTGTCGACAACGTTCAACATCAGTGATGACATGACTTAAGACAACACATCCAAGCACAACATCCGTGTCGACAACGTTCAATAATACCATGCGCCTTTGGGCAGCTAAGACTAGAAAGGGTGCTATATAAATATACGTGATTGATTTGATTGATTGATCAATGATGACACACAAACATAAACGCTGATATCTTGTGTACATTGTCCACTTAATTAACAAATTACGTTAAGTGTTAATAAATATATATATTTATCCAGGTGGAATATATAATCCAGATTGAAGATGACGGTTTGGGACATTATTAAATGTCATCATTATACTCAAGTGCCTACGTGTTTCACTTAGTGTATCTCTATATTTACTCAATTAGCAGTTGTTGGTGTATAACTAGAGTCACTCACTCCAAAGGCCGGTGTGAGTATTGCTATCGGGTTGTCTGTGTGTTCGTGTGTCTGCGACGGTGTGTCTGTTTAACAACAATTATAATTACACACACAAAAACAGCGATTAGTGAAAAGGTAGATACATATACTGTGATTAAAATTTATAAATATCTTGACAAAAAATAGGAGTTAGCCAAATAAAATAAAGATGTGCAGAATCTGCACAACTGTAAGTTGTGGCAGTGGTGAAATGGTTAGGCGGACGTTTGCCATATGAATTTCATCTAGTGGTAGTTCGCACAAACACGGTAGGTGCCGACACTATGCAGCGGCAAGTAGTTGCAATGTGATATACATTTTAGTAGCCGAATAGCTTTAGACTATTCGTTAGTAGTGGCAATAGAATGATATTGCTAGGAAACACAGTTGGCATTAACCAGACATGTCATATTGGACGTGGAGCCAATGATAAGGCACCAACGCTAGCCGTGTCTGACTGGTTGATGCAAAAACAAGTTCACAAGAATGCAATAAACACTGTGTTTTACGTAAGTTTTGTGTTATGAACTGTGACCATGTTACCAAAGTTTAAATGTGTTATCCGTACACGTGCACTTGCTACATCGACAACAAGCTACTTTAATCTAACGAGAGAGTATGACGGCTGAAGTTGATTTTTTTTTATTGAAGCGTGCGTGGGCGTGCGTGCACATATATGTACGCACGCACTATTCCAAAGATGTTGCTATCCCAAATTCCTAGGGCGCGGGTAGAATATCAAAAAACAGCGGATGTCCTTTGTGTGCTGTCATTATACAGTGGCGTTGAGGTGGAGAAACAGATATTGTCATTGTTTTAAAGAATATTTGTCAAAATTTACACTTTGAAAATTAAATCAGAGTCTGTTTCTCCAGCTCAACGCCACTGTATGATGACAACACACAAAGGACATCCAATGTTTTTTTATATTCTACCCGTGCCCTAGGAATTTGGGACAGCAACATCTTTGGAATAGGCTTACCTCCCTTGGCAGTGAATAATGTACATTTTGCATAAGCAGTACGGTTCAACCAATTGATATCTTATGTAATTTTTTATTAAATGAAGGTGTTATACATTTTTTTACTTCAATATTCAAGGTTCAGTTGAAAACTGGTGATATTTTTTACTCTCATCTTTTATTTTGGGGTGTAATCAACCTGGGGGTATATATAATTGTTTTAATTTTTGCTGAATATTCTGATTACCTTATAAGGCCCTTACATATTCTGAAATACTGTACAGTGTTACTATGTCACTCGGTAAAATAAAAACACAGAAAAATTAACACAGCTGAAACAACGGGCGCAATGCACATAGTATGCCCATCTCTAAATGTGTACTCAAACCAAGCCCAGTTCCAGGAAGAGGTGCAGTTGTCCATTGTAGATGTAACCTATGTCCCAGACGAATGTCCACAAGACACAACCTATGGTAGACATGTTTGTGCTAGATATCTCCTGTGTGATGAGTTTGTCATGTAACTCATATGTAACTCTATTAATATATATCACAGGAAGTGTGCTTACGAATTATTGGAACCAATAGGATACAGAATAAAAAACAAGCATAGTTTTATTTGGGGTGGGTTCACACCCAAAGCCAATTATTTTGCAAAATAATTAATTATAAATTTTCATAGTTCGGAGGAACAGTGTTAGTGATGAACCCATTTTATTAGAGTCCCATGAAAATTGAACTTGTAATGACAGGCAAATCCATAATATTACAGTTTTGGCCGCATAATGTAAGTCAATTGTCAATGCGTGTGTGCGTGTGCGTGTGCGTGCGCGTGCGCGTGCGCGTGCGCGTGTGTGTGTGTGTGAACAATCTAAATCAATATATTTTTTTCTCGCCTGTTTTAGACTAAAGGAACTTATCGAATCGACGCCGGTTTCTTGTGTGCACTCCAGACTGGAGATTGAAGTATTTGGGGTCTACTGGTGCGTGCCGGTAACAACGACTACCCAGGTAACAACCAGAGAAACATCGCCTGAGGCAAACTCGACACGTGCTGTACACGGAACGGCCTGAGCACGAGGGCATATGAAACCCAGAAATTATATATATATATATATATATATATATATATATATATATATATATATATATATATATATATATATATATATATATATATATATATATATATATATATATATATATATATATATATATATATATATATTTATGCAATAACCAACACAAGTCAGATGTAGTAGAGATTGAAAAGGGCCAAATAAATGACGTTTTATTGCAAAGTGGACTGCTTATCACGCAGCCACTTTGGGAAGCACATTAACAGGAATGTGAGCTCCTCAAAGCAAACCAGACAGGAACTGAACACATGTACAGCCCCGTCCGGCAAGTTTCTCAGAGTCCACATTCCTACAAGCATGACGATAACATATATACATCGAGAAGTCGTCATGAACATGTAATGCAAAGAATACAGACATTCCACCACCAATACACAAATTTAATTACAAACAGGTGGGGCCATTTCGCTAACCTACATAAACATAAGCCAAGAATACCGATGAAGAAACAGGAAGCCTGTCTGCGCAGAAAACCCCATGAACACCAACTACTAGGGGATAAACCCCTGTGTTCATCTAGTATAAAGCGAAAAGTGGGGAAAGCGGTTTCGACATCTTCCAACTTCCTATTTCATCAACGATGTACAATCGCATTTTACACTAAGTGTTGAAAATAAGGAAGGAAGGTGGGGAGGAGGGCGGATTTCGAGAGACAAATTTTCTAGACACAACTTCGCGATGCAGAGACTGGAACAGGAGTGAAAGATTCCAGCTGCTGGCTCTGGTTTGAACTGGTTTCCGTTAAGCCGTGATTGGCTGGATATCGTGGAGTAATACAAATTATTTGGCCAAATAGTTCCGGTGTAGTCTCGGACACCCAGGGCAAGACTTGCCTTGGTTATCTCATAAAATCTGTTATGCAGCTGTAAGTTGCATAAATCCATTTATGCAATAACCAACACAAGTCAGATGTAGTAGAGATTGAAAAGGGCCAAATAAATGACGTTTTATTGCAAAGTGGACTGCTTATCACGCAGCCACTTTGGGAAGCACATTAACAGGAATGTGAGCTTCTCAAAGCAAACCAGACAGGAACTGAACACATGTACAGCCCCGTCCGGCAAGTTTCTCAGAGCCCACATTCCTACAGGCATGACGATAACATATATACATCAAGAAGTCGTCATGAACATGTAATGCAAAGAATACAGACATTCCACCACCAATACACAAATTTAATTACAAACAGGTGGGGCCATTTCGCCACAAGGTCACCCACAAACATGTGACCACCCCACCGCGACCTAACCTTTTAAGCAATTCTGATATACTTCCTAAAAGCATCTGAGCTCCACCTGCCTGCTGCCCTGATTTGTGCATCTGACTCCCCCCGCAAGGCCGCTGCGGTAGCTGCGCCGATGCGAAAACTGTGACCCTTAAATGAACTAGACTTGTATCCGCAAAAACTGAGGAGCCGTTTCAGAGACACATCGAATTCACCCCGGAGCATAGGTGAGCCATCCGGGTAACCAAAAAGGATACCTTGCACTGGGCCTCTGGCCTGAATAAACTCCCTCAAGAAAGCTGCCGGGTGGATGAGTGACCCTTCTAGGCATTCCCCTCTCACCTGCAGAGATTGCGGACCGTGGCGAGCACTGTGCTTAAAACGGCGGAAAGATACATTTATAAGGTCACCGGTCAACGTGACATCTCCCACGTGGAGACAGCCCTGCTTCATGTTCCTCGACCTGGGCACCATTTCTCCGACTCGCAAGTAGGCCCTGAAGGCAATGACCATCATGGCTCGGAGCATAGTGCACGTATAGGTTGATGCGAAAACAGTGGGGAGAGCCTGCACCAGGCAAGAAAGGATGGGTAGTGTGACAGGCAGGCGGACATCAGGAACAGATCCAAGATTCCGAGCGCCAGCCAGCAGCTTGACTACGATGAAGTTGCTAGTTGGATCTGGTAGGCCATAAATCTTGTGAAAATAGGCTAGTGCTGACACATTGGAAACAATTGTGGCAGGGGCAGCACCACTGGCATGCAGGTGTGCCACGAAGAGGAGGATCATTGCCACCGGTATTGGCAAAGAGGGATACATACCAAGCGACTGAAAGAAAGTTACTAACTTACCCCACGCCCGCTGATAGTGGGCTCTCGTAGATGGCGCCAGTGAAGCCTCTAGCAACCGACTCAGAGATTCCCCAAGCCCGCTGGGGAGATACTGTAGGGAATTTCCCGCGGGCTGGCTTCTGCCCATGGTGCCAGAGCTCGGAATTCCCGTACCTGTGAACGTGATAGTTTGTCAGCTAAAGTGTTGATCCTACCTGGAATATGGCGGGCAGTGAAATTGATGTTGAAACGCAAGCACGCTAAGACCAGTGGACGGATTAAGGCCATGATGTGGGGCTCGCGTGACGTTTGCTTGTTAATAATTGGCACAAGAGCCTCATTGTCTGTGTAGAAACACACACTTCTGTTTGCCCATCTACCGCCCCACACGATCACTGCTGCCATTATAGGGTAAAGTTCTAGAACTGATATGTTGTATGAGCGCCATGATACTGGCCACTGCCCATAAAACCATGCGCCACCATACAGTGCCCCGAAACCTATACTTCCGGAGGCATCAGTGTACAGGTGCAAGTGGTCGCCCGTAAGGAAGTTGTCATCTAGGAAAAAGGACCGGCCATTAAATAGAAGCAAGAACTCCTGCCATACCTGTAGATCGAGTTTTGCCTGACGAGTCAACTTGATGTGGTGATGGGGTTTCTGGACCCCTAATGTCATGTCTATGATTCTTCTCAGAAAAGCTCTACCTGGCACAATCACTGTGCAAGCAAAATTCAGGATGCCGATGAGTGACTGCAGAACTCTAAGTGTTACTTTCTGTTGTCTCTGAAAATCTTCCAGCAGTGCCTTAGCTTTCTCTAACTTATCCTCTGGCAGTCTAGCTTCCATAAGCACTGTATCTAAAGTAATGCCGAGAAAAGTGATGACACGGGTAGGAGCCACTGTCTTCCCAGGTGCTAAGGGAACCCCGAGTTCGAGGCAAAGATTAACAAAAGCTTGTAGATCTTGTCCGCATTTCGCACGAGAATTGGCAATAAACAGAAAGTCATCGATAACATGGACAATCGCAGTCGCTCCCAGTTTGGACTTTGCGATCCACTCCAACGCAGTACTGAAAGACTCGAAGATCGCACAAGCGCTGGAAACTCCCATTGGAAGGACAGCATCCATGAAAAACTTACCCTTCCACTGGAAACCCAAAAGCGGTCGGTCCCTTGGTGAGACTGGAATAATCATAAAAGCTGATTCTATGTCCACTTTAGCCATAAAGACCTGACTACTGGGTAGCTGTTTGATGAGCCTAATAGCATCCTGTATAGTTGCGTATTGGACAGCGGAAATTTCCTTGGGAATGAAATCATTTACCGAGGAACCCTCTGGGTAGGATAAGTGATGTATCGTTCGGAATTCCCCAGGACTCTTTTTAGGGACTACCCCCAAAGGGGAAATCCTGAAGTTGTCACTAGGGGGTGGCGTATCAAACGGACCTAAAATTCTGCCTAGCGCTAGCTCCTTCGCTATCTTGTTGTCTACTACTGCAGGGAATTCGATGGCAGACTTCAAATTGGTGACCCCTTTAGCTTGTTGTGCTGATAAACCAAAGCAGCCAATTCTGAACCCGTGCTGAAAGCCATTGAGAAGATACTCAACAATATTACGATTGTAGCCGACAAGAAAGTATCTAAGTGCATCAGGGGAAACTGGGGTAGGCATACTATCTCCTGAAGACGGCTGGTCGCGAACTGGCAGTCGACGATTGGGTTGCAGGGATGCCGGTGGCTGAACTCGGTCGAGCAGGATTGGGTTGGGTGCGTTGCCTATAGCATCGTGCCGCTGAGTGGGGGCCACCACAGCGTCTACACTTGTGTGTGTGTAACGACAAGTGGCTGCGTTACAGACCTCCCCCCGATCGAATGCGAAGCAGGTTTTTGTGGATGGCCACTTAGCCTTACCCCAGCTGGCCTTACCCTTGCTACGAAAGGGAGTCACGCTGGGTGTGGCAGCTGGGCGACTCTCAGATGCATTCATCCATAGGTACCAGCAAACCGATTCCCACCCCCAGTTGTTGGCCTGACGAAGTGACCGGAACGCCTCATCATACGACCGCCAGTCCGCACCTTTCTCGTATAGGGAACGAATTGTCTGGACGTACATGAGTAAATTATGTGATTCTGACAGATGCTGTGGCTGGAGAAGAAAAACAGACATGTAAATTTCGAAGCCCTGCAGCCATTGGTCAAATGACACAGTGCTGCTCTTTGCCCTAGGGGCGACACAGAACATGGGGGTCTCGTCGTCACTGCCTGGCCTAACGGACACAGAATAGTTCTGTGGTGAGGAGTCATGCAACAATGAGGAAATACTAACATACTCCCCGGACCAAATTTGGGCTTTGAGTTTGTCAGACACGCGGGAATGACGGGATAGGGCCGAAGTAGCGAACGATGCTACTAGATCCTGGGATGCCCTGGGGAGGGCGTGTACTTCCTGACCTGTATGAATACCTGAAGATATGGCCTCTGGCCACGGGGCCGACGGTGGTCTTGGAACGGGGCTTGGTGGAGCACCAGTTGCAGATGATGTCACCCGACCTGACGTATGGCCGCCCTGCGGCCATAGACAAGGGTTAGCCAAGGGCGGAGCGATGGGCTCCCCCCCGGTAGGCGCCGCCACTGCTGCAGGGGTCTCTATTGGAAGCGGCGCAGGTAGGGCGTTGGCCGCAGGCAATTGCTGCAGGCCACGCACCATCGCGTGGACCTCCTGCAACATCTTGTCAGAGGCGTCAAGACGGCGCTCCATAATCGACAAGCGCTCCTCCGTCGTAGCTTTCCATCGGAAAATCGTTGCTAATCGCGAGACCCGCAATAAAAGTTTAGCAGGCCTACGACTAGGCAAAGTCAATCGCCCTACAATTTCTTTCTATCTGGCTGTTGCTGTAGTAGGGGCGAAGATCTCGTTCATCAAAAGCTTAAGTATTTTCATGAAATGTGAAACCTTACAAAAACGCCATAAACAGAGCAATAAACATGTCTTTCGTGTCTGTATGCATTCTTATATGTATATCACTAAAGTTACCTGACAATAACCATGTAAAAGTGTGAAATTATTACCTTTTTGTCAGAAAGCATATGCTTGTCAAAGTTTGTATATAACCGGATGTTGTTGTGAGCGAGACTACCATACGGGATTATCGTAGATCTATATAAGGTCACGCTAAGAATTGCCGTCTGCTGGTCATAGAGTTACATCATTAATCTATATAAGGTCACGCTAAGAATTGCCGTCTGCTGGTCATAGAGTTACATCATTAATCATCTCCCTAGAAACTACTAACTCACTAACGGGTGTTTTATTTATGTCTGTGCTGCTGGCCCACTCTGGCCTCATTCTACACGAAATCGCGTTTGATCATGTGACCCAAAGGCAACATCACGTGCACAGTATGGCGGCTATTTATGAAATCTTTTCTGTGTGACCGATAAATGTACTCATAAATAATTATTTGGAGCACATTTCTTCAGTTTCTTGACGCCCAAGTGTCGGTTGTATGTCACAGAATACACATGTGAAACGGTTAGTGCGTATTGGTTTTAAAACTTTAGTTATTAGTTCCGTAGCCATTTGGCTACGGAACTGCCAAATTGTCGCTTTAGCAAATGCCGGTCAAGGTCTCCGCCCCTATGCTAGCTCAAGCGTAGGGCGGATGACTCTGCCTAGCCTACGACTAGCATAACATGATCCATGTTATGTGAGACCATCGGTAATTTACATCTAATGAATGACAACAATTGAATTACTAAACTAATAACTTAACGAGGCTAATTTATACAATTGGGCGTTCTGCCCCGGGGTTTGCCCCATCCCACCCCCACCCAAATACAAAGTACAATCACCTGTCAAGCTGGTGAGTAGTGATCGAGTACTATATATTGACCCGGCATATACACATTTACAGTAAAAAAAAAATCAATACATAGTATTGTAGCAACTTAATATTGTTTGTTCGGATGTTGCCAATATAGAAAAGCGCATGTGTTTTGCACGCAAATAAATGTCCACTTGTAGGACCCAGAGCCCTTCATGGATATCTATGAAGGGCTATGGTAGGGCTTAGTTCGCAGAAACACGATAGGTGCCGACACTATGCAGCAGCCCGTAGTTGCAATGGGATCATGTACACTCCAAATTGCTGCGTAATGTTATAACAAATAGTTTAGGTCTACGAGCTAGTCATAATTGATCTACATTTATGCGCTGATACGGTGTTTTATTTGAATAAATAATTAAGGTACCCGGCCCGTGTGAGGAAAACAGCACGTGATGATTGGAGGACTATACCCGGTAGAGGGCTTCCGAATTTGGACACGATATATTTATCTGGCTTTCAAACGTGACGTGTGCAAGTTGTTTCGCACCCGGGTTGCGTTATAATAGCTGTTAGTAGTGGTAGCAGGATGGCATTGGTAGGAAAACGAGTTGGCATTTTACTAGATATGTCATATGAATATTTGGAGGTAGGTTTCGCTATTGCCTGGTTGTGCCTGCGGCACGCACAAGCGGTAGTAATGCCGGAGCTCGTTAGGTGGCGCTAGTAATGCTGTGATCGGCAAGTTGACAAAAACGTTTACCCGCAGAGGTCCATTTATAGGGAGTGCCTATTACGGTCCATAGCAACTGACATAGACCACCTATAATAAAAGTATGCATATGCCTGTAAAACTTAAGAAACGTACTGTACTCTGATATACGTCGTGTTTTATTCCTTTAATTGAAAGTATTTTTTTATTCAACGAGAAAATATCATGATTCTCTAAAATTCGGGATTACCTTGATTCCCCCAAAAAAAAACAATTGTATTTCTTTCGTTGATCATTTATTAATATTACTCGACAATATTTGGAGCTCTGGCTAGTAACGTACATCGATTACTCCTAAAAGTGACGCCTCCAGGTGCGACGATGTCAACAATTCATTGCATCTTGGGCCGCACTATTTTTTATATTTAGCGTCCAATGAAGGGTGACCTTTGATTTACAAATATGAATACACGTAAATTCTGCATTTTAGCAGGATGCTTAAAATCGAAAACGGCGCCACCTAGCAAGCATGTTGCAAACCGATACTTTGTCATGTTGTCACAGTGAGCATTTTCAAATAAGCTTGTTTAATTGATTAATTAGACATGTGAATCTGCATAAACAGTCCCTTGATCTTTGCAGTTCTGATATATTACCTGGTGGCAACATTCTGAAGACAAATTGTTTGGATATACTCAACAATGTATACCTTACTTTTGTGAATCGTAAAATACCTAAAATATTTATTAGTAGATCTTCTAACTCAAATTTGCTGCATGGTACATAATGTTATATAAATGGTCAAAAGTCTCCAGCAGTTGTTTACTTGTTGTTGACCTACTTAGCATTACTTATATTGGCACCTTGTAAACAATACATAATTTCCATTATATATTACTTAGTGTTGAATAATTATATAATATAATACTTAGGCTCACAACTATTGTATAAATTCAAAGGTATTTCAACACATAAACATGCATCACACACTGTGTATAAACATTTTATTTCCTATGCAACCATCCATGATACAACTTCATCTTCTTCATCACCATCATCATCACCATCATCATCACCATCATCACCATCATGTGGTGCCATCTCCTCTCAGAAGGTCAGCTATCGCAGACCGCTACTCATATCTGCATTGTGTCATTCTGACCAGATCTTCATACTTCATGTTCTCCATCCATGCCTTGCAGTTGTCTCTCCGTGTGGCTTTTGGTCTTCGTCTGCCTCTTAGTCTTAGCGTCAACCATTTTCTTTAATATTTCTCTTTAATTTCCTTCTTGTCTGACAGTGTGATCAAAACCACTTGAGTTACAGCTATTATAGACACAACAGCACAGAAAACACACGTGTGTATAGCATATGAACAAGTCATTATTCAGTGCATATGGTGTATCATATTTAAGTCTATGACACAGTCCCATATAATGTGACAAAATTTTTCAATGTTTGCAACTCCATTGCAGGCAAAATAATGAAGCTATATTTGTATGTTAACCACTAGGTAGACAAAATGTAGTAGTTCCAGTATATGCAAAAATGTACATTAACATTAATATTAGTATATTTTTAAGTCAGGTGCGCTTTTTTGATCAAAATAGAAAAAACATGTTTTGAAAACGTGGACGGGGATGCCTTTAAAGTGCTCTAACATGAAAACTAATTAACATACAGCCATACAACTGATACCATGATGTATCTTAATAATATACCTTTCCAATGATGTATAACATTTTGGAATAACTTAATTATCTCAAAGTGGCCCAGCATAGCTACAAGCGGCCCGCGTTTAGCATCAGTTATCCAGGCTCCGAGATGAGGCACCACTTTTTGTTATGCTCATGGGAGCCTGCAAACATTTACCAAATTTTTTTATCACCGGATGTTTGCCCAGAATTGTGTAGCCAATCAATTTGATTGTATTAATGACTCAGCAAAACCACTTAAGGAAATTGTAGAGCAAATTAGTACACCACTTGCAAAAGTCTTTTATCACTAGTTCCTGCAGAATGGAAAGAAGCAAACATTACGCCACTCAAAGGGATCAAGCAGCAAGCCAGAAAATTACAGACCAGTGAGTTTAACATCAGTTGTATGCAAATTACTAGAAACATGAATTAGAGACCACATGGAATTCCTTGTAAAACATAAGTTAATAAATACATCTCAACATGGGTTCCGAAAAGCAAGGTCATGTCTAACCAATCTCTTATTTTTTTAAAGAAATTACAAAGTGATGACGGGTGGATGTTTTCTGTTTAGATTTTCAGAAAGCTTTCGATTAAGTGCCACATCAAAGATTATTACTTAAACTAAAAGCGCGTGGCAATGATGTAATCAACTGGATAGATCAAGTGACTTACATGCAGAAGACAAAGATTAATAGTAGATGGTGAGATTTCAAACTGTAAATCTGTTTTGAGTGGGGTACCACAGGGATCAGTATTAGGACCTATAGTACTATTTTGTATATATATATATATATATATATATATATATATATATATATATATATATATATATATATATATATATATATAAATATATATATATATATATATATATATATATATATATATATATATATATATATATATATATATATAATATATGATTTGGAAGATGACTATCTAGAAAGTACTGAAATTTGCAGCTGACACAAAATTATTCAGAAACGTAACAAAAACAGATAAACAAAGTTTACAGGATGATCTAGATAAATGTTATTGTTAAATTGTTAAATGGTCAGATAAAATTGCAAATGTAATTAATTTTTTGGAAATGTAAATGCATACACATAGGACATGGAAACATGGACGAAAAATATAAAATGGGGGATGCTGTACTAGGTAGAACCACACACAGGGTTGTTTGATTTAAATCATTTGATTTAAATCATTTGGTTTAAATCATGATTTAAATCATTTGATTGAAATCATGATTTAAATCACTCCAAAAAAATCATTGATTTATGATTTATTTTTTTCGGATTTTTTTAATCGCTGATTTATATGAATTTAACACAAATAATTGTTTACAAGCATCGAGATCAACAAAGTTTTGTATGTTTTTAATGCAAAAGCACAATGTGCGCACACTTGTGTAGCTGTATGGTCACCAGATAGCCTGATAGTAAAATATTTTATGACATTGTGTATGTTTGAGCTATTCCCTTTCTGAATGCAGTGAAGCCACACAAACTTGTCTTCCAGAGGAAGTATCTTTTCAAGTCAGAAGCCCTGAGTTAAAGTCCAACTATAGCTTGTGCTTGAGTCCTGGGCAGGTGCTAATCCACCCTCTCACCAAACAATAATTAGCACTGCTACAGCCACAGACACACAGCATGCTTTCCTTTCCAAGACAGATTATGCAACTACAGGGGGTGAGGCCTTGGGGACATTGCCTAATGTCTTTATATAAGAAAAAATCAAGTACCCTCTGTTAAGACAAGTAACCAAATCGATTTGAATAGAACATGTTTGAAAGAGTTAAATATAAACATCTATATATAAATATCTATATACCAGATTTCAAATAAATTAAAAATACAATTTAAATTTTAAAAATCTGAAAAAATTATTTTTTTCAACCATGATCACAAGAGAAAATGAATTAGGAGTAACATTTAGTGATGACATGAAAGTTTCAGAGCAATTTTGGATTGCTGCTTCAAGAGATAATTAAATTCTAGGGCTAATTAGGAGAACTATCACATATAAAGAGAAACAGCTAATTGTACCCCTGTACAAATCAATAGTTAGAATGCATTTAGAATATTGTATACAAGCATGGAGGCCATATCATAAGAAGGATATAGACAAGCTAGAAAGAATGCAACAAAGAACAGCTAAAATGATTCCAGAATTGAGAGACCTTAGTTATGAAAGTCACTTATTAGAATGTGGTTTGACAGCATTAGAGACCAGGAGACTAAGAGGAGATTAAATAAAAGTGTTTAAAATAGTGAATGGTTATGAGGATATTGATAGGAATATGATCTTCAAACTTAAAGAAGGCAGTAGAACCAGAGGACACAAAGCAGCATTAGTTAAGGAACAGTGTAGTTTGGACATGAGAATGTACTCTTTCTCACAGAGGTTAATGGAACAAAATTGTAGGACTCTCGATAAGGGTATCGATAAGCCAGTGGCTTCCTTGTCCACTTGCTTGTAGTTTGGGATGGCAATCTTGTTAAATCTTTGTTAAATATTGATTTGCGGGTATTTTTGTCATCAGAATGCAATGTTTATTCCATAATTAAATATGTTGTGCAATATTCAGTATGAACTTCTGAAGTGTTAAACGAAAAAAAGACAGACCAACCATACATTGATGTTCAATGTATGGCTACCGTTGAACACTATTGAACATACATAGAGCATTGACAATGCATAAAATGTAAAATATACATATTTCATTTTCTATGGTTTGTAGATGGCTGTATACAGCCCTGGGTACATAATTACCCCAGGTTGTCATTAATACTTCTTTTGTTCTTCTTCTTATTTAATGCTGCATCGCAATTCATTACTGCCACACGTGTAAACAGTATAAATGTCACTGATGGTTTTCACTAAATGTTTAAATTCTAATTTTGTTTTTCCCATAAAAATAATCATATCAGTGGAGAAATGTGTGCAGTAGTATTTTATTGCATTTTCATGTATTGACTAACATGGGTCTGACATCTCAAAATACAAGCATAATTTCTTATTAAAAAAACAGATGTTTGGTGTTTCCAAGGCAACAATATGTTTTCTAAGTGCATGTATCGTCTGTTGATGTTGACTTTTAATGGGTTTGCTTTGTGATCAGTACAGTTTTTACACCGACCACATTGGCATACATTTTTCAGCATTTTGCCTCATCAATATAAACACTACATGGCACCTCGGCTGGGGCCGGGCAGTTAAACAGATTGAAGATTGACAGAAGTGAAGATGTATTTTTCTGTTTTATGCATCAGTAGGCACGAAGGCTAGTCAACAGTATAACAAATTGTCAATTTGTCTGCCTTATGCATCAGTAGGCACGAAGAGGATTAAGTATTCATTCATTCATGTATGCTATATCTTGTTTATGCATAGAACTGGTAATTGGTTCACCCAGGTATGGTATCCTCTGCTACGATTCCGTGAAGAAGGCATAGAAACCTTTACAGTTGCGACAGAACAAGGCAAGACGTACCTTTGTAAGAGAGGTGGCCCTTGCCAGGCAGATGTTGGAATAGACAAAGTGGATGTCAAGGTAGCTATCACACAACCTTTGGTGGGTCTTACTACAAAATCTAAGTTATGGTTGCCACAAACAAGGATTTTGATTACACTTTCCAAAATATGATGATGATTTTGGTGGTTGTGTTCATAGAAATTAAACTTAGAACTATGTTTACATTAAATATATTCGGTAAACATGGTGGCAGAGTTACAACAAGTTTAATTGAACCAGATATATCCTTAGTGCTGTAGAATGTAAACATTGCAGTCTGGGCAATATAATATGTTATGATAAATTATATATACAGTTAATTATATTGGTAATGTAAGAGTGTAATGACATAAGTCATATTATATACAATAGTTCTTTCATCGTAAACAACTACACGTGGGTCAACTTCATTATTATTAGTAATAAATTGTTACAACACATTGATGTAATCATCAGTTTTAATAAACAAATGCAGCTGGCTTGCTTTCTGTAAACATTAGAGTAACAACAGGTCACATGACTGCACTGTGAACACAATTACTCAGCTCGGTCATTGTGTTTGCTGTCAGCCATGACTGAGCTACAGGGTTAGTTAATTCAGAGTCATTGCACATTATCTTAAACATATATCTCCAAGCCATAATTGTATTCCCATAAGATGTGTGAAATGAAGGCTTATAATTCATGGTTCGACATAAGCTGTATTCATACAGCTCAGCACAGCTCTCCATTCATCCTATGCTGCACTCACACACAAGATATACACCATATTTAACTTACTTTGACTTGAACCAGTAAGCCAGTCTAACGTTAAGTTCTGAAGACATGTCCAAAAACCCCTTTTGTCTACAGGACAGGTCGACCGCATACTAACAACCTTCACACAATCCTAGCAGAGTGACTGTTTCAAAACAACCTATATTTAAATTGTGGATTCTCAATAAACCAAAGTCTCCCATCACCACAAGTATGGAGTTATCTACTTTGTATGGCAATCTTGTTTAATATTGTGGTTTGCTGTAAGTAAACACCGCTCTGATGAAGACTGCAGACATGTCCAAAGTCAAAATGTCTTGGTTGTATCAATGTTATAAGATAATTGTTGTACTGATGTCTTCAGGGTCTGGATGCCCTCATTCTTCCTGGTGGTTGGTCTCCCGATTACCTCCGTAGGGACAAGAGGATGGTCACATTAGTGAGGGATATGTTCAATACAGGTATGATTTCTCGTAGATTGCTGTTAAAGGCCTTTCGTCAAATAAATTTTTATGCTTGTCTCATTTTTTTTCATTTCGTGAAAAATCAGATCTCTCGAGTATCATCTCCGGCACACCGGCTCATACTTGTGTTAATTATTTTGCTTAAATCTTCGAACAAATTATTAAGATATATACGATTACTGTAGTCTTTATTTATCATTGCCTGCTATAGTAAATTTCTTAGTAATTTATTTAATTTATTAAGTTAAATTTTTTTTTACATTTTATAATGTGGGTGCATGCGTGCATGCGTGTGATCGCACTTTCACATAACTGCCTCTGCAACAGTGGAGACAGTTTCACTTGTGCTGCTTTCAAGATGTTCGGGTTCCATTGATTTTGATCATGCGATCTCAGCCACTCTAGATCTCGCTGGTTTCGAAGATGCTTGCCAACTTCCTGCAGATTTTTGTCGAGGGCAGTTGGGAGTGTTGTTCGTGGTAGCCCTCTCCAGCCAGCAACGTCAGCAGATGTGAAATGTTGGTTCTATGTCCAGCTATGTAGGGGCTTCACGTGGCATGTGAAGCACATGTCCAAACAGACTCCACCGAGCTGTCATCTGATGCCGATGACCTGTCTCAGCTGAGGGTATCTGATGCCGATGACCTGTCTAAGCTGAGGGTATCTGATGCCGATGACCTGTCTCAGCTGAGGGTATCTGATGCCGATGACCTGTCTCAGCTGAGGGTATCTGATGCTGATGACCTGTCTAAGCTGATGACAATGGAATACATCAAACCTGGCACAGTCGCCATTCTATTAGTGTTAGTCCACACGTACCCACGTTGTATGTGAGCACAGGGATTATAAATGTATATACAGTCGCAGCCAGAGGTCTTGAGATACACGGTGGTGTCTGGCAGAAACGATGTTGGAACCAAGGTTAATGGAGAAAATGTCCAACATGCACATCCACCATTGGGACACCACAAGCAAACAGTCTATCACCTGTACTCTTCGTGATCTGCTTGGAAGCTGCCCTCCATGATCTGAGAGACAAGTTGCTGCAACACCCTCGAGAAGACACTTAAATGCCATACTACACATCATACGCCGACGTTGATTTCATCAGTAATGCCAGCCAATTCCTGGATGAGGTTAAACGAATTAGTTCTAGTTGATTGCCTGTCAAAATGATATCTTAACATCAATGAAGCCAAGATTGGCGCATGACACGGAAGCTAGGCCTGCTACTTGGGGATGTGCAAGAACTGCCACGGGGAAAGCAACTTGTGGCTGTGGCTTTTCAGAAGCTGTGGTCTCCCTGGGTCAGAAACCACTGCGTATTATATCGTGTATAAGTAATAAAGTGATATTCTCTCGTATTTGCATTTGAGGGAAAACTATGAAATTTCAAAATATTTTTCAGGTACTGGATAGTTCATATCAGGCAGTTTAGTGGCAATTAACTTTAAAAATCAACTGTTTCCAGGCAAGCCAGTCGCGTCTATCTGCCACGGCGCTTGGATGCTGTGTTCTGCCCGAGTGATTTCTGGGAAGCGACTGACATGTTATCATTCAGTGCGTGATGACGTTGAAAATGCAGGGTAAGCAATTTTCCAGGCGCTGGGGAAATGTTGACTGAAGCAATGCCACGCACACAGCCAATACATTCTCCATCAAGGTTGGGTTCAGTCGTAATTGCGTAATTTGTAATTAATTACAGTGTAATTGTAATTGAGTTTTTAGAGACTGTGTAATTGTTCCTTGTAATTCAACCGAACCCAGGCAGCAATGATGCACGAATTCACCTAAAAGACTAGAAATTAGCTTTGTTGCTATGTGTAATTATTTGTAATCTTCTATTATAAAACAGTGTTGTAGTACCCAACTTATAAACTATTACAACTGACCCTTTACATAGCATTGTAATTGATTGTATCAAGTGCCATAATTATAATGTAATTAGTTTTTTAAGTGATGTAACTGACGTTTTAAAGTACTGTACTTGTAGCTGAACTTTGGTATTGCTGTGTAACTGACAATAATATTGTAATTGAACCCAATCCTGGTAATACCATGTACACAGCCAATCCTGGCAATACCATGTACACAGCCAATCCTGGCAATATCATGTACACAGCTAATCCTGGTACTATCATGTACACAGCCAATCCTGGTACTATCATGTACACAGCCAATCCTGGCAATATCATGTACACAGTCAAACCATTCTCCACTAGGAATTCTCTGATCCTGTCTTCAGTTCAGTCATTACTGCATCTTAATTGTTCAGAACAATTGGACACAGTGGTTAACTATGGCAGATATCTAGGAAAATGTGTTAGATGGGACAGCTAAAAACCTGGGAAATGGTTAGTTGGGACAACTGGACCCACTAACACAATAGTGTGTGTTGATTATAAGAACATAATATTACTACTACACTTGGTGTGGCAAACAAATGTGTTCTTTGTGACAAGTTTATGTTAATGTGTGTTTTACAGTGGTAAATATGAAGATTCCCCTGTGGTTGTCGATGGCAACTTGATTACATCCAGGGTGCCCGCTGACCTGCCCCAGTTCTGCAAGGCTATTCTGGAACAGCTGCATTCATAGAGGATATTGGGGCAGTTGCCCCCGAAAAATTGCCATTGACATGTTTTGTTGTAATTTTTCTTCATGAACCACTGTTGTCCAGGATTCACGTGCAGCAATACAAGACTAGAGCAACATTTACACATCACCCCTAAAGCGACAATAAGAATTCACAAAAAGTTGAAATATGTTGTACATGACACATCAACACAATTTAGGTTAACGTTTTTAGGTTCATTAAATAATATGTCACACACCGATAACATCAACATAAACTGATCATTTATTTCTGCCCCAATCAGCATACCAATTACACATTGCATCATTCAACCGCAAGACAAAATCCTGGACGATGATAACAAAGATCTTAAATAAATGCATACTTTAAATGGAAGTGTTTCTGAAGCTATGAATGACAACACAGTAATCAACAACAAACGTGCTCATGTTGACTATTGAGTAGACTTGATCTTATGATCCAGGCCCTGCAATAGCAGTCCTTGCAATTTGTCATTATTATTATTATGACGCCACAAACTGAGTATGTTTTGTTACCATCTTCAAGAACCAGTGGTTATATTTTATCTGCACCCAACGGATCCAGTTGTCACATCAACCAATGAAATTGTTCTATGATTTCTATCACGTACATAATTGGAAATTACTTTTGCCCATTGAAACTAACATTTGGTAAATATCTTCAATGTTTTACTAAAATAAAACGTTGTTTTATAAGGCAATATTTCATATACCTGATATTTTCAACATAATATTTTTAACACGTACAGCAGGCTGCAACTCTTGAACACTGTCCAAACAATCTGATGAAAATCTAAAATTCCCTTATGTTACCCCTGTGGAATAAATGGCTACAATTTAAAATATAAAGGGGCTGGTGTAAATGCAAACCACTGGCCATATAAGAAAGGTTATCACTGAAAATAAATTAATACAACAGAGTAACCAGTTGATTTTCTCCAATTAATTTTTTAAGCAATTCATACCATACAATCTAGAATAACATGATCATACATTTTCTTTGATTATATTTAATTCTTAATTTATTAATATAATCAGTAGGTCCTACTTGTCACAATGTGTAATTCTGTCTTGGAATACACTACTGGCAGATGTGTGCACAACTGCTTTAATTCAGTAGTTTTTGAAAAGCAGTGTAGACATAGAAGCACACCAATTCATATTGCATAGTAATGTCTACACAACAATTCATAAACCTAGTTTCGGATTCATAACTGACAGCAACAACATACAGCACTGCTAGGCACTACCCTGGGCATTCTAACAGTCGAACAATTGAATCAATATTCCTACCCTGCTGCCGCAGAACATGTCTGATCATGCGTTTTGCTAGAACATGTATATGCATTAATTAACAACATAAAATTGCATGCACATTACTGTGCATATGTATGTATGTACAGTATAAATCTACAATGCATATAATAATTACATGGACATTTGCATTTTCTTGCTCTATTTCAACCATGGAATGTAAAATATATACATCATATATACAAAGCAATCCTGTTGAATATTACATATGGGATGAGGGAAGTCTGAAATTATGACAAGTGCTTCAAATATCCTTTAGGAATTTACAACATGGCATACTTCAGAAACGCCAACCCCAAAAACATCCTACTCTGCCATTTTGTTGATGCTTATAAATATCTAGGTTCAAACTAGGGCTGTGGCAATCAAGCTAATAATGAATAAAAACCATCAGGGCTATATCACAATGTGCAAGTTGAGAGTTGAAAACACTGCTCGAGACAACTTATTTTCTAACTAACCGTAAGCATGTCAAGCAGCTAGTTTTCAGCCCAAAAAGAGAAGTTATCACACTTTTCCAACAGACAAACTGTGCAAGGAAAAGCCATTAAATTGGGCGGAATTATTAAGGCCAGTTTACAGAAGCAAATGTTTCCCAGATTTGTCGGGCGACAGATTGTCCCCCAATACCACACAACATTTAGATGCTGCCTCAAAATTTGGGTGAACTGTTAATGAGGTTGGAAGTAGTCAGTTGGTCTTGGGCAGGTGTTTACACAACCAAATCTTGCAGCACAATATCATGAAACACTGTATTGGTCGACAAATTGGAAAAAAATTACTCGTGCTAACCAGCCTTTACAAAGCCATATCAAATGAAAAAATAAACCGTTAAATTAATGTCGATGTATCCCCTGCTACAAGCAGTTAACATATATCAGATATATTTTATACAACAATATGTACAATATTCACAGGAACAAAATAACACCACATAGTTTGTTCAAACAACGATCACACTGCTAGCATCCTCTATTGGGCAACGAACGATTCATGCAAACAGACAAAGCCGACAGAGGAGATCATTTCACTGTGACACTCTTATGACATCACAGAAGTCATACAGTTTTCACATCGGTGGTACAAATTACTGAAAAATAATTGCAATAGAAAAATAAACTGCCTACATTATTAGACGCAAGAAACCAAAGCTCAAAAACCACAGGAGAACTGGCAATAATCGCCATGACAACAGTAAAGTTGTGAAGTGTAATTTTCATGTGGCATTCGTATTTCGGTTGTATATGTATGCAAAGATACAATGATCAGAACAGAACTCAAACATACATAACCATTCAATCAGAAGACTATAGGGTGTCAATTTTACAGCTACGCTATAATTTTTAAGCTATGCTATGCAAAGATGACCAAACATCGAAAAACTCCAAACCTTGTTGGTTACCTTTCCAATGTTGGCATATAAAAAAGGCCACACCACAGAGATTCTTATGAAACAACAACTGTAAATAAACCTTGTAACTAAATATTTTGTTTATATATATACAGTAATGTCACATTTGCCATGTTTAATTTTCATATTTCATATCTTAACATCACAATGACTAAATCAAACATAAAAAAGAAATGTAGCACATAAAAAATTTTTTTTTCAAGTGAACAAAATTATTCAAAATCAATCACTGTTGCACTGATGTATTCTTAGATTTTATTTAGTTCACTCTGACACGCATAGCTTTAAAATTGAAACACCACAGATTCTGCTACCCATTCGTCCACAACTAATCAATGTTACAATAGCGCCCCCTGGTGACCACAAGCTGTTCCATTAATCTCTGTTGCCATCTACTGCCAGAAACGTGTAATTTTCAAAGACCTCCGCAGGCCTAGGGAAGAATCACCGTCTCCAAACAACAAATAATTAATCTATAAAGTAACATGAAAAATTTCAAATGGAGTGGAATTAAAAAAAATTATGCATGCTGTAAGATTGTGCATCGCAACATTTCACGAACTCTGTTTATTGAAAGTGGCCATGCGTGGTTATGTACTATAACATGTTTACATAAATATCATTCAGAGAACTGCCCATGCGCAACAAAGGCGAATGGCTCAAGCTGTGACTACCAGGGGGTGCTGCAGTAGAGGCCACACAGTCACAATAACAAATTACATTGAAGCGTGTCTGCCATGGTGCCAATCTTGTTCACTGAAGCATGTCTGGTGCCTGTTCACTGAAGTGTGTCTAGTGCCACTCCTGTTCACTGATGTGTGCCTAGTGCCACTCCTGTTCACTTAAGCATATGTGATGTCACTGCCATTCACTGAAGCGTACACATTTTCTTAAACTCTGACTCGAATTCGTCTGTGATTTCCGTTGTGTCGGGTTCATGACCTGTGATGTCAGGCATAAAGCCATCGGAGTTGAGATCTCGTCGTTCATAGAACAGTATGTAGGCAGAGCTAGTGTCAATCTGTCCCTGCAACATTTCCTGAAAGGAAGAACAGTCGAACATGTCTGTGAGAAAAACTGCAATGAAATATTGCTTCCATACATGTAAAATGATATACACAATCAGATACACAATATTCTATTTGACCAACTAGAAACGCTATCTGTGGGGCACGTGTCACGAAAACAACTTCAGTGACATGACGAAACATAACACAAAGTTCTATTCAAATAGAATATACTTTGAGATTCTGTGACCAAGATTAATACTGCTTACCTTGCAACTGCTGTCGTTGTAGCAATACCATTTATTGTTTGGATTCTTCGCATATGACACATAATGACCACCGCCAAGGATTCCCGTGTGACACTGAAGTAAAAAAGTATACTGTCATTACAGAAATCAACTTGAAGTAGCAATTACAATATAGAATCTTGACATTTTACACAATGAATCCAGTGTTGGTATTGTAAGACTTGAACCAGAGTTTTTCTAGCAGTATTTTGATCATCTGTAGTTTTTTTAATTATGTTCACCAGACTTTTTAACGCATCTTAACAGTACATATTTTGTATTGTTGTCTTGTACAACAGTTTAACAGAATACAGATAATATCAGATTCTCATACTCACAGACATTGCATAGAGATCATATTCAGCATCTGACACCTCGGCTGAAGTTGCATCTTTCACACACGAGCCAACATCGCTAGTTTTGTTGGTGTCAGCCTTTTTCACTTCACCATCACCTGATGTTTTTGTCGGCTGTGTCGTTATGGGCTTACTGCATGCTGAGTCGCTTGTGGCGGCTAAAAATAGAACAGTTTCACACGTCTGAACTTTCACTGAAAATATGCTTTAATAAAGATCACTGGTGTGATTCAACAAATAGTATTAATTTGATGATGACAGCAACCATTCAAATGTGTATCAAATCACACCTTAAAAACCATAACAACCAATACATGACACATGCATTTACTTTATACGTTATCATATTTTATCATTAATGTTTAAATGTATAGATCTTTGTTGTTTATATTGTGTGTGTCAAAACTGCATCAATAAGATTTATCAGAACACAACCACAGCTCCTGGTCTGTCAACGAAACAGCAAAACTATCATGATCCCAAGTTAGATCTGACACTACTAGTCAAGCCAACAGTGTGGGCCAAAATGAAAAGGGTCAGAGCAAAACTAATTTGAACCCAGTAATTGATCAGAATGGCCAATTAAAATTCTGAGAATTCTGACGAGCTCTGGACAGACACCAACCTGCTGAGGACACTTGGGTTGCACTGGACGTCTCGTGTCCATTCGTCATCTTGTCACCACATCGTCTGTGTCCACTGCCTGAGGACACATTTTTACTGGTCGTGTTGAAGCCATTTGAGTTGATGTCTTCACCAGTCTGTGTGATGTCCTGCGTAGTTTTCACAGTTTTCTTCGACTTGTCGCGTGGCACAACGTAATCACATGGCGTGAAGTCAGAGAACGGGAACTTGACTATTTTCTGTGACTTCACCCAGTGGCCATTGAGGAACTGGAATCGCTTCAGGTGGATAATCTGAAACAGAGATATAACCCTTTAGATATTATTAATAATAAAAACGTGAAACTTTTAACGCCCCTAAACCCTTGAAACCCGCACTCAGAAGCGTATAAAAAAACAGTTACGCAATCTCAAAATCGATGTACAATGCTAAAGTTGTCAACAGATGGATGGATACTGTAGGGAGCCAAGAAGGGTAAGCACAATTAAAGAAATACTCTAGGGTGCCAAGGAGGGAGAGCATCGATAAAGTGATACTCTAGGGAGCCAAGAAGGGTAAGCACGGTTAAAGAGATACTCTAGGGAGCCAAGGAGGGAAAGCACAGTTAAAGAGATACTCTAGAGAGCTAGGAAGGGAAAGCACGGTTAAAGAGATACTCTAGGGAGCCAAGGATGGAAAGCACGGTTAAAGAGATACTCTAGGGAGCCAAGGAGGGAAAGCACAGTTAAAGAGATACTCTAGAGAGCTAGGAAGGGAAAGCATGGTTAAAGAGATACTCTAGGGAGCCAAGGAGGGAAAGCACGGTGAAAGAGATACCCTACGGAGCAAAGGAGGGAAAGCACGGTTAAAGAAAAACTGTATGGAGCCAAGAAGGGAAAGCACGGTTAAAGAGATACTCTAGGGAGCCAAGGAGGGAAAGCATGGTTAAAAAGATAAGTCTTCAGATGACGACAAAATTGCATTTTGTTTCCTACTGACCTAACACTAACAGGGAGTGAATTCCAAAGAGTTAGTGCGGCAACCGAAAGTCTGTCAATGTCTGTCCTATGGAGTCACAATAACCTCCAGTTATCAGAAATATTGATCACTATACTGAACATTCTACCTATCATCAACTGAATGCTAATTCAAGGAAACTAACTCTGATTCTAAGGAAATAGTTTTGAGAAAAAAAACGTGCAGTTTATATGACAGCTGAACCAAGTAATTGTTCACCAAGAGTCATGACCCCACCCACCCACCCACCCACACCCCCATCAAAAACAAAATAAATTGGAGGCACTGGACATGCACATCCTATGCAGCGAATGGAAAGCCAATTATAACCAAATGTGAATCGGGAATAATCTCCTAAAAAAATCTTTCCAATTTTTTTATGATAATCCATTTTTATATTATTGGATTTTTTTTCATATACACAAAGACACTAACCCTGTAAAAAAACGTTATCAATATAATCTGAGAGTAAAATCTGTTGTGCCTCTCGGTTCTAAATACAAATGTTTGTGAGACACTAACGAGTACGGGTGGCAGCGTCCAGATGTCCAGTTTCTTGACCGCGAGCTGGTGCTGCTTGCACTTGGAGCAGTAGTAGAGTTCGTCCTCTCCCAGCTCCTCCTCTTTCATGAAGGCCTTGAGACATGCGTCCAGGTCTATAGGCTCTGTCTGCAGGCGCCGGCTCTCTACGACACTCGCATGCTCCACATACTGCTGCAAACATGTAGGTAGGCCTCATTTAGAACACTGCATACTGCTTAAAGGCAATAGCATAACAAGGACATAGATATGCTAGAACTAATACACGATTACAAAACTGAGACCTTATTTATGGTAAACGCCTAAAAGAACAGTTTGTTTTGTCCACTTGCCATCTGGGATGTTTGTGTTGGGTGGATCCCATGACAGCCATTATATGATGCTGTACAAATGGATCCCATGACAGCCATTATATGATGCTGTACAAATGGATCCCATGACAGCCATTATATGATGCTGTACAAATGGATCCCATGACAGCCATTATATGATGCTGTACAAATGGATCCCATGACAGCCATTATATGGTGCTGTACAAATGGATCCCATGACAGCCATTATATGATGCTGTACAAATGGATCCCATGACAGCCATTATATGATGCTGTACAAATGGATCTCATGACAGCCATTATATGCTGTACTTACCAGATTCTATACAAGGTCTGTTTCATTAAAAATAGTTAATTTATTACGTTATCTTTAGCCTTTCACCAGAAGGTATCAATATCTTGTAAGATGTATCAAGTTGTTTCATATTTTCACCATACAAACAAGATTTAACAATCTAACAAGTTTCGGATGGCAACTGAACTGGGAAGCCACTTTAAGTGATTTTTCATCTTGTTTGGGCCACCCTTATTTGATGTAAAAAAATGTTAAGGTTTGTTTTTATTTTACTGTTTAGAAGCAATTTTGTTTTTAAACATTTCTGTTTTCATAGACATGTTAACACTGCACTGCAGTAAAACAATACTATTCTTTGCCACATCCTTCAACACTTGTTTAATGGGTTTTATTAGCAGTCAAATGTATCCTATGATAGACACAGCATTGTAATGTAGATTGTATATCAGGTACGTTAGAATGAAAAGTCGCATGTGTGTTTCATTCCAAAAACATTTTCATCCTTATGTTTCAAAGGACAGAAGTCATCAAGATCTTCCACGATGCTGATTTCTTTATTTGAACCTAGTATTAATATTTATTAGCACTGAAATGGTACATTTAAAAAGTACTACTGAATGGTATGGCTGAATTGAAGCTGCTTACCTTCTCTTGTGCGGTCTGGTAGCGTAAGTGAAGTGCTGTCGGCTCCCAGTCCACAGCGATGTTTGAGCTCCCAGTAAAGGCCTCAAGATTGAAGTCCAAGCGACAGCCTCGACAAAACCTGCAATGGAGAAACATATCTGTTACTAAGGCTGTTACTGGTCA
Organism: Lamellibrachia columna; assembly: GCA_963662155.1. Lineage (NCBI taxonomy): Eukaryota > Metazoa > Annelida > Polychaeta > Sabellida > Siboglinidae > Lamellibrachia > Lamellibrachia columna. The sequence goes on from OY759269.1 coordinate 5,243,687, forward strand.
TATGAGGAAGGGTGCAGCACATGGTGGTTAGTTATCACTGGTCATATGAGGAAGGGTGCAGTGGTCTGGTGGTTAGAGCGTCAGAATATCAGTCAAGAGGACCCGAGTTCAAATCCACCTGCTGCTGTTTTGAAGCTTAGGCAACTTCGTTCAACCCACTTTGCCTGATGCTGGGTATCTATGCCTAGGGAAGTAAAAAATCCCACACGGGTGTAAATATTCATAGTCTCTCTCTCTCTAGCCCACTGCTTCTTGCGCCCTCCCTCCTTTCTGAAGGCAGAGGGCGGGGGCCAGAGCTGGTGTTCTCTCTCTCTAGCCCACTGGTTCTTGCTCAATCCCTCCTCTCTGATGGCAGAGGGCGGGGGCCAGAGCTGGTGTTCTCTCTCTTTAGCCCACTGGTTCTTGCTCAATCCCTCCTCTCTGATGGCAGAGGGCGGGGGCCAGAGCTGGTGTTCTCTCTCTCTCTAGCCCACTGGTTCTTGCTCAATCCCTCCTTTCTGAAGGCAGAAGGTGGGGGCCAGAGCTGGTGTTCTCTCTCTTTCCAGCCCACTGGTTCTTGCTCAATCCCTCCTCTCTGATGGCAGAGGGCGGGGGCCAGAGCTGGTGTTCTCTCTCTTTCTCTAGCCCACTGGTTCTTGCTCAATCCCTCCTCTCTGATGGCAGAGGGCGGGGGCCAGAGCTGGTGTTCTCTCTCTTTAGCCCACTGGTTCTTGCTCAATCCCTCCTCTATGATGGCAGAGGGTGGGAGCCAGAGCTGGTGTTCTCTCTCTCTCTCTAGCCCACTGGTTCTTGCTCAATCCCTCCTTTCTGAAGGCAGAGGGCGGGGGCCAGAGCTGGTGTTCTCTCTCTCTCTAGCCCACTGGTTCTTGCTCAATCCCTCCTCTCTGATGGCAGAGGGCGGGGGCCAGAGCTGGTGTTCTCTCTCTCTCTAGCCCACTGGTTCTTGCTCAAACCCTCCTCTCTGATGGCAGAGGGCGGGGGCCAGAGCTGGTGTTCTCTCTCTTTCTCTAGCCCACTGGATCTTGCTCAATCCCTCCTCTCTGATGGCAGAGCTGGTGTTCTCTCTCTTTAGCCCACTGGTTCTTGCTCAATCCCTCCTCTATGATGGCAGAGGGTGGGAGCCAGAGCTGGTGTTCTCTCTCTCTCTAGCCCACTGGTTCTTGCTCAATCCCTCCTTTCTGAAGGCAGAGGGCGGGGGCCAGAGCTGGTGTTCTCTCTCTCTCTAGCCCACTGGTTCTTGCTCAATTCCTCCTTTCTGAAGGCAGAGAGTGGGGGCCAGAGCTGGTGTTCTCTCTCTCTCTAGCCCACTGGTTCTTGCTCAATCCCTCCTCTCTGATGGCAGAGGGCGGGGGCCAGAGCTGGTGTTCTCTCTCTCTCTAGCCCACTGGTTCTTGCTCAATCCCTCCTCTCTGAAGGCAGAGGGTGGGGGCCAGAGCTGGTGTTCTCTCTCTCTAGCCCACTGGTTCTTGCTCAATCCCTCCTTTCTGAAGGCAGAGGGCGGGGGCCAGAGCTGGTGTTCTCTCTATCTCTCTAGCCCACTGGTTCTTGCTCAATCCCTCCTTTCTGAAGGCAGAGGGTGGGGGCCAGAGCTGGTGTTCTCTCTCTCTCTAGCCCACTGGTTCTTGCTCAATCCCTCCTTTCTGAAGGCAGAGGGTGGGGGCCAGAGCTGGTGTTCTCTCTCTCTCTCTAGCCCACTGGTTCTTGCTCAATCCCTCCTTTCTAAAGGCAGAGAGTGGGGGCCAGAGCTGGTGTTCTCTCTCTCTCTAGCCCACTGGTTCTTGCTCAATCCCTCCTTTCTGAAGGCAGAGGGCGGGGGCCAGAGCTGGTGTTCTCTCTCTTTCTCTAGCCCACTGGTTCTTCCTCAATCCCTCCTCTCTGATGGCAGAGGGCGGGGGCCAGAGCTGGTGTTCTCTCTCTCTCTAGCCCACTGGTTCTTGCTCAATCCCTCCTCTCTGATGGCAGAGGGCAGGGGCCAGAGCTGGTGTTCTCTCTCTCTCTAGCCCACTGGTTCTTGCTCAATCCCTCCTCTCTGAAGGCAGAGAGTGGGGGCCAGAGCTGGTGTTCTCTCTCTCTCTAGCCCACTGGTTCTTGCTCAATCCCTCCTCTCTGATGGCAGAGGGTGGGGGCCGGAGCTGGTGTTCTCTCTCTCTCTAGCCCACTGGTTCTTGCTCAATCCCTCCTCTCTGATGACAGAGGACGGGGGCCAGAGCTGGTGTTCTCTCTCTCTCTAGCCCACTGGTTCTTGCTCAATCCCTCCTCTCTGATGGCAGAAGGTGGGGGCCAAAGCTGGTGTTCTCTCTCTCTCTAGCCCACTGGTTCTTGCTCAATCCCTCCTCTCTGATGGCAGAGGGCGGGGGCCAGAGCGGGTGTTCTCTCTCTTTCTCTAGCCCACTGGTTCTTGCTCAATCCCTCCTCTCTGATGGCAGAGCTGGTGTTCTCTCTCTTTAGCCCACTGGTTCTTGCTCAATCCCTCCTCTATGATGGCAGAGGGTGGGAGCCAGAGCTGGTGTTCTCTCTCTCTCTAGCTCACTGGTTCTTGCTCAATCCCTCCTTTCTGAAGGCAGAGGGCGGGGGCCAGAGCTGGTGTTCTCTCTCTCTCTAGCCCACTGGTTCTTGCTCAATCCCTCCTCTCTGATGGCAGAGGGCGGGGGCCAGAGCTGGTGTTCTCTCTCTCTCTAGCTCACTGGTTCTTGCTCAATCCCTCCTCTCTGATGGCAGAGAGTGGGGGCCAGAGCTGGTGTTCTCTCTCTCTCTAGCTCACTGGTTCTTGCTCAATCCCTCCTCTCTGATGGCAGAGGGCGGGGGCCAGAGCTGGTGTTCTCTCTCTCTCTAGCTCACTGGTTCTTGCTCAATCCCTCCTCTCTGATGGCAGAGAGTGGGGGCCAGAGCTGGTGTTCTCTCTCTTTCTCTAGCCCACTGGTTCTTGCTCAATCCCTCCTCTCTGATGGCAGAGCTGGTGTTCTCTCTCTTTAGCCCACTGGTTCTTGCTCAATCCCTCCTCTATGATGGCAGAGGGCGGGGGCCAGAGCTGGTGTTCTCTCTCTCTCTAGCCCACTGGTTCTTGCTCAATCCCTCCTCTCTGAAGGCAGAGAGTGGGGGCCAGAGCTGGTGTTCTCTCTCTCTCTCTAGCCCACTGGTTCTTGCTCAATCCCTCCTCTCTGATGGCAGAGGGCGGGGGCCAGAGCTGGTGTTCTCTCTCTCTCTAGCCCACTGGTTCTTGTTCAATCCCTCCTCTCTGATGGCAGAGGGCGGGGGCCAGAGCTGGTGTTCTCTCTCTCTATCCCACTGCTTCTAGCTCCCTCCCTCCTCTCTGATGGCAGAGGCTGGAACTGCTTCCTGGTTGAGTGCACGCGAGGTGCCAAGCAGTTAGTGTGTATGACAGCAATGCCGTAGCTCCCTACAGGAGTCTACAGCAGTATATGGATGGCTATGAGATGTCGACTTTTTAACAAGACACAGCCTGAGACGGTGACACTGACCTGTACCATGGACAATGGGCACATGTGAAGCCGTCTTTCTGAACCACCTTCAGAGTGAATGGGTACTCGTAGCCTAGGCTGTCATCACTGAAACAGAAACTTGCCTTGTAAGCAGGTAGACTCAACTTGTCATTAGTAACGTTATCCAACATAAACACATATCCTACTAAATGCTCATTCATTACATATACATCACTTGAAGTGACAAAACACTGGAATCATCAACTTTAAACAAATCGCATCATCTAGGCATAAATATATTCAATTTGTTCTGATTTCTTAACAGCACAACCTTTACGGAGATGTAGTCTATGATTCAGCCTCAATAACAAGCAAAACCAGACTCCAGAAATTACAATCTAGAGCTGCTAGACTCATATCTGGGTCTAGTCCTCGACATAACAGAAACGCTATGTTCAAAGAGCTAGGCTGGTGATCATTACAACAAAGAAGGGATTCTCATAAATGTGTTTTTATGTACAAATGTATGAATGTCTAGCACCACAATATTTCTGTGATATGTTTACATCAAATAGTCACTCCTATAATAGCAGAAATGCCTCGCAGCCAAAACCACCTAAAGCCAGAACTGCAACGCAGTTTCAGTGTTTCCGGTTTACCACAGGACATTCAAAACAGCCAGCCTGTTGCAAGCTTCAAGAAGTCACTACGCAAATATCTGAGTGCTTCACCACCGTTTAAAATATTCTCTGTTTTCAGCTATTTTATTTTATGTATGTTATGATTTAAATTTTTATAAATTTGTAATCCTATGTACAAATGTAAATATCTGTTGTATGATTGATATGTAAATGATGCATGAATGGCTCGGCCATCGAAAATAGTGTACAACTAAGTATGTTATCGAGTAAAAATAAAATGATCAATAAATCAATCAACTTGATACCGCAAAACAGGAACTATTTCAAATATTTCACAAACAGCTACAAATAATTTAGCAAACCAGATTGCTGTTTATTTGTCATAAAAATCCAAAACACTAAAATGTTTATTTCCAAATACACTTTACAAATTCATTACAGTTCACTTTTCAATCAATAAACCTGTTGAAGAACATTTTAAAAAATCATTTCACATTGATATCACAAAAGTTTTTAATCATGCTACTTTATGACATGAATAACTGTAAACGATAAGATAAATTACAATGTAAGTTTCCAGTTTTCCGACTTGTCGGTTATATGAGATGAACATTTTCTCGTCTTACACGACAGTCATAACTCACCAATCTTGTGCGTGATTGTGTGTGTTGTTCTCGGCGGGAGGCAGTGGACTGACCAATCGTGACACTTGCACCCATACTGCCCGGTACAGGTCCTGGTTGGTCGTGTGGTCATCAATAGGCAGCACAAGAGGAGTGCCAAACAGACTTGGCCGTGACTTCTGGGAAGACAGGAAGTAGACGTCCATGTGGAACTGAAACCAGAAAACAATGCACCGGCATGGGTTAATGAAAACATGATGTCACTGCAGGAATATCAGGGCAGTGTAATAAATTTGAATCTCTACAAGTGCACATTTAAATACATTTAAAACAGTAAGTACTACTATACATGTCTAGATATTACTTATGCATACACTGAAAAAATAGCCAAAACAAATATATAAAGTTTAAAATTAATTTTTTAATAACCATTGTGTGTTTGGTACTAATGTCAATTTCTTTTAATGTAGTGTTTAAAATCCAAAATAAATCTGATGCATAATTACCATTTTTCGATGCACAGCAATCGTGTAGGCGGCCATGTTGCTGTTCGCTAAAGATGGAGCGATGCTACTGCTTGAGTTATTCATGTTGTCAAGTTGCGTTGAAACATTGCTGTTTCCCTGTGTTGGGTTACCCCTGCATCCAATCCCATTGGCTGTAGGAACCGAGGAAGGCTGCGATTGGATGTGTGGTACATCACCATTGGCAACAACCATCTTCTTGGCTGGCGTGGAATGTTTTTGCGGCGACGAGTTCTCTGGAATGGTAAAATAACAGATACACAGTCCACAATCATGTGTTTCAAAGCTGTTAGATAATGGACCTCTATGTTGATTAATCTGCAAGAGTTTTGACATTGTATATAGTCAACACAGTGCGATGTTGCTCCGGAGTGGCTAAAATGTATCACTTGTCAAATAATAATTCTCGTTTTCCCTGGGAGCAAATCTAGTGTTTGACTTCTGTTTTCACCTCATCTGTGAGGATTAATAAAATTGTACAGAAATATTAGACAATACGTAGCGACTTCAGCTGCTACCAGTACCACTAGACATTATTAGCATACAACATTTTGATCTACTATCACTACAAATATCACTACAACCTACTTTGACTGCAACTATACTGAATGTACAAAACTAAATCACGCCTACTTTGATTGCAACTATACTGAATGTACAAAACTAAATCAGGCCTGTCGCAGTGAGCTTTAATTCCTCCAGTGACTCACTTGAGTGTTGAAGCCGTTGTATCTGAGGCAAGGTCATGGCTCGCTCCTCCTCGATAGTCAACGGTGGAATCACAGACGGTGGCGCCAACTCGTAGGCGTACATTGTACCCGTTAGGACGGTCCTGATTTTCTGGTCATTATGCGGAAAACTCTGGAAAGATATGATAAAGAGCTTGTCTTGTAGCGACAAACAAAAGTAACAATATCAGATAAAATATCAGACAACTGTTCAATTCCAGCAGCCATAGATGAATGCTTTGCACAACATAATATATATACATATATATAAACAAACAAGACATGCAATTTCTCTACACACCTTGACGAGCGCCCCAAACACCTCCGCCAGCAGAAACTGCGTGGCAGGAATGTCACACAGCTCCCCCAGGTGGCTCTTCAGGCCCTTGTATTTCTCGTCCATGTTCAGTCTCAGCCCGTACTTTGTCGGCGTTGATCCGTCCAACCGAACAACTGGGTAACAGCAACACTAAATATTCATTCTGATGTTAAAAGTAGTATAGAATGACAAATTAAAGTCTTCCAGACAAACTTATGGGATAAATGTTAGGTAATCTGTCTTTTAGAATCCATTACTATGATCATTGATAAATTATATTTTTAACATTTACATCATATTTATCACTTACATCTTGCTAAATCTTCCCATTTACTTATCTGACCTCGCAGTTTTATTTTTTATTTTATTTTATTTCAAATTAAATAATGCAGGAACTGACCTATGATTTCGAGGTGTATACAGCTCTCCATTGGGAGAGGTAGAGAGAGATAGGTGAATGGGTCGAAGCGGACACTCGTGTGTCCACACTTCTTGCAGCGGACGCAGGACTTGAGTTGGCCATGGAAGAGATCAACAATGATGGACCTGTTACGCAGCAGGTGATTGTCCCACGCCTGCAAGAGTAACACAAACACTTGCATCAGACAATCGATATATCTCCATTGTACATGAGTGAAGATGTTCATCAGACTGGATGGTTCAAGTGAGTAATATTTTTACTTATTTCACAGTCAGTTTGCCTTTTCTTCCTGTGACATTTTAACTGCTATCAGCAATCTTTTTCAGATGACTACTGCTAGGTGGTGACATGGTAGTCAGTCTATAGAGGCATATCACTCTTGTGTGTGCCCTCCGCAGCATTGGCTCTTCAGGAGAACGAGACAGCATGAATCGAGATGACGGCCGATACTGACTCTCACATATCTACGATGATCTCCTGAAGAGCCACAGAGGGTGCGAAGTGGGGTCGCCATCTAGCAGTAGTTGTCTGAAGAAGATTGCTGACAGCAGTCAAAACGTCATGGGAAGAAAAAGGTAAACTGACTATGAAATAAGTAAAAAATATTACTCATCTCCATTCTCATCTCCATTGTACCATCTGTAAAAGAAGATCTCAAAACACTGATTAACAACAATACACAAAACCAATTTGTAGCCTCAGTGCCCCAGGCTAAATGAAACTTTGAATTACATCAACCTGTGTGCAACTTAAAATTCGCCATGTGGCACTTCAGCCGTCATAAAACTGCCTGTATGCACCCAAAATCAGCGACCTTATGAATCATCATCAGAAATGAAGGTATGCCACAAGTCGCAAATTGTTGCATACAGTTTGTTATGAGATCAGCAATACATGGCCTGGGTGCCTGAGGCTAACTAACTATTTTGTTAGCCTAAACGATATCACTCTGCACCATTGATGCAGCATTGGCCGTAGGCAGGATTGTTACTCCTGCAGATGTTGTCGTCAGAATGAGTCGTGTTTTGTGCGTTCAGTCTAACTGTAACGTTGTCAGTGTTTACAAAAGCTTTAAAAGCGATGAATTATTCTGTGACTAATTTACTGCAGGAGGAATATCACGGCATTAGCTATAACAGATGAGTATTTTTCTTCTAGATTGCCTATGGCTTACTAATTAATTTGGTTTGGAATGGAATCCGCCCTCCATCCCCGCCTTTCTTCCTTGTGTTACTGTGATTAGTTCAAAAACTGTTGTGACTGTAAATTGTTGGTAGGAAGGAAAGTTTAAAAATGTTCAGTCAAGTTTAGTGCGGTGACAGGCTTTCCACTCCTCCTTCAGTATTTTGGAGTTAAGTTTATACAGGTGAGTTTGGGGAGGGCGAAATGGCCCCACCTGTTTGTGGTTATGGTTGTACATTTGTGATTGAAGGTTAGCAAGTACAGGTTACATCTTGTATGAGTGTATTTGTTTATTGTTATACGTGTATTGGTTCTACTTCCATTAAAATGTAGGGACGATTTAGGTATGTTGTATGTATATGAATACGTGTTACAGTCGTGCATGAAGGAATGTGGGCTCTAAGAAACTTCAAGTTTCAGACGAGGCTGTATATCATGGCATCAGCATCGAATCTAGTTTGCATGGTAGAGCTCACATTCCTATTATCGTTGCCCCCCAAAGTGGATGCAGGATAAGCAGTCCATTTTCCAATAATAAATATCATCATTTAGCCAATTTCAATTCTCTGTAATAGTTACATTGGACTTGTGTTGCTTATTTCATAAAATAAACACTGTTTCAGGGAAAAAATACATAGATGTACAACGAAGAAAATTGCTACCTTATTCTTCTCTACCAATTTGATCAACATTTTTACAAATATGTTATATATATATAGTTAATAAAACTCGGCTATTCAGCTATGCAAATATGCAGGTAAAAACAGTCTACCTCCTTGGCAACAATCTGGTCTGAACGTCCGTCGCTGTCCTTCAGTTCTACATACGGCTTGTCATGCACTCTGTAATCAGATACACATATAACTGGTCAGGCAGCATTAAACGTGTTACATTACATTTTCTGTTTCAAGTGTGCTTTGATATTTTTTTATTTCTTTAGTCCACATAAATTTAAATCAAGTAAGATTACTTAAAATGATAACCATTGTCTGAGGGAACTACTTGGTGAAATCTGTAAGTTAAAGCTTAGCCTGGATGAGCACAGCTAAAGTACAAAAGCCAGCTAGATGCCCACCTGTTGAGGTCTTCATGAAGTCCGTCTAGCAGGAAGGCCAGCAACTCCTGCGAGTCATGCTGTTGGAAACCATTGAAGCGTGGCGCATACTTGCCTATGGTCCACTGCAAAAACAGTGAGAGTGTCACTATTTTGCCAAAATTGTAGGTATATTTAAATTTACTAGAAACTTTTTAAAGATTATGCATTTATTTACACAAATGTTATCATTTATCAGCAAACATCCTGTATTTGTCAGTGTTCGAAAAGTCAAGATTATTAAGTGTTGACTGTATCAGTTATTTGGAGATCAAAATATGTAGTAGTCAAAAATAAAATATGTGGCATATAACATTCACAGCCTTCAAATTATTAAAAAGGAATAAGTCAATTGTGGGGACACAAAGGAATGAATAATGTTGTGAGCAGTTTCTTCATGTGCAGAGGAACAGAGAAATGTTATAACTGCATTGTAAGTAACATAATATTTTTAAAGATTTTATTTATATTTGTATTTGTAGCTGCTCAAAATGCGGTTTGAAATATTATCTTATTTAATAACATCTAAAATAGATTTTATTTATATATTTAGCAGTTCAAAATAACTTATTTAAAGACATTTATTTACTGTAAGGTACAAAATGCTTTATTTATATATTTAAAAAACTGTCACAATACAACATGACACACTCGTCAACAGCTGTCCCCACCCGAAGTTTCAGTGGCGCTATGCTTTTCATTGTGCCACTCCAGAGATCCTTGACGAGGTCCCCGTAGCGCTGGGCCACGTGTCCCTTCATCCCCAATGGATTCTCCCTGCCACATCACACAGAGGTACGTTACATATTACTACTGTACAGTGTGTGTACAACCGTGAAATCATGTCACACTAATGTACAATGAGTGTACATCATGACTTGTGTCACTACCATATCATGGATGTACATTATGTCTCATTCAAATATGTCGCCGATTCATTTATCCACAATTTTGTTAAGTGAAGTCTTTGTACTGTACACAGCAAATACTCTTTAGATCACTATTATAGGCAATGTGTGTAACTATATTATATCTATAGCCTTTACAGTCTGCACAATAAATTCTCTAAGTAATCCAAATGGTCATATATGAGAGTATGCAACATTGGCACAGCCAATGTTGCATATGGGTTTTTATGCGAGCAACACCACATACAATTAATGATTGGTCCATTTCTAATTTATTCTATTATGCTAATCCAGCAGAGCTGGGTGACGCACTCTGTGACCCACTTTGCCTGCCTCCATATTTTGAACCAATCAGCGCGCACCAGCTGCGCGACGCTACAGATTTCAAACTTGGACTAGCCACTTCGTTTTGTGAAAGCATACGGAGTGGATGCGCTTTGAAAATTTGTCCCACCCTCCTCCCCATCTTTCTCCCTGTTGTGTGTTTACTTGTTAGCAACAATTGTACATCTTTGGTGGAAGTGGGGTGTTCATGTCTCCAAGCTTTCCCATTTTTTTATTGCGATAGTGGACATAGGAGTTTTGGCTTTCCCAGAAGTGTTCACGGGTTTTAACGCTGGGACGCAGCTCGCTTCCCTTCCACCTTGGATTTTAGAACTGTTCGTGTAGCGAATTGGCCCCACCTTTGTAGTTATTCCAGTTAGAGCTAGTGTATTTTTAAGCAGGTAGTTGTATTCATAGACTGCGTGATATCATGTAGGGCATTATGCTATTTGGTTTAAGGGTGTTCCATGACAATAGTAATGCCATTGTTTCTTTTATTTGTTCTAGGAATACTGCTACTGCTGCTTTGTGGTGAAATGAGGGCTCTATTGAACCCGACGTCCAGGAGGCTCGCATGGGGCGTAGTCAGCCTGGCGTTGGGTTGTGGAGCCCACATTTCTTTGTTTTACATTTCTTTGAAAGTGGGCTTACCCTTAATCCCCACAATAAACGTCATTCATTTGGCCTTTTCATATCTCTATATCTGTGTTGTGTTGTTGATTGCATAAATATATATATATATATATATGTACGTACGTACGCACGCACGCACGCGCACACACACACATACATGATTGTTGACTGAATTGAAACCCAACATGTTGTTCAACCGAATTATTACATAAAAAGTACAAATATTTAGTACATTGTGTGAATTGGTAAGAATACTCAATGTGAATTGGTAAGAATACGCACATAGCATGAATCGGTAAGACTACGCACATAGCATGAATTGGTAAGAATACACATATAGCATGAATCGGTAAGAATACACACATAGCATGAATCGGTAAGAATACACACATAGCATGAATTGGTAAGAATACACACATAGTGTGAATCGGCAAGAATACACACATAGTGTGAATTGGTAAGAATACACACATAGTGTGAATTGGTAAGAATACACACATAGTATGAATTGGTAAGAATACACACATAGTATGAATCGGTAAGAATACACACATAGTGTGAATCGGCAAGAATACACACATAGTGTGAATCGGTAAGAATACACACATAGTGTGAATCGGTAAGAATACACACATAGTGTGAATCGGTAAGAATACACACATAGTGTGAATCGGTAAGAATACACACATAGTGTGAATCGGTAAGAATACACACATAGTGTGAATCGGCAAGAATACACACATATTCATGGCTGATTCCATATGTCCGAAGGGCTCTCATTCCTACAATGTCGACAACATAATGTGAAACCGTGCATGAGATGTGTTTACCTGTTAACCTCATACAGATGCATGCCGGCCGTGAAGTAGAGTGTGAGAATGCGTGTGTTACTGACACACTGTAAGGCAGAGTTCATGAAGCACGTGTTGCCAAGGTTATTCAGTCCAGTTGCCCCAAGAGCTGACACAGCTGGCAACAAGACACGCAAAGCCTCAGTGTACAGCTCTGAAATCCTCATTTCACGGCATCTATTACAGTTGTGTTTGAGCAACTGTCCACCAGCATTCTTCTTCTCGTCGTGACCAGTTCACTCAGCATAATTAAGTATTTAAATCTACTTCCCCATTTGCATTTAAGCCCTTGCACTTCAAAATACACAGAATTTATGCCACCAACTTTGACAGAAATACAGCAGACAGAAAAAACTATCATCTTTGTATAAATTGTTAATCTAAGTAGCTGAACAAAAGCTCATTTTGCATAAAAACTGGGCCACATAAATCAAGATCACAAAGTTCCTTAATTAATGAGAATCGCTAGTGAACTTAGAAACAACCTTAATTTGTGTCTTAAAAACTATACAATAAAGCAATTAATTAATAATCTGTGTTGGTGTTGTACGTTGAATTTGACATTTCAGGGTCTGCAGAATTGCAACAAGCAATACGACAATGGGGGAATTCTAACTGATACAACAACCATTATGCAAACAAACCCATTAGTTTGCTATCATAATGTCAACATCACAATACATTTTAACCAGCGAGTCTAAAATGTCGAGGCTAAAAAGGGCAACTGACTTTGCTTGGAGCGAATCATGCTGGCTTTGTTCTTGGCTAGCTGACACATCTCCTCAGGCCAAGTGAGATCTTTGTTTCTCACTACACGAAACAGACAGAAGATAAATAACCATAAAAAACAAGACTAAGCCAATCACTCCATTTATTTAACATATTTCAATATAATAATCTCATTATCCAAACAAGCAACTTTCACATTTTCACATATTAACTTTTGTCATTAATTTATAGCCAAACTGGTATTTTTAAAGGTTACTAATCTACATCTACAATTTGTGATGTTGATATTAAATATATTTCAATATAATTTTAAGGTTATGCTTTATAACATATATTGTAACACTATTGTAAATATTAGTCTCTTTGATATAACAGTTTAAATAAATATCATATGCAATAAAATCTTAACAGTAAAAAAAACATATGGTCTACTCTAATAGTGGAGATGAACTAATGTAGCATCAATGGTAGTATTGACAACTAAGTTACATACCCTCGATGAGAATCTGAGAGTTTTCCTCCACACCTACGACCTCCATTGTTTGACTTTCATCTTCCAACAGACTCATGTTTTGCTGAAAAACCCACCATGCCACAATTTGTTTTAGTTAAACATGTTTTATAAATAATTATCAAAAAACATCGCACAAATAAAAGCATTTCTTTACGTGATATTTGTCATAGTGTATGTCGTATGGTACTATATGGGATGTTTAGTTTTAGCCTGCATTACATCAGATACCAGCAACCAATCTTTTAAGTAAATTGGTCTTCCATGACTGTGCCAAGGGACAATGTACTATGGCCTATAAACTGGCACCAAGTTAAAAAAATTCTTCTTTTATGACCAAGTCAGAAAAGGCAAGCACAGCTGTATTTACTTACTACCACCCGAAATTGAGTCCCCCATACTGAAACATTTACAAGACATACATAATACGTATAATTTTCTACAGTGGACGAGTAACCTTCATTTCTAGAACAGTTACATAGTGTAAAGATAAGTTGACCTTTACCTCGTCCTTGAACTTCCATAGTCGCATGTCGTCTTTGTGAATACGCAGCCTTGTAGCGAGAAAGTCATACACTTGCTTCAGCATGTGCTGACGACTGAATGAGGCCAAGTGTGCCACGTATCTTCTAGGTGTAACCACTCCACCAATCCCGGTCGAATCTGCAAATTTTTTTTGCTATTAATTGTGAAAATATACCAGATTAATTCTTAAACAATTAATCTCAGAAAAGAGGTGGAGAGAGCGAGAGGGCGAGAGGGTGAGAGAGCGAGAGAGAGACACTGTAGTAACACCATGGTAGGCATCACAAACATCTTTGTTACGATTACAACAGAATACCATAAAATGGTGAATACAATTATTGCTATACTAACCCAAGGTAGGAGTCTTTTTATAATTACATTAATTCAATTACATAACAAACAATTACATTATTTTATTTCTAATAAAGGTAGCAGTAAATATATATTTAATGATCTAGCAATGGCAGCTATCTCCACTACAGCAGCTACCCCCGCTACAGCAGTTAACCCCACTACAGTAGCTACCCCTGCTACAGCAGCTACCTCCACTACAGCAGCTACCCCACTGCAGCAGCTACCCCCACTACAGCAGCTACCCCAACTACAGCAGCTACCCCCACTACAGCAGCTACCCCCACTACAGCAGCTACCTCAACTACAGCAGCTATCCCCACTACAGCAGCTACCCCCACTACAGCAGCTACCTCAACTACAGCAGCTACCTCAACTACAGCAGCTACCCCCACTACAGCAGCTATCCTACTACAGCAGCTACCCCAACTACAGCAACTACCCACACTAAAGCAGCTACCCCCACTACAGCAGCTACCCCCACTACAGCAGCTACCCCCACTGCAGCAGCTACCCCCACTATAGCAGCTACCCCCACTACAGCAGCTACCCCCGCTACAGCAGCTACCCCCGCCACAGCAGCTACCCCCACTACAGCAGCTACCCCCACTTCAGCAGCTACCCCTGCTACAGCATCACGGGGGCCAACCACAAGACAAACAAAGCCACTCACGCATCATCATGCCACCGATATTTCCCATCACATCGGTGAAGGTCGTGGTGCCCTGGGCAGGGCGGGGTTGAGGGGGCAAGTGGTGGCGTAGTAGTCGTACACTGATGGGGTACAACTCCAGCTCGGGGGGTTCTCCGGGGCGTGGCACAATCACCTGGCGAAATAAACCGGCAGCTACAGAGACGTCTACGTGACATCGACCACGTCTAACTGACACAAAGTAACACTCCTTCATTTAAATACGGATGGATATGTTTATAACATAATTCATTATACCATAACTGTAAATTAAAAGAACATTACAGATGGACAAACACTTCACCTTATTTGTGGTCATATGAATGAAGTTCTCCATTGTAATAGTAATAAAACATACATATGAATGAAGTTCTCCATTGTAATAGTAATAAAACATACATATTGGCCAAGTCATCAGGAACCCACACTCGGAGGCACAACAAACCTCTTTAAGCACGAGTAAGCATGAGCATTAAACAAAGCATGAGCATTAAACAAAGCATGAGCATTAAACAAAGCATGAGCATTAAACAAAGCATGAGCATTAAACAAAGCATGAGCATTAAACAAAGCATGAGCATTAAACAAAGCATGAGCATTAAACAAAGCATGAGCATTAAACAAAGCATGAGCATTAAACAAAGCATGAGCATTAAACAAAGCGGGGACCACCAGTGATTTTACGTGGAAATACAATTTCAAACAATTTCTCTATAATAGACACACAGTGTAAGGTATAGATTCAGATGATTCAATGTTTTGGGGAGTTAATGATACATAGTAAGTGTGCCTGCCTTAAATCCTGCTCAGGCCCTACAACCAGAGTGTTAGGGAACACCGCAACCCCATTCTATCTAGCACAGACCTCCCTATTTCTCTCTTGTGTAAACAGAACAGCATCTCTCCATCAAAGAAGAGATTAGAGGGTGCAACAGAACACGTGATGGGGAGTTAGATTAGATTAGAGGGTGCAATAGAACATGTGATGGGGAGTTAGACTAGATTAGAGTGTGCAATAGAACATGCGATGGGGTGTTAGATTAGATTAGTGGGTGCAACAATACATGTGATGGGGAGTAGATTAGATAGTGCAATAGAACATGCCCAAAAGGACGTTCCACTCACAGTTCTAGGCAGTGACAGCGAGCTGCCGTACCATGTAGACAATGCCTTCCACACGGGCTCTGGCAGTAGCTTGAAGTCTCGGTCCCGCGCTAGCATCCTGTCTCTCTTTAGTCGTCCCCCTTCGTTAGTCAGGGTCTGCACCTAGTTAACGACACAAACAATGCAACAATTAGCAACTGACATTTTCATTTCTAAGTCAAAGTCATTTCTAAGGCTAATGAAGTACTCTATATGTGGTTGTTAGTATTGTATGACTAAAGACAACTCTCCTGCTTTTTCCCATTAAGTTATACAGGATATTTTACTTGCATTTGGAATGTCTCCATACTCCAAGACAGTACTGAAAAGTGGCAGTGTCAGGTTCACTTAAAATTCACAATAATTTTACATTAAGGTAAGAGGATTTACATGCAAGTGGTATGATATGAGGCCTGCTAAAATACATTTGGTTTTACCTTTGATGACGTCACTGGCACGACCAGTGGAGTGTTATCTATAGCACCAGGCTTCTGTATTACTCCAAAGCCGTTGTATTTGCGATTCAACCGTGGCGATTGACTGGGAGTGGACTGAAGACTGTGGGCGGGGGAAGCCGATGATCCCGCCGGCCGTAACCCACAATGTGCCACATCCAGCATCCCTGTCTTTATACCCCGATGCGGGGCATTCTTCGAGGGTGAAGACTGGGGTGATTTATTCAGAACATCGTACTGTTGTGGAAGCGGTGTGTAAGATGTCCCTGTTACGCTGCTGCCCGACATCTCCCGGTGATGCACGAAGCACAGGGAAGAGGGATCACTGAGGATTGGGAAACAGTCGGGTTTCTTGTCTGCTCCGGGTTCTACCTGCTGCTGCTGGAACATCTGATGGAGCTGGAATGTGGGAACGAGGATTGTCAGTGTGTCTCACCACAACTCAGGTAGGTTGTATGCAGGGTTAGGTTGAATCACAAACAGGGCTTAACTACAATATTGTCAATTACACAGCACCATAACAGCTCAATTGCATTGCTTCAAAACAATCAATCACAATTATACTGCTTCAAAAAAACAGCTACAATGTTTCATAAAGGGCCAAAAGTTAATAGGTCAAGTATAGCTACATTGATTTCTAAAAGTAGATTACACATGCCTTTACTGCTCATTTTTTACAGGGTTTTAGGTTCAATTACAATTACGTTGTTCTAAACAATCAATTACAATTACATTGTTCTAAACAATCAATTACAATAGCATTGTAACAAATTACATAATTACAATTCAACACAAACTTGATCACATAATCTTGGTTTTCAATTACAATTATAGAAATATGATTACATTTATAGTATTTTATATATGTGGTAAATATAATCAACCCATCCAGTTACAATGAATTACATCCTCATCTGTGGGAGAACAAATCAAGTCAGATCTACAATTACAATATGGAACAGGAGTCATAGGATATATATTAAAAGGAAAACAATTTGTAAATACATCAAAACAATATTAACCTGGGCCCCTAAAGGTCAAAGGAAAAGAGAAGGCCAAAATCCAGAACAACTGTTGAAGTAGAAAGAAAGCAACTGAGGCGGAGTCTTGGAGGACAGCAGAGAACGCAACTAGAGGTCGTATGAAATTGCCAATGTTACTAAATTGCCTTATGCACCAACTAGGGTACAAAGAGGATAGGTAAGTATAACCAAACAGCCCTAACCTTGTAGTTAACGTATTCGGCCCAGTGGTTCCACCAGTGCATAGACACGAGGTACCAGATCTGCCCGGGTCGCAGGCCACGTCTCTCCTCTCTGTCCAGCCAACTACTGCAGACGACACAAACACACGTCTATGACAGTGGGCAGTCTACTTGCTTCTCAGGTGAAGTGCAAATATAAGATGCAGCAGAAATGTGACGAACACCTGGTTTCATCACACTTTTATTCCATGTAAATTGTGTATAACCACACAAATACAAGATTGTGTATAACTACACAAATACAAGATTGTGTATAACTACACAAATACAAGATTGTGTATAACCACACAAATACAAGATTGTGTATAACCACACAAATACAAGATTGTGTATAACCACACAAATACAAGATTGTGTATAACCACACAAATACAAGATTGTGTATAACCACACAAATACAAGATTGTGTATAACCACACAAATACAAGATAGTAATTGAAAGTTTTTGTCAATCAATCATGCCCTCGTACAATTGTAAGTTAAAAAAAACTGCTATATATAGTCATTTTTTTGTAGAATACTGCATTTTTCACCCCCAAGTGCATGCAGGGGGTGAAATTACCCCCAAATTTAGGCAGGTTTTATAGTAAATAAATATGTGTTCAATCACAAAATCAACATAATTTTGTTCTGAACAATTTGATTAATCACTGCTAAATTTCTGACTCAAACCAGACAACTTGAAACATGACCCTACTTTGTTATCTAGTTGCTCTACTTACCAGACAACCTGAGCTTCGTGGTCTTTGTTGGCTGGCTTCAGACCAAGCACCACGTGGCTCACCTACAGTGAACAACGCACTTTGTCAAAACTATAATAAAAATTACGTTTGTTGATATTTTTCAAGCAAATTTTTATTACATTGCAAAAAACAAATTTTTTATTTTGGTCCTTCACAGCGGACATGGAAATTCAACAGCAGCATTTGTTAATTATATTTATTTACTCAATAAGTCTTGTCTTACAACAATATACCTGGAAGAAACAAGAAAATGGTGGTGGCATACCTGGAATAGCAAGTGAAGAAAATCTTCCGGTAGACTACGATTGACTGTCCAGACAAGATATTCCTCCTGCGTGATGAAGCCATCTTTGTCCGAGTCATAAGCATTGAGTATTTCTTTTGCCAGGTCCGTGGCACATTCATTTTCCATATTTGCCTGGCAACACATGCAAAATGTTAGTGCCAAAATCATTGACTCTGCATGTGTGAGTGTGCATGTGTGAGTGTGCAGGTGTGCGTGCGCATGCACATGTGAATGTACATGTTCATGCAGAGACAGAATTTGTTTTTATCACTCAGCAACAAATTAGCAGCTAATTTAATGTATCCTTTACTTAATAGATACAAATCAATTATGAAGGTAAACAAATTATATAAATATAATTAGGGTAGGTAGTTCAGGAGGGCATTTAATTTTTGTGTCATATATTTTTATATTGTTGTGAATAAACTGATAAATTTACTGTTTCACTTTTACTATCCAAGCCTCATTTTGATTGGATATAATTTCTTTATTGCATAATGTAGATATTCTACTCATATTTATATACAGTGGCACTGAAAATGTATCAAACCACTGAGTACAGCAGTAGATAAATAATAATAATAAATAATAAACTTTATTCATACACGCATATGCTGAGTAAGACCCTGTTCAGGAGTGTTCACATTTGACTACAAAAGACTAAAGTTACTGACATGCTACATAGATGTATAACACTGCATGCATCCATGGGCTTTTAATCAGATACATTCATCTGAACCAAGCATATTTGTTTGGGCAATGAATCTTACAGGGGTGTGCTTTTCACACAGGTCAGGTTTTATGTATTTTATGTTTGGCCTAATCTATGCTTGTCTAATTGTGGTCTGTACCAACCAGTTTGTGTGGTGGAGTGTTCTTATTGTGGTCTGTACCCACCAGTTTGTGTGGTGGAGTGTTCTCTTGCCGCACTAGTAACATGGCCTCCAACATTCGCTCGAGTTCTTCCTGTGACAACCTGCCATCATGGTCCATGTCAAACACCTTGAAACAAACTGCAACAGAGGTTGTGTGAACACAAAGAAACTGCAACGGAGGTTGTGTGAACACAAAGAAACTGCATCAGAGGTTGTGTGAACACAAAGAAACTGCAACGGAGGTTGTGTGAACACAAAGAAACTGCATCAGAGGTTGTGTGAACACAAAGAAACTGCAACGGAGGTTGTGTGAACACAAAGAAACTGCATCAGAGGTTGTGTGAACACAAAGAAACTGCAACAGAGGTTGTGTGAACACAAAGAAACTGCAACAGAGGTTGTGTGAACACAAAGAAACTGCAACGGAGGTTGTGTGAAGACAAAGAAACTGCAACGGAGGTTGTGTGAAAACAAAGAAACTGCAACGGAGGTTGTATGAACACAAAGAAACTGCAACAGAGGTTGTGTGAACACAAAGAAGCTGCAACGGAGGTTGTGTAAATATAAAGAAACTGCAACAGAGGTTATGTGGACACAAACAAAATGCAACGGAGGTTGTATGAACACAAAGAAACTGCAATGGAGGTTGTGTGAACATAAAGAAACTGCAACAGAGGTTGAACAAACTGCAACGGAGGTTGTGTGAACACAAAGTGCAACGGAGGTTGTGTGAACACAAACAAACTACAACAGAGGTTGTGTGAACATAAACAAACTGCAACAAAGGTTGTGTGAACATAAAGTGCACAAATCTGACCTTCCCTGTACATATGTCAGCTATTTCAACAAAAATAAAAGAATATTAGTTTGCTACTGAGTACGTGGAAAGAAGATAAACTATGTTTATAATTACTGTTATTACACAACAGTACATTATTTCATGTAATTCGTGAGAGCCATTCAAGAACATGGGGAGCAGTGGTCTAGCAGTTAGAACACCAGACTGTTCATGGGGAGCAGTGGTCTAGCAGTTAGAGCACCAGACTGTTCATCGAGGGGACCGGAGTTCCAATCCACCATTTCAAAAATTGGGCAATTTCGTTTACCACACATTGCCTGTGTCTTTTGGAAGAGACACAAAATCTGTTGGTCCCTTCTATCTGGCGTCTATGTCCGGGGAAGTGAAGGTCCAACAGAGGGAAATGGAAAAACCTGTTGTCACCTCACAGAGCTGGTGATCTGTAAATTCTCTGCTGTACCACACAGTTTAGAAGTGATCAACTGATTAGGAAGTAATAATAATAAAATACAATATTTATACAGCACCATATCCACCTAGTGCTCTATGGAAAAATAGTCTTAAACGAATATATATATATATATATATATATATATATATATATATATATATATATATATATATATATATATATATATATATATATATATATGGGGATATTAATTCACTATAATACAACTAGAAATATACATGGAATTAAATAGCTAAAATAATAAATACAATTAAAGGGAATAGAACTAAAAGTATACATTGAATAACTAGTTAAAATAATAAATACAATTAAATTAAGGGCAACTCAACTAAAAAGTATACATGGAATTAAATAATTAAAATAATAAATTAAATTAAGGGCAATACAACTAAATGTATACATGGAATTGAGTAATTAAAACAAATTATAGCATTAAAGAATACAGTAATAATAATAAATTAATTAAATGAAATTAATGCCAGTAAATGTTGTTCTCTCAGGTATACACCTGCTAGAAAAGATGTCTTCAACTGCCGTTGAAAACTGGTGCAGTTGTTAGAGTTTCTGATATCAGGAGGCAAACTGTTCCACAGGGTCGCCATTGCTTTAGTAAATGTGTGAACACCGCACAAAGTTGTTCATGTTCTAGGCACTATCTTCCAACATTTAAGCCGCCAAGTGCACTGGCCTGATGTGTCTGAAGAACATTATTTGCCAGTCATAACACACCTGGCGAACAAATAGAAATGTAGCAGATATTTTAAAACTACTCACACTTCTGCCGCTCCGCCTGAGGCCCCCTACAACATGCAGAAATGCCACATGCCATTTCCTTGAAGTCGATGTGGTTGTCGCAATTTTCATCGAACGCTTCGAACAATCCTGCAACAACACACAAAATCAGTGGTATGTTACAATTCTTCATTAACAAGCCCTACGCATGCAATTTCTCCTACTATCACCCACATTGCCTGACACATCACCCATGCTATTTTACATGCCATCACTCCATCACACTTTGTTCAA
Organism: Lamellibrachia columna; assembly: GCA_963662155.1. Lineage (NCBI taxonomy): Eukaryota > Metazoa > Annelida > Polychaeta > Sabellida > Siboglinidae > Lamellibrachia > Lamellibrachia columna. The sequence goes on from OY759269.1 coordinate 5,265,244, forward strand.
CAACATAAAACTATTCCTCACAGTTTAGTTCCCAAGGATTTTGGCTGGATAAACAAAGCATTCAGATTAGTGAAACATCCTATTATCACCAATGCTATAATTATCGGTAATAAACGTATAATGCATTTTTGTTGAAGTATTATATTAATGTCCTCCAGTAACTGACAGCACCTTGAACAATGAACAAACAATGTAGCTGTGATGTAAAAAAAAATCACAGAGACCGCTAATTGTATGATTTAATGCATCTGACATTTGAAGTTTTTAGTGATCTAAAAAAAAACAAGTTTGAATCATATCAGTCTCATCCAGCCAGTTGGTTCCACAAATCGGTGTGCGGAAATGGGAACATGAAAAAACTTAATGAAGTTAACGATTCAATTTACGGTGTGTTAAGATCGTTCCCACAGAAAAACAAATAACCAGATTATTGAAGAACTGATACATGAGACATGACTGTAAAACGCTTCAGGAGACAACTGACCTTGACACACGGTCTCAGGGATGGGCGGAGACACAATGGGACGAAATGTATCGAGATCAAAGCGCCCACTGGTGGAATACGCCTTCAACACCCAGTAGCGTTTCTCTAGTTCCATTATGTCCGTTTCCTCCACTGCAGATAAAATATCATTCAGTTCGACGTGGCTTCAATATCTTTATTCATTCTGTGTATTCATATAAAAAATACATAACGTAGAATGAATCAAAGCAGATATACCATATTCACACTATCAAATTTGTGTCTAATCAGATGCCTACTACTGTGTCTTTAAGGGAGGATGTCAAAATGTTATGTTCAACATGACACAAAATTGGTGCCCTGTGGGGAGGGAGGAGAACAGCAACTGTTTCATCCAGCGCCATACATTAATATATTTTCCCAACATTTTTTATTTTCTGATCACAGATCTCATAAGACATCAAGCGCACTCACACAGTTTTCCATTATAACTCCACCCGGCGAATTCAAAGTTGCAGAATTTGTACACAGGTCTATGTAATTAAAAGTGGGGTCAGAGGTTAAATGATATCAGTACGTGTAGTGTTATAAAAGTGGGGTCAGAGGTTAAATGATATCGGTATGTGTATTGTTATAAAAGTGGGGTCAGAGGTTAAATGATATCGGTATGTGTAGTGTTATAAAAGTGGGGTCATAGGTTAAATGATATTGGTACGTGTAGTGTTATAAAAGTGGGGTCAGAGGTTAATGATATCGGTAGTGTTATATATTGATGTTTTCAGATCATTCTTTATATTTCAACTTGTCTATTAATTAATATCTCAGTTGTACTGATTCCAAATCTACCACATCCATGAGATCTTACTAACAACGTATTATGTCACGTACAGTGTGTGACACCAGCTAGTGTCTGGTGAAACGTTGGTGTCTCAAGGTCGTTTGACAGCGACACGTTGTGCTTCTCCACAAGTAGCCATTTTGAGACAGATGTCGCTTCCGGGTGGGTCATAATCCAACTGCGAAATGACTCGAAGGAAACGCTGTCTGTCTGAAATAAACAAATATCATTGTCATGCAACGTATGAGTAAAAGTATATTGGCATGTTTTACTACACACTATGTTAAAGATTAAACAAATTTGTTTGTATTTTAATAATATATTAATATTTAATACTTCACATTTGTCAATCTTGTCAACGAAAATCACCTGGCAAATTCTCAGCTGCTAAATAATACCAGTATCACACAGTTGAAAGTTGAAAATAAAAGTACACAACGATCAAAAACACAGGTGTCACGTAGAAAAACAGTGTGCAATCCAAAAATTTAATAGCAAATAACCACTGTCAAAAAATTCTATTCTTTTAAACATCATGCATGATAAATTAATTGTTCACCAACATGGTCTCTCTGAATGCTATGATTATCTGTCTCAATATATGATATATGTGTATTTTGCAGACATTTATCATGATGTTGTAAGAAGAATTCTTCTTTAAAGAAGCAATAAAGATTACCGGGTATGTTATGTCTCTCTCCAAAAATAATAAAGATTGATAAAATATAATATTACAGTTGAGATAACTAGTGAACCACACATGTATTTTCAGACAGGAATGTTATTTAAAACACAAGAATGTGTGCCGGTCTGTATGCTATAATTTGTTAAACATTTTCTTTATCCTATAGTTAGCACTGTCTCTTACACACTATCTAGAACTGTACCTTCTTAGATGTGCATTTACAACACTCAGTCGGTGAGTCAGTGCCAACGTTGTGAGGTGAAAGTTTCTAAATAATTTGTAATAGCATTTTACTTTCCTACGTCCTTATCTAACAATTATTCATGTTAAAGTGATGGCAAATCCGTAACTTACAGCAATGTCCAAGTACTACATCACCGTGTAGTAGTGTATATGCATGCATATGTAGCGTACATGCTTATGTAGTGTACATGCATAAGTAGTGTACATGCATATGTAGTGTACATGCATAAGTAGTGTACAGGCATATATTTTTATTTGGCGAGCACATTTTGCTAGACTAAGGTTATCTAACAGTACGGCTCGGCCCATGAAATTAAGATGCTGTGTGTTCATCAAGGTTTTCCTAATAAACCACTTAATTGTATTTGCAAATTGTTATGTAACTTTTGTTTCCCATAAAACATAATGCATAATTAATTCCGATGCATTTTTTATAGACAGAAATCCAACAAAGAATTAATAAAAATTAAAGGAAAAGATTGCTTGATTGATCAACAGATGCACTCGTAGTGGAAGGTAGAGGAAGACCGCGACTGAGATAGGAGGACTGTGTGAAGAGAGATTTGACAGGATTCAGAGTGGAGAACGAGAGAGAAGGATGGGGGGTGGAGATGGTTGGTGCAGACGGCAGCGAAACATGACCAGTGACGGAAGGCGAAGAAAACAAAATCAAGGACCTGTGATGATGCCAGCCTCGCCCCTGATGTCAGGGACAAAGGCAATAGCAACATGTTGACAAACCTGTCTACAACAAGCAGGTGGTTCTAACAATGAATGTGCTATACCTCTCTGAAGAGCTCAGACAGTGACTGTGGCACCTGTCCATCCGTGGCCAGAATAAATGCGTCCATCTCATGTTTCTCAATGCTACACAAGTTTTCATTGGCGTACAGGCCAAACAGGACTGAAATGTAATCAGACTGGTATAAAAGACAAGATAATTCAATGTCATTATATTACCAAATTGTCAGATTTATTTATAATGACCAAGCATTACCTTTTCAACTATCACACACCATATAATATTCGAGTTGTTTGGCATTTGAACATAATAAAATAAACAGGGTCAAATTTATCTGCCTGTATGAAATTAAAAGTAAGATGTTATAATAAGCATCTTTAGTAGCAAATAAATAATATCCAGTGAACAGGAAGTCAATGATGTGAAAATAAAACCGTAAATCTGATAGCATCAGATTACCAAGGTCTCTCCACTATCCCAAATGAGTTCTCACTGTTACCGGAATGGCCAAGTCCAACATATTTTTGTCTCCCGTAGTTAACACAAGCATTTATTAATCTGATCTTGATTACTGGAGAAACCCACACAACTTTTTTAGATAATATAAATAAAGTGACATCCCATCAAATGTATCACATCATTACTATCTTCAGGGCTCTCTTGAATTATGCAGTTACTGGGTCTAAAATTTTAACCCGAAAACCATTCATATTATAACAGGCAATGTACCACTCACTGCATGGTTAGCTTAGCAATAAATATTAACATTAGAAACTTTGTATAACTGTTAACATAGGCTTTGCCCTCACGTCTTTGTCAAATTTTATGTTCGCCCTCGCATCTTTGTCAAATTTTAGATCACAAACCATACTGGTTACTACCACTGCGAACTGCTAAAATCACACACAGAAAAGTGTAAAACTTTGTAACCTATGACAAAACAAAATGACATAAAAGTTCTCACATTTGATCTTCTCATCCCGCCTGTAATTAGTCAACATAACAAGACCACACAGCAAGTCCTTGAAGCTGATGCCCTTTGCAGAGCCGCCAAATGTCACAAACATCCGCTGCAAATGTAAACAAAGTCACTAATTATAAATAATGTAACACACACACACACACACACACACACACACACACACACACACACACACACTCACACACACACCGCGCGCGCACGCACGCACGCACGCACGCACGCACGCACGCACGCACGCACGCACACACACACACACACACACACACCCCAATGTTGCATCATTTCATCCACATAAAATAAATAAAAAATAAATAAGCATTCCTGCAATTGTGACATAAAAACGAAATCGATGCCAGTCTCAATCTGGACTCCAGGGATAAAGAGTAGAGCAATAACAACAGTATATATTAGGCTTTTTTATATTATCAGCAGAGATCAACTTATCAGGTCACATACACTGTTACAGTGGTACAAGATTTTCTATGCACACAGAATTTTTTACATTGACATTCATAGTCTAAATGGGCAGTGAATCCACAAACTATTCCACACTGGCTGTAAATCAGGAGATTGATTACTATTCCTGATGGACCAGTAAGCAGACTACATGGACGTGTTTGTGTGTGCTGTGTACCTCAGCAAGCCTCTGGGGCACGCCATCTCCCAGAACCTCCTTAATGAAGACATTCTGTGTCATGGAGCCGCTCAACGTTGACGACCGCTTAAAGACATCCTTCAGTCGCTTCAGTTCCGCCTCAGACACTGTGGGAAAACATTTTCCTAACATAAAACCAGTCACATACATGTATGAGAATATTTTAATATGTCCACCACAGCAATACAGCAGAGGCTAAAATAAGGTAATGAGTGATGCATGGAAAGGCTTAAATTTCCAACTGGCCATTGTCAACAAAACAGAAGCAATCATGTTTATTTGTATAATATTGTTGTATTTAGTAAACCTGAAATAATATATCAAAATATTGAAACAAACATTGGTCAACCTAATCTCTGCTAGTTTTATTCACTCCGTTTTAGTAACAAACATCTTAAATGTAAATTCACAAGAAAAATTTTTACACATGTATAAGCACTGTGCTTGGCTTAGCTTGGTTGTTTCTGTCTCTGTGAAGCATAACATTCAATAGGAGAGGTGATAGACGATGAAGATTTGTCATTTAAATGAAATCACAGAACTGAGATGCCACATTAATTTATGTACCAAATCAAACTGCCCAGTCTGGAAATTTATCCTGAGATACCTATATATCACACACACTAAATGTGGTATGTCTGTCTGGTTACTCTGAATGTAATTCCAAATAAACCAAATAACCCTAGAGCTGAGTTACGTGATTACATTTAGATACTGGTATGTGAATATGTAGGATTGATGGTAGACTTATTTGGCTGTCAGATGAATGAAGTCTAGTGGAGATTGCAAGACCTATAGCAGCTGAAATGTGACTGAGACGAATGATTTTGGTCATGACTAAAACAGATTTTTCAGCATGAAATGATTTTGCAGAAAAAACAAAATTCTAAAATATTTGACATATTCAAAACATATGAAGAGTAATGGTTCCAAACGTGATAAATCCATTTTTGGTGTTTTGTGAAAAACTGACATTTTCTGCTGAGGAAAAATTATAAAAGTTATAACAAAACTGTTTTTTTCAGTTGTAATACCAGGTATGTTTTGTGTAACTACTGAAGATTATCTAATCATACAATCAAAATCGCAAACTATAATTTGTCTCAAAATTATAATTATTTAATTTTTTACTGACATATCCATGATACCATGCCAGTTTTATTTAGCTAATCATCATTAAACGAAACAGCATGGATTGATCATGTGCCACCTTGTCCGGAAACTGGTAGAACTTGTCCTGGTTCAAGGCAAGATATCCCGCTGTCAGTAGATCAGTACAGCATAGCTGAGCATTCAAACGAGCAGTATCATTGCAAGAAACATAAAATTTTGCAACTTTCCACTACACGAATGGCAAATCTTCTTAAACTTTTCCCATTCATGATTGTCCTTTGACTACCTATGTTTTCTACGAATTAGGGAAAGCAGCATAGGTTCCTCAGTGCCATCAGCATGATTAATTTTCACATGCACTGCCATGTTGGGATAATGACCAGAGATAATTGGCCGAGAGCGGATACATTGCGTTTTGTTACAAAACTGGTGTGGCACTTATCACATTTTGGAATGTATGCATACAAACTTGTGGGTAGAACAATGTATATATTGTGATTTTGCAAAAAATTGGATACCTGACAATGAGTATAGCTGAACTTTTGGATGATGTAACAAAGTATTTTTTAATTTGGCATTTATTGCATTTTGGAACCAAAAGATACAGATACATACAAATGTAGAGAGATAATATTTTCAAACTGCAAAACAATAATTAATTCATACAATAAAAAGTGTACATGTTACATTATTCATTTTGAAATTACAATGAAGTCAAGTTGAAAGTATGCTTCTACAAAAAACAGACCTGAGTTTGATTCCACGTGTGCAATTCCTCTTCTATCCAAAATGATACCAGAACTGTAATTGCCTTTGCTCTGCTACAAACTATTTCCAATATAATGTTTAAATAGGTTGACATGTGCACACTTACACGTAATGGGCATTTGCAAGGCTACTGATTAGCCTTTTATAATTTGCCCGTATCTTACACCAGTCTTTATTGATTACATTTTTTGTATGTAATGTTCAAGAGCTTGCAGATATAATATTGCCGGGCAATGAATTCCAAATATCTACCACTCTACATAGCTTCATAAATGGCTGTTTGTTAATTTTTTACTGTAGCCTCTTGGGTTGAGAAAAATGTATCTGTGTATACATTCTCATTTCCAATTAACAACTTAAAAAGCTTAATTAAATATCCTTGTAATCTCTGTTTTTCTAGTCTATATAGGTTTAGTTGTGTTTTCTTGAATCCTATAAGTACGACCAGTTTAGTTGGCATACGCTGCACTTTCTCAAGCATTAAAATATCTTTAGCATAATAAGGTGACCACTCTTGTACACAATATTATAGTTGTGGTATAATATATGTATTATTAAAATATGGCTTGACAACACTAGAGACTAGGAGACTAAGAGGAGACTATAAATAGTGTTCGGAATAGTGAATGGTTATGAGGATATTGATAGAAATATGTTTTTCATCAAACTTAAAGAAAGCAGTACAACCAGAGGACACAAAGCAGCATTAGTTAAGGAAGCCAAAGCAGCCACAGCACCAAGTTTGGAGATCTTCTGACAGAGGATCTCCAGCTTACAACATTAATTCATACTGCATCTTTCACGCTATCAACTTTTCCTCTCCTTAAATTGCAGTACTACTCACACAATATCATCTTTCTCCCAAATATTGTATTACTTTCCTCTTAAAGCACATTAGCACATGTGCACACACACCGAGTCACCAAGACTTGAGAAAGAGGGTTGACTCGTACCCAGTACTACAGTAGAAGAAGAAATATGTCAGATTTTAGATGCCCACTTAGAAACTGTCCATGCTACCCATGTTGGGACATGCAACCAGACCCACTTGTGGATGCAGAATAGTGATGGGTTTTGTGAGCACTTAAACATACAAAAATTCCATTGCAGGTTCTATATATAGATAGATATGATTTTTTGTTGTATAAATACGTGGTCATAGATTACAATTTACATACAGCGCTGATGACGTACCGAATAATGTTCGTCACTGACACTTGTGTTCATATAATTACGACGTTCTTAAACACCAGTCATCACGGGTACCGTTTCATCAGCAGCGTGATAGGGGGCTAGATCAGCATATCATATAAGCGCCGATGCGCAACTGCATTTGCGGCTGCTACATTAGTGGGAAGGGCATGTGTACTTACTTGACTCGAACCCGTTCAGGACAGCGACGCTGACAGTGACAGGGTAAACGAGCCACTGTTTTCGACTTATTTTCAAACGGAATTACACTCACCGTTTTTTACTGCGTCCTCATACGTTATGAATGCCGGCCTGGATTCCTTTCCTCCCATTCTTGATTTATTCCCTGGGCTAGTTATTACGATAAAGCGTCGTCGCAATAAAACATCGTCAGGTAAATTTCTTTTCCGCGATCCATGTTTGGTCACATGACCCTAGAATCTCGTGTCATCGCCCACCGCCGTTGAATGTCGCTCGCTACATCTAAAATTATTCAGTGTCCGTGAGGTGGCGCCATCGTTTGTCGTCCGCATGAAGGGACCTGACCATTATTTTTGTCCTTGTCATGGAAGTGCCGATTTTCTCAAACAGGATTTAACGAATTCCTTACTGCGGGGCATTTAACATGAAAGCCAAATCTAAACCATTTTTTCAGTAGAAGAATAGTGTTCTGTAGTGTTCTGCATATGAATAAGAATTGAAGACCAAAAACGAAAGTTTGCATTTTACAATGAATAGCAATAATCTGTTAATCCTACATTCTCATCACAAAATTACTTGTTTCAAACTGCAGTCAGTTTGCTTTGTTTTCAACACTGTTTGCAGAATAGACCTCTTCTGTGTTATATATCTACTCATATTTAAATTAAATATGTTATTCTAATGTCTTACACAAAAATAAGTTACATTAAAAATTCCATCAAGAAACAATTAAGTTCGGTGATGTTCAAATGTGTAGTGTGTGAATAGTTTAAGTAATTCAAAGAATTGACGTTTATCGTTAGATTGGAAACTTTCGAAAGCGTGAACACTCTTACTTGTTATATATAGAGACAGAGCCACTCATTGTCGATTTTGACTGAACTAAAAATAATTTAATAGTTTGTCCGATGATTTCATAAAAATTAAACAATACATTTGTACAAACGAACTAGTATGTTGTAATTAATACCAATACTTTTTGAAAAATGAGTCAAAAATAATAGAAGCTAAGCAACCGAATTGATGATTTAGACAGCTTACAATTTATCATTTGCAGGCACTATAGCATCACGTTTGCATCAGCAATGGCATTCCAGCTAGTTGCAGTTATAAGCGCACACTGTAGCCGGATTATTGAACTGAATGTATTGTACAAAACTTTCTGCTTCTAAATCAAATATGCTTGTTGCATGGTGCATAGGGAGGTATGTTTACAATCAACACCTTTTTAAAGGCATAATTATCACCAATTGGGGAACTCACAAAACACTAAAACTTATATTTTTTTAAATAGTGACAGCATATCTTTTTTAGAAATGTAATTGTTTGTTTTTAACATTATAACTTATTTTATGTTGCTCTTATGATGTGTAGATAACTATGTCGCCACCAGTATTACTAATATGTATCCCATCAGCAACATATTAACAAACGACAAACAAAGACATATATTCCTTGACAAAATTGTATTATATTTAACTTCTACAGTTTAACTAGTATTAGCACTGATGCCAACCAAAGCGAAATATCCAGCAACATTAATGCAGATTTCTGACGACACTGAGCCACATTTCACAGACAAACATACTGTGTCGCTAGTCCAACCAACGTGTTTCAGACACTGAAATGCTGCTTTGTCGGACACATTTCTGTGCAACATCTTGCTGCTATTACACACACATTTCTGTGCGACATTTTGGCCAGTTTTTATCGCTCGTCGAACAACGGTGTTGACCCTCCAACAGGGGACGCGGCGACCTTGGGGCTCTGATCCGGTAGTGGTGTTCTCTTCGGCTTTGCGTCAGTCTGCTTCCTTTTCGCCCACAATTCCGCCATCTTCGCCCAGTCTGATGGAGGGCGTTGTTGTACAGGGGTGTGCCCAGGTGGATTGCGGGTTGCTGGTGCTGGCGTAGTCTGTGCTGTGTTCCACGACGCCCTCGGGGTTGGCACATACTGTGGCGTAGCCATGCCGCCCTGTACGGGTGTGGAGATCGGCTGCTGCAAGGGGGTTGATATCGGGTGGGGTGTAGCAACCGGGGCGGGAGTGCCCATCATCTGAACAGGAGTTGACAATGATGGCTGGTTGCTCGGGTATGACGGTGTCATGATCGGTGTCATCATAGGTGTCGCCACCGGCTGTCAAACAAAAACAGATAATTAGTTCACAATTAGTAAAATATATATACAACTGAAGCCTTCTAAACGAATATTATGACTGCAAGATATGCCTTACTGATCTTAAAGGCTATCTTGTTTAAATAAATCTACATAAAAACTATATAAATACATTTGTAAATATATGTTCTTCAATGTTATGGCAAATCCGAAACTACACTGTGACAAAAACATTGATAACATTTATTTTAAACAGTGACAGGTTATAGTCTAAACATGGAAATGTCTGTTTTCCGGAAATGCCATGTGGGGCAAATAGCGTCATTTCTGTTACACATTTCGCGACACCTAATGACTTTGTGGGATAAATGCAGTGGAAGATGGGCTTCAAAAGACAGTTAGACGTCAAGACATCTTCAGTTTCTTGAGATGTACACAAATTACGAGTACCACAACCACAGGGCCAACGCTATCAACTTGTCAACAGCTGGGCCAGTGTCAAACCCTCTTCACAGCCAGTTCATGCCTGCATGGTGCCATGCCGGGCTGACTAACATCAACAGAAACAATCTCAGTCTCTTGAACATTATCAACACTGTCTCCAAAATATATATATATCATCAAATGCGTCGTTCTTTGTAACAAAATTGACATCGCTCGCAGAACTACTGGAGTCAGCCGCCATTTTTTACCAGCCGCTGCACAGCGGCTGTGTTCCACACATGACGTTATACAGCTGTCAATCACAGTCAGATCGTCGCACATGCTCCAGTCCAGCAGCTGTGTTCCACAGATGACATCACACAACTGTCAATCACAGTCAGGCCATCGCATGTGCTCCAGGTCGGCAGCTGTGTTCCACAGATGACATCACACAACTGTCAATCACAGTCAGGCCATCGCACGTGCTCCAGGTCGGCGGCTGTGTTCCACACATGACATCACACAACTGTCAATCACAGTCAGGCCATCGCACATGATCCAGGTCGGCTGCTGTGTTCCACACGACATCACACAACTGTCAATCACAGTCAGGCCATCGCATGTGCTCCAGGTCGGCGGCTGTGTTCCACTCATGACATCACACAACTGTCAATCACAGTCAGGCCATCGCACGTGCTCCAGGTCGGCGGCTGTGTTCCACACATGACATCACACAACTGTCAATCACAGTCAGGCCATCGCACATGATCCAGGTCGGCTGCTGTGTTCCACACATGACATCACACAACTGTCAATCACAGTCAGGCCATCCCATGTGCTCCAGGTCGGCGGCTGTGTTCCACGTGACGTCACACAGCTGTCAATCACAGTCAGGCCGTCGCACCTGCTCCAGGTCAGCGGCTGTGTTCCATAAGTTACATCACACACACAGCTGGTGTGATTTGACATATTTGGTTATACCACCATTTGTAAGTGCATCAAACATTTGTCATTAAGGAATATTGCACGTTTAATCCCAGGATACTGCCTTTAAGCCACACTGGTACATGGTGACCATGCAGGCTTGAAACTTAAATTAAACACTATTTTTTTTTCTTCTTTTCCTCATGTAAATGACACAATAAAAATCACAGAAGATGTTGAACATGAGTGGAAACAGCACCTGGTAGTTGCCGTAGCCATAAGGCGTTCCAGGTGTAGGTTGATAGGAGGGGGTTCCACCGAACACCCCCGGCCGGGCACGTTGCATGGTGTTTGCATCAACTGCCGTCCTCGGGGTGGCATTGATGTTACCAGTCATTCCCATCGGTGTGCGAGCCGTCATCGGAGTACCTATGTCAAAGAAGAACATTTATTGAAACAAATCAACTTATACAGTTTTTACAGACAAAGCATGAGTTAACACTTGTTTTGTTTAGTCTCTTACATCTATGTATTTTTTTAAATACATTTATTTTCCTATTACAGTTCGTAAGGGTGGCTGACTTCGAGTGCTAACAGACAGTTTCATGACAGCTGAAGAACCACCTTCCTAACAAACTCATTTCCACGCAAATTAATGTAATTCCAAATTTCATATTGCAGGGGGATGGGGGGTCAATTTACATATTAGTGTCACCAACAAATTTCATTGATTTAAACTTGGCATCATCTAACAGATTAGAACACTTCACATGTGGCGCCACCTAGCAGACACAAACAACAACACCACATTGTCTCACCTGGCACACGGTCTCGGAAGTGCTCCTTGAACCAGCGTACAAGAGAGTTGAGCGAATGGAACATCTTGCTGCGGTAGCGGACGCCCTCTGGTGACACAGTGGCATACTCGTACTTGGACGCCTTGCGAGGCATGTAGGCAATGAGGAACTTGCCCGGGTACTGTTGACTGGCACTGAAGTAATACGGGATCCTACAATAATACAAAGCACGATAAAACACAGGCTTATTCACAATTTCATGGGTTTTGTTCGTGATCTTTCCATGACTAAAATTATTTAATATACATTTTAACATTATATCACTATACAAGTACCTATTAATTTATTTATATACAATTTACTGTGTTATTTTATTGTATTTAATGTTTCATAAATTTGTTTATTTACTTATGTGTAATACTAAACCTTCATGGTTGCAAATAAAATAAATCTATTATAATGCACATACCAACACTTAGCTGTGAGATCCTCCACTTAAAATAATTACATTGTTAAACTACTAACATAAGGCTTTCATAATAAAATGATTCTCACAGCCAGTAATATTTACTTTTGCACCGGAAGGATGTTCTTACATAATTCTTACTTTCTATGGCTTTAGTCAAAATAAAGACAGTTCCCAGCCCTATAAATACCCATGACTTTCCCTTCACACATGTCCCTGATTACACCCAGACCTTCAAGTCCACAACCACAATCACTTTCTGAATTCTTCTTTTACTTACAAGGTTTGAAACAGCTCAAATCACTGACATGTTAGTTCCACATCTGCTCCACTTGTTAAACTCCACTAGATATATATTAAGTGCCAAAGACACTTTACCTTCACATGTTTCTACCACTTTGAAACATCGTCGGATTAAACGACAAGGGACCGATAAAGCCAAACACAACGTTGACGACATTTCGAAAATCTTGGACGAAGTTGACCCTGACGCAATACCGATCTATGTCGCCCGTGATCTTGGCAAACTACCGACCATTGATTTTAATCATGTTGACATGTCTACATTGTCACGTGAAATCACCACATGCAAAAGCAAATTATATGACACTGAACTATCTCATAAAACTCTTGTCGATTCAGTGTCTGAACTTTCTACGCAAATCACCACTCTTGTGTCATCACTGCTACCGGTACTTTCTTCACTGAACGTGACGCCAGCCGCAACGACTTCTGCTTCTACATCTTCTCCAACACCTGCCATACGTGAGATGTCTCCGAAATCTGCCGTATCTACTTCTTCAAAAGTTCGATCTGCCCCCAAGGCAACTGCTCCGTTGAACATGGCTACTATTTCTTCACGATCCGCCGTGTCTTCTTCTCCAATTATTTCTACACAATCTGCCGTATCGACCTCTCCAACTACTACTTCTTCACGATCCGTTGTGTCGACAACTGCAACTTCTCTTTCAAGACCCGCTGTGTCGACCTCGACAACTACTTCTTCACGATCCGCTGTGTCGACCTCTGCAACTACTTCTTCACGATCTGATGTGTTGACAGCCACTCTGTCAACTACTACAGCTTCTACATCTATCACTGGTAGCACTACTTCGCCACTGTGGACAACAGTAATCTCCAAAAAGTCTTGCAACACTGTTAAACCACTGACATCTAATCGTAAGTCACACACCATGACTGCAAGAAACTCTTCCAAGTGTAGTCTTAAGTGTGCACCAGTGCAACTCATACCTGCGGAGTACTTTCTCACAGGATTTCATGCTGACACAACTTGTGAAGAATTATATACATACGTGTCATCAACTTTGAGTTTGAAATGCTCGTGTGAGCGATTACCAACCCGACACAACTCATATTCTTCTTTCAAGCTGTGTGTTGACATTCCTAAACCTAACTCACTTTATGACGCTGATCTCTGGCCTGCTGGAACAAAGATTGGATGGTATTTCCCACCTAGGAAACACACACTAACAGATTCAACACACTTATAGACTTTCCCCTCCGTATTGCTTCCTTTAACTCCAGAAGTATATGGAACAGTGCTTTTGACGTGGTTGACATCTTAAACTCTTTAGATATACTTGCTGTGCAGGAACACTGGCTCTCTAAACAGAGCCTTTCTTTCCTTAATTCTGTTCACTCTGACTTTAACGCCAGAGGAATTACTTCCATTGATTACGGTGATGGTTTGAGTGGACGTCCTCATGGTGGACTCTGCTTTTTATGGAGGCGTTCACTCGACCCCTTTATTGAACCGTTGATTTATGTTGACGAGAAGAGACTCCTGGGTCTAAAAATTACCAGCTCTAACGCCACTATTCTACTTCTTAATGTCTATATACCATATCAGACTGATGACAATGCTGATGAATATCTAGAAATTTTAGGCAAAATCCAGGCCATAAGCGATTCATTTGAATCAACCAATATATTCATCATTGGTGGTTTTAATGCAGATATTAAGAACCCCAGTCTTTTTACTCCATTTCTCAATGCTTTTATAAACGACTGTCACCTTATCGCAAGTGACACATTGCTTCTCCCCTCTGATGCTTTTACATATGTTAGTGATGCGCACGGCTCAAGGAGCTGGCTCGACTACGTGCTCACCACCCACTCTAGTCACTCATCAATATCTGATATGGAAGTTAAATATGATTGTGTCTCTTCCGACCACTTACCTCTATGCTTTTCTATATATGTCAAGTTATTACCTTCCTCTGAAGCCACCATACAGGAGCAAATTCATGCACCTCATCCTGGGTGGAATGCTGCCTCCCCCCAGGATCTCCATAACTATCATACACAAACCGGTTTGCTTTTATCTGCTATTGAAGTACCTCATGAGGTTTTAAGATGTACTAACCCTAATTGTAATGATGAAGCCCATCGCACTTTGCTAAGCAATCTTTACAATGATATTATAAAATCACTCAAAGACGCTGCCGAGGTAATCCCTACTAAGGCAAACAACATGTCTTCTAAGTATACTGTTCTAGGCTGGAACGACCTAGTCAGAGACTCCCATCAAGCTGCTAGAGAATCCTTTCTCTTCTGACATTCTGCTGGGAGTCCGCGTCATGGTCCCTTGTATGATATAATGAAAATTCGACGCACTCATTTTAAACGCAACAAAAGACTATGTGAAAAAAATGCTGAAATTCTTAAAGCTGAAAGACTGCTTCTAAACTATGTAATAATGACTTCAAAAACTTCTGGAAGGACATAAAACATATGAATAACGCCAGGTTGCCAAATCCTAGCAATGTTGGTGGTGCTTCCGGTGTCGAAAATGTAAAGAATATGTGGCTTCATCATTACCAATCCCTACTTAACTCTATACCTGGCTCTCCAGTCAACATCAAGAAGATTAATGAATACTGTAGCAATGTACAGCTTAATGTTCAAATGATTGTTAATGTTAAGGAAATTCAAGATATAATACATGCAATGCCTGTAGGCAAAGCCCCAGGTTATGATAGTGTAAGTAACGAACATTTTAAATATGCGAATGAAAAACTTCATGTTCTCATGTCACTTTTATATAGTAGCATGTTTATTCATGGTTTTTTACCGGATGCTATGATGATTACAATCATAGCCCCCATAATTAAAAATAAGGCGGGTGACCTGTCTGATAACAACAACTACCGACCCATTGCTCTAGCCACAATTGCTAGTAAATTATTTGAATCCTTGATATTATCCAGGGTTTCTACTTTTTTATCTACATGTGTAAACCAATTTGGATTTAAAAAGCATCACTCAACTGAAATGCTCATATTTTTATTAAAAAAACTCTTTCGACACTACATAGCGAATGGCTCATCTATGTATGTTACCATGCTGGATGCCTCTAAGGCCTTTGACAAAGTCAATTATAGTAAGCTATTCACCAAACTGTGTGTGTTGTGCCAAGTATGGCAATATGTTTGATATAACGTACAATGCCCAAAAATCTGTCTGTATGGTTATTGATAACAAACCTAGGGACAAGAAAAATATTCATCCTGTTGTTATCAATAACCATACACTACCTTACACTGAAAAATGTAAATACCTTGGCCATATTATAAACAATAATCTTACTGATGATAACGATATTGCCAGGCAGAAAAGATGTATCTATGCTCAGGCAAATGCTTTAGCCAGAAAATTTTACTTATGCAACAATTCCATTAAAACAACTTTATTTAATTCATACTGTGGTTCAATGTACACCTCAAGTCTTTGGTGTCATTTTAAAAAACAGAGTCTGAAAGGTATTACTGTCGCTTATAACAACAGTTTTAGAATTATACACAACCTGTCACCCCGCTGTAGTGCAAGCTATATGTTCGCTACTAATTATGTTAAATCCTTTAATGAACGTATTCGCTCATCAATTTTTAGCCTTTTATGCCAGTTGGAAAAATCCGACAATATACTTTTTGTGAATTATCTTCACACTTTTATTTATTATCAAAGTCCATTAATTAAACATTGGATTGATCAATTGTATGCTTTTAATTCATGATGTTTGTACTTTTATACAAATATATTTTTTTATCCTTACTTATCTTATATATATATTTTACTACACGTCATGTATGTATATTTATATATATGAGGGTGGGGGTGTTCACAGGTTTCGGTGAACGGTGGCGTTATGGCCCCACCTTTTAGGTTACAAAAATATATAGAGTAGGAATTTTAGCAAGTAGTGTAGTCCAGTGATGCAGTATATGCAAATAGGTTTTGTGTCGAGTATTGTCGGTATTGGGTTAATGTTTTAATGTGCTGGTGATGATGCCATGAATTGTCTTGTGTTGTAGGAATATTACTACATGTACTGTATTGCTATGTCGAAATGTGGGCTCTGGGAGCATTGTGTCCAGGCGGCTTTGTATGAGGCTCAGCCACAGGCTTGGCGCATGTTACAGGGTCCACACTTCATGCTTTTAATCGGAATAATATGCCATTAGGCATAATCTTAATAAACGTCATTTATTTGGCCTTTTCATATCCTTACACCTGGCTTGCGTTGTTGGTTGCATAAATGAGAGTATGCGACCACGGTCGCATACATGATTTTATGCTGGCAGCGGCGCGGGCAGGGCATATGAAGGTCAATAGGTTATTAAGCTAATTTAAGCGTAGGCAAAGATACCAGGATGACTGATTAAGCGCTCCCATGACACCGCTAAACCAATCAGAGCGCAGCAGTCATTCGAATAACGCAGTTTGAAAGTAAGCAGCTTCACTCCGAATGTTTGATACATGCAGACCAGACCTGCTTTCTCGGTTTTACCAGTTTTCGACCCACCCTCCTCCCCATTTTCTGCTGCTGAAGGTTATATTAATGTGTTTAGTAGTGTTGTGCTTGATAACATTTTGTACATTACCGGTGGAAGTGAAGTCACCACCTTCCCTATGACGCTTTCCCAGTGGACTTTGGGCTTTTCATTCAGCTATCTGCCCGTTCACATAGGGTTTTGGTGCGGAGTGGAAGATGACTTCCCTTCCATCCTCGATGTTGGGATGGTTTATTGCTAATCAGGCGTTATGGCCCCACCTTTTAGGTTACAAAAATATATAGAGTAGGAATTTTAGCAAGTAGTGTAGTCCAGTGATGCAGTATATGCAAATAGGTTTTGTGTCGAGTATTGTCGGTATTGGGTTAATGTTTTAATGTGCTGGTGATGATGCCATGAATTGTCGTGTTGTAGGAATATTACTACATGTACTGTATTGCTATGTCGAAGTGTGGGCTCTGGGAGCATTGTGTCAAGGCGGCTTTGTATGAGGCTCAGCCACAGGCTTGGCGCATGTTACAGGGTCCACACTTCATGCTTTTAATCGGAATAATATGCCATTAGGCATAATCTTAATAAACGTCATTTATTTGGCTTTTTCATATCCTTACACCTGGCTTGCGTTGTTGGTTGCATAAATGAATTTATGCAACTCACCAGGTGCATAAAATTTTTATGAAATAACCAAGACAGGTCGTCGTTAAACTTGCCCTGGGTGTCCAAGACTACACCAGAACTATTTGGCCAAATAAATTGTTTTACTCCGCGCTAGCCAGCCAATCACGGCTTAGCGGAAACCAGTTCAAACCGGAGCCAGTAGCTTGAATCTTTCACTCCTGCTTCAGTCTCTGTATTGCGAAGTTGTGACTAAAATTTGTCTCTCGAAATCCGCCCTCCTCCCCACATTTCTTCCTTATTCTCAATGCTTAGTTTAAGTGCGATTGTACATCGTTGATGAAATAGGAAGTTGGAAGATGTCGAAACTGCTTTCCCCACTTTTGGCCTTATATAAGATGAACACGGGGGTTTGTCCCCTAGTATTTGGTGTTCATGGGGTTTTTTGCGCAGACAGGCTTCCTGTTTCTTCATCGGTATTCTTTAAACTAAGCATTGAGAATAAGGAATTTACACATACAAATATATTACACATTCAGAATATTCCCTTTCCCCATTCAAATGCAACCATGTTTCCCACCCCTTTCCCCATTCAAATGCAACCATGTTTCCCACCCCTTTCCCCATTCAAATCCAACCATGTTTCCCACCCCTTTCCACATGAAGTGGGTTTCCTCCAGATTGTCAAACATCTCTTAGGATAGATTGTTTTCATGATAATACAATGTTTTTTACACATCCAAAAGTTTGGCTTCCTCCGTATCAATGAGAATGACGTCCTTGTAGGATGACATCATTCTCATTTGGTCTGAGGAAGCCATCTTGATAACATAGGCTAAACTAAATGAAACTTTTGGATATATAAAAAAGAACTGTTTTATCCGGTTTCCTTATCTGCACATGCAAATCCATCCCTTTTGATCCAACTTACTTGGATGGTCCTTTCCTCTTCTCTTCTAGAAGTAACTTCTCAGCCAGCTCCCGTTTGCCGCCATTGAAGTCCTGGTAGTACTTGTAGTTGGTGATGTCCCGGGCAAAGGCCGCCATTGGCTGAATGTGCCTCGCGATGATCTCATCAAGATCTTCAAACTCCTGCAAATCAACAGAGTTTTGGCGATATATGGAACCTAATGTTATGCAAAATTAAAGCAGCAAAGATTCAATGTAACAACTACAAATCAATTGTGAACGATAAATTAAAAAATCCAACAATAACGTTATACATTTAATTAACTAATTCTAGTATTTATATATATATATATATATGTTGGCATTTTAGTGTTTATTGACTCGGATGTCCCACTGACCTCCTCGCCAATCCAGAGGGAGTGTCCGAGACTGAACGCATTCTCCTTGCCTTCCTCACGCACATCTATGTGCTGAAGGATGCCGTCCGCCACCTTCCATGTCGCTGTCAGGTGGTCTGTTCCCTATAACCATTAATTTCATAACCGTTATAATATTTGGCTTCAAAACTACAGCTCATAATTTGCAGAAAATTACTGCACGCAACTCAGCATTTGCACACAAAATAGACAAACCACGTTTGTTGTTGTAGGCAACATACTTACGTTTTGTAAACATCTGGAGACAGTGCCACATGGTAATCCCCACACAGGAATCAGCACATCACTTTACTATTTTATACTGCTCTTATAGTGATAGCAGTTTGGTAAAATAAATAAGACTTTGCAGGAATCACATAGAATATCATGTACTTGTTCTGAATTAATGACAAATTAGATTTCATTGATGCTTCAATATTTGTTTTAATTGGTATGGATTTCAGCAAGCATTCTATCAGTATAACTCATAAAAATCTAGATGACATATTACCTTGCTGCTGGGTCGAATGACGACCTCCCCTTGTTCCATGTCAGCCATAACCTTCTCGCACGACCGGTAGTCGATGTTACGAAACGAAGGGTGAGCAATAACTCGCTTCACATAGGCTGCAACAAAACGCAACTTGCAGCAATGCCAGTCGAAACCTTGCTACCATTTGCCATTGTGTTTTCTCTTTAGTGTGTATGCAATTTTTGCCTTACGGTCAATATTATGCGTCCAGCTCACACAAATTCTCAGTAGAGATTTATTAATATTTTCATATTTTTAAGTTTAGTATTTCAGTTTCATTAAACAAAGAATAGCAGGGACAAGAATCTGAATTAATAAACAACAAACCCAAAATAAGAGAAGTTATTGCAAGAGCTGTAGCAAAATACTGTCCTAGCCTGGATTTGTCGGAGTTCAGAGTTTCAAGGTTTCTTTACAAGACTACAACACTATTCCTTGTGAAAAGATAGGAAATCTCAAGTTTGAAAAAAATAATTATATGGCGTGCACTTGCCTGTGGAAAAATGACAGAATACAAAAACCCATCTTTTGTGATTTTCACCTTTAAACTGGAATCTTATCAAGCGGAATCAGCTGAAATCTTACAGTTGGACTTGACATGCTCCTGAGGAGAGCTGTCAAGTAGTCATTGTGAGATTTGGTTTTGACAGTTAATGTAGACCAACTGTGACAGGAACTTACTCTGCCTCGCCCTCTGTTTATTCTTGTCTTCCTCTTTCTTTAAGTCCGTTTCCTCAGAATCATAGTCGTAGAAGAGATCTTTCTGCAACCTGGACACAAACACACACATGTTGTCCAACAAGTTCTCCATGTCAACTGGCATAACGTCCAGATTTAGTGCTAGAAAATGGTCGCACAGCTGTCCCTGGAAAAGCACTTTCAGACAGGGTGGATGTGCTTCAACCAAATATTGTTCTTCACAGTCTAGTGACAGTGAATGCTGACTTTGTATTTAGTGTACCGACTTACACAACTTAATCACACAATTAGATACACAATATTTAATAACATTATATTACCCCACAGGGAATGATCACTGTTAGTACCCACACAAAGCAAATATGGTTAAGTCACCTCATTTCTATTCTGTCTCACAGATCATATGAAGTCACAACTCACTTCCACTTGCCCTCCTTGTCAAGCAGGTCAGACGAGCGACTTGTCAGCTCCACCTGGAATCGTTCGATGTCGATCTTCGTGATTCGACAATGCAGCATCATGTGAACCTGCAAGTTCAAGGTTAACACAGATTGAAGACAGTGGTGCCATCTGTCTGTCATATCCATGCCAGTGCACCATGGACGAGACCACTATTGGATCAGTGCCATTCCCTGTGCTCACAGGCCTTGACTAATCCAACACGGATAACAACTCATTCAAACATGTACATTATATTAGCAATGCTAAGTGACTTTCCCAAAGAAATAACAATACTCTTATCAAAACTTGTCGCCTGCACTGCACTACCTCATCAACTGAATAGCCTAAAAACACATGACGGCAAGACCTTGAAGCAGAAATTAAGAAGATGGACTACACCTGGAATTAACTCACAAAGATAGCACAAAACAGGGCACAGTGGAGAGCTTTTGTTGATGGCCTGTGCAGATTTTCCCTGTGAGCAAACATGCCTAAGTATAGAAAGTACTGAAAGTATTGTTATTCAACTAGCAATTTCATCAGACATACATGCAAACACATTGTTTAAACTGTAATCAAACCACGTCCAAGTGGAGTTCAAGACTTCTGTGCAGTGCCACCAATAGTGCAACATCAAAAACAGAGGTTCCACCTAGTGGAGAAACACTGGAGCGATCAACAAACAGCTCACCGCGACTCTTTCCTCGGGGTTGGAGACGTGTTTGTCACTGAGGTATTTGAGAGGCAGGAAGCCAAAGACACCATTGTCAAGTTGTGTCTTCACGCCGACCGCCTGGCCTGGGCATTCTCCCGCATCAAAGTGGTTCCACACCTACAGGGAAGAGGTCAAATATCCACATAAGTTGGGTTATTTTTAAATCCTCCACCACCAGTCTCCACTCCCCTCTATCCCTCACTCTCCACTCCCCTCTATCCCTCACTCTCCACTCCCCTCTATCCCTCACTCTCCACTCCCCTCTATCCCTCACTCTCCACTCCCCTCTATCCCTCACTCTCCACTCCCCTCTATCCCTCACTCTCCACTCCCCTCTATCCCTCACTCTCCACTCCCCTCTATCCCTCACTCTCCACTCCCCTCTATCCCTCACTCTCCACTCCCCTCTATCCCTCACTCTCCACTCCCCTCTATCCCTCACTCTCCACTCCCCTCCCAATCCCAACAAATCTGTGTGAAGAGAGATTTGGCAGGACTGGGAGGGGAGTGGATAGTGAGGGATAGGGGGAAGTGGAGATGGGTGGTGGAGAGTGAAGATGGGAAAAGTGACGGAAGATGGGAAACTTGATGACCAGCCTCACCGCGGACTTCAGGGATAAAGAGGACAGCAACATTTTTACATGAAATTCTTGTTAATCTGTACACAACATTTCATTTGTTATCAGCCTATAGCTCACAGATTCTAACCGAGCATCACCATCAGTCAGGCTACAAAACATACACTCATCAATCAAAAACTGCTTTCACCAGAAATATGTGTCAATTTTTTTTAAAATCTGAAACAAATCTATATAAATATGGGATACGACCATATTTCTTCCAAAAATCTATATTTTATCTGCAACCCAAAGCAACACGCTCCTAATGTCATGTAGACAAGCAGATCACTGGCTTATTGAAAATATAGTTATAGATCATAAGATACCTTTTATTAAATCTGATTGCCAAGGAAAATAATAGTAATTATTATTATTATATGATTTATTTACTTTACTTATCCTCTTCATACCCTGGTTGTAACATAAGGCCACATATATTATTTACTATTATACTACTATTATTATGGCATAGTCAACCAATGTTTCTAGATGGGTGGGATAGTTTTACTGTGACCTACTTCTACTGTGACCTACTTCTACTGTGACCTACCTCACTAAGTTCAGGAAGGTCACTCTTGAGACAGAATGGACACTGCCACAGACCAGTGTCGTCATTGCGCACAGGGTCAGCCTGGTCCAGCTGGTCACCCTTTGGCCGCTTGTGGGCAAAACCACTGACCCGGCACAGTATCAACTTGCCTATGCAGAAAACAAACAAATCTGTATTTTTTTTTCTGTATTCCTCAAGACGGAAGCTCCTTATTAACAGAGATATACCCACATTTGGCTGACATTATTTCATTCCCAGTTACCTACAGTAGACAAGCATGCATGGCTGTACATAGATTGATTTACGTGCCTCAAGGATGGGATTAATCAACTGAAATATAAGAATAAGAGAAAGCAGTAATGTTTGTGAATTTCTGAAAGTCCAAATGAGAGACACTTTGTGGATGAGTCATGAGCAAACAAGTCATGAAAATAAAGAAAAGAAGAAAAGTTAGTGTGAAAACCATAAAGAAGAAAACAATTTGACAGACCCAATACTAATAATAATTTCCCACCAATTGCTGTGTCTTAAACTAGGACTTTCCTCTTTCCTTCCCATAACCGACCATTTTAACAGACTTTCCACATACAAAGTTGTAAAATTATTCACTTGTATATTCAGAAAAGAACATTACCCACCAAGATAAAAAGTCTGCGGTGTTTCCTTTGTAAGCAGGTTAAATCGCTCCTCCGTTGTGGGAGAGCGATACGGTGTGCGTAGGTCTTTGTACCGGTAGTTTAACTCGGCACGGATGTCATACAGAGTGATGTGTTTGTTGCCGTATCCCTGAAATGAATCATCTTTATGCGCTAGGTTACAGCATGATAAAATCTGCAGTTATTAATCGTGACACTTCAATTAAACATTCTGAACTGTACAGACCTGTGCTGTATCTGTCTTTTTGTGATACTGACTAAATAACTGTCAAGTTAGAAGCCGCGTCAACTAACTAACCAGCTATAAAAACGTGGAGGCGGGAAACATTAACTTGGACTTATGCTATGAGGTTGAATCAGCGACAATGTAAAAGGTTATTATCATGTACATGCACAGCTCGTAAAATAATTTATACAAATTAATTTCTTTCAATAAATTTGATGACCCATTTTTCACATGCCCACCTGTCTCTCGAGTTCTTCGGCAAATGCGTCAAGGTCAAGGTCCTTCAGTCGCTCCGGACTCTCGAGGATTTCCTCAAGTGCTCCTGCCGGATTTGCGTCTTCCGCTGTGTCATCGTACTCGAGGGCATCAACAGCCATTTTGCGCGCCCATTCATAAGTCTCGGGGTGGACGCGTGAACCATCCAATACTTCAACATATGCCTCTGTGCTGTGGAACAACATCTAGGAATGTGAACCTATTCTACCTACGCTGCCTCCAAATGTTCCACAGATTTACTCTGGACATCCTAAATCTTTCCTACCAACTCCCAAAGTTGTGCTTCATTAAAATATATTCATGCAGTGAAGATGTTAGAACAGATAAAGCTTAAACCATATATGATTTATAACAGATAAAGCTTAAACTATATAATATGATTTATAACAGACAAAGCTTAAACTATATATGATTTTACGATAACAACAATCAGACTGTACATTTAATTGTAATTGTTGACACAGCTATGACAGGGACACCTGACAATGTCTTACCTGTCACCAAGTGCCGCTGTGTCAATTTTGATGAAGCCAGCACAGTTGAAGAACACCTTGGGTCCCATGTGACAGAGAGTGACGAGCTGGGTGCGGTTCTCCAAGTGACTGTTGTGTTGCTTCAGAATCTGTCGAAGGATGCAAGGATTTATATTGATCTATTTTCTCCTATTTTACAATAAATTTTACCACTTCTTTGTTACATTTCGGCACCTTTCAGCTGTCTTCAACAGAAACGTAACAAAGTAAAAATGTAAAATTTAGTGTGAAATACAAGAAAAAGATTAATATATTGAAACCACCAGTTGGAATCTCTTCACTATTCTTGACACAAGAATTTGTTGGCGAATCAACTCGATTCTTTAGTAAAGGTCCTCACATAACCAACACAAAGACCCACAATGCATCAGGGCGACACATGAAACAATATAAAAACAAATAAAGTGCTCTTACTTAGTGTCTTTTCAAAATATCAATGTACATGAAAACGATATACACCCTAGGACTGCCCAGACCCCTGACCCTCCTACGTGAAACTTTGAATTCTGTTGACCTGTGGATACACGTGAAACTCCTTGTCTTTCACACTGCAACCATCACATACTGCACAGCTGTAGCAGAATCTGATTTATTTGTCCCTTTGTCATTCTAATTATGAGCTTCGCCTTGGTAACCTACATATAATATATTACATTATCAGGGTGGCATACACCAGCCAGATCAAACTGTCCCACTTACTATTCTAGCTGGCACAAGGTCGCCCTTTGTTTTTGTTGCAAACACGTTTGGTCCATAAATGCAGTGACAAATACAACGGAATATCCGACAACGGTGGCCATGTTTATTAGCTTGACGGACCTAGTTGTTTCAACGAGCAAACCAAGATTACACCAACATAACCAACAATACACAAGAACCATGCACAAGATTAACAATGCACTTACCCGCAGCAGGTGATATCCTTTCCTCGGCCCCAGGCCGCACACAAACTGTACGAGAGGCGCTGTGTGCGGGTAGGCCACACACTTGTTGACGTCAATGCCGACCTCGTTGACGCGGTTGACAAACTCCAGATACAAGGCCTCCATCAAGTCCTCCTTGTTGACAGCGTCCTGAGGGAAGCAACACAGTTATAATAATAGTTACAATAATAGTAAACTCATATAAATCAGGAATGGACGGCCAAGTTAGTGACTTGGAATAGGTCAGCAGGCCACACGCACACATGCACGCACGCACGCACGCACGCACATGGCACGGCATGACAACTCAACCTAGTCAGCACACTTCGGTGTATGTAGTACAGGAGATCTTGATATTGTGCATTCATCTTGGCCAGGTGCTGGAACTGCCTGTGGTTTAGACCACGAACGCGAACGTAGTTCACGGTCTTCACGACGCCCATAGCATTTTGCATTTTCATAGACTTGCCACAAAGGCTTTTGTGGTGGATGATGCAGTGGGTACGTAAGAGCTTCGTCCTGGCACCTACATTGTCTCGAACCTTTTCCATCAGCTCACAATACTGTTCGCCATTTAGCAGGCGACGGACATTATTCAAAACAACACTTTATTACTCAATCACAAAAAAGTAGCACTTTGATGTCTGCTCTACTATTTCTGGACATACTCTTTATTTATTTTATATATCCATATCGCGGGCACAGGCCGCACTATGCACAATCTCACTGTCAGTCCGCAGGCTGCATGAAATAGCTCCGTGAGATGCAGTTGGCCTGCGGGTTGCCTAAATCTTCAAGAACGCCAGCTTAGAAGCACAATAAATATTTTTACAGCATATCTAGATACCTACCTGCAGCGTATGGTATTTGAGAGAAAGAATATCTTCATCTGGATTACACAGCTGTGCGAACTCAACAAGAGGTTCCTGAAGCCGTCTTGCAAGGGACAGGGCTTGTCTCAGCAGTGATGGGTACTCACGGAAGTCATGCTGCAGGAAGTACATGACAATATTGAAACATTTCACGGTACTGCAAAACTTACATTGATAAATGAAAATTCTGATTTTCTGGAAAGTGGTTTCCAAGTTACTTTTACACATATTCCTGGAATGTACACATAGCCATGTCTACAGTCAGTTGAAGCACATCTGTCAAAGAGCAGTAATGATAATTTACCAAATAATACAAAGTATATACATCAAACTAAATAATACAGATTTCGGTTTCACATTTTAACCAAAATGTGGTGAAGATTTGGAAAAATATTGTGAAATTAACATTATAGCTAAACACCCGATAGGCCTCATCTACTCCTAAATCTATTGTAGCGCCACCTGCCATCAAAACAAATAACACATCAGTGTCGAAGCTTAGCAACACCATTTTACAGGGTTCTAAACAGAAAGTGATCATTTGCAGCCAAATTAAATTTCAAATGGATATATCAGATCTTTCCACTGCATAAGAATTTGCAAAACAGTCCATGAACAGTCTGGAGTTGAATACAAATTTTACACCACACGCTGAAATAATCCAATTTTAACCACACATGTTTGCCCCCACGTCAACAGAACGGCTGCACTGACCTCTGCCTTCTTGGAGTTGGCGTAGACAATGCCGAGTTCGTTGTCGAGTAGTTCAACATTGATCGGAGCCATCTGCTGTTCCTTTTCCAGCTCCGACACCAGCTCCTTGATGTCCTCCATCACCGACATCGCTTCCCTGAAACCATGGCAACGATGACAATTACAGCGTGTTGATAACCTATCAGGTTGCTTAAAAATCTCTCCGAAATAAACTTGTTTCCATAATTTTGTTTTAGAATCATTTCACTAATAATGGAAGGCTATTCATACTTTCGCAACTTATCAGATCTAACGAACAAAGTCAACTCCTGATGATTTCAACAAGTGTGCAATCTTTTTAAACCAACTGTTACTTAAACTATTCACACACTACAAATCTAAACATCAATGAACCCAATTCGTGATGGGCTAAATCAGCTGAGGGAGTTTGAAGCCAGGGTTTACCCACCTGCCCACGCACCCACCCACGCACGCACCCACCCACCCACGTAACCACCAACCCACACAGTGGTAGAATGTACCTTCACTGTAGATGGATTTATTTATTTCAAAATTTGTATTTGTTATATTTGCTACGTCCATCTGTTGGTCAAGCTATGTATCAGTTGTCACAGTCATTGTGTCTCCAAAGGCCTGTTTCTGATGCCACTGTAGCTAGTCCTATAGCTAAGCAACAGTTAGGCTTGCAAGGGCAGCATAGCTACACCACTGACACCACAGTAATTGCACCAGTGCAGAGAGCAGAGTAAATATATGACCAAAATATATAGTTTGTATGGCATAAAAAGTTTTGTGAATAGCCAAATACCCCTAGCTATGTAATCATGGGGTTTTAGACCCCACCCCCATGACCCACCTGGACTCAGCAGCGACAGCAATGACGTGAGGCTTCTTCAAAGCGATGAAATCCTTCAGTTTCTCAAGTTCAGCCTCCTAAAGCAACACATCACACATGGCAGGTACACATTACACACGGCAGGTACACATTACACACAGCAGGTACACATCACACACGGCAGGTACACATCACAGATGGCAGGTACACATCACAGATGGCAGGTACACATCACACACAGCAGGTACACATCACAGATGGCAGGTACACATCACAGATGGCAGGTACACATCACACATGGCAGGTACACATCACACATGGCAGGTACACATCACACACGGCAGGTACACATTACACATGGCAGGTACACATCACAGATGGCAGGTACACATCACACACGGCAGGTACACATTACACATGGCAGGTACACATCACACACGGCAGGTACACATTACACATGGCAGGTACACATCACACATGGCAAGTACAAATTACACATGGCAGGTACACATCACAGATGGCAGGTACACATCACACACGGCAGGTACACATCACACATGGCAGGTACACATCACACATGGCAGGTACACATCACACACAGCAGGTACACATTACACACGGCAGGTACACATCACAGATGGCAGGTACACATCACAGATGGCAGGTACACATCACACACGGCAGGTACACATTACACATGGCAGGTACACATCACACATGGCAGGTACACATCACAGACGGCAGGTACACATCACACATGGCAGGTACACATCACACACAGCAGGTACACATCACAGATGGCAGGTACACATCACACACGGCAGGTACACATTACACATGGCAGGTACACATCACACATGGCAGGTACACATCACAGATGGCAGGTACACATCACACATGGCAGGTACACATTACACATGGCAGGTACACATCACACATGGCAGGTACACATCACACACGGCAGGTACACATCACACATGGCAGGTACACATCACACACGGCAGATACACATCAGGACAGGTGGGAAAACAAATTAAAATTAAATGTTATGTACATTTAACCTATCTAACCTAATTTTATTCACCATTATAATATACTGTTTTGTGATTTTGAATCCCATATACTTTTTTATTTGGAATACCATATCTGCTTTCTGTGATTTCTGAATCCATACTTTTTATCACTTGGAATCCCATATATTTTTTATTTGGAATCCCATATACTTTTTGCTATTTGGAATACCATATATGTTTCGTTATTTGAAATCACGTCTTATTATTTGGAATCCAATATACTTTTTGTTATTAAATCTACATTAATTATACAATACCACACATCATTAAGGCACCGTGCTCTGGTCGATTCTATTTTCTTTATTTTTCAACACAGCTTATTGAAATTTCAGGACAATGTTAGTGACATATAAACAACATTTTACAAATTAATTACATATTTTTTTTACCACCAGGTGGCGGTGTGGGTGGCGTCCATCTTGGATTTCAGGTGATTCACCGTGATTGGTACATCTGGACAATGGCTTGACCAAATTTGTTCTAACTTGGCATATTGATTGATTACATACATATGCAAATTGTGACAGTTGGATTTTTTTTTAGGTTTCCAAACAAAATTTATATGATTTTTTCAATCTTGGTAACATATCGAAAAGCCAAATTTTCCATAAAAGTCATAATATTATGCAATCTATATGTTGCATCTCAAATCAGAAACTGTCACACTATTGCACATTTTACTGGGATGATATTCTGAAAATTTCAAATGATTCTGTTGACAAATAGCCGAGTTCTACCAAACAAGAGATGTCTTGTCGGTCAAAAACATTTTATTGAGAAAAACAGCTTCAAAGTTTGTAGACATTTCAATACGAAATTTCACATGCAAACAATAGAGCTACAGTACTAAAATTTCAGTGGGATTCTCCAGTTCATGCTCTTTCTAATGGTATACAATGGTCATCATTTGGTTGGTTGAAAACAAGAATAAAAAAAATTCAGACACAACCACACCATAAATATGTGTCCATCGTCACTCCTCAATCCCACCGCACCAACACACAAAATAGAGCTGCAGTACCAATATTGCACAGAGAGCTTCTCCAGTTCATGCTCTTGCTAATGGTGTATAATATTCATTATTCAGATGACAGCATCAAGTTCAACACAACCCTGCATGTTGTACAGTATGTCTCGTACAGGCACACAAGGCCGAGGCAATGATCGAGGGCATGTATCTTCAGTGTGGGCGCACTACACTCGAGACATGCGTTGGCATCATGCAGAAATGCACTATGTCTCGATGAGTTGCCGGCATTGTTCAACAACAATCATTTTCTGGCGCAGAGGAAGACCCTGCCGATAATTTTTTTTTCGCTTGGTTGCCGAAATGGGGGTTGTCAAGATGGGGGTTGACGCTGTTGAAGTTGACGGCCGAGGGATTCCAGCTCAACAAAGTTTACCTGCAAGCATAATTATTTGTTATTAGTCAGGTACATAATATTTACAGTAAGCATATTCATTCATATTCATATTGACTATTGTCAACATAATAAATAGGGCAAACAAGCTGGGCAACTATCATTGATATCGATCAAAAAACAGGTTCAGGTTTTTTGTTAGGCCATGCCCATGGCTATAATATATGACAATGGTCCACAAGCACAAGTCAACAAACATAGGGAATACTGTCAATAACTAACGATAATAAAATGTATGTCTTTATTTATTTATACATATTTATAATATATGGGTGTGATTATATGCAAAATGTAAACAAACGATTATACGTCTTTTGTAGCCTCTCGCGTCTCGGATATTGAACCCGAAATTTTGCCAGATAATCATGAATAATGTGACGCAAACAATGATAACTAATACTTACAGTTACACCCTGATCTGTTGACGATGACATCTCAGACTCAACTATACTATCACTGACACTGATGCTGCCACTGGACATCGGCACATCGGAATTCCCGTCGTCTTCACCACCACTTTTCGCCCTCTTGCCGATCATAGAACGTGCAAAACTCAACTGCCGGCGTCGAGACCTTGGTTTCGTACTAAACTGCTGCTTATATTTCAACTGTCTTCCGGATATATTACGTAAATTACTCTAAAGCACATCGAAGCATAGAAAAACAGCAATGGCGTAAGACGGGGAAATTCCTTTGTGACGTAGTAGGCCACCTGATAACCAATCAGCGTGGCACACTTGGGGGTGTGACCAATCGTAGCTGCGCTGACTAGCAAAGGTACCAGATATGTTGGGTTGTTTACAAAGATGGCGGCACATGTGGCTTCGAAAAACATCGTATTTTACGATCGCGATTACGTAAAGTAATTACTCTAAAACAATGGGCATGCTACAAATGTTCGTTTTTATTGCATTTTACGAATATATTCATATGTATAAAACACACAGATCGAAAGTTAGATAATAATAGTACACCGATATGACAAAACATGAAAATGACCAGAAAAAAATTAAATCGGGAAAAATATCGATTTTTGAGGAGCGCGCATTGCCTTAAGTGCGGGAGACGACATACCTTTGCCTCCCTGTCAGACGACATACCTTTGCCTCCCTGTCAGACGCCCTGTAGCTATTCTTTCGCTTCATTATGTGCACAAGTCTCATGAAGTCGACAACGTTTCCGTCCCCATCTATCACACAGCAGTAGGAGGCGATGTCTCTGTGGGACACGGGCAGTGAGAGGCATCATTGAGGGACTCGCAGGGAGATACAAGGCAGACACAAGGCAGCACTAACTGATGGAGGAAACGGGGGCTTTAAAGGTGTAGAATCTGATCGCTTTTTCATCAAATCATGTTAAACAGTATAAACTGGATCTATTCTAACATTGTGACTATCTAAATGTATCTAATGAACAATTGTTTTAATATAATTTGACCGTTATCTGTATAATTTTAATATTTCGTGGTGAATATCATATTTACTTTGCATGCAGAGTGGAAAATAATTGTACGGGTGTTAATGACTTGCACATCACGTGATCCTGTGAACAACTAACTCCAATAAGGTATTGGAGTTAGCATATTCACAGACAGTAGTATAACTACTGTTTGTGAATATGCTGAACAGCAAGGTCAATGTTCATAAATACATAATGGTAATTGTTTATCGTAGTTCATTGAAACACATTTGGGTTATCATGATGTTAAAATAGATAGTTTGTATATAATTATTTTACAATAAAACTTTGGACTTTTAATGGACCTGTGTAACACCACTAGACACAGGAAGCAAGGAACTAGTAGGGATATCTGATCAGAGGTCAATGTTCGATTTATACATTTCTTGCCTCCCTTCAAGGTTTACAAGAGTGTACATTGCCGCAAGAGAGAACAAAAAGTAACAAATCAATTATCATCTAATACCATTCCAATCACAATCTCCTTTTTCCACATCACCCAGTTACTCTGTCAGACATGTACACATATACATGCATGCACGCATACACGCACCTGTTCGTGCTGTAGCAGACTCCCATGACACGCAGGCCGCGTGATGAATCAAACTCATCGTCCTCGTCATCCAACTGCTGCTCCACCTGGTATGGGGCGACCTTCAGCCAGCCATACAGCTTCCTGCAGCAAGACTGAAACACACAGGACACATCAGTCAGCCATACAGCTTCCTGCAACAAGACTGAAACACACAGGACACATCAGCCAGCCATACAGCTTCCTGCAGCAAGACTGAAACACAAAGGACACATCAGTCAGCCATACAGCTTCCTGCAGCAAGACTGAAACACACAGGACACATCAGCCAGCCATACAGCTTCCTGCAGCAAGACTGAAACAAACAGGACACATCAGCCAACAAAACAAATATTCCACTATACAAAGAACCTCACCTAAACGGGCACCATGCATATACTGCTGTAGACCCCTGTATGACATTACTGCCATCACCACTGCCTGCTCGCCTCACACGCCCAACCAAATTATTACTTCCCACAGCATAGATACCAATTAGAAGGAACCAATGGCCTTAAGTGTCTCTTCCGGAAGAAACAGGCAAAGTGGGGTGAACGAAACTGCCAAGTTTCGACATGGCAGCAGGTGAACAAGAAAGAATGGTCCTCTCGATCAACAGTCCATCCCTCTATCCACCAAACCGCACAAAACGTACATCAACAGTCCATCACTCTAACCACCAGACCACCGCACAGCACTAAACATACATCAACAGTCCATCCCTCTAACCAGACAACTGTGCCGCACTAAACGTACATCAACAGTCCATCACTCTAATCATGAGACCACCATACCATACTAAACATACATCAACAGTCCATCACTCTAACCACCAGACCACTGTACCGTACTAAACATACATCAACAGTCCATCACTCTAACCATGAGACCACCATACCATACTAAACATACATCAACAGTCCATCACTCTAACCACCAGACCACCATACCATACTAAACATACATCAACAGTCCATCACTCTAACCACCAGACCACTGCGCCGCACTAAACATACATCAACAGTCCATCCCTCTAACCATGAGACCACCGTACCGCACTAACCATACATCAACAGTCCATCACTCTAACCACCAGACCACCATACCATACTAAACATACATCAACAGTCCATCCCTCTAACCACCAGACCACTGCACCGCACTAAACATACATCAACAGTCCATCCCTCTAACCACCAGACCACTGCACCGCACTAAACATACATCAACAGTCCATCCCTCTAACCACCAGACCACCACACCGCACTAAACATACATCAACAGTCCATCCCTCTAACCACCAGACCACTGCGCCGTACTAAACATACATCAACAGTCCATCACTCTAACCATGAGACCACCACACCGCACTAAACATACATCAACAGTCCATCACTCTAACCACCAGACCACTGTGCCGCACTAAACATACATCAACAGTCCATCACTCTAACCACCAGACCACCACACCGCACTAAACATACATCAACAGTCCATCCCTCTAACCACCAGACCACCGTACCGTACTAAACATACATCAACAGTCCATCCCTCTAACCACCAGACCACTGCGCCGCACTAAACATACATCATTAGTCCATCACTCTAACCACCAGACAACTGCACCGCACTAAACATACATCAACAGTCCATCCCTCTAACCACCAGACCACTGCGCCGTACTAAACATACATCAACAGTCCATCCCTCTAACCACCAGACCACTGCACCGCACTAAACATACATCAACAGTCCATCCCTCTAACCACCAGACCACTGCGCCGCACTAAACATACATCAACAGTCCATCCCTCTAACCACCAGACCACTGCGCCGCACTAAACATACATCAACAGTCCATCACTCTAACCACCAGACCACCACACCGCACTAAACATACATCAACAGTCCATCCCTCTAACCACCAGACCACCGTACCATACTAAACATACATCAACAGTCCATCCCTCTAACCACCAGACCACTGCGCCGTACTAAACATACATCAACAGTCCATCCCTCTAACCACCAGACCACTGCACCGCACTAAACATACATCAACAGTCCATCCCTCTAACCATCAGACCACTGCGCCGTACTAAACATACATCAACAGTCCATCCCTCTAACCACCAGACCACTGCGCCGCACTAAACATACATCAACAGTCCATCACTCTAACCACCAAACCATAGTACCATACTAAACATACATCAACAGTCCATCACTCTAACCACCAGACCACTGTGCCGCACTAAACATACATCAACAGTCCATCCCTCTAACCACCAGACCACCGTACCGTACTAAACATACATCAACAGTCCATCCCTCTAACCACCAGACCACCACACCGCACTAAACATACATCAACAGTCCATCACTCTAACCACCAGACCACCACACCGCACTAAACATACATCAACAGTCCATCCCTCTAACCACCAGACCACCACACCGCACTAAACATACATCAACAGTCCATCACTCTAACCACCAGACCACTGTGCCGCACTAAACATACATCAACAGTCCATCCCTCTAACCACCAGACCACTGTGCCGCACTAAACATACATCAACAGTCCATCCCTCTAACCACCAGACCACCGTACCGTACTAAACATACATCAACAGTCCATCCCTCTAACCACCAAACCACCACACCGCACTAAACATACATCAACAGTCCATCCCTCTAACCACCAGACCACTGTGTCGCACTAAACATACATCAACAGTCCATCACTCTAACCACCAGACCACTGTGCCGCACTAAACATACATCAACAGTCCATCCCTCTAACCACCAGACCACTGCGCCGCACTAAACATACATCAACAGTCCATCACTCTAACCATGAGACCACCGTACCATACTAAACATACATCAACAGTCCATCCCTCTAACCACCAGACCACTGCGCCGCACTAAACATACATCAACAGTCCATCCCTCTGACCACCAGACCACCACACCGCACTAAACATACATCAACAGTCCATCCCTCTAACCACCAGACCACTGCGCCGCACTAAACATACATCAACAGTCCATCCCTCTGACCACCAGACCACCACACCGCACTAAACATACATCAACAGTCCATCCCTCTAACCACCAGACCACTGCGCCGCACTAAACATACATCAACAGTCCATCACTCTAACCATGAGACCACCGTACCGTACTAAACATACATCAACAGTCCATCCCTCTAACCACCAGACCACTGCACCGCACTAAACATACATCAACAGTCCATCCCTCTAACCACCAGACCACTGCACCGCACTAAACATACATCAACAGTCCATCACTCTAACCATGAGACCACCGTACCGTACTAAACATACATCAACAGTCCATCCCTCTAACCACCAGACCACTGCACCGCACTAACCATACATCAACAGTCCATCCCTCTAACCACCAGACCACTGCGCCGCACTAAACATACATCAACAGTCCATCCCTCTGACCACCAGACCACCACACCGCACTAAACATACATCAACAGTCCATCACTCTAACCACCAGACCACCAGACCACCGTACCATACTAAACATACATCAACAGTTCATCACTCTAACCATGAGACCACCGTACCGTACTAAACATACATCAACAGTCCATCACTCTAACCACCAGACCACCACACCGCACTAAACATACATCAACAGTCCATCCCTCTAACCACCAGACCACTGCGCTGCACTAAACATACATCAACAGTCCATCACTCTAACCACCAGACCACTGCGCCGCACTAAACATACATCAACAGTCCATCCCTCTGACCACCAGACCACCACACCGCACTAAACATACATCAACAGTCCATCCCTCTAACCACCAGACCACTGCGCCGCATTAAACATACATCAACAGTCCATCACTCTAACCATGAGACCACCGTACCGTACTAAACATACATCAACAGTCCATCACTCTAACCACCAGACCACTGCACCGCACTAAACATACATCAACAGTCCATCCCTCTAACCACCAGACCACTGCGCCGCACTAAACATACATCAACAGTCCATCCCTCTAACCACCAGACCACTGCGCCGCACTAAACATACATCAACAGTCCATCCCTCTGACCACCAGACCACCACACCGCACTAAACATACATCAACAGTCCATCCCTCTAACCACCAGACCACTGCGCCGCATTAAACATACATCAACAGTCCATCACTCTAACCATGAGACCACCGTACCGTACTAAACATACATCAACAGTCCATCACTCTAACCACCAGACCACTGCACCGCACTAAACATACATCAACAGTCCATCACTCTAACCATGAGACCACCGTACCGTACTAAACATACATCAACAGTCCATCATTCTAACCACCAGACCACTGCACCGCACTAAACATACATCAACAGTCCATCACTCTAACCATGAGACCACCGTACCGCACTAAACATACATCAACAGTCCATCCCTCTAACCACCAGACCACTGCGCCGCACTAAACATACATCAACAGTCCATCCCTCTGACCACCAGACCACCACACCGCACTAAACATACATCAACAGTCCATCCCTCTAACCACCAGACCACCGTACCGTACTAAACATACATCAACAGTCCATCACTCTAACCACCAGACCACCGTACCGTACTAAACATACATCAACAGTCCATCACTCTAACCACCAGACCACCACACCGCACTAAACATACATCAACAGTCCATCCCTCTAACCACCAGACCACCACACCGCACTAAACATACATCAACAGTCCATCCCTCTAACCACCAGACCACTGCGCCGCACTAAACATACATCAACAGTCCATCCCTCTAACCACCAGACCACTGCGCCGCACTAAACATACATCAACAGTCCATCACTCTAACCACCAGACCACTGCGCCGCACTAAACATACATCAACAGTCCATCCCTCTGACCACCAGACCACCACACCGCACTAAACATACATCAACAGTCCATCCCTCTAACCACCAGACCACTGCGCCACATTAAACATACATCAACAGTCCATCACTCTAACCATGAGACCACCGTACCGTACTAAACATACATCAACAGTCCATCACTCTAACCACCAGACCACTGCACCGCACTAAACATACATCAACAGTCCATCCCTCTAACCACCAGACCACCGCGCCGCACTAAACATACATCAACAGTCCATCCCTCTAACCACCAGACCACTGCGCCGCATTAAACATACATCAACAGTCCATCACTCTAACCATGAGACCACCGTACCGTACTAAACATACATCAACAGTCCATCACTCTAACCACCAGACCACTGCACCGCACTAAACATACATCAACAGTCCATCCCTCTAACCACCAGACCACCGTACCGTACTAAACATACATCAACAGTCCATCCCTCTAACCACCAGACCACACTAAACATACATCAACAGTCCATCCCTCTAACCACCAGACCACTGCGCCGCACTAAACATACATCAACAGTCCATCCCTCTGACCACCAGACCACCACACCGCACTAAACATACATCAACAGTCCATCCCTCTAACCACCAGACCACTGCGCTGCACTAAACATACATCAACAGTCCATCCCTCTGACCACCAGACCACCACACCGCACTAAACATACATCAACAGTCCATCCCTCTAACCACCAGACCACCGTACCGTACTAAACATACATCAACAGTCCATCACTCTAACCACCAGACCACCGTACCGTACTAAACATACATCAACAGTCCATCCCTCTAACCACCAGACCACTGCGCCGCACTAAACATACATCAACAATCCATCACTCTAACAATGAGACCACTGTACCATACTAAACATACATCAACAGTTCATCACTCTAACCACCAGACCACCACACCGCACTAAACATACATCAACAGTCCATCACTCTAACCACCAGACCACCGCGCCACACTAAACATACATCAACATCAATCTTTGTGTGATATGCACAAAATGAAAGTAATTGAAAGTAACATGCTGTATGATGCAGACATGCTGACATGCATGCACACATGCTGACATGCATGCACACATGCTGACATGCATGCACACATGCTGACATGCATGCACACATGCTGACATGCACGCACGTACCTTAACGACTGCCTCCTTGGCCTCGTCCAGCAGCTTACTGTGCAGCTCCTTGCCCATCTGGGGGTAGAGGATGTAGCTGAGGGCCCGCTCCAGGGCTTCACTGCGCTGAGTGTTCCACTCCTGTACCAGGTTACTGAACTCATCCTGTCAACAGAGTCACTGTGTCAGTGTCACCACAGTTACACAGTCACAGTTACCTAATCCTATATCTATTCCAACTTGACTGCCCACATATGTCCAATGAACCACAATTTTGTTAATATACTTTGAATGTTTCAAGGTGCACATCATGTTTACATTGCATGTGGAGGGGACATCACTTTACATACAGGTGTAAGCAATATGCCCATCATATGATTCTGTGAACACCTCATCCAGATAAACTGTCCACGGGTATTGGAAGTGTACTGAATGCCAAGGTTGACATTCACAAACAGATAACTATCAAATTATGTTTTAAAAAATGAGAATACATGTAGTTTATACTAAATCATATGATTTTACTATAAAAGTGATCACATTTTTTACCTTTTCTATGATAGCTTTGTCACCTCAACAGACTCTACATTACTGCCATTGATCTATAGCTGCAGCTGATGACAGACACAGCCTCTGAGCCAACCCACCCTCTGGTTCAGTTGTTTGATCTCATCAAAGTAAGTTGTCATGTTGTCTTTCTTGTCGAGATGGATCTCCTTAGTCATCAGACCATCTTCCTCGGCCTACAGCAACATTAATTACATCAACAGTAATTACATCACAAAGCCAGAAATACTAAAATCTTGTAGTTACTGCTATAGCTCTCTCACCTCACGATAGACGATCCATACACCTCACGATAGACGATCCATACACTGTTCTAGCTGGTCTGTTAAAAAGTTCATTCACAAGTCATATACACCCACACAGCTGGTTTTTAAGTCTGGTTTTCTTGCCACAAATGGTTGAGAATTGATATTATCCTGGATGCAAAACCACTAACAGTAGGTTTACCCCAAAGCTACAACACCCATCTCTACAGCTGAGTGAACTTGGAGCAGTGGGGACAGAAACCAGTTGCCCAAGCTTCCAACAATGGCCAGTCTAGCTATATTAGTATAATAATTCATAAAAGATCCAGCCTACAAGAGGATAAAATTCTCAGCAATGTTACATAAAAAATGAACTGAGGACCAAAGAATTTTGTCATTTTTGCAAATTCTCAATCCATACAGACTGTCAAAATCCTCACCTCTGGGGCATACATTTCATATCAAAACCAAGACGTTTAGGCTACATGTGCCATTGTCTAAATCCCAGATATTCCACTACCCTTGGGAACAAACATTGATACATGTATCACAAATGTGCATTACGATTAACTTACCTACATGTGAAACAGTTCATTAGGTCAACAATACGGGGCCCGAACCTCTTATTATTTAATTTCATAGTTATGTAATGTTCGACGAATTTACATTTTTTTAATCTATGGTAATGTACAGTAATCTACATGGGTAAATGTGATGGCTATCACTTACAATGACTATCTTGAGATACTGGTCGTCCTGGAGCTCTTGAATGGGTTTGTTCTTCAAGTACTTGAATGTGTAGCACTGGTGGACCTCGTCTATCTCCTGTAGGTAACACACACAGAAAATAATAATAACAATATTTTATTTAAAGATCTGTCTTCAATTTGATTTTTTCGCTCGTAACAAAGAAGGATGTTTTAATATAAAACCAGATTCAAGATCATTCGTGGCACTTCATGGGATATTAAACATTATGAAAAAAAAATCTTAAAATGCATTCAATAATAACATTTAAATCTGCATCTTCAACTGATTTAGCCTATCGCAAATCCGGTTCGTTGATGTCCTAATATGTAGTGTGTGCATAATAGTTTAAGTAATACCTGCAGTCAGTTTTATTAAAAACTGCACATTTTTGTTCAAATCATTGAAAAGAACTTACTCTAGTCATTAGAGCTGGTAAGGCTCAAAATAGTGAATATCTAGAATGGTAAACACTTTATGGGGTCAAGGCTGGTCATGGGCGTGACGTCCAGCCTCTTGCTTCCATCACAAGACAACGTTATGAAATTTCACCAAGGGCGAAATTCATGAGTTTTCAACGTTTCCATTCTCACTTCAATAAATTCTGCATGCAGAATTAAATAATTTAGTAATTTGTCTGATGATTTCACAAAAACTACATACAAAAGTTGCACAACCGAGCTAGCATGTCGTATTGCATCCTAGGTCGGTTTGAATTTTCGCAAAATGTATTTGAAATGAGATGAGCAAAAAATAGAATTGATGATGCACCTTTAAAAATAAAGATATATATTCTATAATGTAGCAATATAATAAAATATTAAGCTACAGCAAAAATAATAGAAAAACTAGAAAATATTGGTAAACTAAGGTGGATAACACTACAGAAAATGCACAGATATATTCCAAATAAAAATAATTACAATGAATATGCCCAACTACTGCGTTGATCTGCAGGAGATACTAAAATATGGCTAGAAGGAAATGAGTCTTTAGTTGAGACTTGAAACTGACAAGTGTCATATGTTTTGATCTGTAACAGATCTCGTTGAAGTAATTTCTTTTGTCCTGAAGGAATCCTACTTACTTTCATTCCTTTCTTGGTAGGTGAACATGTGAGGTGTGCACGCTCGTAGTAGATCTGTCTCAGACACTGTCTCACCTGCGGGTCATGGGCAATTTGCATAGCGACCATGTGACGCGCCCCCTTCAGTACTTCCTCGGAAGAACTGAACTGACTGTCGGGTGAAAGAAGCAGTTGTAACTTACGTATCATTGTCCTTGGGGAGACAGGGACACTACACTACAAATTGTTAAAAACCAGTTTCTAATTTCCTGCCCCATGGGTATAACTTATTTTCCAATTCAACAAAGTGGAACAACAAATCCCCAATCCATACAGACTGTCAAAATCCTCACCTCTGGGGCATACATTTCATATCAAAACCAAGACGTTTAGGCTACATGTGCCATTGTCTAAATCCCAGATATTCCACT
This sequence comes from Lamellibrachia columna, assembly GCA_963662155.1. Taxonomy (NCBI): domain Eukaryota; kingdom Metazoa; phylum Annelida; class Polychaeta; order Sabellida; family Siboglinidae; genus Lamellibrachia; species Lamellibrachia columna. The sequence continues at coordinate 5,306,883 of OY759269.1, forward strand.
ACCCTTGGGAACAAACATTGATACATGTATCACAAATGTGCATTACACAGGAGTCCATGATTAACTTACCTACATGTGAAACAGTTCATTAGGTCAACAATACGGGGCCCGAACCTCTTATTATTTAATTTCAAAGTTCTATTGTGACCTATTTAAAAGTGTACAGATTTGCAATCATGGAATTATATACAAGTAACTCACTAACATAAAATAACTCAATTCAACAGGAGTTTTGCTAAGAGCATACTTGTGCCTGATCAACATACTTAGAAATGAACTGTCCAGCCAGATCCAGTGGTTCGGCCGTCTCCTGCTCCACGTCGTGTCTCTGGTAGTTGTCTCGCATGTTCTCTCCAAACTGCTCTGGCGTCAAGCCAAACTTGCAGGCGACATCAGCTGTTGCAGAAGAAACATACCCCGCATACAAAATATGGTTCTTAACTTCTGCAGCACAGTATCAGGCTGGACTGATCAAACACTTCATCTCTTGGCAGACCTGAGCTGGTTGTACGGCAGCCATTCATTCTCTCACGCTGGGCCAACTCTATGGAACGCTCTACCGGAAGACTTGCGTCTGATCGGGTGCATGGACACTTTTAAAGCGCGTCTTAAGGCTCATTATTTCAAACTTGCTTTTAATGTTTAGTTCTATATACCACTCATATCATAGTATTTATTATTAACATTATTCTTGTCTACTATTGTCTACTATTATACTAGTTTATTTATTCATTAATTTATTATTTTTATTATTTATTGTTTATTTACTCATTAATTTTTTCATTCATTCATTAAATTAATTACTTATTCATTCATTATTCATTCATACAATGTCTCATTGTATGTATGCTTTGTATGTACATGATAGTTTTAGCTTATCTTTGCTTAGTGCATTTTTTTTTAATGAAGTTTAAGCCTTTTTTATACATTTAAATTTATTACGCACATTTTAGTACATTTAGTCATTGTAAACACCCTTGAACAGAGTTGTACTGATATGAGTGCAAAAATAAAGTGCCTTATTTATTATTATATTATTATTATTATTCAAGGAGTTCTTTGATCACATTTTTATTTCTTAAGTATAGAGGTTGTAATGGGTGCAAGGATCTCTTGGATGTCAATGAAGCCACTCCCTTGTTCGGGTTGTTCCACCCATATTTGACAACAAAGATATACATCGCTGAATTTGTGTGCATGTATGTGCGTGCATGTGTGCATGTATGTGCGTGCATGTATGTGCGTGCATGTATGTGCGTGCATGTATGTGCGTGCATGTGTGCATGTATGTGCGTGCATGTTTGCATGTGTGCATCTGGTGTGCATGTTTTAAAATTTTTTAAATCAGTCAAAAGCATTCTGTTCTGTCACTCAAAATCGTAACCCTAAATAACGAAGTGAAAACTGAATGGAACAGCCCCGGGAAGAAACAGAAAGACGGGATAAAGAAGTGTTGGACAACAGAAAGAATTGAACAAAAATATGCAAAATGGACCAGGGAGACTCATATGTAAGAGAGTACCATAACTAATCAACCATAACCTCAGCTACCTACCGAGTCTGGCCTGGACACAGATGGAGTACCCCGTCTTGCGACTGGCCTGCTTCAGTCCCTCGGGTTCCTGCACCTCGTCTTCCTCCTCCCCTTCCCCGTCCTCATCCCTCGTCTTCCTGCGGACCTGTCGCTGCTGGGCCTTCATACGAGGGATATCGGTGCCATAGTAGAGCAGGAAGTGTTGGTAGACGTCCCTCAACTCCTCCATCGTCTGGACATTCTTTGCCCTGGTAATAATAATGGTAAAGGTGTTATGTGGGGCAGGGTGGCTCAGCGATAGAACATTGGACTGTCGATCAAGAAGACCAGGGGTTGAGTCCACCCACTATCATTTCAAAACTTGGCCAATTTCGTTCATTCCACATTACCAGTGTCTTTCAGAAGTGACACTAAAAGCAAATGTGGCCTCCAGTAGACATGAACCACACTCTTTAGGCTAAACAATTTGGTAAAATCATGCTTGAAACAACCTAGAGAACCTCAAACTGACTTACTGTGTAATTTAAATAACAGGAGAATCCAAACTCCAACTCATCAACGTAACACCACAGCATACCTAAATAAAACAGATTTTGACAATATTTTCTGTGGAATGATTATAGTCCTCACTATAACCCATATACCCACCGATCTGTGTCTTCCTCGGTCAGTGCCCGGAATCCTGAGGGAAGCGGGGAGTCGTCTACCTGCATGAACTGATATTGCTGCATCTTCTCAAAGAGCCGCACAAGGTTCTGCTTGCGATTCCTCAGCTGCATCCACTGGAAGAGTGACGAGTCAGAGAATGTGTTGGCAATGTCTTTATTAAACGGCTGGTTTGTGTGGACAAACATGCACATTCTTGAGAATCATGCCATAGTTGTTGCACTGGTATACTTGGTAAAGCAACCTGTTCATCAATAACTTTAACCCCAGTTAAGGAAATAGATTCTAAGACGGTTACGGGATGTGATGTAACAATGTTACCTCCTACTATCATAATGAATGTAAAATTATCTAGTTGGTTTCAACTAGTTTCAATGTGGACACTAAAAGGTAATTAAATAGATTTTTTATTTAAGCAAATTAAAATATTGAATGGGTATTATTGGGTATTATCTGGTTGCTGACTGACTGTCAAGAGCTATATTTTATAAACAAACACATTTTTATATTTTATGACAATCATTTTGTATTATTTGGTTGTTGACTGATTATCCAAGGTTATAATTTTTCATAAACAAACCTATTTTAACAATGTATTATTATTTGACATAACTAGATCATTCACTGACTGTCAGTATATTTCAGGTGATCACAATAAATACAATCTCAGTTCAATTGAGATGCCCATAACCCATACCTTCTCATCCCAGTGATAGACCTTCCACAGATCGTTGATATTCAACTCTGGTTCAACGTATTCCTTCCTGTAGAACGCTATAAATGGCACCTGCAAACCAAAATACAATTTCACAACTTTATTTTGTTATACATCAGAACAACCATTTTTATGCAATCCACAACACAAGTCCAATATAAATGTGGCCAAATGGATGAAGTTTTTTACGTGGATTAAGTGCCAGCCTTGTTCGACACACTTTTACATTTAAGAAAAGAAATGTAGGCTATACAACATATGCCAGGCCTACAACTGAGCCCATGAAATGTGACATCAGATTCTAAAACCTGTGTTATTTGGTCAAAAGGATACAAAAATAGACTACTTCACATACCTCAAACTGTTGATTACGCATACAGTTCAATGCCTCGCGAATCTTGCCAATGGTGCTCGGACCTTTCCGAGTGGTTCCACTACGTGCAGCATCGAACAGCGCTGACGCATCAGCACCGGCGCCACCTGGCTCAAAGTCCTGGCGTGAGATGTTCGCCGTCACAAAGGCATATTTGTAGACCCACTCAGCCTCCTCATCGAGCTCTCCCTCTTCGGTTGGGCACACAGGAATACGACGCAGCTTGAAACGTTCTGGCATGTCGGCCATGCGAATCTCGTGGTCAACATCAGTGAAGTGTCCCCGCTCCAGTTCGCTCGGCTCAAACACCTGCGCAAGAAAACCCAACATGAAGATATGGCATCACAACATCTTGCCCACAGTAAACAAAATGATTACATAGCTTCAATTCATGTTAAATAAATGTTATTAAACATCATGAAAATTTCTACTGCTTTTAACAGAATTTAAACTAAATTAAACTAAATGTCAACGATACATTATCTAAACTATAAAACATATTATTAATATTATCCAATAAATGATTGTCTTTATAGTTGCTATTTTAAGGAATTTTGTATAATAAATGTTCAGAATCGAATATATCATCATCATCAGTGGTGCCATAACTGTAGGTGTTTGCAGGTGTAGGCAATCATGTCATTCATGACCATTTCGAACAATCACTGGTGTCTTCAAACAGTTCTGTGATGAATTTATGGTTTTTCCTAGCCAGACAGCTAGACCAGCGATAATTTTTATTATTTGCCAACCTCTACGTCACAGATTCTGATGTCTTTTCCTGATTTTGCACATGATGTTCCTTTTAGCGTTAGCTGTTCTAAGACTTTCCTCATTACTCTTCTGCACACGATACTCTGAGTGTTCTTCTACAGAACCACACTTCTGCTGCTTCTATTTCTTTTCTGATTGCTGTAGTTCAAACATATATATATATATATATATATATATATATATATATATATATATATATATATATATATATATATATATAAATATATATATATATATATGTGTGTGTACCTCAAATATGGTTGTCTTCTTGGAATGCCTCTTGGTGCTCTTGCGAGGTCGCGGTCTGGCCTCATCATCCTCTCCCTCTTCATCCTCCTCATACTGACAAGTAAGACAGCACAAAAACAGCAATTAATAGGGGAGTGAAGCTAAACAATGAGGAGGAAGGCGACTCTCCTGCTGGAGACGAAATAGAGGATTACAGCACACATTGCAATAACGTTTGGAAAAAGACAGTCCCAAGGATGCTATTTTATGCATTCTGTAGTGACTTGTTTTTATAGAAAATGTAACATTTGGAGTCTTGCTTTGCAAAATTAGTTAAAAAAGAATATTATTTTAAAAAGAAGGAAAAAATATCTCCCAAAGCAGAAGACTTTGCACACCTTTATATTTATGTAATATTTCATATAGTATTAGATTCATGAAAACATTTCATAAAGCACTTTACATAAATTATATAAACAGCTGCTCAAATACGCAACTAAAATGTTCACTGAAACAAAATGTATTACTTCTAGAAACATGTTCTTGATTAAAAATAAATGTTAGATTTTCTGAGGTACTATCAAAATTATGTGATGTTGTTCAAATCCGAATAGTAAGGAAAATGACTTTACAAATTATTTAACTTTTATTGTAATAAATGTGTTACAATAAATGTGTTCTTGTAATAAATGTGCTACAATAAATGTGTTCTTGTAATAAATGTGTTACAATGATTCAACTCTTTAAACAACTAATCTTACTTAGTGGTCATGATTTTTGAAACAAACATTTCCCATCTTCGTCTAACCGTATAGTTACCTTTGAGATTATGGCATCAATTACTACATTTTCGTTCTGCCATCTAACAACCATCTAACAACCATCTAACAACCATCTAACAACCATCTAACAACCATCTCAAACTTACCTCATCTTCTTCTTCCTCTTCGTCATACTCTCCTCCCTCATACTGCTCAAAGTCCGCATAGTCAAAGTCAACACCAAAGATGTCTTGTGCCTCCTGAAGCGCCCTGAAAACAAGGATTTAAACAACTGTGAGGTAACATGAAATAATAGGACGTTGTTCTCCTATTTGTCCCTGAAGTCCAGGCCGAGGCTACCCTCCACTACAGTAGTGGTATATTATTAACAAGATTTCAAAGAGTGGAAGAGAGGCAGGCCAATGAAGAGGCGAGTGACCAGATCAGAGATGCCACTGGACTTCCATAGTTGACGACAAGCGATGCACTGTAAACTAAATGTGGCCTAGACGTAACTTGTAGCACACCACACAATGCAACTTATAATGATTTTATTCATCTGAACTTTGGGTTGTATGTAGAGAAAGCAACACTAATATACAGGACACACCAGTCAATATATGTGGCTTACTAATGGCTTTATCTCTTTCAGTTCAGCACACTCACGCATCATCGTGGATTATATGCTTCTTCTTCTTTGTTCGGCTGATAGGCTGGCCATCATCATCAACAATAAAGTCGTTAACATCTAAAAACATGACAAACAATTAGAAGAATCATGTCATATGGTAATTATTACATTTGTGACGCTTTAACATCTGATAAAATTGTTATGCCATGACTAACTTGTCTGTATTCACTAGGACAAATATTTATAACTGGCTGTATTTTCACAGCAACCCTTCACTTACAATACAAATTCATATATGAAACAAACAATATCATGTTTGTGAGAAATGCAGCTTTTGTGTATACATTTCATAGTATAAATACAATCTAATAATGCAGTTATAACCCATTCTGGTGCCTGTTCTATTTACACCTCTTGACGCTCCCCACCCTTTCTTCCCTCCCCATGGAGAGAAACAGAATATTCGCACAGAGGATTCTTGCACATGTACCTGATTCTTCACCCTCGGACACGCTAAAATCTCCAAATTCCTGGATCTGTTTTGGTGAGTGCGTTTCCCTTTCAACAGGGGCACTAGTGTCATCGTCATCATTGGCATCAAAGATCTGTTTGGCTATCTTGTCCCTCGCCTCCTCTTCCCCCTCCTCTTCCTTCTCACTGTCCTCGTCATCCGTCAGCACACGGATGCGCTTCCTCTTTTGCTAAACACAACAGATCCAGAGGTTAATTCTTCTCAGATTTAAGAACTTCATAAAACCATTACTTTGAAAACGTAAGACCCTTTCCCATGACAAATTCGATACAAGATAAAGAAATTTAGTTCAAATACCCTCTAGGAACCATTTATTTATTTGGTGATAAAACTATATGATAGGCAGTCCATTGCACATTTGTTGAATTGTAGGCCTTGTTTGGTGAAATCAAATAAAGTATTTGATTTCACCAAATAAGGCCTTTTGCTAAAAAAAAAACAGATCCGGGGTCACTTCATCTACAGCGAAGAAGCTCTCAGTGCCAGAGTTTAGTTCAATTATACTCACAAAATATCCGGGCACCACATTTTGCTCAGCCTAATGCAACATTTCCTACCTTGCGTTTCACCCGGATTCCCAAGTTCTCCTCGAGCAAGTCATAGTCCTCATCCTCCAGATCTTCCTCATAGTCAGAGTGCTGCCGTTTCTCCCCTCCCTTCTGTTCCCCATCCTCCCCACTGTCCCCATCTTCCTCCGGGTCCTCTTCCACAGGATTGTCATCTATCAGGTCATCTAGGTCTTTGTCTAGCTCCTCGTCATCTGTCAAAGAAACACAAACAATTTTGGGAATAATGAAAAATAAAAAGCATACATTGATCTCAAGCTGGCCAACGAATGCATTTAGTCAATTTAAAGCAGCCTCCACAATTACATTTCTTGCTTGTCTCATTTTAGAATCAGTTCATGGAAAATCAAACCTGCCTATAAATTATAGTCCATTACTACATGCTACAGTGCAACACGCTTATAACAAACACGGATACAACGAAATTGACGGATATAACCAAACAATTTCTTACATACGGATTTTTTCCCTATCTTTTCCATTATAAGCGTTCACACATATTACGAACACAGGTATAATGAATTCACGGTTATTACGAACACCTTTTCCGGAACAAACTTCGCAGTATAACGAATTTCTGTCCAACTGAAAATTGCCCTGTTGTTCGCAAATACTTCCCACCTGTGACTTGGAAGCCATGCCGTGGTCGCCCAGGGCGCCAGTGACAAAGTAATTAGGTCAATGAGGGAAATTATCAAAGGTGATTGTTAGCTGCCCACTAAGAACATCGCTGAGTGTTTTGGCAGGCTGCCTGATACACAACACTTCATTCGTAACAGGGCTATGCAGTCAGACTGGGCATTGCGACTGGCTTGAGGATTTCCTTTTGTCTAGTGCCCTAGCAAACAGCAAACAAACATCAATGGAGGACTTCTTCAAAGCAGATTAACTGGTGTCATTCTGTGTGTGTTGTACAAGAAGTATTGTAGTTACCGTGGCTCCGTCCCGCCACAGTTCGTGTTTTAGTGTGCTTGGACGCGGAGTGTTCGCCATGTGTTTACGTCATATTTCGCTACTTTTTCACAGATGGTGGACTGCGATGTTACACTATAACTACACTTAATTGTAACATGTGTAATTGTTGTATGTGTCATCTAAATAAATGTTACACAACAAAATATCCTTGCATTTGATAGACACCTGGCGAATAGTTTCAAAACTGTCACATACAACACAGCCACCTAGCCGGTAAACGCGTACACGCTGCGTGTACGTGTGTAACATGCATATAACGAATTCACGGATATAAGGAACTCGTTAGCAGTAGTTTGTTATAAGCGTGTTACACTGTAGCTCATTTGTACAAATTTGTTATTTAGTTTTGATGAAATCATCAAACAAACAGAAGGCTATTTACACTTTCACAAGTTACCAAACCAAAGTCAAAGTCAATCCGGCTTGCGTGATCAGTGCAAATGGGTTCCAACCGATTTTTGTATCACACTGTTGACTGTAGTTTCCATCACTAGTACCTCACACAGGAAGAAATGGTATCACACTGTTGACTGTAGTTTCCATCACTAGTACCTCACACAGGAAGAAATGGTATCACACTGTAGACTGTAGTTTCCATCACTACTACCTCACACAGGAAGAAATGGTATCACACTGTAGACTGTAGTTTCCATCACTAGTACCTCACACAGGAAGAAATGGTATCACACTGTAGACTGTAGTTTCCATCACTAGTACCTCACACAGGAAGAAATGGTATCACACTGTAGACTGTAGTTTCCATCACTAGTACCTCACACAGGAAGAAATGGTATCACACTGTAGACTGTAGTTTCCATCACTAGTACCTCACACAGGAAGAAATGGTATCACACTGTAGACTGTAGTTTCCATCACTAGTACCTCACACAGGAAGAAATGGTATCACACTGTTGACTGTAGTTTCCATCACTAGTACCTCACACAGGAAGAAATGGTATCACACTGTAGACTGTAGTTTCCATCACTAGTACCTCACACAGGAAGAAATGGTATCACACTGTAGACTGTAGTTTCCATCACTAGTACCTCACACAGGAAGAAATGGTATCACACTGTTGACTGTAGTTTCCATCACTAGTACCTCACACAGGAAGAAATGGTATCACACTGTAGACTGTAGTTTCCATCACTAGTACCTCACACAGGAAGAAATGGTATCACACTGTAGACTGTAGTTTCCATCACTAGTACCTCACACAGGAAGAAATGGTATCACACTGTAGACTGTAGTTTCCATCACTAGTACCTCACACAGGAAGAAATGGTATCACACTGTTGACTGTAGTTTCCATCACTAGTACCTCACACAGGAAGAAATGGTATCACACCGTAGACTGTAGTTTCCATCACTAGTACCTCACACAGGAAGAAATGGTATCACACTGTAGACTGTAGTTTCCATCACTAGTACCTCACACAGGAAGAAATGGTATCATTGGAAAGCTGAATCATTCTTCATTCTGTCTCATATTTATTCATGAGCATAGTCAATGATAGCTAATGATGATTTAGCTTACAAAAACATGTATTTGTCTGCTTTTACTACGTTCCACAGAATAAATTTACGCTTCCATTCATAGAATCTAAATTGTGTAAAATATTATACCTTTGGAAAGCTCTATGATTGGCATATTCACACATACATTAATGAGTGAGCTCGCTATATGCAGCAAATGAGCATCGTCATTACAAAACGTGCTGTCTCGGCTACCTGGGCTTTTTGTTTACCAATCTGCCATTTTGTTTTCTCGCTTTGTTTTGTATCAATTCACTTTAGGACGGATTATTTCAAGTGTCCACATCAATATTTCAGCAAACTGCATGACAGCATTAGTGATCAATCATGCTATTATACTAGTTCAGGTAGTTAGAACAATCTTTCCACCGGCTTCGACAGCTTGCACTGCCACAGTAAACGACATGGGACCGATGGGCCTGTCTGAATCGGCATAGTCAGGTGTTTGAAAACAATCATAAAAATAAAAGTTCTTAACATAGTTGATTCATTTTTGTTTTATTTTGTACTTAATATGTATGGCTATATTGTCCCCATTGGACATAGGGACATACAGCCACTCAGTAATTATCTGATGATAGGGTGAGCATTTTTATTTTTACTTTCTTTTTTGATGAAACTCAAAACTCTAATATCCCCATAATAAGATTATTTGCTGTAGTTTTTATAATTTTATTATAATAAAGAGTCATTTAGCAACAAAATGATACCTTATTCACATTTGTACGATAATTATTAGTGATCTTATGATTTTTATAAAGTTCCCTTATGAATATCTCCAATTTGTGTACACTGTGGATGTTTATCATTGGTCACCCCTAGGCTTAAACAGGCTGTACTTAAAACTATTCACACACTACAGATTTCATTATCAACAAACTTGATCCGTGATGGACTAAATGAGGAACTTTTTAGTTATTATAATGTAATATTTTACAAAATTTATTCAATATTTTTATACTATCATATTACATCTTTGTGTGGTGTTTGTCAGTGTTGGTCAGTTCTTACCTTCCTCTTCACTATCGTCACTGTCATCACTATTTCTCTGCCGTTTCACCTTTACTTTCTTCTTTTTCTTTACTTTTACTTCTTCTTCTGAATCATCACTTCCATCTTCATTTTCATCTTCTTCCTCCTCACTTGTGTCTACCTCTGCCTCGCTGTCCACAAAGTCGGCCATTTAAAAGAATTGTTAAAAAGAACCTGAAAATAAAATGGAATAAATTTTATTCTACATATAAATGTTCTTAATTACAGCAGTACCTCATTTTAAAACACAGCCAGGAGCGATCTTATTCTGTCCTTATATCTGTATAAAAGGTAAAAATAAAAACGTAAACCTAGATTGCTAATTTAAATACAGTGAAGTCTTGTTTATCTGCACGCTTTGGTTCCAAATGATTTTGGCATGGATTAACAAGGCGTGCAAACAAGTGAATCACAGAATACTGAGTTAATTTACAGTGTGGCGAGAGGAATGGATTAACAAAGCGTGCAGACAGGTGAATCACAGAATACTGAGGTAATTTACAGTGTGGTGAGATTGTTCCCACAAAAACATGTGGATTACTGAAGAAAACGGATTATCAAAGAACGGATAAATGAGACATGCCTGTATGACTAGTCCAAAACAGTGTATTATTTTATTATCTTCTTGGCTGAAATAGATTTTTAAATCAACACCAGCATTTTTTCTTTACTGGAAGTATATACTGAAAAACAACTACTACAAAATGCATTGCATTCAATCAATACCATTGTTTCTTATTTTACGTAACGAAGACCTGTACATAATATAACTGAAACCTAGATTGCTATTATTTAAAATGTTAACAAGTGAATAACACTGGAGAATTCTCTCGGCATTTAGTCAGGTATACAACTTCAGGTACGATTACACGCTGCACCTTCAAAGTACACGAACTACAAGGTTACACAATATACACGAAATGTGGAAGAAAGCACTCCTGAAGTTCGGTGAAATGTTTTGAAAATTGAACCATGTTAGACCACGGATATACGCTGCCGTGTAAGGTGAAAGTACATTGTCCACGACGATTTACGGGGGAGAAAACGTATATTTCACTGTTGAATTAGCTAAACTACACTCAATGTTAAAAGTCCAACTGCATGATATATATATATGTATTTTCGTAAGGGAAGATGGGCTGAAAGTTTTACGCACGCACCAAAATATCGCATTTTTCTACGCGTTTAGTTGTGCCAGCCTCGTTGTGGAGCAGAGCATAGTTCGGCACTTACTAACATATTTGAATTGACAAAAGCGCGTATTTATCATTAATATTTGGGTTATACATGGATAACATGACAATAAAAGTATGTGCATTTTAAAGTTATTAATTCCAATAAAATATATTAACCTAATTAATTTAAAGCAAAATATTACCCTTAGCTGTAAGGGGGCTTAGACCACTACTTTTTGCAAAACCAACAAACGGTGGTGCTACCTTGCGGAATAATAATAATAAAGGCTGTAACAGTTGGGGCCCTTTCGCAATTACACACTGTATTGTCGATATTTGCGTATTCTTGGGAAAAAAACGTACTAAATCTCATGCCTTATCAGTCGACTTAATATTTAGGATGTTCCTAATTGTCCAGATTGTAAAATATATCGATGTAACAATTTTATTACACGCACAGTGCATCTGTATATAATCATAAGAATTCCATAATTATAGGCCATGAAATAATAACCTTAACATAATTAATTATGTCAACAAAATTGTTCTCCAATAATTATGTTAAAGCTTTGTGTTTTTTCTAAAACTCCTTAATAACCATTTTCCTCAAAGTTGTGAATTTCCAAGATGTACGTCAGACTGTACACATTAAATTTACAGCACCATGCCCGGTTACACGATTTAAAACAATAGTATGAAACAATGCATGACAGTCATGTTTTGCATGCAACCAACATAAAAAAATTAAACTTGTACTCTATGAACAAATAGGTAAATGTGAACAATTGTCAATGGCCCCTTAATTAGGCCCTATACTGTTTTTAATATATATAAATGATTTAGAAGATTACATATATCTAGCAAATTACTCAAATTTGCAGATGATACAAAAGTATTCATAAAGGTTACAAATGATACAGATAAACAAAGTTTACAGGATGATTTAGATAAATGAGTTAAATGGTCAAAAAATTGCAAATGTTATTCAATTTTGGGAAGTGTAAACGTATACACATAGGACATGGAAACAGGGTTAGGCACTTACTAACATATTCGAAGAATATAAAATGGGGGATGCTATACTAGGTAGAACCACACAAGAAAAGGACTTAGGAGTAACATTTAGTGCTGACATGAAAGTTTCAGAGCAATGTGGGATTAATTGCTGCTTCAAAAGGAAATCAAATTCTAGGGCTAGTTAGAACTATCATGTATAAGGAGAAACAGCTAATTGTACCCCTGTACAAAGCAATAATTAGACCACATTTGGAATATTGTATTCAAGCATGGAGGATGTTGATAGGAATATGTTCTTCAAACTTAAAGAAGGCAGTAGGACCAGAGGACACAAAGCTGCATTAGTTAAGGAGCAGTGTAGGTTGGACATGAGAAAGTATTCTTTCTCACAGAGGGTGATAAATGAATGGAACAAACTGCCAAATGATTGTGTTAATGCTAGTAATGTGAATATGTTTAAAAATAGAATTGACAGATATTTGATAAGGGCGGGCTACACATAGATGAAAAAATTGTTGGACTCTCGATAAGCCAATGGCTTCCTTGTCCACTTGCCATCTGGAACTTGTTGTTTGGAATGGCAATCTTGTTAAATCTTAAATATTGTTAAATTGCAGTTCTTCGTTCTGTTCAAAGCACTTTAGATCAGTTTTTTTACGTCCTCAATCGATTGGTGTGCAGAGTTTTTAAAAAGGTGTCTTCAAATTATTAGCAATAAAACAGAAACGTCTCACCATCATTAACTATCTCTAGCAATTAACCAGCTGTTATGTTTTCTGACCTAGGATAAACTGTCATATCACTTTTTTTAAATCAATCTTCAACATTTTTGAAAGAGTAATGTTCACTCAATAGGTTAACAAGCAGTTACCAGATTATTTCAATCAACTCTCACTTGGATCATATATACAATACCCAGTGACATCAACATGCTACGCAGCATGCAGAACATTATTTATCCCTATAGGCAATTATGAATTCTCCAAAAGGAACATCGGGTCCAGCATAGCCGACATTCGAGGTCCACCAAAGCTACCATTGACATACTCATTTAATTTTTGCTACACATTCATTTATTTTGTTGCCTGTTGTTCAGTAATAATTTAATGTTTTCAATTTATGGGCACGTCCAGACACTTCTGTTTACATTTATATGCATATTTCATTAGCTAAAGTGGACATGCTACTGTATATTAAATTTTCTTTCTTCCAAACGCTACGGTAACCTGATCTAGTTGAGGACCATATATATTACATGGAGCAACAGGTAAAACAACATGTATTTCACTCTTCGAGTCTAGGACTGGGAGACCACCAGTCAAGACATTCTCCAATGCCTGCATCACCTCTGTGGGAAGATGATTCCAGTACTCTATTGTTTACTCGGACAATGAACACATCCTGTACGAGTTGGTTTTAGCACAGGGTTAAATATAGCTCAAGGGGTGTGTATACCTAGAACTTCTAGTCACGGGCAAGACGTATTTCTTTAGATTCGTATATGCAATGTTCTTGGCAATCTTATAAATTAATATTAATCTAGAGTCGAGATGACATTGTTGCAGTGTTGCACATTTGAGTTGATGTAGCATATGTCACACTCAGTGTTGTGGTACCGGCCCAATGTCACACTCAGTGCTGTGGTACCGGCCCAATGTCACGCTCGGTGTTGTGGTACCGGCCCAATACCCATCTTGCTGACCTCCTTGATCTGTACCATCTCAATCTTATGAATATTACTGTTGGCATAAGGATCATAATCCAAGGAGCAGTACTCGACCTGTGGTCTTACTAGTATGTTTCTGATGTTGTGATAATTTATTTGAAGATTACGTCTGGTGAATCATAGTGTGCCACTAGCCTTATTGAGGTGACAACTTGTTTCAAACTTAGTCTACAATGTATTATATGCATATATATTATTTAAATATAATAATTATATAATTACACACATAATTTGTTACCATTGTGCACACAGATTGCCAACATTAGATGCACAATCACTACAAACAACATAACATATTCAAGTATATAATTTATTTATTTTTAATCCATAACCAACAAGAAACATATACGATCTGACCTGATGTGTGTGGGTGTGTGCTTGCGTGCGTGCATGCGTGCGTGTATATATGCCATTTCAAGTTAATGTATAAATAAGGATGATCGTGTACTACACAATTTTAGGTCTCAGCACATTCAAATTCTGTACCAATATATCATAAATGTTGTGTAACTTCACGTTTGCATAATAAAAACACTTTTCTCTTTATTGTGTAATAATTATCACAAGATTATTAAATAACAAACATACAAAGATAGTGGATAGGAGGAGGAATGACCTGAAGGAAGAAATTTGGATTCAGTTGAGCTTAACGGTAAGAATAGTAAGAACCAGGGTGATGTGGGGGATGGCTTGGAGGACATAGGAAAGCCAAAACAGGGTGATGTGGGGGATGGCCTGGAGGACATAGGAAAGCCAAAACAGGGTGATGTGGGAGATGGCCTGGAGGACATAGGAAAGCCAAAACAGGGTGATGTGGGGGATGGCCTGGAGGACATAGGAAAGCCAAAACATGGTGATGTGGGGGATGGCCTGGAGGACATAGGAAAGCCAAAACATGGTGATGTGGGGGGTGGCCTGGAGGACATAGGAAAGCCAAAACATGGTGATGTGGGGGATGGCCTGGAGGACATAGGAAAGCCAAAACATGGTGATGTGGGGGATGGCCTGGAGGACATAGGAAAGCCAAAACCAAAGAGAGCATAGGGTATGAAGCAGCAAGGACAGGGCCAGACCACAATTACGATGAAAAATGCAGGAATAGGCTGAAGACAGGGAGCATAGGAAAAGGACAAGACCCGAAGTAATGCAGTAGTACAAGAACTAGTCAACTTCACCCGTTAAGGAACTACGAGCAGAACAACAGCTACCTAACAACACTAATCAAACGTAGAACACACATCATGGACGGCGTCGCAAATTCCGCAGCATTAGCTGAGTAAAATGCAGTTTTAAAACTGGCAGGTCCATGATGATTAAAAGTGGTACAAAGGCAGTAAGACAGAGGATCATGACAGTTCCAGTAGCTACGGCCGCAGGTCTTTGGTCTGCCTTCAGGTAGCCAATACTAGCCATAACCTTCTCCGCATGCGTGCTTGGGGGCTCGTCTTCTGGCACAAAGATCTTGAAGAAGTCGACAGCAGAAGCTGAAATTGATCAAATGTCAGCAAGTCTGAGAAATGTCTAGGAACATTAGGGATGCTGTAAAAACACTGATGTACTAAGCATCAGGACACATTTGGGATGATCTAAAAACACTGATGTACTAAGCATCATGACACATTTGGGATGATCTAAAAACACTGATGTACGAACAGGGTTGACTGAATTACTTTAATTTTGTACTTGAGTAAAAGTAAAAGTAATTCACCTAAAAACTACTTGAGTAAAAGTAAAATTAGTTTGTAAAAAACTACTTGAGTAAAAAGTAAAACTACTTTTCAAAAGTACTTGAAGTAAAAGTAGAAGTAAAAGTACAACACTTAGAAATAACAACAAAATCATGAGTAATATTATATAAATTATACAACTTGCATCTGACAACTGTTTTGCAACCACTCTGCCTGTAACAAAGTGTTCCCAGACAGCCTTAGCTGGTCAATCGGTCTGCCACCGTTGAACATGGTGCTCACTTGGATGCTTGGACAATTACATTATCTTTAATGAGAGTTCACAACATCAACTGCCCACAGTAAAATTAACAAAGACATTTGATGCCTAGCTGATGAAGCCATCTGGCTTGTGAACCTCCACCTTCTCATATCTTCCCAGACATGTCTTATCAGCTCACACAAACATCGAAACAACAGGCTTTAGCAGCTAGCTGTGTTGGTTACCTGGTACCAGCTGGGGCTAGAATTGATCAGAAGACAGACCAGTGCAACTGAGGAATGCTGTTTCTAATTGCAATTAAAAGTGATCTGTCAGGGCCCCTGTCCCTGTCTTTGATATTATTTATATTATTGGTCAGCTTGGATACGCCATTGCTGGGAAAAGATGCTGCCAAATGGCATAGTATCAATTCTTTACAGTTTAGTTCTGTCAAAACGTAATGATTAATAGTTTATAAGGTGCAACGGAGACATTTGTATCGTGGTTTGAGATGGCTTTCAAACACTGATGTACGAAGCATCATGAAACATTTGGGATGAGCTAAAGACACTGATGTGTGACGCATCGTGAAACATTAGGGATGATCTAAAAACACTGATGTATAACTACACAACATTGCATGGTTACAAGGTAGTGGGAAGCAGCTCTTTTGCTAAGCATCATATGATCTATTTGTCAAAATAAACATCATTGTTTATTTTCCAATCTCACTTGATAAGGGTGCCAACTTCAAGCGCATGCGTGCCTACCAAATGGGTAAATCATGTACTGTTGTGATTATATGTTTATGGTTTTTGTCATGTTTAATATACTGAACTTGTCCATGGTCATATGATTACATGTATATACTTGAACACTGTGGACTTTATTGCAGTAGCAAGGCAAAGTTTACTAATAAGTACACATTTGACAGACGATCCCTCACTCTCTTCAGCAGTGTTTTAATTACTTATTGGAAAGTATTGTGTGATGAGACACTGTAATGTTCATCATTAAGACATGTACCTTTGCACTCAATGTCTGCCCCTGTCCAGGTGCCATTGGGCAGACAAGTCCTCATCTTGTTGCCGGTGATGTGATCGAATCCTGGCAGACACTTGTATACGACTGTCCTCAGCCGCAGTCCTTTCTTCACACTGTGTGTGGCATTCACGATCTTCACTGGATCCGGACAGGCAATAACTGGAAGAAACAGGGATCTTAGACTCATTGGGCCCAATGTGGTTGTGCTGAATCAATTGCTAGCAGGACTGTCAAAGTAGTTGTTTACAAGTTTACAACTGTTTACAATAATCAATGCTTGATAGGTTTTTGTAATATGTGAACCATGCATCAGAAAGTAGTGAAGTTTAAATAATGAAATAATGTAGAGTAATTTACACATTCACATGCCAGACAAATGATGTGTTCAGCTGTGAAAACAAAGAACGTTGGAGGGACAGATCTGCAAAGAAGATTTCCTTTAAGAATATTCACTCGAAACAGTAGTTCATCAAACTTAACATAAATATGCATTTCATTCTTTTAACAAGACTGTGCAGCCATTTTTCATTTATATGTATAATACATCCAGAAACGGGCAATGCGGATCATTTTGCAAGATAAGTCGTACACCGAAGCCATCACCGCAGCCAATCTACCAACGCTGTCAGACCGGAGGGAGAAGTTGTGTAGAACACTATTCATAAGCATGCAACAATCTACACATAAATTACACCATCTTTTGCCTCCCCTCCGGGAAACTCCGTATACAACTCGAAACACAAGGACTTACTGTGTGCCGCATTGCAGAATTGCAAGATTTCAGAACTCTTTTATAACATATGCTTTAAGACACTGGCAGTAATTATGAACTCATTTATAAATTAGTTACTTTTTACATAATAGTAGTAGGCCATATAATTTATTTTACTATAGTATTGCCTGTTTTAAGTTTTAATTTATGATTATGTCCTTCATATTTACCTTGTTTATTTACAAACATAACTTTAAACATGATGTACATACACCTTTTAAGTTTGTTATATTTTAAGTCATATTTTCGTCTTAATTAATTTATTATCATTGGTTGTTTTACTGTGCCAATTGTATAATTCAACTGCTATAGTTGCCATTTTAATAAAATTATTATTATTAAAATTATTATCATTATTATGTAGCCCGCCCTCAGATATGTGTCAATTGTATTTTTAAATATATTCCCACTACAAGCAATAGATAATTTCTTCCATTCATTTATCGTCCTACTTAACAGCCTCTGCTGCCTGTCAACTCTTCTGTTGTTATTCATACTAATAAAACAAACAGAAATGTTGCATACCACCACAGACTGGCCCAATACATCTATCTTACAGATACCTGTAAATTTTACTTTTAAACATATTCACGCTGCTAGCATTACCACAATCTGTAGATAATTTGTTCCATTCATTTATCATCCTAATTAACAGTCTCTGCTACCTGTCTACTTCTCTGTTGTCATTAATACTAATAAAAACCCAGAAATGCTGCGTACCACCACAGACTGGCACCGTGCCACCCCAAGTGCCATTGCTCTGACATGTCCGGACTTCATCGCCAGAAATGATGACATGCCCATCCTGGCATCTGTACACCGCCTGCGCCCCGACTGTATGAGAGGCAGTCTCTGGGAAGGCGTGGTCTCCGTGCTCTGGCATGGGACAGGCAATGCCTGCAAGTCACAGATAGCTGTCAGTGGGGTACAGGGCACACAATTATGTAGTAATTTATATTGTAATTAACATTGGCGTAATATGATATAATTAGAATATTATCTGGATATAATTATATATTAATTTTATTTGTATGAAAAGGAACACGCACCGCAGCGCGCATACACACATGCGTCTGTGCATGCACACATCGCATATGCACACACTGCGCTCACAAACATGCATGCATGCACACATGCATGCATACACAAGTATAGAGGAGACAGAGAAGGAGAGAGATCTACATGTAAAGAAAACAATCACAAATAAAAAACACTATTGCCATGAAATAGGTAATACTGAACCTAAGATATACAAATAATGACATCACATCTATGTTTCCTTGGTGGGTGAACTTTAAGGAGGTTTTTAATGTTAACAGTAGTTTCTAGTCTTTTACAGAATAAATCTCTAATTGACATAACAGTTGCAGACAGAAGACCAACCTTGACAGACAGTTGGTTCGCCCTCCCAGTGCCCCCGGGGTCCACAGAGCAATCTGCCATTGCCCTGCACCAGGTAGAAACCCTCATCACAGCTGTAAGTCACGTGATCACCGAATGTTGTTGCAACGTGATTTACATGAGCGTGTTCTACCAAGGGTGCATCCACACATCGCACCTCTACAACAACAGACATCATGTAGAATCTCTACAACAGTTGACATCGTGTAGCACCTCTACAACAGTAGACATCACGTAACACCTCTACAGCAACAGACATCATGTAACACCTCTACAACAGCAGACATCACGTAACACCTCTACAACAACAGACATCATGTAGCACCTCTACAACAGCAGACATCATGGAGCACCTCTACAACAACAGACATCATGTAACACCTCTACAACAGCAGCCATCACGTAACACCTCTACAACAACAGACATCATGTAGTACCTCTACAACAGACATCATCTAGCACAACAGCAGACATCATGTAGCACCTCTATAACAGACATCATGTAGCACCTCTACAACAGCAGACAACATGTAGCACCTCTACAACAGCAGACATCATGCAACACCTCTACAACAGCAGCCATCACGTAACACCTCTACAACAACAGACATCATGTAGCACCTCTATAACAGCAGACAACATGTAACACCTCTACAACAACATATATCATGCAGCACTTCCACAACAACAGGCATCATGTAGCACCTCTACTACAACATACATCATGTAGCACCTCCATAACAGACATCATGTAGCACCTCCACAACAACAGACATCATGTAGCACCTCTATAACAGCAGACATGTAACACCTCTACAACAACAGATATCATGCAGCACCTCCACAACAACAGGCATCATGTAGCACTTCTACATCAACATACATCATGTAGCACCTCCACAACAGACATCATGTAGCACCTCTACTACAACATACATCATGTAGCACCTCCACAACAACAGACATCATGTAGCACCTCTACTACAACATACATCATGTAGCACCTCCACAACAACAGACATCATGTAGCACCTCCACAACAACAGACAACATGTAGCACCTCTACAACAACAGACATCATGTAGCACCTCCACAACAACATACATCATGTAGCACCTCCACAACAACAGACATCATGTAGCACCTCTACTACAACATACATCATGTAGCACCTCCACAACAACAGACAACATGTAGCACCTCTACAACAACAGACATCATGTAGCACCTCCACAACAACAGACATCATGTAGCACCTCCACAACAACAGACATCATGTAGCACTTCCACAACAACAGACATCATGTAGCACCTCTACAACAGCAGATATCGTGTAGCACTTCCACAACAACAGACATCGTGTAGCACCTCTACAACAACAAACATCATGTAGCTAGCCAGTGTCAATGGTGTCTAACTTTAAATATTATGTATGTTGTGGGTGGGTGAAAGTCAACTTCAAGGATCATGCACAAACCCAATAGGTTCAGCTTGTAAAGTTGATGTATAATACTGCATGTGTAGGTGTATAATACTGCATGTGTAGGTGTGTAATACTGCATGTGTAGGTGTATAATACTGCATGTGTAGGTGTGTAATACTGCATGTGTAGGTGTATAATACTGCATGTGTAGGTGTATAATACTGCATGTGTACACAGACCCACCATTTACAGTTGGTTTGTAGTGCAGCACATGCAGGCCACAGATCAAATCTACAATGCTATGTACTATCCAGACTATAGAAACTTTACTTGTGGGAAGACTGATTTCCAGGTGATTGGTTCAGTGCTACAAGACACTTACGAGATTGGTAATGAATGTTCGATAAAGATGAGAAATTCAAATGCTGCATTTGTTTTATTTCAAATATATTGTCAAGTATACTGTAGTTAATTAAAATTAGTTTTTATAATCAGATTTCAATGAGTTGGTATTTATAATATATAATACAATATCTTTTTTTAAATATTGCATTATAAGCATAATTATTTGCATTTTATTTATTTATTATTTTATTGTAAGGCACATTGATCTGTACAGTATGGGAGTCTGCACTATAAAAGACCTGTGCATTATTTATCATCGTTACTAAATACAAATATATAATTGACTTTGGGATGTCTACTAATCTTAAATAACAAGTTATATGACTTTGGGATGTCTACTAACTTTCACAAACATGTTCTATGACTTTGGTATGTATACAAACTTTCACAAACATTTCCTATGACTTTAGTATATATACTAATTTTCACAAACAGGTTCTATGACTTTGGGGTGCCTACTAACTTTCACAAACAGGTTGTATGACCTTGGCATGTCTACTAACTTTCACAAACAGGCATAGTTGCACTCCAGTGTCCATCTCTCTGACAGTGCTGTACTGCACTGCCTGAGGCCATGATGTAGCCAGACAGACATGTGAATGTCAGCCGAGACATGATTGTGCGGCCTTCAATCAGGTATCGCAGTTTCAAATGAGCAGGTACATCGACATCTGGACAGAGGATTTCTGAAAACATACCCACAGTATATGTATTTGGTTATATCTTGCAATTAATTAGATGATTCCCATGACGTTATTAGTAACTATAACATTGTAAAGTAAAGAGTATAATCATATGTGAAGAGTGTTCAAAGTTACACCTTTTCAGAAGATAAATACAATCATTCCCAAAAAGTGACCTACCACAAAAGATATTTGAATCAGATTTTGCAGGGGACGTTATGTTTTGTTCCATGTTCCTCTGTGCATTTTGAACAAGGTTTTTATATATTAAGGGATGCAGCCTTCATTTGTTAAATGTCATGCAAATAACAGATCATCAGTTTAAAACACACCTGAAGAGGGAGTCTTGTGAATAGTTTGGCTGTGTGCAGTCAGCTGTGCAAAAGTCATACAATTCAAGCTCCTTTTGAACATGTGGATTCGTTATATTTGTTTGTTTGCGTGTCTTACAGATTTCTGTAACCAGTCTTACAGGTGTGCACCATTCAGTGTTGGCATGTATGTAATTATTATAATATTATATGTACAATAACAAACATACATGATTATTCAAGGTGAAATCAAGAAAACGTCATGGTGAACAGTCTAACCTTCACAGACTAGTGTCTGTCCACTCCAAGTTCCATCGTCCATGCAGGTCCGATGGTGATGACCGCTACTGGGTCGATAGCCATCTGAACAGTTGTATGTGACCACTGAGCCAATGGTCAGTTGGTCCACAGATAACTGACCACCAAGGAGGCTGGTAGGCTTTGGACATTGTATCTCTACAAAGACACAACAATGATTTTGCTAATTTTGCACATTCAACAGATGTATCTCAACAAAAGCATAAACATTTAATTGCTCCCGTGTGGACACAAACTATTTATACAAGTGGAAATTTATATCATCATATTTACTAGGTTTTTCCACCATTTCCATTAAAAAGTGTTTGCTTTTTCATAATGATTTGACTGTCGATACATTTTAAGTCAACATAATGTGGACTGATTTGTATTTCATTTGTTTTATAGATTCTTCATAATTTCACTTGCAATAATTTAAAACATGCGTAACATTCAATTGAAATACAGTTCTTATTGTTCAGCAGTATTTCCTGTTGCAATTGCTACATTGTATTTTGTGCGTTCTGAACACACACACACACACACACACACACACACACACACACACACACACACACACACACACACACATGCATGCACGCGCACACACACACACACATGCGTGCATGCGCACACACACAAGGAAATACATCAAAGCAACAGTCAAACAGGGCTGGACTATTACAATTGTATTGTATTAGATAACACAACTTGGTTGAAATGGGTGTAAGAACATTACTTTTTTGGTGTTATATTCATCTAAATATTAGTATTTAATCCAGCATGAATTAAATGCTTTTCTCACAATCCGGGCTATGAAAGGAGGCTGTCAACACTGCCAAGGTATGAACAACCAGGAGGCTGTCAACACTGCCAAGGTATGAACAACCAGGAGGCTGTCAACACTGCCAAGGTATGAACAACCAGGAGGCTGTCAACACTGCCAAGGTATGAACAACCAGGAGGCTGTCAACACTGCCAAGGTATGAACAACCAGGAGGCTGTCAACACTGCCAAGGTATGAACAACCAGGAGGCTGTCAACACTGCCAAGGTATGAACAACCAGGAGGCTGTCAACACTGCCAAGGTATGAACAACCAGGAGGCTGTCAACACTGCCAAGGTATGAACAACCAGGAGGCCGTCAACACTGCCAATGTATGAACAACCAGGAGGCTGTCAACACTGCCAAGGTATGAACAACCAGGAGGCTGTCAACACTGCCAAGGTATGAACAACCAGCTTTACATCTGGACTTTAGGCACTGGGCGCCTCAGTGACTGATAATGTTAGCGTAAGAATTAAGTTTTTGCTGGTGACTAGTGATGACACAAGGTGACTATTATTACAGCATGTCACATAACCTAATACAGGCTAGTGATGCAGCCCATGTTGTCAACGGGATGGTGACATGTTGTTTCGCAACTGGACAGAAAGATGTTCACACGGAATTCCTTAGTCGTGCAGACAAGTTGGCGCCCATGGTTTGTAGTTTGGTCTCTGGGCCCCACACTGATCATGCTTATCTAGCTAATCATTGGTAATCCCTATCAACAGATATGTACTAATCATCTCTACCATGTAAGGGGAATAGCCTTTGATATCTAGTTAAGTGTCCCGTAATGCCCATTGTCATTCTGCAACCGTTTTATAGATGCAAATAAAGGGCATTGATATTTACCAACCACACTACAGTCATCTTTCTTTCACAAACTAAGCAATACGCAGCAGGCTCCAATACACACTACATCGAACAACTGCACTAGATGATGCCACGGTGAGGTAAGAAAAAAGAAATTTCAGTTTAAAATTAAAAAAACAATAATTAGAATGATTTTAATCAAACCACCCTGAGCATTTAACATATTTCTTTGAATGAGTGCATGCAGTCCTGTCTTGTGTAATCATGGTACATACCTTTACAGGTAAGTTTCTCTCCTGACCATGAGCCATCTGCCAGACACCTCCTGACAACACTGCCTGACACAAGCTTGTAGTCATGGTCACAACTCAGTGTCACCAACGCACCGAAATGG
Organism: Lamellibrachia columna; assembly: GCA_963662155.1. Lineage (NCBI taxonomy): Eukaryota > Metazoa > Annelida > Polychaeta > Sabellida > Siboglinidae > Lamellibrachia > Lamellibrachia columna. The sequence continues at coordinate 5,331,426 of OY759269.1, forward strand.
TTGTCAACTGATTCAGTGACAGTGACGTGAGTTTGCTGAAGTGTATCCAATGAGCAGGTTATAGCTGTAAAGACACAAACCACTCCACAATTAATTAAACAGGTAAAGTTTTATTCCTTGTCACTAGTCAATGCTGAGACCATCTAACAAATGTTCTTCGTGAACTCAATATAAAACAAAACCTGACTGACCAGTCATTGTTCTGTTTTAACACCCATAATTCATTTGAAAAAGAATTAAAATGGATACCAGCATTAAGTTTCTGCCGGATCTTTCTGCACCAGAAGTTTTCTTCTCTAGCCAATATTGTCACATCTTTGGATGTGATATTGTCACATCTTTGGATGTGATATTGTCACATCTTTGGATGTGATATTGCGGTCCTCCTGGTCACAATGGCAATTCAATCTAACAGTGATGAAGGTCTGTGAAGGTCCCAAAGCTCCGCTGAGCTACACTCAGGACTCAGGAGATATCTGCTTACATTTAGTTAAATTATAATGGAATTAAAATGCATATATTTCTATCAATATCTTCATAACCATTCAGTATTTTTAAAATGTCTATTTGATCTCCTCTTAGTAGTCTCTTCACATCTTGTGAGCGGTGGTCTAATGGTTAGAGCACCCGCCTGTCGATTGAGAGGACGTTGGTTCGATTCCACCTCCGCCGTTTCGAAGCTTGGGCAATTTCATTCGCCCCACTTTGCCCGTGTCTTTCGGAAGAAACACTAAAAGCCGTTGGTCCAAACTCCTGCGTTAGCTCAAGGTTGGGCTGTTTGGAGTATAACTACTTGAGACTAGTGTTGTCAAACCACATTCTACAAGTCGCCTTTCATAACTAAGGTCTCTCAGTTCTGGAATCATCTTAGTTGCTCTTTGTTAAAATTGTATTTTGTCTAGCTTATCTATGTGCTTCAAATATAATACAGATGTCTTCTACGTACGGTGACAATCAATGCTGACTGGGGTCCAGGTTCCCTCTGCTGTACACTGGGTGGTAGCCACCCCCACAGTGGGGGTGTAGCCCTGTTCACACATGTAGGTAGCCTTAGAGAGATAGTCAAGGCTATCTGTTGTCATCTCTGTGTGAAGAAGCTGTTTCGGCAGACCACAGAAGATCTCTACAACATTCAAGTCTGAACTGAATCCTTGGCAACTGTATTACTTCAGCATTCCAAATAATGGAATTTTATACTAGTGACTGCTACATTTTTTACATGTTGCTCAGCATCAAGATAATGGAATTTTATACTAGTGACTGCTACATCTTTTACATGTTGCTCAGCATCAAAATAATGGAATTTTATGCAGGTGACTGGTAAATTTGTTTACATGTCGTGCAGTATTGAAATACTGGAATTTTATGTAGGTGACTGCTACATTTTTGTACGTTGCTTACTCAGTAGTATCCAAATGATGGAATTTTATGTAGGTGACTGCTACATTTTAGGTGATATTCAGTATTGATATAATGGAATTTGATGCATTTTTATACTCTTGTTCGGTTTCAAAATAATGGAATTTTATGTTGGTGGCTGCTACATTTGATTACATATTGTTCAGTGAAGAAAGGGAAGAAGGAATGAGAAGGCACCCAAACGAGCACCACAAGAAACATGTGAAAATGTGGAGGCTCAGAGACTGGACTGAACACTTGCAATTAGCAACGGAAAACAGCACTACTTCTTTTACGACAGCTCTGTTACTTTCACACACTTACTTTCACAATGGAAGCTTGTTGTGTTCCACTCGCCCGACTCGAGACAGGCACTGATTGCACTGCCCTCTGTCTGCTCGTATCCCAACTCACAAGTGTAGATCGTCTTTGACTTGTATGCATGACCATTAACTCGTTTTGCAGCATGGCGGATGGGCTCTGGATTGCCACAGCGAATTTCTGCAGGATGCAAGCAATATCCACGTCAAAGGTTATGTATGCACAGGGGTGCAGCAATAACCCCAGGAATATGAACTCAGAAACATGTCTAAATACATGTTTATTAAATTTTTTTAAACATTAACAAATATATGAAGCGTTTATACATATTAAATGCCAAAATCTCATAAATTGAGACTAGTTTTGTGGTGCCATCAACTTGGTACTGGTGGTTATAAAATGTTTTGCGACCAAACGTGTTATATGCACTGCTGTTGACTGATGAAGCAATGGCTTTTCTACCTATAGCTTAACAACATGCAACAGAAAGCATCATTTATCTTGAAATGTACAAATTGGATACGTGTTTTGCAGATAAACACTTCATTTATTAATATAGTTTGGTTTTATGAATAAAAACATATATATTCTGTTTGTTCTGATATGTCTACAAAATATCTGCCACAGTTAAAAATACAGTTAAAATTAAAAAAAGACAGGGCTTGAGGCACATACGTCATGTGTATCTTCCAAAACAACCGTCCATCAAATTCATCCTTCAGTTTCACCCCACTGACCTTGACATTGGAGGTCATCACCCTGCCACTCGCCCTGCAGGTTACATGTCTTCACTTGTTCCCCGCCTTCCACTCTGTAGCCCGCGTCACACTCGTAGAGCGTCCTACCCCCATACACCATACTCTCCACTGACAGCAGGGTGGAATTGATAGAGGGCGGCTGACTGCACATGATCACTGAAACATAGGGCAAGCCACTGTTACCCCTTATGAAAAACACCCCTGCCACCCTGATGGCAAACTCCCCAGCCATCCTTATGACATACACTCCAGCCACTCTTATGACAAACATCCCTGCCACCCTTATGAAAAACACCCCTGCCACCCTTATAAAAAAAACACCACACCCACCCTTAGGGCAAACATCCCTGCCACCCTAATGACAAACTCCCTTGCCACCCTTATGGGAAACACCTCTGCCACCCTTATGAAAAACACCCCTGCCACCCGTATAAAAAACACCCCACCCACCCTTATGGCAAACATCCCTGCCACCCTAATGACAAACTCCCTTGCCACCCTTATGGGAAACACCTCTGCCACCCTTATGAAAAACACCCCTGCCACCCTTATAAAAAACACCCCACCCACCCTTATGGCAAACATCCCTGCCACCCTAATGACAAACTCCCTTGCCACCCTTATGGGAAACACTTCTGCCACACTTATGACAAACTCCCCTGCTAACCTTGTGGGACAAACACCCCTGCCACAGTTGTGGGACAAACACTCCCGCCACCCTTGTGGCAAACACCAGGAAATGCTGCTTCCAAAATATTCAAAACAGTCTCGACTAGTAAGTGACGACTGAACAGTTCATGTATTTTACAGAACCACAATTATTTGTTTTATACAATTTGATGGTTATTTGTTTGTGAATATTGACCTTGCCATTCAGTACATTCATGAACAGTTGTCAACAATTTCCAATACAAATTATTATGGTGTAATTCATTAACGCACATTTGGGTAGTCAGTGTTGTAATATATATATATATATATATATATATATATATATATTTATATATATATATATATATTATACTACACAGCATAATTTTACAGTAACAATTATCAGACATAGTAGGTTAAAAATGTTTGTAACTGGTCACGTATTGTAGCATATTTATAAGCTGTTATTTATGTTTATTAATTTTAACTATTAACATATGTAAAAATTTTTACTGCACATTAGTAGTTTTAAATGTGTATGATGTTATGATGATAAATATATACATGCCCCGGGACAATTATTTGGATGGGATGCTATACAAGAAATTTATTATTGTTATTACAATTAATTATTCTCTACAAAGGGAAACAGCATAGGTAAAGAGCACATGCTTTGCCTATAATCTTGGGAACTAGTTTACGATTCTTGAATTCACCTTTCTAACAGGATACATTGCCACTCCTGGTGCTACAACAGTCATACCTGTGCAGACTGGTGAGATGCCACTCCATCGTTTATCCGTCTGACACGTCCGTGACAGGGCGCCACCAGTGTGTCTGTATCCCTCGTCACACTTGTATTCTACGACGGACAGATAGGACTCCCCAGATGTGCTTGTGTTGGCGTGGGCCACTGGCGCTAGTGGACCACACTCTGTCACTGTCACAACGTCAACAAATCAGTTTTACAACAATGTCATCATACAATGATCAGTTAATATGACAAAAAACTGCTGACTACTATGACTAGCGCACCTGACTGTCCATTGAGAGCATCAATTATTCACTCGACACTGTGTGTTTCGGATAAGACATTGAAAGCCGTTGGTCCCTTCTATCTGGTGTCTGTGCCAGGGGAAGTCAAAGTTCTCACACAGGGGGTGAATGTGTAACTTGTGTGAGAACTCCTGCATTAACCCAAGAATGGGCTCAAGAAGGACATGGCGTATTTCTCAATATAATGAGATGAATCATTAACCGATACTGAAAATTTTAAGGTAGCTGGGACAGCTATTATATTCTTGTCTTGAATCGAGTAGTTTCAGTAGACGTTTTTAAGATAAATTAACCATTTCTTCATAGATTGTAGTTAATAAAATCTTGAGTTTTTCATTTATTTGGTTGTTACAAGATTTTTTTTACATTTTTGTAAATGTGAAAAATTAGCCACAAAATTATATTGTTTTGATAAAATTCCCAAAGAAACAGATGACATAGTTAGACCTTTTATGGTAGAGAGAGTATTGGCCTAATTACTCGCTCACGCGTATGGATACACCAACCACGTGACCTAGAGCCAGCCTCTCCCGATTTCCAAGTTAGCTTGGGTCGTTGTGAGACCTTTGCGCTGAAATATTTCCGAATTTCTATTGTTACTGATTATTCGTTATCGCTGAATTTGTTGATTTTATTGCAAGATCAGTTTTGTTGTTCGGTTTATTCTGATCCATTTGAAAAATCCCACCCTCCCTCCCTAATATTGTGTTAACAGTTGTTACCCAGTTGTTTCTAAATAAATCAAGTGGTGCATTATGTAGGGATACACTGTGAAACACTGAAGACAGAGAGGTAGTTTTGGAATTTTTTGACGCTTTTCCCTGTTATAGTTTGGTACACGAGGATTTGCATTAACGCTTTTCCCTCCACTAAGTTTTCAGTAGTGTACACAGGGTTTTTAGTGCGGGTACTTTTTACGAGTACATTTGTGTGGCTGTTTGGCCCTACCTCTCGGTCTGATGTGTTAGTAGTTATTGGTTGACTAATGTCTAGATATGTAACACCTTTATACATTGTGCGTTGTTTCCACAATTTTCATTATGATTTGTTCACGAATGTTGGGTGGTTAGCCCACTTTTTTAATTCATCATGTTTGGCTGGGGGATCGAGTACCCCAGCCTTTCTGTTTGTACATGTATGTGTATGGTTAATTCACGGCGGAGTGACCCCCACCGATACCATGTGAATTGTATGTAAGTCAGTAGTGGTACAAATAGTACTGGTAGTGGGTAGCTGATAGGCATGATTTACTAATTATGTTTAAACACCTTTTAGGGGCCGGCATGCTTGCTGAGATTATTGGATGTATCTTATTTTGATGGTGTATGCTTGCCTAATTTCATGCTCCTTAATTAATAAATCTAAATGTCATTCTTTGGCCTATTTCAATCTACGCTGGACTTGTGTTGTTATTTTCGATATATATAAGTCTGACAGTGTCACTGATAATTTTATGAAAAATGTTGGTTAACATAAACAAATTACGTGTGCCACGCCATGATGAATAAGTCCGCAAAAAGTTGAATGACAGCCTAAAGTAGCAGTGTATTTTTTACACAAACCCTTTACCAATCATAATTCAAATTTGTGTAATTTTGCCTACATTTAAGACGTGTCCATATGCCAAATTGCAGCTTAGTAGGTGTTGTAGTTTTTTTTAAAAGTAAATTAAGCATCATTTCCTAGTTGTTAGTGATAACAGAAATATCGACAGATACACATATCATGCTTGAAATGTGATGTTTTTCACTAGCATTTTACATATTGTTGACAAAATATAACGGCCATGTATAATATTGACATATCCCCTTAATTTGCTGCCACAATGGCCCTTCAATCTGTATTTGTAACGTGTTGTCATCTATGATATTAGGTTATGTCAGCCATCTGACAAACATGTAATAATTTTGATTGGCCCATTATCTGTGGGGTCACTAGGTCACATCTTCTTGGCCATTCCCATTATGCCTTCAAAGGCACAATGAACTACATTAGCGCTAATATTTGCTGGTTTAAGGACATGATTTAGTTAGGTAGATATAAGTCTGATGTGTACTGGAATCACAGCAACCAGACGATATGTTCCGCATTCACGGTGAACAAATAAAGCTGGTTCAAAGAATGACGCACACGTGGTCGTTACTATGGAAACACCATCACCGTTTCTAAGAAGTCAGGAGGATTTCCAAAAGGACTGTCTGTTTTTTTTGGACTGGCGAAATACAACGTTAGTGCCGGATGATTATTTGTGGTGTCGACGTTCAGTTAAATTTTTCCTAGCATGTTGTAAGGGGAAAAAAATCAACTGACATGTTAGCTGCCCTAGCTACTTTAATAATTAGCTTTCAAAATTAACTAATTGTCTGGACATACATATATACTTACTGATTAATACTGCTGAATATCTACTAAATTTACCTCTACATAATGGTTCCTGTCCACTCCATTTTCCAGTGGCCTCACACGATGTCTGAAGATCACCACTGATCAACTCATGACCTTCAGAGCACTGATAATTTAGAGTTGTGCCATAGGTATGTCCAGTCTCACCATTAGTTAGGCGAGTGTGCGAGGGAAGGTCCAAGACTGGACATTCAATGGCTACAACACACAAACAACAAGCTAACATACATATGTACTATATTAATTAAATAAAAGGTCTCTCCTCAATTAGATTTATCTTATTTCAGACTCATCTCGCTACAAATTAAACCTACCTAGTATCCACTACATCATGCTACCTCGTTTGTGCAATTGTCTTATAGTTTTGGTGAATTCATCACACAAACTATTCTGATAAAACAATCTGCAGAAAAATTGCAAAAGTGGCTCCACTTACATATAATATAACACGAGGTTATTCACAATTTCTTATACTATCACAAGGTTATTCACACTTTCTTATGCTATAACACAAGTTTATTCACATGTTCTTATACTACCACATGAGGTTATTCACACTTTCTTATACTATAACACAAGGTTATTCACACGTTCTTATACTACCACATGAGGTTATTCACACTTTCTTATACAACACGAGGTTATTCGGGAACTAACATTCAAAGTCAATTCTCTCGATGAGTTTACCAAACATATGCAACTCTTTTAACAAACCAACTGCACATTATACTTAAACAATTCACACACGACAGATATGAATATCGACGAACCTGATTCGCGGCGGGCTAAATCAATTGTGGAGGGAATTTTAATATTTTTTTGTAAATTGTTGGGGCTTTGGTCATGCATATTAAAGACAGTAATTTTTACTCATTTATGAAATAATGTTCAGTGGATGTATTCCAAATCGTTTTTTACAAATTCATAAAAATGTTTGTTCATTTGACACAATAGTTCATATTCTTGACATAGTTAGACATACGTTGACATTGAGGTGGTTCACCAGTCCACTGTCCTGTCATTAGGCAGAGTCTCTCCAAATCACCCACAACCAGGACATGGCCCACATCACAGACATACTGTAACAATTCTCCAAAGACAAGTTTGTGCCCAGCTTGAGCATGACGCTTCAGCCGCGCATGGCTTGGCAGCGCTGGCACCAGGCAAGTGATCCCTGCAACAGACACTGAATCTAATAATTACGACAGGAACAACAGCATCGCTTGCAGTTTAGTAAAGTCTGCCTAATTAGTAATACTAACAACACTATGTTTTCAATGCAAGCTCCTCGATAGCTGAGTTTGAATCATTTTACTTTTGAGCTGATTTTTACAGCAATGGCCACTCACAGAGTTGAAATCTGTCGCATGAGAACTCCATTTACCTGTACAAGATGGTTCCTGTCCACTCCACTGTCCTGTGATGTCACATGACCTCTCAAGGTGACCAGTGGACAATTCATGACCTGGGTCGCATTCGTAAGTCAGTGTGGTGCGATGCGTGTTTCCTGTCTGACTACCACTGGATAGGTGAGCATTTGGAGGAACAGCCAAGTCTGGACATCCAGGAGCTGCACGTTCTACAATAAACAAATAATAGATGTGTTATATAAATTGAAGGATAAACCATTGGACTCTTCTTTACCCTCCCTAGAGAGCACCACTGTTTGTCATGAAGGATACACTGTCCCCAATGTTGAGAGCCTAGTTTGTACACCAAACATACATTGCTTGGTCTAGGTCTTGAACTCAGAGCTCTGGCATACAAAGGAGATGTGCTAACCACTGCACTTCCACGCCTCCCTTCAGCTTCACTATCAACCATCACTGGATTACTTGCGAGTCTTACTGATCATCGTTAATAATCCTTGTTAACCAGCGGTGATATCAGTACTTGACTGGATCCACTCCTACAAGTGGTTTTTAAAGTTGTCCCAGTTTCTGCTTGGACCAATCAGATGAGTTGATATGAAATTACATTTTGAACAGTATATATCTGATATCAACAGATTTAAATATTGGTGAAACATTATTATGGAACAGTAGCTCTAGTTTCTAGTTGTTTCCAGCAATGGGCAACATTATATTAACCAACTAGTCTGTATGTTGTGGTTACTACAATTGTATGGTGTTTCGAGGTCTCATTCAACTAGCCACCCTTTTTCAGAACATTATCGCCAAATCGACCTGTATATGCTGGCATTGAGGGTGATCACTGCCAGGGTGCATGGTGTCCTTAATGTTTCTATTACATCCCCAATTAAATGAGAAGGGACTGACATTGTGGTGATCATCCGAGTCACGTGAGATACACAATCCCCATTGTAAAGAGATAGGTTTTTACACCAAACATACCCATGACTAGTCCAGGTCGTGAACCCAGGACTGTGGCATGTAAGGCGGGTGTGCTAACCACTACAATACTGCACCTGCATATACGCACACAGGAACGTACGTGCTAATATGAGCAGACATGTGTACACAAAACAGACATCCAACATTGTGAATACAAGCTGACATGTGTGCACAAAACATATGTCCAACATTGTAAAAACAAGCTGACATGTGTACACAAAACAGACGTCCAGCATTGCTAATATGAGCTGAAATGTGTACACAAAACAAACGTCAAGCATTGCTAATATGAGCTGAAATGTGTACACAAAACAGACGTCAACCATTGCTAATATGAGCAGACATGTATACAAAAAACAGACGTCAAGCATTGCTAATATGAGCTGACATGTGTACACAAAACAGACATCCAACATTGTGAATACAAGCTGACATGTGTGCACAAAACATATGTCCAACATTGTAAAAACAAGCTGACATGTGTACACAAAACAGACGTCCAGCATTGCTAATATGAGCTGAAATGTGTACACAAAACAAACGTCAAGCATTGCTAATATGAGCTGAAATGTGTACACAAAACAGACGTCAACCATTGCTAATATGAGCAGACATGTATACAAAAAACAGACGTCAAGCATTGCTAATATGAGCTGACATGTGTACACAAAACAGATATATGTATAAAAACAGATATCCAGCAACATTCATGATCAGTGATATAGGATTGACTGATTTTGGCAGACCCCAGATACCCACCTTCTTCACAGGCCCCCAATTCCTTTTGTATATGAAAGGCCATTCAATTCCATACATTTCTTACTTATGGTGTCTAACAGTAAAACAAATGGCTTAAAAATATAATTGGAAAAAAAATCATGCTACAGTAAAACTGTCTTCGAGTACACCTGTCCATAACTAACACCTGTCAACAACAAACACTTTTGAAATTCCCTCCCACCTTCTTCACAATGAACTCCATTGTAGCCAGGAACACAAGTACAGGTGTACTTATTGATGCCTTCATTACACATGGCACCATTCATACATGGATTGCTGGCACACTCTTTAATATCTGGAATGATCTGATTCAGCCAAAAAGTCTATCGTCCTATGACCAAAACAAGTTGACAACAAAGGAATTTTCGACTCAGTCATCGAATCCATGTCCAGAGAGCAGAAAGATTTGTGGCTATGGATTGAGAATATGAAGGACAAGATGACAAACAAGGAGCTACAGAGAAGACAAAGTAAGATTCTGCACGAAATGCACAAGAGATCTCTGGAAAACTTGTCATTTCTGGACGATTCGATCAAAGAGACAGAACTCTTCCATGACGGCCTGCAGATGTTTAAAGCCATTCGCCTGCTACAATGTTGACAATACTCTAAGCTGAAGGTGTACATCGAGTTTCAACATGTCACTGTGGACAAAGACAAAGTTTCGTCAATCGTAGTGAAACACCTTAATAACCAATTCCAAGATCAAGTAGAACACGGCTTTGACATGTGTGAAGGCTAATCAAAGTCGCTTGATTCCCAGTTACAACCAAAGAAATAGAGACTGCATTAGCGAGGCTCAACAACAACAGGCCACGCATATATGACTTGATTCCAGGCGAACTTCTGACGTATGCACCTGCCAAACTTCCCAGACTTATCACCGACATGTTCATCGAAGTCATCAAGAAACAGGGGTACAAAAAGTAGGCACAGAAAAAACCTGTCATACCGCTTGGTGCTCTGAAGAGCCTAAGACCAATAGTGCGGTTGACGACTCTATGAAAGACGTTATCTCTCACCACATTGCACCAGATTTCCGACCAGATGAATGACTTCCTTTCGCTAACCCAAAGCGGATTTAGACGTGGACGGTCAACAGCAGGTGATGTATGGGGACATCAGTGGCTCGCTGCAGTGCCAATGATACAACTACGTGACTGGAATAATGAGTAGCGACTTATCACGTGTGTTCGATACAATCCTTCAAAATAAACTCCTAGACTTTTTGCATTCATTCCTCGACATAGACAACATCCGAATCATACGGGATCTACTATAGGAAACGAAAGTCAACATCACTAATATGAGCTGACATATGTATAAAAACAGATATCCAGCCACACTCATGATTTGTGATATAGGATTGACTGATATTGGCAGACCTCAGATACCCACCTTCTTCACAGTTGACTCCATTGTAGCCAGGAACACAAGTACATGTGTACTTATTGATGTCTTCATTACACGTGGCACCATTCATACATGCATTGCTGGCACACTCTTTAATATCTGGAATGATATACATAAATTCAATAATCACAAATTATTTTTATATTTCTTCATGCTAGAAAACAAAAACTAAACAGGAAACAAGAAACAGTTCGTAAAATTTGCATAATTGGCTATTGCATGAAATGGGTATTTTTAATTAAAGCTGCCGCCTGAATTCAAATTTTCAACACAGGACTACAATTCCTTTTGTATATGAAAGACCATTCAATTCCATACATTTCTTACTTATGGTGTCTAACATAAAAACAAATGGCTTAAAAATATAATTGAAAAATCATACTACAGTAAAAACTGTCTTCGAGTACACCTGTCCATAACTAACACCTGTCGACAACAAACACTTTTGAAATTCCCACCCACCTTCTTCACAATGGAGTCCATTGTAGCCAGGAACACAAGTACAGGTGTACCTATTGATGTCTTCATTACACGTGGCACCATTCATACACGGATTGCTGGCACACTCTTGAATATCTGAAATGATAAATTTCAAATTAATTCACAAAACAAAAAACAGGTTGTTTAATTGTTAAATAAACTCCTAGACTTGTTGCATTCATTCCTCGACATAGACAACATCCGAATCATACGTCTTCTACTATAGGAAACGAAAGTCAACATCACTAATATGAGCTGACATATGTATGAGCTGACATATGTATAAAAACAGATATCCAGCCACATTCATGATCTGTGACATAGGATTGACTGATATTGGCAGACCTCAGATACCCACCTTCTTCACAGTTGACTCCATTGTAGCCAGGAACACAAGTACAGGTGTACTTATTGATGTCGTCATTACACGTGGCACCATTCATACATGGATTGCTGGCACACTCTTTAATATCTGGAATGATATACATAAATTCAATGAACACAAATCATTTTGATATTTCTTCATGCTAGAAAACAAAAACTAAACAGGAAACAAGAAACAGTTCGTAAAATTTGCATAATTGGCTATTGCATGAATTGGGTATTTTTAATTAAAGCTGCCGCCTGAATTCAAATTTTCAACACAGGACTACAATTCCTTTCGTATATGAAAGACCATTCAATTCCATACATTTCTTACTTATGGTGTCTAACATTAAAACAAATGGACTAAAAATATAATTGAAAAATCATACTACAGTAAAAACTGTCTTCGAGTACACCTGTCCATAACTAACACCTGTCGACAACAAACACTTTTGAAATTCCCACCCACCTTCTTCACAGTTGACTCCATTGTAGCCATGAACACAAGTACAGGTGTACTTATTGATGCCTTCATTACACGTGGCACCATTCATACATGGATTGCTGGCACACTCTTTAATATCTGGAATGATGAATTCATACAGATTTTTTAATAAGTTTACCATTGTGTACATGAAATTAGAAAATATTCCATTTTTATTTATGTACATAAATTATCTTAAAATTTTTTAATGTTGAAAACAAGAATTCTTCAGAAAAACTAAAAGAAAGTAATTCAAATATGAATTTATGTGACAGCGGCGCATAAAGGATTTTATGCGAAATAACAAGACAATGAAGGTGGTTCGAGGTTAAACATGTTCTGAGGGCGAGGGTATTAGCCTATTTACTAAGACATGCGTAGAGATACACTGGGCTATATAAGCAGCCGCAGTACCTAGATCCGGCCTCACTCGATTTCCAAGCTAGCTTGTGTCGTTGTGAGACCTTTGCGCTTGCAAATAATTCCGAACTTCTGCTGTTACTGGTTAATCGTTATTGTTGAATTTGTTGATGATATTGCAAGATCATTTTATTGTTCAGTTTATCGTGTTCAATCTTGTCAGATAATTTTGCTAGTGTGTTTCAGGTGAGTTTCTGCTGCAAAGCCAAAGGACGCCGTTCATCCGCCATTTTGTTAACTCCGACCTTCGGACTGCGAAAGGTAATCGTCAGTCGTTTACGCCTAATTTGTTACTATTATCGTGACGATGGCTACTAAACCTTTGGTTTTAGTTTTGGGCGATAGCCATGTTTACTGGTTGGAGCGTTTTGTCGCATCGGCCGAGGTAGATTTTGCACCAGGATCTTTCCGCGAGGGTCGGGATTGTCGGATCGCTTTCAAAGGCTATCGGGGCGGTACTGTTACCACTATGGAAAAGAACCGTGGTTTGGATCGTTTACTGGAGGCAGAGTTACCCGCTGTAGTGGTGTTGAGCGTGGCAGGGAATGCGATCGACACGGCTGCTAGCATGGGAACTTTGACCACGTTGGAGGTAGGTATGCAGCTTTATAATTTTGCACAAGTTCTAGTACAGAGAGGCGTACAACAGGTTGTGGTATGCCAGGTTGTTCGTAGAAAGAGTTGGCGCCACTTAACTCAGGAGGTAGCAACAGCTAGAGTCTCCGAGATTAACGAATTTTTAAGGGCTGCATGTGATGACGAACACCTGTCTTTCTGGCGTCATAAGGGGTTCTGGAATAGCCAAAAAGAGATCTTCCGTCGAGATGGGGTCCATTTCAATGCTCGGGGCAATTTCAAACTATGGAAGAGCATTCAAGGTAGCTGTTTCGGGGCCATGAAGCGGCTGCAGCAGCTGTAGTTAAAATTTGGATCATGGAGTTCTTGATATGATGGTTAGCATAGTCCCTTCTCAGCGAACATCAGCTGTAGTTACTAATTCAGGCTGTGCTAGTTTTTCATTTGGTTATATTGGTCCCCACGGTTTACAGGGCATGTTCATTTAATTTGTTGTATTCCACCATACAGTGAAAATGGTTGGGCTATGAACCTGGTCCCTACATTTTGCAGGGCATTTTAATTTTCTTATTCCGCCATACGGTGTCGATGGTCGGATTTAGGAAATGGCCCTATGGTGTACAGGGTATTTTTAATTTTTGGGTATTCCGCCATACGGTGTAAATGGTCGGACTAAGGGAATGGCCCTATGGGGTACGGGGCATGTTTAATTTTATTCCGCCATACGTTGTATATGGTTGGTGTATAATCTTGGGCCCTATGGTGTACAAGGCATTTTTTATTTTTGATCCCGCCATACGTTGTATATGGTCGGTGTTTAATCTTTCGCCCTATGGTGTACAGGGCATTCTTTATTTTAATTCCGCCATACGTTGGATATGGTCGGCGTATAATCTTTCGCCCTATGGTGTACAGGGCATTCTTTATTCTAATTCCGCCATACGTTGTATATGGTCGGTGTATAATCTTGTGCCCTATGGTGTACAGGGCATTTTCTATTTTCATTCCGCCATATGTTGGATATGGTCGGTGTATAATCTTTCGCTCTATGGTGTACATGTACGTTTTATTTTTCTTATTCCGCCATACTTGGTAAATGGTCGGTTTATGTTCTTTGGCCATATGGTGTACAGGGCATGTTACTTGTAAATTTTATTGTGCCGCTATACGAGGTTATGGTGGCTGTGGTGGTGTTTACCACAGTGTACAGAGCATGGTAATCACTAATGTCTTATTCCGCCATACAGTGTGAATGGTCAGCTTATGCCATCGTTCCTACGTTATGTAGGCATGTTAATTTTAATTTCTTGTTCCACCATACAGTGTAGCTTGTTGGACGTTAATATTGGTGCATGGCATGATAAATTTACTATTCCGACAGGCGGGGTAAATGACTGGTTTACACTATTCGGCCCTACATTGTACAGGGCATGGTAAATTTCATTTGGCTGATTCCACCATACAGTTGGATTACTGGAACGGGTATCGTTGTAGTATGTGAGTGGATAATGTTGGTCAAGGGGTAACCGTGGTCCCTAGTTTGGAATGACACAGCGTACATAAGGTTCACATTACTATGATTGGGTGCTGTGTTCAACTTGAACAGTAAATGTTACAGAATGCCTCCAATCCGACAGTCTGAACGTCAGCGCGCCAGAGCCGCGGCTGCACTGGGTCGTCCCCCACACGGGGACATAGTGGAGCCTATAAGAGCTCCAGGCAGCTCAGCAGCTCCTCCTGCTGCGCCGGCTGCTCCGAGAGCAGCTACCCGTCTCTGGGAAGACTACGGGTACTATCTGTACCACTACTGACTTATATACAATTCACATGGTATCGGTGGGGGTCACTCCGCCACTAGGTCACCCTCTGTGACCGACCCCCACCATAATTTATAATTAAATGTCTGTAGGAATCTGATTCAGCCAAAAAGTCTATCGTCCTACGACCAAAACAAGTTGACAACAAAGGAATTTTCGACTCAGTCATCGAATCCATGTCCAGAGAGCAGAAAGATTTGTGGCTATGGATTGAGAATACGAAGGACAAGATGACAAACAAGGAGCTACAGAGAAGACAAAGTAAGATTCTGCACGAAATGCACAAGAGATCTCTGGAAAACTTGTCATTTCTGGACGATTCGGTCAAAGAGACAGAACTCTTCCATGACGGCCTGCAGATGTTTAAAGCCATTTGCCTGCTACAATGTTGACAACACTCTAAGCTGAAGGTGTACATCGAGTTTCAACATGTCACTGAGGACGAAGACAAAGTTTCGTCAAACGTAGTGAAACACCTTAAAAACTAATTCCAAGATCAAGTAGAACACGGCATTGACATGTGTGAAGGCTCGTCAAAGTCGCTTGATTCCCAGTTACAACCAAAGAAATAGAGACTGCATTAGCGAGGCTCAACGACAACAGGGCACGCATATATGACTTGATTCCAGGCGAACTTCTGAAGTATGCACCTGCCGAACTTCCCAGACTTATCACCGACATGTTCATTGAAGTCATCAAGAAAACAGGGGTACAAAAAGTAGGTACAGAAGAAACCTGTCATACCGCTTGGTGCTCTGAAGAGCCTAAGACCAATAGTGTGGTTGACGACTCTACGAAAGACGTTATCTCTCATCACATTGCACCAGATTTCCGACCAGATGAATGACTTCCTTTCGCTAACCCAAAGCGGATTTAGACGTGGACGGTCAACAGCAGATGATGTATGGGGACATCAGTGGCTCGCTGCAGTGCCAATGATACAACTACGTGACTGGAATAATGAGTAGCGACTTATCACGTGTGTTCGATACAATCCTTCAAAATAAACTCCTAGACTTTTTGCATTCATTCCTCGACATAGACAACATCCGAATCATACGGCATCTACTATAGGAAACGAAAGTCAACATCACTAATATGAGCTGACATATGTATAAAAACAGATATCCAGCCACACTCATGATCTGTGATATAGGATTGACTGATATTGGCAGACCTCAGATACCCACCTTCTTCACAGTTGACTCCATTGTAGCCAGGAACACAAGTACAGGTGTACTTATTGATGTCTTCATTACACGTGGCACCATTCATACATGCATTGCTGGCACACTCTTTAATATCTGGAATGATATACATAAATTCAATAATCACAAATTATATTTATATTTCTTCATGCTAGAAAACAAAAACTAAACAGGAAACAAGAAACAGTTCGTAAAATTTGCATAATTGGCTATTGCATAAATTGGGTATTTTTAATTAAAGCTGCCGCCTGAATTCAAATTTTCAACACAGGACTACAATTCCTTTTGTATATGAAAGACCATTCAATTCCATACATTTCTTACTTATGGTGTCTAACATAAAAACAAATGGCTTAAAAATATAATTGAAAAATCATACTACAGTAAAAACTGTCTTCGAGTACACCTGTCCATAACTAACACCTGTCGACAACAAACACTTTTGAAATTCCCACCCACCTTCTTCACAATGGAGTCCATTGTAGCCAGGAACACAAGTACAGGTGTACTTATTGATGTCTTCATTACACGTGGCACCATTCATACACGGATTGCTGGCACACTCTTGAATATCTGAATTGATAAATTTCAAATTACTTCACAAAACAAAAAACAGGTTGTTTAATTGTTAAATAAACTCCTAGACTTTTTGCATTCATTCCTCGACATAGACAACATCCGAATCATACGGCTTCTACTATAGGAAACAAAGTCAACATCACTAATATGAGCTGACATATGTATAAAAACAGATATCCAGCCACATTCATGATCTGTGATATAGGATTGACTGATATTGGCAGACCTCAGATACCCACCTTCTTCACAGTTGACTCCATTGTAGCCAGGAACACAAGTACAGGTGTACTTATTGATGTCTTCATTACACGTGGCACCATTCATACATGCATTGCTGGCACACTCTTTAATATCTGGAATGATATACATAAATTCAATGAACACAAATCATTTTGATATTTCTTCATGCTAGAAAACAAAAACTAAACAGGAAACAAGAAACAGTTCGTAAAATTTGCATAATTGGATATTGCATGAATTGGGTATTTTTAATTAAAGCTGCCGCCTGAATTCAAATTTTCAACACAGGACTACAATTCCTTTTGTATATGAAAGACCATTCAATTCCATACATTTCTTACTTATGGTGTCTAACATAAAAACAAATGGCTTAAAAATATAATTGAAAAATCATACTACAGTAAAAACTGTCTTCGAGTACACCTGTCCATAACTAACACCTGTCGACAACAAACACTTTTGAAATTCCCACCCACCTTCTTCACAATGGAGTCCATTGTAGCCAGGAACACAAGTACAGGTGTACTTATTGATGTCTTCATTACACGTGGCACCATTCATACACGGATTGCTGGCACACTCTTTAATATCTGAAATGATAAATTTCAAATTAATTCACAAAACAAAAATACAGGTTGTTTAATTGTTAAATAAACTCATAGACTTTTTGCATTCATTCCTCGACATAGACAACATCTGAATCATACGGCTTCTACTATAGGAAACGAAAGTCAACATCACTAATATGAGCTGACATATGTATAAAAACAGATATCCAGCCACATTCATGATCTGTGACATAGGATTGACTGATATTGGCAGACCTCAGATACCCACCTTCTTCACAGTTGACTCCATTGTAGCCAGGAACACAAGTACAGGTGTACTTACTGATGTCGTCATTACACGTGGCACCATTCATACATGGATTGCTGGCACACTCTTTAATATCTGGAATGATATACATAAATTCAATGAACACAAATCATTTTGATATTTCTTCATGCTAGAAAACAAAAACTAAACAGGAAACAAGAAACAGTTCATAAAATTTGCATAATTGGCTATTGCATGAATTGGGTATTTTTAATTAAAGCTGCCGCCTGAATTCAAATTTTCAACACAGGACTACAATTCCTTTCGTATATGAAAGACCATTCAATTCCATACATTTCTTACTTATGGTGTCTAACATTAAAACAAATGGACTAAAAATATAATTGAAAAATCATACTACAGTAAAAACTGTCTTCGAGTACACCTGTCCATAACTAACACCTGTCGACAACAAACACTTTTGAAATTCCCACCCACCTTCTTCACAGTTGACTACATTGTAGCCAGAAACACAAGTACAGGTGTACTTATTGATGCCTTCATTACACGTGGCACCATTCATACATGGATTGCTGGCACACTCTTTAATATCTGGAATGATGAATTCATACAGATTTTTTAATAAGTTTACCATTGTGTACATGAAATTAGAAAATATTCCATTTTTATTTATGTACATAAATTATCTTAAAATTTTTTAATGTTGAAAACAAGAATTCTTCAGAAAAACTAAAAGAAAGTAATTCAAATATGCATTTTATTGTATGAATCGAGTATTTATAATTAAATGTCTGTAGGAATCTGATTCAGCCAAAAAGTCTATCGTCCTACGACCAAAACAAGTTGACAACAAAGGAATTTTCGACTCAGTCATCGAATCCATGTCCAGAGAGCAGAAAGATTTGTGGCTATGGATTGAGAATACGAAGGACAAGATGACAAACAAGGAGCTACAGAGAAGACAAAGTAAGATTCTGCACGAAATGCACAAGAGATCTCTGGAAAACTTGTCATTTCTGGACGATTCGGTCAAAGAGACAGAACTCTTCCATGACGGCCTGCAGATGTTTAAAGCCATTTGCATGCTACAATGTTGACAACACTCTAAGCTGAAGGTGTACATCGAGTTTCAACATGTCACTGAGGACGAAGACAAAGTTTCGTCAAACGTAGTGAAACACCTTAAAAACTAATTCCAAGATCAAGTAGAACACGGCATTGACATGTGTGAAGGCTCGTCAAAGTCGCTTGATTCCCAGTTACAACCAAAGAAATAGAGACTGCATTAGCGAGGCTCAACGACAACAGGGCATGCATATATGACTTGATTCCAGGCGAACTTCTGAAGTATGCACCTGCCGAACTTCCCAGACTTATCACCGACATGTTCATTGAAGTCATCAAGAAAACAGGGGTACAAAAAGTAGGCACAGAAGAAACCTGTCATACCGCTTGGTGCTCTGAAGAGCCTAAGACCAATAGTGCGGTTGACGACTCTACGAAAGACGTTATCTCTCATCACATTGCACCAGATTTCCGACCAGATGAATGACTTCCTTTCGCTAACCCAAAGCGGATTTAGACGTGGACGGTCAACAGCAGATGATGTATGGGGACATCAGTGGCTCGCTGCAGTGCCAATGATACAACTATGTGACTGGAATAATGAGTAGCGACTTATCACGTGTGTTCGATACAATCCTTCAAAATAAACTCCTAGACTTTTTGCATTCATTCCTCGACATAGACAACATCCAAATCATACGGCATCTACTATAGGAAACGAAAGTCAACATCACTAATATGAGCTGACATATGTATAAAAACAGATATCCAGCCACATTCATGATCTGTGATATAGGATTGACTGATATTGGCAGACCTCAGATACCCACCTTCTTCACAGTTGACTCCACTGTAGCCAGGAACACAAGTACAGGTGTACTTATTGATGTCTTCATTACACGTGGCACCATTCATACATGCATTGCTGGCACACTCTTTAATATCTGGAATGATATACATAAATTCAATGAACACAAATCATTTTGATATTTCTTCATGCTAGAAAGCAAAAACTAAACAGGAAACAAGAAACAGTTCGTAAAATTTGCATAATTGGTTATTGCATGAATTGGGTATTTTTAATTAAAGCTGCCGCCTGAATTCAAATTTTCAACACAGGACCCAATTCCTTTTGTATATGAAAGACCATTCAATTCCATACATTTCTTACTTATGGTGTCTAACATTAAAACAAATGGCTTTAAAATATCATTAAAAAATCATACTACCGTAAAAACTGTCTTCGAGTACCTACACCTGTCCATAACTAACACCTGTCGACAACAAACACTTTTGAAATTCCCACCCACCTTCTTCACAATGGACTCCATTGTAGCCAGGTACACAAGTACAGGTGTACTTATTGATGCCTTCATTACACATGGCACCATTCATACATGGATTGCTGGCACACTCTATAATATCTGGAATGATGAATTCATACAGATTTTTTAAAGCCATTCGCCTGCTACAACGTTGACAACACTCTAAGCTGAAGGTGTACATCGAGTTTCAACATGTCACTGTGGACAAAGACAAAGTTTCGTCAATCGTAGTGAAACACCTTAAAAACCAATTCCAAGATCCAGTAGAACACGGCATTAACATGTGTGAAGGCTCGTCAAAGGCGCTTGATTCCCAGTTACAACCAAAGAAATAGAGACTGCATTAGCGAGGCTCAACAACAACAGGGCACGCAGATATGACTTGATTCCAGGCGAACTTCTGAAGTATGCACCTGTCGAACTTCCCAGACTTATCAACGACATGTTCAATGAAGTTATCGAGAAACATGGGTACAAAAAGTGGGCAGAGGGGTACTTATAGCACTGAAGAAACCCGCCAAACCGCACCAATAGTGCTGCTGACGACTCTACGAAAGACGTTATCTCTCATCACATTGCACCGGATCTCCGACCAGATGAATGACTTCCTTTTAGCTGGTGGTTTGCTGCGAAGTGCCAACGATACAATTACATGATCGAAATACTGGGTGTCGACTTATCCCGTGTTTTTAATACAATCCATCGAAAGAAACTACTACACATTTTTGCAGTCATTCCTCGACATAGACAACATCCAAATCATATGGCTTCTACTATTGGAGACGAAAGTCTCTGTCAGGATTTACGACACCATGTTTGCCTCATTCATCTCGACAGTCAGCACTCTGCTGTTACCAGTACAGCTGCGCCTCGTTATTCCGCACCCTATAATTTCTCGGATTCAGATATAAGGTCAGTTGTGGACCACGATTTTCTGCAGCCTGGGGAACTGCCAAATATACGTTCAGAGGCGTTCGTATGCTTATGGCTAAGCTACGATCACCGCACTGATCTAATAATTAGCACTTGTTTTGCGTGATGCATTCCTCATATTTGTCAAACCTACTTAGAAATTGCTTCAACAATTCTCAATAAACTTTAGGTGCACAATGCAATGAACAAGTGGCAACGTGTTTTTTCTTTTGCACTGCCGCTGGCATCAATCACTGAATACGAATTAGACATCCACATATGAAACGGGTGAATTGATGATAAGTGATGCGTCATGAATTGATGCTTCGGTTGAGATCAGTTGAAAGATGAAGTGAAACAATTATTAATTCTACCTACTGTCGTTTTCTATGTTTAATCAGCTTTCTTACTGCATGTATCAACATGTATCATATATGTTTTCGGATGCTCAGATCCACGTTATTATTTTCGATTCATAGGCCTATTGGTCCACTACATCGTCATAATAGCAAATTTATTCCATAATGGTATACATACATGTATTTTATTCAGTTCAACAGGGTGCGACATTTAAAAATAATACACATTGATGCTATACATTTACTCATTTAATGCTCTATAAATTGCATATTGGCAGTGCCAATGGCTTCGACAGCGTTCTTGGACTTGGTGCAGCGGGTGGCAATCGCTGTTGTTTAGTAGCTCCCTGGTGGCAGAACACCTAACGCACCTTGCATACAACATGGTCCGAAATCATGGACCCCGACCACCACGTTATAATGAGGCTCAGCTGTACTCTTCATTGTGTACCTTGAAGCCGCTCTGTGGAGGCTGCATGGATGTTTTCCAAGCCGACCACTGGCCGACTACAACTTACCCAGCAAGGCAATATACGCAGACAATGCCGACTTCATCTCAACTGATCAGCAGCACTGGGAGATTAGTTGACAAAACGAAGCATACAATCATCAGCCGTGAAACTGCCTATGTTGCCAAAGAATGGAGGGCGACCTAGAAACTTGCATTCCTGCTCGGAGACGTTGAGGACCTGTCTCGTCGAAAAATGCTTACGGTCACTGCTTCCCATTCCATGTGGTCTCTTTGGCTGTGAAGAAAACACGTCAGCGAGTAACTCCAACTGTGTTTGTATTACGCATTTGTGCATCCAGTGTTACTGTACTGTACTGTGTTTGGCCTGACAGGGTCAGAAATAGAAAAACTAGATCGAATTGGAAGCAGCTCCGCTCACTCATAGGGATTCACTGGCCACACAGGATAAGCAACGTGAAGTTGTATCAAACAGGCACAGATGTGATGGACATGCGATGTCTCCTCTTCAGCCACATCCTACACATCCTAAGGACAAGGGCCAACCTGGAGCAGCTGCCAAAAAACCCACAAACTACACATAGCAATAACTGAACAGAAGAAGTGCAAGCGGTTGTAAGAGCCATGTACACAAACGAACTAGAAGAATTCTTGAAAAGAAGAAAGATGTATGAATTGGGTATTTATAATTAAATATTTGTCAGAATCTTACTAAATCTTAAATTACATCCTCACCCATTCCACAATGGACTCCACTGTAGCCAGGAACACAGGTACAGGTGTACCTATTGATGTCGTCAACACACGTGGCACCGTTCATACAGGGATTGCTGTCGCATTCATTAATATCTAGAATGATAAATTCATATAGACGTTTGAATACATCTGTACAAATGTATCAACATTGAGAAAACAAATAGACATCTATCAATGTCAGCGAAACATGTCTTGGTTTTTAAGCTATGCACCTAAGATATAAAAACTAAAAACATGCAACTAAGATTAAGAATATGATGCCAGTGGTTTACTCAGAAAGTGTTCTAAATGTTGGAGAATCCAGTCATATCTCCGTATGACCGAAGGCTAACATGTTAACCAGCACGACCGATAAACGCATGCGCAGGTCATTGAAATTGGGGTAACCTAGACTAAAGGGCATACATAGAGCCAATGCAAAGTCTCAAACAGACTGTAACACCAAACTGTAATTTTGCAGAAAGAGGACTAGTTTGGTAAACAAAGGCCAAAATATGTTACATAAGTTGAATGTAGACACAAATAGCAAGGCCACATCCTATTGGCAAGAATAGATGTATACGAATATTTTTCATTTGGCAAGTGAATATTGCCAGAATACCACTCATGATATAGTGTTATCTAACAGTGTGGTGTGGCCCATGAAATAAATAATTATAGTGTTCATCATGGTTTCCCTAGTATATTCTTAATTGTAGTTACAAATGGTTATGTTTTAGTAACTCTATTAGGCCGAAAACCATGACTTTTTTTTCACTTTTAACAGTTATTGCCTTCTAAGCGTCCAGAATATCCGTGCCTGGTTCATGTTAGCATGAGACTAGCATTGCTCTCAACTATAAATTTTCTGCAGAACACTGGTGGATTCATTTCACAACTAGATAACTGGACTTTCTTAATTCACAACACTAATAATATGCATCAAACTTCAGCAACAACACAAATATTAATAAACAAAACAATGGCAATTTTCCAACTGTGTAGCTCCTGAAATATTTTCAGGCCAGATGGCAATAACTGGCCCTGGGTAGGACACTTTGGAAATAGGGATGGTTTGTGTTTACACACTGGTGCATACAACTTCCCATATTGTATATGATACTACAAATCAATATAGTAACACATATTAAGCCACATAACTTGATTGTTAATTCACCTTCACGACACTTGGGAACGTCACAGTACTCCCACCTCATCTCAGGATCCGTCGTGTAGCACCAAAGTTTCACCCCTTCGCAACCCAACTTTTCCATGTTGGAGCAGTAATTGCTTCGGTTATGTATCTCGCAGTACTGGTGACTGTGAGGCTGTGGAAAAAAGGGCGATACCTTAAACCAAAGTGGGCTATCAACACTCCACTGTCCATAAAATGCTGTAACAGATCATTCAGGCACACAACATGCATTCTTTTCCTGTGTAACAGGTCTGATACAATGGTGGCCAACAAGGTAGAGCCAAATCTATACCAACCATTTCCAATTTGTTGATATTCATTACGTTTAGATAGAGACATACTGTGGATAAAAGAAACCAACACTAGAGCCAGATGCTGCATCAAGGGATGATCTGCACATGTGCTAACAATATCTAAGTTGAGCATCTAATTTCAAAAGTTAGTTCACAAGTAAATTTTCTCAACATTGTTGCTGAACATTTTTGTCGACAACAAACGCACTAATCACAACCATGTGCTGAGCTTACTGCAGGGGTTGGAGGTCATGACCCTCTATTTCACATGATCACAGGTGTCATTAAACCATATTCTATCATGCTCTGTCCTAGCGAGACTGCTAGACCATCAAAGACTTAATATTTAGCCAACTTCTGCTTTTCTCCTCAAAAAATCTTTCCCGTACTCACTAGATGTTCTAAACTTTTTCTTTATCATCATGATACCTATTCAAAGTAACTAATAACATTAAAATTAGGAGGCCGCCATGGTTGTGCTGTCAATAATGAGATGCCAGACACTATACTTTTTACTTGCGTGAACTGAGTTTAAGTGATATGTGTCATTTGCACAAATTGACAAAATAGCAATCAAAAAGTAATATTTTTATAATATAACATGTTAACGACACTCGTATCGCTGGACTCACCGTATGAGATGCCCACGCCTGGCAAGTCCTGCCTGATGCGGTTTTGTTTTGGTGCCCTTTGTATTCGTACCCTTTGGGTGTTTTTACGCATTCCAAAGGGACTGTAACACCACCAACAACAATGACAACAATAACATAAAAGTCAACCCACGGAAAAAACAAATAACAGTGAGAATCAGAGGGCAAATAACAGTTGCGGCTTGGTTTGAGCAAGGATGATGGTCTATGTTCAATGGAATTTTTTTGTTTGTTTCCCAAGCTTTGCTATCCTCACACCCAAATCCCAAAACAGTTTCTCCTTGGATCTGGACGAATCACAGGAAAGAACAAATTGATTGCCAAAAATGTGGAAATCCAGATTTCCATGGATATCCTACACACCGGAGTATGGTTAGTAATTGTATACATTAGCTGCTGAGAAAATTAACTAATATCGTGATCAATGTCGTTTCGCTGTCGTGGCATGTTAATGAATTGCTTGCATTGGGTGTCAATACCATTTTGGGGCCGGCATGCTGGCATGGACTATGATTGTATGCTAATGAATAATTATAATTAGGTATTTTCAATTAAATGTTTGTAGGAATGTTATTAAATATGAAAATACACCCACCTTCTTCACAATGGACTCCTTTATAGCCAGGAACACAAGTACAGGTGTACCTATTGATGTCGTCTATGCACGTGGCACCGTTCATACATGGATTGCTGTCGCATTCATTAATATCTGCAATAATAAATTCATACAGATTTCTTAATACATTTGTACAAATGAATCAGCATTGTGCAAGGTTTTATTTAAAAAAATTAACCGCACTGCCGCCACCTTTTAGAGCCGTACTGAAATGCCTGTCTTTGTAATTTTCTAATGGAACTCGATAAATTTATTCCATATTTTGTTTGTTCTAACTGAGCATCACCATTATGTTTAACAGTTATCGTAGTGGTGACGGAATCCTAACAACAAATCTAATGAGGTGTTGAAATGCTGAGAAACATACTTTGAGAAACATCTTAACACAAACTGGCCAAGATCAGACGAAGCACTTGACAACATTCCAGATAACATCCCTGGACTGGTTGGACCACCATTCTCACTAGAGGAGGTACAGAAGGCTGTCAAAGCAATGAAGTCAAGATAACATCCCTGGACTGGTTGGACCACCATTCTCACTAGAGGAGGTGCAGAAGGCTGTCAAAGCAATGAAGTCAAGATAACATCCCTGGACTGGTTGGACCACCATTCTCAACAGAGGAGGTACAGAAGGCTGTCAAAGCAATGAAGTCAAGATAACATCCCTGGACTGGTTGGACCACCATTCTCAACAGAGGAGGTGCAGAAGGCTGTCAAAGCAATGAAGTCAAGATAACATCCCTGGACTGGTTGGACTACCATTCTCAACAGAGGAGGTACAGAAGGCTGTCAAAGCAATGAAGTCAAGATAACATCCCTGGACTGGTTGGACCACCATTCTCAACAGAGGAGGTGCAGAAGGCTGTCAAAGCAATGAAGTCAAGATAACATCCCTGGACTGGTTGGACCACCATTCTCAACAGATGAGGTACAGAAGGCTGTCAAAGCAATGAAGTCAAGGAAAGATAACATCCCTGGACTGGTTGGACCACCATTCTCAACAGAGGAGGTGCAGAAGGCTGTCAAAGCAATGAAGTCAAGGAAAGATAACATCTCTGGACTGGTTGGACCACCATTCTCAACAGAGGAGGTGCAGAAGGCTGTCAAAGCAATGAAGTCAAGATAACATCCCTGGACTGGTTGGACCACCATTCTCACTAGAGGATGTACAGAAGGCTGTCAAAGCAATGAAGTCAAGGAAAGATAACATCCCTGGACTGGTTGGACCACCATTCTCAACAGAGGAGGTGCAGAAGGCTGTCAAAGCAATGAAGTCAAGGAAAGATAACATCTCTGGACTGGTTGGACTACCATTCTCAACAGAGGATGTACAGAAGGCTGTCAAAGCAATGAAGTCAAGATAACATCCCTGGACTGGTTGGACCACCATTTTCAACAGAGGAGGTGCAGAAGGCTGTCAAAGCAATGAAGTCAAGATAACATCCCTGGACTGGTTGGACCACCATTCTCACTAGAGGATGTACAGAAGGCTGTCAAAGCAATGAAGTCAAGATAACATCCCAGGACTGGTTGGACCACCATTCTCAAGATTGGCTGCGGTGATGGCTTCGGTGTACGACTTAGTAGTGTGAATATGTTTAAAAATAGAATTGACAGATATTTGATAAGGGCAGGCTACACATAGACGAGAAAATTGCTGGACTCTCGATAAGCCAATGGCTTCCTTGTCCACTTGCCATCTGGAACTTGTTGTTTGGGATGGCAATCTTGTTAAATTTGATACTATCTGGAGAGAGGCATTGTGGAAGATGTTGAGGTATATTGAGGTGGATCCCAAGATTACATAACTAATTGAAACTATGCATGATAATGTTGAATGTGCAGTCGTCATCAATGGTCAACTGACAGAATGGTTTATAGTGGAAATAGGAGTGAGACAGGGCTGTTTGTTATTACCTATCCTGTTCAGTTTGTTCCTGGAGTTCATTATGGCAGACCTGAAGAGTTTATGCAAGGAGTTCAAGTTAGACACCAACCTCAGCTTTGATATCAGATATGCAGATGACATAACAACTATGTCCACTATGTTTGAGAAGTTACAACGCTCAACTGAACTACAAGCTGCTTGTAGGAAATGGGGTATGAAAATCAACTACTCCAAATGCAACATCATCATTTCATTGGAGAAGCATATTACTCTGGAAGGCAAATAACTCGAGACTGTGGGAGAGTTCTGCTTCTTTGGAAGCATAATACCATCTACATAGAGAGAAGTTAGTCGATCCATACACATAGCATTTGGACTCAGATATGGCATATTTTCCAACAGAAGCTCCTCAACCAGACTGAAAGCCAGATTATATGGAGCCCTTATACTGCCAATAGCAATCTATGATGCGGGCGCTGAGACGCTACGATCACAGAGGTTTTTTAGATGCGCTGCCTGCAGGCTATTAAAGTTACCAGGGTGGACAGACTACAAAATATACAATCAGAGAGGACACCTTTACCCCTGAATCTATCACAGATGTCATCAGACACAGGTGGTTTGGGCATGTTTGCCATATTCAAAGAGATAACATTGTTAGGCAAGCATACAAACAAGACTTCAAAGGACAGCGGAAGAGAGGAAGACCACTGATGAGGTGGAGTGACCAGGTCAGGAATAACACTGGGCTCTCACTACAGACATAAACAGAACAAAATGTAGGGTACAACTTCCCGGAGGACAGAGAGTGATCACTATGGTCTATGCTTTTAAGTCAAGTCAGTAAGTCAAGCATATTTTTTACAAAAGAATTACAGTAGTACCTGCCTTCAACGGACCCTCCGATGAGCGGACACCTGCTATGGCGGGACACTTTCTCAATGTACGGACTGTTTTACCATGTTAATGTCCCTCTGATGAGGGGACACCTGGTGAACGCGGACAGCGGACAGGATATTTTGGTTTTCTGTCCCTGCTAAGGTGGACAGTAATCATTATTTTTGTAATTTTTTCTCTCGAAATATTTGATTTCCAAAATGACGACGGACAAACAGCACGGTGTAGTGGAAAAAACGTTATATCGCGAATTCGGATATAAGGCTGTTGGTCGTGGACCCCGATTTTCTGCCACCGGGGGAAATGCCAAATGGGCCTGCTTAAACCTACTTAGAATTGCTTTGACAATTCTCAAGAAACAGGTGAACAATGTAAATGCCAATGAACGACTGTCAACAAGTTGTTTGTTTGGCGCTGCCGCCGACATCAATCGCTGATGTTGGCTTCGTTTTTAGGCGGTTTGAAATTGCAATCGAGATTCACAAATACCCCTTGCATAAGAATGAGGTAAACAGTCTTAAATGCAATTTAGTATGCAGTACTAATATGACACTGGGATGAAATGGCATGCCTCCAATCTAAACGACGCGAAACCAACATGCCAAATGCCAAAGCCAAAGGCGCTACCGGTACGCGAAAATACGAATTCGTCATCCGCATATGAAACGACGAATCGATGCTAAGTCGTGCATCATAAATTTATGCTTCGGTCGAGATTAGTTGAAAATTGAGGTGAAACGATTATTAATTCTGCCTATTGTCGTTTTCTATATTTAATCAGCTTACATACTGCGTGTGTCAACTCATATACGTTTTCGGCTGCTCAAATCCAGGTTATTATTTTCGAATCGTGGGCCTATTAGTTCAGTACAGTCATCATAGTTCCATAACGGTATATGTACATGTATTTTATTCAGTTAACCATTAAACAGGGTGTAACATTTAAAAATAATACACGTTGATGGTAGTTGACTCGTTTAATAAGCTCTATAAACTGCATATTGCCGTATAAGACAGTGCTGCAAGCACACTGTGGCTTCGACAGCGTTCTTGGACTTGGAGCAGCGGGCGGTGATCGCTGTTGGTTAGTAGCACCCTGGTGGCAGACATGGGAACACCTAACACGCCTTATTTCAGCCCTCCACTCCAGCATGCCTGTCCCTCCGATGAGGGGACACCTGCCATGTAGGGACACTTTTGCTTGGATACAGAAGTGTCCGTTGAAGGCAGGTACTACTGTACTACTTAATATAATATAATTTATGGCCAAATAAAATAGCATTGCAATTACTTGAATTAATTATTATAGTTGGGTTTTTACTATTATGATCGATATTCCCATTTTAGTAGTTATCTAGAGTAGTATTTTTAGTGTAATTCCTTCTGCAACTGGACATATACCCATAACAATAAAATATGATTTATCTAATCAATCACACTGTTCCAAGCCAGATGGCAATAACTGATACTGCAGTACTGGCCACATGTAGAACCCTTTAAAAATAGGGATGGTTTGTGTTTACACACTACAGGCATATCACTTCCCATACTATATATGATAGAACGCCTCAATGTATTGACACATATTAAACCACAACTTGGTTGTTAATTCACCTTCACGACACATGGGAATGTCACAATTCTCCCAATTCTTGGCAGGATCCATCGTGTAGCACCATGGCTTCACACCTTGGCAATGTTCTACGTCAGTGTTAGTGCAGTAGTTGCTTCGGTTGTGTACCTCGCAGTACGGGTGTCTGTGAGGCTGTGGAGAAAAGGACGACAACATAAACCAAAGTGGGCTATAAACAGTCCACTGTCATAACCTGTTGCAACGGATCATACTTTTTACTTGTACAAACTGAGTTCAAGTGATATGTGTCATTTTGCACAAATTGACAAAACAGCAATAAAAAAGTAATATTTTTATATTATACAGTCCACTTTGCAATAATACGTCATTTATTTGGCCCTTTTCAATCTCTACTACATCGGACTTGTGTTGGTTATTGCATAAATATTTTTATATTATGATATGTTAATGACACCGTTTGAGATGCCCACGTTTTACTCACTGTTTGAGATGCCCACGCCTGGCATGTCCTGCCTGATGCGGTTTTGTTTTGGTGACCTTTGTATTGGTACCCTCTGGATGTTTTTAAACATTCCAAAGGGACTATAAATAAAATCAACATCAATGACAGCGACACAAGTCATCCCACGGAAACAACAAATGACAGTATCATACGTAGCATGTAAGTGAACTGTTTGCATTGGATGTCAATACCATTTTGGGTCCAGCATGTTGCATGAACTACCAGTATGATTGTATGCTAGTTATTGTAAAAGTGAAAGTGGATGCATGCACGGTTGTTGATATATTGATTAATAAACTAAATGTTTTTAACTTGGCCTACTTTACTCTGCATTGGATTTGTGTTGTTAACTGCATTTCATTCTATGAATTTATAATTAAATGTTGGCAAGCATCTTATTAAATATGAAAACATACCCACCTTCTTCGCAATTGACTCCATTGTAATCAGGAACACAAGTACAGGTGTACTTATTGACGTTGTCAACACACGTGGCACCATTCATACATGGATTGCTGTTGCACTCTTGAATATCTGGAATGATAATTTATCTAATTTTTTTAAATAAATTTACCATGGAGTAAAAGAAATAAGAAATATTCCATGATATATTCAAGTACATAAATTATCTTCATATTTTGTCATGCTGAAAACAAGAACTCTTCATAAAACAGTCATTCAAATATGCATATTATTGTATAAATTGGGTACTTATAATGAAATGTTTGTAAAGTTTTGCTAAATATAAAAATACACCCACCTTCTTCACAGTTGACTCCATTGTAGCCAGGAACACAAGTACAGGTGTACTTATTGATGTCTTCATTACACGTGGCACCATTCATACACGGATTGCTGGCACACTCTTGAATATCTGAATTGATAAATTTCAAATTACTTCACAAAACAAAAAACAGGTTGTTTAATTGTTAAATAAACTCCTAGACTTTTTGCATTCATTCCTCGACATAGACAACATCCGAATCATACGGCTTCTACTATAGGAAACAAAGTCAACATCACTAATATGAGCTGACATATGTATAAAAACAGATATCCAGCCACATTCATGATCTGTGATATAGGATTGACTGATATTGGCAGACCTCAGATACCCACCTTCTTCACAGTTGACTCCATTGTAGCCAGGAACACAAGTACAGGTGTACTTATTGATGTCGTCATTACACGTGGCACCATTCATACATGCATTGCTGGCACACTCTTTAATATCTGGAATGATATACATAAATTCAATGAACACAAATCATTTTGATATTTCTTCATGCTAGAAAACAAAAACTAAACAGGAAACAAGAAACAGTTCGTAAAATTTGCATAATTGGCTATTGCATGAATTGGGTATTTTTAATTAAAGCTGCCGCCTGAATTCAAATTTTCAACACAGGCCCCCAATTCCTTTTGTATATGAAAGACCATTCAATTCCATACATTTCTTACTTATGGTGTCTAACATCAAAACAAATGGTTTAAAAATATACTTGAAAAATAATACTACAGTAAAAACTGTCTTCGAGTACACCTGTCCATAACTAACACCTGTCGACAACAAACACTTTTGAAATTCCCACCCACCTTCTTCACAATGGAGTCCATTGTAGCCAGGAACACAAGTACAGGTGTACTTATTGATGTCTTCATTACACGTGGCACCATTCATACACGGATTGCTGGCACACTCTTGAATATCTGAAATGATAAATTTCAAATTACTTCACAAAACAAAAAACAGGTTGTTTAATTGTTAAATAAACTCCTAGACTTGTTGCATTCATTCCTCGACATAGACAACATCCGAATCATACGTCTTCTACTATAGGAAACGAAAGTCAACATCACTAATATGAGCTGACATATGTATGAGCTGACATATGTATAAAAACAGATATCCAGCCACATTCATGATCTGTGACATAGGATTGACTGATATTGGCAGACCTCAGATACCCACCTTCTTCACAGTTGACTCCATTGTAGCCAGGAACACAAGTACAGGTGTACTTATTGATGTCTTCATTACACGTGGCACCATTCATACACGGATTGCTGGCACACTCTTGAATATCTGAAATGATAAATTTCAAATTACTTCACAAAACAAAAAACAGGTTGTTTAATTGTTAAATAAACTCCTAGAATTTTAGCATTCATTCCTCGACATAGACAACATCCGAATCATACGGCTTCTACTATAGGAAACAAAAGTCAACATCACTAATATGAGCTGATATATATGTATAAAAACAGATATCAAGCCACATTCATGATCTGTGACATAGGATTGACTGATATTGGCAGACCTCAGATACCCACCTTCTTCACAGTTGACTCCATTGTAGCCAGGAACACAAGTACAGGTGTACTTATTGATGTCTTCATTACACGTGGCACCATTCATACATGCATTGCTGGCACACTCTTTAATATCTGGAATGATATACATAAATTCAATGAACACAAATCATTTTGATATTTCTTCATGCTAGAAAACAAAAACTAAACAGGAAACAAGAAACAGTTCGTAAAATTTGCATAATTGGCTATTGCATAAATTGGGTATTTTTAATTAAAGCTGCCGCCTGAATTCAAATTTTCAACACAGGACTACAATTCCTTTCGTATATGAAAGACCATTCAATTCCATACATTTCTTACTTATGGTGTCTAACATTAAAACAAATGGACTAAAAATATAATTGAAAAATCATACTACAGTAAAAACTGTCTTCGAGTACACCTGTCCATAACTAACACCTGTCGACAACAAACACTTTTGAAATTCCCACCCACCTTCTTCACAGTTGACTCCATTGTAGCCATGAACACAAGTACAGGTGTACTTATTGATGCCTTCATTACACGTGGCACCATTCATACATGGATTGCTGGCACACTCTTTAATATCTGGAATGATGAATTCATACAGATTTTTTAATAAGTTTACCATTGTGTACATGAAATTAGAAAATATTCCATTTTTATTTATGTACATAAATTATCTTAAAATGTTTTAATGTTGAAAACAAGAATTCTTCAGAAAAACTAAAAGAAAGTAATTCAAATATGCATTTTATTGTATGAATCGAGTATTTATAATTAAATGTCTGTAGGAATCTGATTCAGCCAAAAAGTCTATCGTCCTACGACCAAAACAAGTTGACAACAAAGGAATTTTCGACTCAGTCATCGAATCCATGTCCAGAGAGCAGAAAGATTTGTGGCTATGGATTGAGAATATGAAGGACAAGATGACAAACAAGGAGCTACAGAGAAGACAAAGTAAGATTCTGCACGAAATGCACAAGAGATCTCTGGAAAACTTGTCATTTCTGGACGATTCGGTCAAAGAGACAGAACTCTTCCATGACGGCCTGCAGATGTTTAAAGCCATTTGCCTGCTACAATGTTGACAACACTCTAAGCTGAAGGTGTACATCGAGTTTCAACATGTCACTGAGGACGAAGACAAAGTTTCGTCAAACGTAGTGAAACACCTTAAAAACTAATTCCAAGATCAAATAGAACACGGCATTGACATGTGTGAAGGCTCGTCAAAGTCGCTTGATTCCCAGTTACAACCAAAGAAATAGAGACTGCATTAGCGAGACTCAACGACAACAGGGCACGCATATATGACTTGATTCCAGGCGAACATCTGAAGTATGCACCTGCCGAACTTCCCAGACTTATCACCGACATGTTCATTGAAGTCATCAAGAAAACAGGGGTACAAAAAGTAGGCACAGAAGAAACCTGTCATACCGCTTGGTGCTCTGAAGAGCCTAAGACCAATAGTGCGGTTGACGACTCTACGAAAGACGTTATCTCTCATCACATTGCACCAGATTTCCGACCAGATGAATGACTTCCTTTCGCTAACCCAAAGCGGATTTAGACGTGGACGGTCAACAGGAGATGATGTATGGGGACATCAGTGGCTCGCTGCAATGCCAATGATACAACTACGTGACTGGAATAATGAGTAGCGACTTATCACGTGTGTTCGATACAATCCTTCAAAATAAACTCCTAGACATTTTGCATTTATTCCTCGACATAGACAACATCCGAATCATACGGCATCTACTATAGGAAACGAAAGTCAACATCACTAATATGAGCTGACATATGTATAAAAACAGATATCCAGCCACACTCATGATCTGTGATATAGGATTGACTGATATTGGCAGACCTCAGATACCCACCTTCTTCACAGTTGACTCCATTGTAGCCAGGAACACAAGTACAGGTGTACTTATTGATGTCTTCATTACACGTGGCACCATTCATACATGCATTGCTGGCACACTCTTTAATATCTGGAATGATATACATAAATTCAATAATCACAAATTATTTTTATATTTCTTCATGCTAGAAAACAAAAACTAAACAGGAAACAGTTCGTAAAATTTGCATAATTGGCTATTGCATGAATTGGGTATTTTTAATTAAAGCTGCCGCCTGAATTCAAATTTTCAACACAGGACTACAATTCCTTTTGTATATGAAAGACCATTCAATTCCATACATTTCTTGCTTATGGTGTCTAACATAAAAACAAATGGCTTAAAAATATAATTGAAAAATCATACTACAGTAAAAACTGTCTTCGAGTACACCTGTCCATAACTAACACCTGTCGACAACAAACACTTTTGAAATTCCCACCCACCTTCTTCACAATGGAGTCCATTGTAGCCAGGAACACAAGTACAGGTGTACTTATTGATGTCTTCATTACACGTGGCACCATTCATACATGGATTGCTGGCACACTCTTGAATATCTGAAATGATAAATTTCAAATTACTTCACAAAACAAAAAACAGGTTGTTTAATTGTTCGGATTCTGTGACAATGTGAAACTGAAACGTTTTATCATAACATTAATAACCAGGTTTATTATTTACAGTGTAGCCAACAAGAGTGCTCCCAACCACTGTCATCATCAAGTTTTGCTCATATGAGCTCTTGTTTTTGCAGGACCCTGATATGTTACACTTGGCCGTCGCTCTCAACATCGCCAGTTGTAGGATGTTTTGATGCAGCCATCCTTTTTTCAGATCAGAGTCAGTGTTTATGACAGGTTACACATCTACTTCCTGTGTGGGATCTTCTACTTCCCCTGGTATAGACACCAGTTAGAAGGGATTTTCTACTTCCCCTGGTATAGACACCGGATAGAAGAGATCTTCTATTTCCCCTGGTATAGACACCGGGTAGAAGGGATTTTCTACTTCCCCTGGTATAGACACCAGGTAGAAGGGACCTGGTTTTAGGTTTTAGTGTTTCATTCGAAAGACACAGGCAAATTGGGGTGAACTAAACTGAGGTGGATTCAAAACCCAGTCCTCCCTCGGCACATTGTGACACTCTGACCGCTGTGCTACCTACACACACTCAGACATAAACATTCACAATAAATCTGCAACGTTGACATAGTCACCTTCACAAGTCTTCTTATTGTTGCCCACAACAAAGCCAACTGTGCACTGAGAGCATTCTGTCCTGTTAGATGTCCAAGTGTAGTGAGTGCACTGCACACAGTTGGTTGGACAGG
Organism: Lamellibrachia columna; assembly: GCA_963662155.1. NCBI lineage: Eukaryota > Metazoa > Annelida > Polychaeta > Sabellida > Siboglinidae > Lamellibrachia > Lamellibrachia columna. Next base: position 5,367,654 of record OY759269.1, read on the forward strand.
CTGTCAACAGTCACCAACCCATGTTTACATACATGCATCACAGAATATGTGTCATAGTATCTTTCTTACCCATCTACCTCCATTTCACATCCAATACAGGCTCCCTCTTTTCTACAGTCGCACGATCTCTATCATAAACTGGGACGACTGGTCATGTGTGGTAGTGGTGGCAGGTGTGGTAGTGGTGGTGGCAGGTGTGGTAGTGGTGGGTGTGATAGTGGTGGTGGTGCATGTGGTAGTGGCGGGTGTGATAGTGGTGGTGGTGGGTGTGATAGTGGTGGTGGTGGGTGAGGTAGTGGTGGTGGTGGGTATGGTAGTGGTGGTGGTGGGTGTGACAGTGGTGGTGGTGGATGTAATAGTGGTGGTGGTGAGTGTGATAGTGGTGGTGGTGGGTGTGGCAGTGGTGGGTGGTGGTGGGTGTGATAGTGGTGGTGGTGAGTGTGATAGTGGTGGTGGTGGATGTAATAGTGGTGGTGATGAGTGTGATAGTGGTGGTGGTGGATGTAATAGTGGTGGTGGTGGTGAGTGTGATAGTGGTGGTGTTGGGTGAGGTAATGGTGGGCGTGGTAGTGGTGGTGGTGGGTGTGATAGTGGTGGTGGTGGATGTAATAGTGGTGGTGGTGAGTGTGATAGTGGTGGGTGTGGCAGTGGTGGGCGTGGTAGTGGTGGTGGTGGTGGGTGTGATAGTGGTGGTGGTGGGTGTGACAGTGGTGGTGGGTGTGATAGGGGTGGTGGTGGGTGTGGTAGTCGTGTGGTGGGTGGGAATGTGGTGGTGGTGGGTGTGGTCATGGTGGGTGTGGTAGTCGTGGTTATGATAGTGGTGGTGGATGTGATAGTGGTGGTGGTGGGTGGGTAATGGTGATGGGTGTGATAGTTGTGGTGGGTGTGGTAGTGGTGGTGGTGGGTGTGGTAATGGTGATGGGTGTGATAGTGGTGGTGGGTGTGATAGGGGTGGTGGTGGGTGTGATAATGGTGGTGGTGGGTGTGGTAGTGGTGGTGGGTGTTGTAGTGGTGGTGGGTGATAGGGGTGGTGGTGGGTATGATAGTGGTGGCGGTGGGTGTGATAGTGATGGTAGTGGGTGTGATAGTGGCGGTGGGGTCGGGTGTGATGGGGTGGTGGTGGGTGTGGTAGTGGTGGTGGTGGGTGTGATAGTGGTGGTGGTGGGTGTGATAGTGGTGGTGGTGGGTGTGATAATGATGGTGGTAGGTGTGATAGTGGTGGTGGGTGTGTTAGTGGTGGGTGTGATAGTGGTGGTGGTGGTGGGTGTGATAGTGGTGGTGGTGGATGTGATAGTGATGGGTGTGATAGTGGTGGTGGGTGTGATATGGGTGGTGGGTGTGTTAGTGGTGGGTGTCATAGTGGTGGTGGAGGGTTTGATAGTGGTGGTGGTGGATGTGATAGTGGTGGTGGTGGGTGTGATAGTGATGGTGGTGTGTGTGATAGTGGTAGTGGCGGGTGTGCTAGTGGTGGTGGTGGGTGATAGTGATGGTGGTGGGTGTGATGGTGGTAGTGGCGGGTGTGCTAGTGGTGGGTGTGATATTGATGGTGGTGGATGTGATAGTGGTGGTGGTGGGTGTGATAGTAATGGTGGTGGGTGTGATAGTGGTAGTGGCGGGTGTGCTAGTGGTGGTGGTGGGTATGATAGTGGTGGTGGTGGATGTGATGGTGGTGGTGGGTGTTATAGTGACGGTGGTGGGTTTGATAGTGGTAGTGGCGGGTGTGCTAGTGGTGGTGGTGGGTGTGATAGTGGTAGTGGCGGGTGTGCTAGTAGTGGTGGTGGGTGTGATAGTGGTGGTGGTGGATATGATGGTGGTGGTGGGTGTTATAGTGACGGTGGTGGGTTTGATAGTGGTAGTGGCGGGTGTGCTAGTAGTGGTGGTGGGTGTGATAGTGATGGTGGTGGGTGTGGTAGGGTTGGGTATTGCCAAACATTTTGTATCGTGATATATCGCGATACAAAGGATCACTATCGCAATATATTGTGGGTTTTTTGGTTAAGCTATAAAACGGCTTAACCTGTTGCGTTATATTGTATTGTAACATGCCTGACTGATATTTATGTTAAATAATAATTGTACAACTGTTTTAATCTGTAGAAGTAATTTTTTTTTATTTTAAACAGTTAACCAGAGTAGTAAATGTGGAAAATACAAAGAATGTGTAATATGTTTAATTATATGCATAGCATTAAGTAAAAATTAAAACACAAATACAACCTGTCTGGAATACATGAACTTAAACTCTGAGAATAAATTACTTAAACCTGAACCATGAACAAATGACAATAATAAAGATTAGTGACTGAATCTGTTCAGTCATAACTTATTAAGCTCACTTTTGACAAGTTGGAAATACACAAATTGTAATATATAGTAGGCTATATAATTATCTGGTATCGACTACAATACGCTAACTCATTTGTACAATTTTTTTATTTAGTTTCGGTGAAATCATAGAACAAACTATGAAGTTAATTTTAATGGGATCTTTACTTTCTGCCACCAAGACAGTGCCACCCAGATAACGCAAAATTCGTAAATGTGCATTTACCCGATGCTGGGGTAATTGACAATTTAGATTTTGACACAGTTACCTGCACAAGTCTTGTCATCATCCTTGACACCAAAGCCATCATTACACTGAGAACATTCTGCTCTGTCTACATCAGTGTTGTAGGTAGCCTCCTTGCAGTCAACTGGCCACGCTGCAAACAAAGCAGTCATTATTCTCAGTCATTATACTCTCTCAAATCAAAAGAAGTTTTACAAATGCACGATTAAAATTTTTCTCTGTAATTATCTCTACCTTTAATTACCATGTTGATATAATTCAACAAACTAGAAATAGTAACGTGTTCAAGAAAGTAATTCTTATTGACAAACAACTAACAAAGGGAAATTACTTCATCAGACCAGATTATTATCAGACCTTCAGGGTAATTACATATCAGTCTTACAAGCGTGACTGACTAAGCTCCTTGCAAAAATCATTACTGCCATAGCATGGTCCATTCGTTTGAGTAAAATAATTTGTTAATGCAAATAAAAGAGCATTTTGTTCTTTCATCTGCGTAACATCAGCTCTTCTTTTGTTCATTTAGCAAGGTAATCATTACAGTGAATCTCGGAAGTTCACCGCGAAACACTGCCATTTGGTAGTAGTTCTGGATTACTTGCACCCCACATGGTGGCATCATTGTGCTCACTATGTCTATGGATACAGCTAGCTGTCACTCCGAGTCTGTCTTTGGATACAGCTAGCTGTCACTCTGAGTCTGTCTTTGGATACAGCTAGCTGTCACTCTGAGTCTGTCTTTGGACACAGCTAGCTGTCACTCTGAGTCTGTCTTTGGATACAGCTAGCTGTCACTCTGAGTCTGTCTTTGGACACAGCTAGCTGTAACTCTGAGTCTGTCTTTGGACACAGCTAGTTGTCACTCTGAGTCTGTCTTTGGACACAGCTAGCTGTCACTCTGAGTCTGTCTTTGGACACAGCTAGCTGTCACTCTGAGTCTGTCTTTGGACACAGCTAGCTGTTACTCTGAGTCTGTCTTTGGACACAGCTAGCTGTCACTCTGAGTTTGTCTTTGGACACAGCTAGCTGTCACTCTGAGTTTGTCTTTGGACACAGCTAGCTGTCACTCTGAGTCTGTCTTTGGACACAGCTAGCTGTCACTCCGAGTCTGTCTTTGGATACAGCTAGCTGTCATTCTGAGTCTGGAGATGCGTCACACTTCATTAATCTCGTTAATAATTTTTATCATCTGGACCAGGAGTGATTCACTCTCATCAGTGATTTCAAGAGAACAATTTACCTCTCCTTTATTATAAACAGATCATTATATAAAAAGACCAAACCTTCGAACAGGTACTGGTTGTCTACTCACTTATATTTAAACAGAAGTTGTAACTTTAATTATTACGCGCCAGTGCTTACAGTTTTAATAACAATAGAGATGTTTTGACAACATTGATAACTTGCTAATGGTAAAAAAACATCATCCAAGAATTCATAAACAAATATAACCCCCAAATTCTCAAAACAGAAGAAAACAAATTATTACTTAAAATGTGCCTAATTTGATTTATTTGTGCCAAAAATTATTTCACTCACCAACACAAGTCTTTGTATTGCTGTTGTAGACAAACAGTTTCTATCCTATTCATTTCAAAACTGAAGCTTATGAAATTCCTGATTCAACACAATTATTTAATAATTTTGCAAAATGTGCCAATTATATATGCTTAAAGAGAACTCATTACATTACATGGTTTTTGATTCTGACATGATGATTTTCTGTCAAAAAGCAGAATACACAAATTGTGTTCTATAAATACTGAATCATGTCCAATGTGACTTGACTCACCAACACAAGTTTTTTCTTTGTTATTGAAGGCAAACTGTGTCTTGCACCTATCAGGATCACATTTTGATGCTCCATTTGTGTGGCAGGTTTTGCAGTTTGAGGCACAGGCTGCAACAAATCGTCCAGTTCTCATGAGAAAAACTTTAAAATACTTAATTACGTTAGATTAACATCACAGCCACCAAACTATACATGCAGAAAGACTACATGACATTGAAGTGAAAAGATTTGTTAGATTTATAATTCACATTGAATGAACTAGACGCCCGGATTCATTAACACAAACATACAGTACACAGAAGCAGCGTGGCAAGCTTGACACTCCCCCCATACCCCTAACACCTATCCTAGGCCAGAATTTCACATTGGCCGCCTCAGCACAGAATACAGGAGTTATCTTTGACAACCCAGACAGCTTCAATCATTTAGTTCTAATCTACTTTTTGTTCCCAATGTTAACACAAACATCAAAACGAGACCTTTCCAAGTTGCCGCACCACCTCTGTGGCACTCACTCCCTGTTAGCTAAGTTGGCAGGAAATATAATAACATTTCCCAGTCGATTAAAAAACCCACCTTTAAAATCGCTTATTCTCCATTGTTCTTTAGCATACCGATCCACCTGTTCACAATTGGAATTGCTAACCGATTAGAAACTGCCTAACCCTTTTGTTTTGGCATGCTGCTGAGCTTTGGTTTCCCAAGCATATTAGTGCAATAGAAATGTCTTTATTGTATTGTGTATTATTTATACGTTCTTCAGTAATTTGTTTTCTTCGATAATCAACATCCACAATCTCGATATGATTACATATTTTGTTTCATTGTGCCGTCTTTCATCAATCCACAAACATGACTGTATATGACAAAGATTAGCTTGACACAGTTACCTCCGCAAGTCTTGTCATCATCCTTGACACCAAAGCCATCCTTACACTGAGAGCACTCTGCCCTGTTGGTGGAAGTGTTATACTTGCATGCTTCACAGTGATCAGGCCAGGCTGCAAACAATAGTCATCATACTAGGGCAGAAACAGACAATTCTGGATTCAATGCAATTATTATACAATTCTGCTAAATTTTTCAACTATATATGTGACGCGATCTGGGGAAATCAGGCTTAAGTGCCAAACGTTTCATTTTGATATTAAGTCTTTTTCTGAAAGCACTGTTATCACCGATTCCAGAAGTGTTTAAATTATGACTCTAGCTTAAATAATAGCAAAGTTATGCTTATTTAAAGACCATGGGAGCAAAAAACACAAAGCGGAGAAAATCTACTTCAAAGTTGACAAAGAAAAACCAAAGAAATTCATAGCTCAAAATGTATTCAAAACATCACAAGTGAAACAAAATGCAAATGTTTGATCACATATACTATTATAAACAACATATACTATTATAAACAACATGAATTATTAAAATCAAAGTTACAAGGCATTTTGCAGAGTTTAGTACAGCATACAAATGGCATGTAATTGCAAGTACATTATTGGGCTTGGTGATCACATTGGAATGACCTGATAATACATACCAAAATATATATACATCTGCAACAGTTACAACAATGCAGATACATCAATGTACTAGTATTATTGTACAATTACATAAATTTATCTACATCCTATTTATTATGTACACCTAATAGTTACTATATCTTGTATCGACTTATCTACATGCATAACACAATTTGTTTACACAAGTTGCCAACCGGACATAAGATCATCATTTCTTTGGTTTGTCCACTGTTGGTAGTGGTGCTACAACATCTTGGTATTGGTGAGGCAGAAACTCTCTTATTTCATCATGTAAATACCACTGTCGCTCATGCGAGAGACCAGGGGGCACAATTACCTCAGGCATTTCATTAACATCTAGGTGTCGTGTTGTCTGCTTCGCCAGGTCAGATTTTAGTTCTTCAGTATTACTATACTGTTTATGTGTAACAGTTGTTGAAGCTGTGAACTTGAAATAATGAAACCTCCTGATTTTATCAAACCTTTTGAAATACTTCGCCAAAAATGATGAGAAATTGTAAATAGGGACAAACACTTCTCCCTGTTCATTACCGCAAAGCTGAGCCACATTAACCTTGGAGCTGGTTCGCACAACCTCTGATATGTCTGACAAGCAGTTCACTTCTGATACCCGGAATGTTCTCTTGAATAAACCAAATGCCCAGTCTGGGCTAAATTTGGTGTGGCCTACTAAGAGAAAACTCAGAGTAGCAGAAACATGACGATCTGTCAGACATCTCCACATCAGATACCACAGAAAGTAGGTGTTTTTATTTTGACCACAACAGTTGTCAGCATGCAGATGTACATGTTTTTCTCCCATACCGTAGTTTTCAAAAAAGTAATGAAGGAGACTGATCACAGTATTGGCACCTTTCCCACATTGCACCGACTCGTCGATCAAGAAATTAACCTGGCAGGGAATGGCCTCACACATTACTCCAAAAATGCCACACTTTCTTGGCGTTTTAAAGTAAATCGGACCTGGTTGTAAGGGATTGCTTGGGAAATGGACTTGTTGAGCAAAATCCATAGAGTAGTGCCCTAACCCTTCAAATGTCACTGGCTGCTTTTTTACCAATTGCTTCACACCTTCTGCATCCTGTTTTGCCTGAGAACACACACCGTGATAAAACTCTTTTTCAGTCTTAGCTGTGGCCAAGTGATCTTGGGCTTTGAGGAATGCCTCACCCTTGACTTCATCAGACACATTTGTGGCCCTCGAAATCATAGTTACATTCTTCTGGCAAAACCAGCACAAATCCGTTCTCGGCCTCATGACAACTATAAACGGCACTAGCTGCCTCCACAAACGCCGAAATAGTACAAGTGAGCAAGCTCGAACATCAACTAGTTTACATGCATCAACATAGTTTTCATACACCATCTTCTTTGAGCAGTTAGATGGTAGTAACTTCAGGTCGTCCCTGGCATATCCAGGTACACGACCTGGTAAAGACATGGCGTGCGTCTCTGAATAGTTCACGATGAATGTTACCACATATTTTGTTTCATCAAAGGTAAGAGCATTCTTAGGCAGCTTCTTTGTCAGTTTATGGACCCTGGGACTGACTCCATTTAAACGATAGTGCTTTAACAGAGCAGTCAATTTGTCCTTAGAAACTGCATGCAAGAACATGAAAGTGTCCCGACAAATTAACTTGCCGTGGTGGTAGAAGTCAGTACGGTTTCTCTGCCGCTTGGTCTGGGCACTCTTCTTCTGTTTTTCTGTGTCTGCCGACAGGTGTGCGCCACAGGCTATCTTTGCCAGAATAGCAATGTCCTTTTCAGTTGATGACAGATCGATATACTGCAGGCGAGTTTCCATCAACAAGTCGCGACAGAACAGCGTCGAACATGGTACACCATCGTTGTGCTTGCATTTGCAAATGAAATGCCCAGACTCATCAGATGGCATGTTTTCGGCATCCATTCTCTGCATTGCCTTGGTGACTTCATCCACGATCACATTTTCTACAATAAAACACAAAACAAGTATAAATAATTATGCAATAGAAATTTATAACTCTGATGGAATGAGATGAGTGATGTTTTCATTGTTTTGGTAATTTAAGACATTAGAATAAAGAAACCGTAAAATCTTGATTCTAATTAATTTAGTCTTCTGGTTGTATTAGATCTTTCATCACTTAAAATTATAATTAATTTAGTCTTCTGAAAGTATTAGATCTTTTATCACTTACAATCTTGCTATTTGAAGAAACATAAACTTGAGTCATTTACAAGCAATAGCTCATGATGCTGACAAATAAAATTTAATAGTAAATAAAAAACATTAATAATAGAAATACAATTGTTTAACACACAAACCTTGTTTATTTGTTTCATCTGCCTCACTGCTCTCCATTCTCGGTCGCTTTGTTGACGAGTGTGGCTCGCTTCCTGGTTCGGAGATGGAGTCAGACTCAGTCTCAGTTTCACTGCGAGTTTGACTGTCTAAGTCGGTCTCAGAATCGTCATCACCGATAACAGGTGATACAAAATAGTCCAACACAACATTGTGTAGCTCGGATTCTTCGCTTGCTCGCAAGTTCACAGTGTTTAATTCGCTCAAACACTTTGCCACTTCTTCATCACGATTCGGCGGCAGTGGCCTCGACGTGGAAGCCATTTTGCAGACGGTCACCCCGTCGGTTCGATAATAAACTTGCTTCACTTGTACGATGTACAGCACAATAACTACACAATATTATTCATCAGTCTTTGGTGAAAGCAAACCTTCAAAAAGTAACAATTCGCGAAGACATATCAGCGGTGTTTTGTGCATTTAGTCGGACGTAAACAAAAGCTTCGATTCCTTTGTATCAATCATGCGCGAACTCTATAGTATGAACCACATTTCGCAAAGTAGTGCGCAGTAGGGTTGAGCTTCCGCGCCAGAAAATAGGCTTTAATTTGATACCAAAATTGATGTGTTCGGGTTATTTTGGTAAATTTTATCAAACCGAGAACCTGTCTATTGATTACGCAAATAATAAGCCCAAAACTCTAAAGCAATAGATCGACAGTGTCCTTTTAAAAGTACTTTTATTCAAGGTTTCCCGAACGAGTAGGAATACGAAAGTTTCTGGATATGAAGATAAGGCGTGTGTAATGATGAAATCGATGAGATCCCAAAATCGACCAAAATAATGTTTTTGTACTGTTTCGGTGCGTAGATCAAAATTTGTTTCAGCGACTTACGCCTGATTTCCCCAGATCGCGTCACATATGCTCATAGAGAACTCACATCACATGGTTTTTGATTTTGACATGGTGATTGGCTGTCAAAAAGTAGAATACACAAATTGTGCACAATTTCTATAAATACTGAATCATGTCCAATGTGACTTCACTCACCAACACAAGTTTTTTCTCTGTTATTGAAGGCAAACTGTGTCTTGCACGTATCAGGATCACATTTTGATGCTCCATTTGTGTGGCAGGTTTTGCAGTTTGAGGCACAGGCTGCAAAAAATCATCCAGTTTTCATGAGAAAAAGTTAAAAATACTTAATTATTTAAGATTAACATCACAGCCACCAAACTATACATGCAGAAAGACTACATGACATTGAAGTGAAAAGATTTGTTAGATTTATAATTCACATTGAATGAACAAGACGCCCGGATTCATTAACACAAACATACAGTACACAGAAGCAGCGTGGCAAGCTTGACACTCCCCCCATACCCCTGACACCTATCCTAGGCCAGAATTTCACATTGGCCGCCTCAGCACAGAATACAGGAGTTATCTTTGACAACCCAGACAGCTTCAATCATTTAGTTCTAATCTACTTTTTGTTCCCAATGTTAACACAAACATCAAAACGAGACCTTTCCAAGTTGCCGCACCACCTCTGTGGCACTCACTCCCTGTTAGCTAAGTTGGCAGGAAATATAATAACATTTCCCAGTCGATTAAAAAACCCACCTTTAAAATCGCTTATTCTCCATTGTTCTTTAGCATACCGATCCACCTGTTCACAATTGGAATTGCTAACCGATTAGAAACTGCCTAACCCTTTTGTTTTGGCATGCTGCTGAGCTTTGGTTTCCCAAGTATATTAGTGCAATAGAAATGTCTTTATTGTATTGTGTATTATTTATACGTTCTTCAGTAATTTGTTTTCTTCGATAATCAACATCCACAATCTCGATATGATTACATATTTTGTTTCATTGTGCTGTCTTTCATCAATCCACAAACATGACTGTATATGACAAAGATTAGCTTGACACAGTTACCTCCGCAAGTCTTGTCGTCATCCTTGACACCAAAGCCATCCTTACACTGAGAGCACTCTGCCCTGTTGGTGGAAGTGTTATACTTGCATGCTTCACAGTGATCAGGCCAGGCTGCAAACAATAGTCATCATACTAGGGCAGAAACAAAAATGTCTGTATTACTGGCTTTCAACTACTATCCAATTCATTTCAAAACTGAAGTTTAAGAAATTCCTGATTCAACACAATTATTATACAATTCTACAAAACGTACCTACTATATATGTTACAGTTACAGTAAGTCATTACGCGAAATGACTGGTTACACAGATTGACTGTAACATATATACTCAAAGAGAACTCATTACATCAAATGATTCTTGATTCCAACATGGCGATTGGCTGTAAAAAAAGTAAAATGCACAAATTGTGCGCAATTTCTACAAATACTGAATCATGTCCAATGTGACTTGACTCACCAACACAAGTTTTTTCTTTGTTATTGAAGGCAAACTGTGTCTTGCACCTATCAGGATCACATTTTGATGCTCCATTTGTGTAGCAGGTTTTGCAGTTTGAGGCACAGACTGTAACAAATCGTCCAGTTCTCATGAGAAAAACTTAAAAATACTTAATTACATAACAACAACATCACAGCCACCAAGCTCTACAGACTCCACATTTCACATGACAGCCAGGCATAGAATTTTATAATAGAAAGACTACATGAAATTGAAGTGAACAGATGTTGTTGGATTTATGATTCAAATTGAATGGACTAGACCCCCCCCGATTCATACAGTACACAGAAGCAGTGTGGCAAATTTGACAGTCCCCCCAACACCTGTCCTGAGCCAGAATTTCATATCGGCTGCTTCAGCACAAAATTTAAGAGTTATCTTTGAGGACAATTTAAATTTTAGACAGCATATTTCCCAAACATTTTACAACTTCTAAAATCACTGCACTGGCTCCCTGTCAGATATCACGTTATTTTTAAGATCTGTACTTGAACATATTTGCATTTACTTGTCACTCTTGCAAGACAACCCAGGCAGTTTCAGTCATCAAGTTCTAATCTATTTTTCGTTCCCAATGTTAACACAAACGCCAATGGGGAAGAAAAGGGGGAAGACCAAGGAAGGTGTGGCTTGATAACATCAAAGATCTCAAGGAGACAACCCAGGACTGAGATTGTTGGCCACAGATGGTTAATGATTAATCCACACGTGCACCCCAACGATCGTCTCAGTGAAGGGTTGAGAGATACTATATAATATGATATTACCATAACACTATGCACCTTTAATGATTAAAATGTGTAAGTATGTGCATATGTGTACATGAATGTGTGAGAATGTATGTGTACATGAATGTGTGAGAATGTATGTGTACATGAATGTGTGAGAATGTATGTGTACATAAATGTGTGAGAATGTATGTGTACACTTACGTATAAAATATTAATTAACATTTTTATATAGTCACCTGCACAAGTCTTATCACTGTCCTTGATACCAAAGCCATACTTGCACCAGGAGCACTCTGTCCTGTCATTGGCAAGTCTGTAATAGCACCTACGACAGTAGGCTGGACACACTGCGAACACATCACAAAACATCTTCATCATACGCCTACATACTTTGGATAATCTCAAAGCATCAATGTAAGACACAACATTAAATCAGTTTTATGGCAGGAGATAGCAGCGATTTTGAAAAAAATATGAATTACAATAGAATTTGACATAATCACCTGCACAAGTGTTGATATTGCCCTTGTCCTTCATAGTAAAGCCTTTCTTGCACCAGGAGCACTCTGTCCTGTCATTGGCAAGGCTGTAATAGCAGCTGCCACAGTTGGGTGTACACGCTGCAAGAACATCACGTAACATCTTCAACATAACATACTGCCCTAATCAGCATACATGACCTCATAAGCGTACATGACCAAGTAAGCATACATGACCTAATAAGCGTACATGACCTAAGCATACATGACCTAATAAGCATATGACCTAATAAGCGTACGACCTAGTAAGCGTACATGACCTAGTAAGCGTACATGACCTAATAAACGTACATGACCTAATAAGCGTACATGACCTAATAAGCGTACGACCTAATAAGTGTACATGACCTAGTAAACGTACATGACCTAGTAAGCGTACATGACCTAGTAAGCGTACATGACCTAGTAAGCGTACATGACCTAGTAAGCGTACATGACCTAGTAAGCGTACACGACCTAGTAAGCGTACATGACCTAGTAAGCGTACATGACCTAGTAAGCATACATGACCTAGTAAGCGTACATGACCTAGTAAGCTAACATGATCTAGTAAGCGTACATGACCTAGTAAGCGTACATGACCTAGTAAGCGTACATGACCTAGTAAGCATACATGACTTAATAAGCGTACATGACCTAGTAAGCGTACATGACCTAGTAAGCATACATGACCTAATAAGCGTACACCCCTTTTTGTTAATAAGTGGGATCAGTAATTATTTTTGCAATTTCTCTCCCCCCGGAGTCATGACTCAGCAATGACAGATGATCAAAACTTCAACCCATATCGGCAGACATTGAAGTGCTCTGATGTCTAAAAAGTATAAATGGCTGGTAGCTTCAATCCAGTCCGTTCCCTCCATTGAATCACTTGCCAGTCACTTATGTTGGCATTGAGTCGAGATCGGATGACAGGTGTGTCTTACTTTAATCCAGCTTCAGGAGGTATGTGTGTATGGATCTATGTATCCTGTGCTATTCCTCCTGGATCATTTGCATCTCAGATGCCAAACTTTCAGGATTTCATCTACAACTCCACGAAGGAGTGACATTTAATTTTTTTTAAATTCACCCCTCCCCCAATTACCTTTTCTACGAACAGTCGAATTACCCTTTGTAGTTATTTCATACAACTGTCCACAACATTATGTGAACAATTACGTACAATTGTTCACAACGTTATGCGTCTGTGTACAAGGACAATGTATCACTAGATATAACTGTTACTGTAACTGCCAGTATTACGTCACAATTTTGAGAGTTGGATTCCAAGGAGCCATCAAGATATTGACTGGCAGCACCAAATGCCAAGGCTTAGATGGATATTTCTGTGACAATGTTGTGTATCCAGAATTTGTGTAAACAGTGTTACCATGAGTCACAAATAAGCCCCCACATTGGAGACATATAGGTCTCGACTGGTGGGTCTCCAAGTCCTACAGCGAAACATGCATGTATTTGTTTCCGCTGCGCACCGACACGCTACACATTAGTCCTCAACTAGACAAGGTTAATGTAGTATTGGGAAGAAGAACTATCAAGTTATTTCGTCCGGAGGATGGGTATTTTTCCATTGTCACTATATGATGTGCAAAGTAAGCAATACGTGTGAAATACATCATACATTCTAAAAATCGACACTATTCAAAAGTTGATGTTTGTGAGGCCTTAAACACCAGTTTACATGGGTTAAATGTTCATTAGATACATGGGTTACATTAGATACATGGGTTACATGTTACATTAGATACATGGGTGAAATTCTTATTGTATTCTTTCAAAATTAAGTAATTAAGGCATATGCCATTTCAAACCAGTTGTCTTTTATGAACCGAAACTGATTATATAAGAAATAGTCACCTGCACAAGTCTTGTCTTTGTCATTGACAACAAAGCCATCACTACACATAGAGCATTCTGCCCTGCTGGGGGTAAAGGGTTCTGCCCTGCCGGTGGTAGAGGGTTCTACACTGTTGGTGGTAGAGGGCTGTACACTAGTAGTGGTTGAGGGCTCTACACTGTTGGTGGTAGAGGGCTGTACACTAGTAGTGGTTGAGGGCTCTACACTGTTGGTGGTAGAGGGCTCTACACTGTTGGTGGTAGAGGGCTCTACACTGTTGATGGTAGAGGGCTCTACATTGATGGTGGTAGAGGGCTCTACACTGGTAGTGGTAGAGGGCTCTACCCTGGTGGTGGTTGAGGGCTCTACACTGTTGGTGGTAGAGGGCTCTACACTGTTGGTGGTTGAGGGCTCTACACTGTTGGTGGTAGAGGGTTCTACCCTGGTGGTGGTAGAGGGCTCTATACTATTGGTGGTAGAGGATTCTACACTGCTGGTTGTTGAGGGTTCTACCCTGGTGGTGGTAGAGGGTTGTACCCTGGTGGTGGTAGAGGGCTCTACATTGTTGGTGGAAGAGGGTTCTGCTCCAGTAGTGGTAGAGGGTTCTACACTGGTGGTGGTAGAGGGTTCTACCCTGGTGGTGGTAGAAGGTTCTACCCTGGTGGTGGTAGAGGGCTCTACACTGTTGGTGGAGGAGGGTTCTGCTCCAGTAGTGGTAGAGGGTTCTACACTGGTGGTGGTAGAGGGTTCTGCCCTGGTGATGGTAGAGGGTTCTATATCAGTGGTTGTAGAGGATTCTGCCCTGGTGGTTGTTGAGGGTTCTGGCCTGGTGGTAGTAAAGGGTTCTGCCCTGGTGGTGGTAGAGGGTTCTGCCCTGGTGGTTGTCGAGGGCTCTACACTGTTGGTGGCAGAGGGTTCTACCCTGGTGGTGGTAGAGGATTCTTCCCTGGTGGTGGTAGAGGGCTCTACACTGTTGGTGGAGGAGGGTTCTGCTCCAGTAGTGGTAGAGGGTTCTACACTGGTGGTGGTAGAGGGTTCTGCCCTGGTGATGGTAGAGGGTTCTATATCAGTGGTTGTAGAGGATTCTGCCCTGGTGGTGGTAGAGGGTTCTGCCCTGGTGGTAGAAGAAGGTTCTGTCCTGGTGGTGGTAGAGGGTTCTGCCCTGGTGGTAGAAGAAGGTTCTGCCCTGGTGGTGGTAGAGGGTTCTGGCCTGGTGGTAGAAGAAGGTTCTGCCCTGGTGGTTGTCGAGGGCTTTACACTGTTGGTAGTAGAGGGCTCTACACTGGTGGTGGCAGAGGGTTCTACACTTGTGGTTGTGGTAGAGGGTTTTGCCCTGGTGGTGGTAAAGGGTTCTGCCCTGGTGACAATAGAGGGTTCTACACTGGTGGTAGAGGGCTCTACACTTCTGGTGGTAGAGGGTTCTGCCCTTGTGATGGTAGAGGGTTCTACACTGGTAGTTGTAGAGGGTTCTGCCCTGGTGGTAGTAATGGGTTCAGCCCAGGTGGTGGTAGAGGCTTCTGCCCTGGTGGTTGTAGAGGGTGCCACCCTGGTGGTCATATAGGGTTCTGCCCTGGTGGTGGTAGAGAGTTCTACATCAGTGGTGGTAGAGGATTCTGCCCTGGTGGTTGTCAAGGATTCCACCCTGGTGGTTGTAGAGGGTTCTGCCCTGGTAGTGGTAGAGGGTTCTGCCCTGGGAGTGGTAGAGAGTTCTACACTGGTGGGGGTAGAGGGTTCTACCCTGTTGGTTGTCGAGGGTTTTCCCCTATTGGTGATAGAGGGTTCTGCCCTGGCAGTGGTAGATGGTTCTGCACTGGTGGTTGTAGAGGGTTTTGTCCTGGTGGTTGTAGAGGGTTCTACACTGTTGGTTGTATAGGGTTCTACACTGTTGGTTGTATAGGGTTCTACACTGTTGGTTGTAGAGGGTTCTACACTGTTGGTTGTAGAGGGTTCTACACTGTTGGTTGTAGAGGGTTCTACACTGTTGGTTGTAGAGGGTTCTACACTGTTGGTTGTAGAGGGTTCTACACTGTTGGTTGTAGAGCGTTCTACCCTGGTGGTGGTAGAGGGTTCTGCACTGGTGGTTGTAGAGGGTTCTGCCCAGTTGAAGGTAGAGACATGTGATATCGTCCCAAGGTTGTAAGTGCACTGCATACAGTTGTTCGGACATGCTGCAAACAACACAGTCATCATAGTGTATCGCAGAAAAAAGTCTGAATTTACTGGCATTGAACGACTATACAAACGTTCCTCAATTCAATGTTTTCACTGGTCTTATTTCACACTCATTTAGCAAAAAATCTAACCTATCTTATATCCACTATCATCGGACAAATAAATAATTTTTTACTAAATCTGATCAAAAATCAGCAAAAATGGCAAAGTGGTCCGCCTCTATATACTATAGAATATTCTATTCACACAAGTTGCCCATTCTATTGATCAATGTTAGTTATCTCTATGATACTAACAAAAGTATACACTCTTTTATTAATCTTTTATTAATCTTTTAATACTCCAACTGTGTATATTACAAAGACTATTCACGCACTACAGGACTAAACATCAACAAACCTGGTTCCCAATGGGCTAAATCAATTGAGGAGGGAGTGATAACATCAACAAACCTGGTTCCCGATGGGCTAAATCAATTGAGGGAGTGATAACATCAACAAACCTGGTTCCCGATGGGCTAAATCAATTGAGGAGGGAGTGATAACATCAACAAACCTGGTTCCCGATGGGCTAAATCAATTGAGGAGGGAGTGATAACATCAACAAACCTGGTTCCCGATGGGCTAAATCAACTGAGGAGGGAGTGATAACATCGTCAAACCTGGTTCCCGATGGGCTAAATCAATTGAGGAGGGAGTGATACCATCAACAAACCTGGTTACCGATGGGCTAAATCAATTAAGGGAGTGATACCATCAACAAACCTGGTTCCCGATGGGCTAAATCAACTGAGGAGGTAGCTTTAACATCAACAAAATCTGGTTTATAATGCTTGAATCAATATAACAATGATACAATTTTGCCAAATGTGCCAACTACATATGCCCAAAAAGCACTCATTACATTACATGGTTCTTGAATCCAACACTGTGATAGGCTGTCAAAAAATAGTGTAAATTGTGTGCAATATCTATAAATACTGAGTAGTGCAAAATGTGAATTCACTCACAGACACAAATTCTTTCTTTGTTGCTGTAGACATAAAGACTTTTGCACTTATTAAGATCACATTTTGATGCTCCGTTTCTGTGGCAGGAATAACAGCCTTTGGCACAACCTACAACAAATGTCCGTTCTCATTAAACAAATTGTAAAATGCTTACATTACATCACTTCAATGAAACTCTATATGCACAACATTTTATATGGCAACTAGATATTAGATTTTTATAACGGCAAAATGTATTGACTTCGAATTGGAAAGATTTTCTTTAATACAGTCGCGCCTCGTTATAACGCGCCCCGTTATTACGCGGATTCGGATATAACGCGGTCGGTCGTGGACCCCGAATTTCTGCCGCCAAGGGAAAATGTCAAATGGGCCCGCTTAAACGTACTTAGAATTGCTTTGATAAGTCTCAAGAAACATTAGGTGAACAATGTCAATGAACGAGTATCAACGTGTTGTTTGTTTTGCGCTGTCGCCGACATCAATCGCTGTCGCTGGCTTCGCTTCGACGGTTTGTAAATTGCAATCGAGATTCACAAATATGCCTCGCGTAAGAATCAGATCAACCGTTTTAAATGCATTTAACATGCAGTACCAATATAACACTTGGGTGAAATTACAAGCTTCCGTTACATCGTAAATTTAATCGTTTTCGCGACGCGAAACCAACATGCCAAATTCCTAACCCATGGCTCTACCGGTGGCAAAAATACGAATTCGTCATCCGCATATGAAATGATGAATCGATGTTAAGTGGTGCGTAATAAATTTAAGTTTCGGTCGAGATCGGTTGAAAGACGAAGTGAAACAATTATTAATTCTACCTATTATCTTTTTCTGTGTTTTATCAGCTTGCATACTACGTTTGTCAAATCATATACGTTTTCGGCTGCTCAGGTCCAGGTTATTATTTTCGATTCGTAGGCCTGTTGGTCCAGTACATCATCATCGTAGTAGATCTATTCCATAACGGTATACGTACATGTGTTTTATTCAGTTCAAGAGACAAGAGGGTGTGACATTTAAAAATAATACACGTTGATGCTAGTATACGCGTTTAATAAGTTCCATAAACTGCATATTGCCGTATAAGACAATGCTGCAAGCACACGGGGCTTTGACAGGGTTCATGGACTTGGTGCAGCGGGCGGCGGTCGCTGTTGTTTAGTAGCTCCCTGGTGGCAGATATGAGAACAACTAACGCGCCTCGCTTACAGCGCGGTCCGAAGTCGTGGACCCCGACCACCGCGTTATAACGAGGCGCGACTGTATGTTGAATTTGCTGAATGAACTAGATCCCTAGATTCATTTACACGTATTGACATGCCGTATATTTGTTTGAAATTCAATTCAAAAAAATTGAGCCATGAAAAATTTGTATTGAATCTGTCGTTATAAACGTACACCAAATTTGTTTCACTACACAATAGGGTAACTGTTTAAAACTAGTGGTCTCATTTGGTAACTAGCGTAGAACAACTGAAACGTGGTGCCAACTGTTTAACACCAGAGGGCAACACTTTTCAATTGTTCCACACTAGTCAAATTACTATTATGGATCCTGCTTATTAAAAAAGATGCTAATTAGGGCAGGTATGCTTAATAGGTCGAATACGGTATATTATAAAGATTAGCCTGACACAATTACCATCAAAATTAACATCAAAACATTTAGTTACATAACTTCAATGAAACTCATCCACAACATTTGTCATGACAACGGTACACATGGACATTGTAGAAAATTTTTGCTGGATTTATTTACAATGAAAAAAACATATTCTGGATTAATATACATGTACAATGACTACAATCAAACATGTGAAAAATATTAAGTTGACATAGTCACCTGCACAAGTCTTGTCATCGTCCTTGACACCAAAGCCATCTTTACACTGAGAGCACTCTGCCCTGTTGGTGGAAGTGTTATACCTGCATGCCAAGCAGTAAGTTGGCCAGGCTGCATCACAAACACAAGACAGGTAAAAGTGAGTCCTTGTATAATGCTGTATCTGGTCTTTAGCACTTTAGCTGGCAGACCTGCTCATTCAAACACCAACTCGATTTCTTTGGGAAGCATTCAGCCACACCACAATTACTGCGTGATGACTATTCATTCACATGTCCACCACTGTCTATAGCCAGGTGCTCATTTATACAGCTGAGTGAACTGAAGCAACGTGGAGTGAACAAAATCACCCAAGTTTCGAAATGCAAGCAAAGGTAGCATTTGCGACTAAACAAAAGGATTCAAAACCCAGTTCTCACAAATAACAGTCATCATAGTGTGTGGCAAAAAAAGGAAGGTATGTAATTTACATGCTTTGAACTATCATCCAATGAACATCAGAAAATATGTTTAATAAATTTCTTGATTCAACTTGATCATGATGCAATTTTTTTATAAATGTAGCAACTGCCTAGAGAGCAGCTTTTGACAAAAGTGCAGGCCCATGGGCCGTCAATCTTCTGTCGGGCCCGCAACTAATATGACAATAATTACAAAACTTCTATTGGTGTCATAGTTGCCCACAGATGGAAGAATATACTAGAGAGCTAAGGTGGGTAAGCATGGTTAAAAAGATGTCTTCAGATGACGGCAATATTTTATTATGCCTCAAGTCACAGACAATGTTGGCTCACACAATGTTTGGAAGTATTTACAATATCTATGACATGAAAAGAGATTTTGAGTTTGGCAATATCAGAAACTATAGCTACCTGAGTGTTACATTATGTTACATCATTATTTTATCGCCTTATCACCTGAGTCTTTAGAGATACGACGTCGAATCCAAGCGGGAGTGAATGCCTGGAGAAAGGTAGGAGTCATGTTGGACAGAAAATTTTTTTAAAAGCTGAAAGAGAAAGTCCTGAGAACATGTGTTACACTGGCATGCCTGTATGGTCTGGAGACAGTGGCGGTGACAGAGCATGTGTTACACTGGCATGCCTGTATGGTCTGGAGACAGTGGCGGTGACAGAGCATGTGTTACACTGGCATGCCTGTATGGTCTGGAGACAGTGGCGCTGACAGAGCATGTGTTACACTGGCATGCCTGTATGGTCTGGAGACAGTGGCGCTGACAGAGCATGTGTTACACTGGCATGCCTGTATGGTCTGGAGACAGTGGCGCTGACAGAGCATGTGTTACACTGGCATGCCTGTATGGTCTGGAGACAGTGGCGCTGACAGAACATGTGTTACACTGGCATGCCTGTATGGTCTGGAGACAGTGGCGCTGACAGAACGTGTGTTACACTGGCATGCCTGTATGGTCTGGAGACAGTGGCGCTGACAGAACGTGTGTTACACTGGCATGCCTGTATGGTCTGGAGACAGTGGCGCTGACAGAGCATGTGTTACACTGGCATGCCTGTATGGTCTGGAGACAGTGGCGCTGACAGAACATGTGTTACACTGGCATGCCTGTATGGTCTGGAGACAGTGGCGCTGACAGAGCATGTGTTACACTGGCATGCCTGTATGGTCTGGAGACAGTGGCGCTGACAGAGCGTGTGTTACACTGGCATGCCTGTATAGTCTGGAGACAGTGGCGCTGACAGAGCATGTGTTACACTGGCATGCCTGTATGGTCTGGAGACAGTGGCGCTGACAGAACGTGTGTTACACTGGCATGCCTGTATGGTCTGGAGACAGTGGCGGTGACAGAACATGTGTTACACTGGCATGCCTGTATGGTCTGGAGACAGTGGCGCTGACAGAACGTGTGTTACACTGGCATGCCTGTATGGTCTGGAGACAGTGGCGGTGACAGAGCATGTGTTACACTGGCATGCCTGTATGGTCTGGAGACAGTGGCGGTGACAGAACATGTGTTACACTGGCATGCCTGTATGGTCTGGAGACAGTGGCGCTGACAGAACGTGTGTTACACTGGCATGCCTGTATGGTCTGGAGACAGTGGCGGTGACAGAGCATGTGTTACACTGGCATGCCTGTATGGTCTGGAGACAGTGGCGCTGACAGAACATGTGTTACACTGGCATGCCTGTATGGTCTGGAGACAGTGGCGCTGACAGAACGTGTGTTACACTGGCATGCCTGTATGGTCTGGAGACAGTGGCGGTGACAGAGCATGTGTTACACTGGCATGCCTGTATGGTCTGGAGACAGTGGCGCTGACAGAACATGTGTTACACTGGCATGCCTGTATGGTCTGGAGACAGTGGCGGTGACAGAACATGTGTTACACTGGCATGCCTGTATGGTCTGGAGACAGTGGCGAGGACAGAACATGTGTTACACTTGCATGCCTGTATAGTCTGGAGACAGTGGCGCTGACAGAACGTGTTACACTGGCATGCCTGTATGGTCTGGAGACAGTGGCGCTGACAGAGCATGTGTTACACTGGCATGCCTGTATGGTCTGGAGACAGTGGCGCTGACAGAGCATGTGTTACACTGGCATGCCTGTATGGTCTGGAGACAGTGGCGCTGACAGAGCATGTGTTACACTGGCATGCCTGTATGGTCTGGAGACAGTGGCGCTGACAGAACATGTGTTACACTGGCATGCCTGTATGGTCTGGAGACAGTGGCGCTGACAGAACAATAACAGAAGCTGCAAGTTTGTGAGAACAACCGGGTTCGACAAATAACAAGAACAAAGAGGGTGGACAGAAGAAGGATTAACGACCTGAGGAAAGAGGTTGGGATGCAATGCAACCTAACAGGAAGATTGGTGAGAAGCCGAATGAAATGGGCAGGCAACATGGTAAGGATGGATGCAGGCAAACTAGCAAAGAGAGCAGAGGTGGAAAAAATCAAGGACGCAGGAAAAGGGGAAAGCCACAAATGAGATGGGAGGACTGCGTGAGGAGGGATATGAGATGATCAGAGGAAAGATGGAGAGAGAGGGCTGCTGATAGAAAACTATAGAAAGAAAGAGTGGCTCGACAATACTGTACAGCAGGGAACAAGGAGGAAGAGCACATCATCTGAGTCATAAACGTTGGTCTAAATGTACGTAAACCTCTTTAGCCATCAATGACATATCGTCAGTTATTAGAAAACAATTCCTGTTGCGTTGCAATAACAAATGCAGTCAACAGTAATTTGTACAGATAGTTTGTTTAGTTTAGTGCTTAGTGTTTAATTTATGGGGAGACAGCCCAGATGGATGATTGTTTTTTATTGCATAGTTAAAGTTTTTAGCCCAAACTGTAGAGTGGGTCTGAGAAAAAAATTGTCTTCAAAATGTTTCTGTAAGACCCCCGTTTCCATGGCAACAAACAAAGATATGATAAATATAGCATAGTTTGGAAACACACTGTAACTCCTCCAATAATTCAGGTATCAATGTAATTCTTTCACTTTCCTAATTACAACACCTCATTTTATGCAACTATTAAGAGATATATGTAATGTATTGCCATTACTTCATACTTACAAAAAAGAATTTTTTTTATAGAAAAACACCACATTTTACATTACGACTACTAAAATCACACTAAAAATATATCTCTCTATCCGTAGTTGCATAAAGAAGATAAATAATAAGGAACATATCAATCAAACCTTCATTGGTGTAACATCATTATTACCAGATATGATGTTTACAAATTGGAAAAACACTATTTTACAAACGCCCGTAAAAGATTGAAAAACAGGATTTATTACTTGAAAGAGGCATAATTGTTATAAAAGTGAACTTTATGGAAAGTAAATATACAAAGCTATCAGAATACAGTGGAAACACATTTTTTGGATTTTGGTAAAAAAAAGCCATTTGACCTGGGGCGTCTCCTTCTATTATAACAAATGCAGCTATCTATAATTTGTACAGGCACCATTTGTTTAGTTTAGTGTTTAATATAGGTGCATCTTGATTGCAACATGATGCACACATACACTGCTCACTGTTGTTAACATGGTAAATTATGTCCACAAATGGCAGTTTCTGTAGAAATTGAGTCATGCCCAAAATTATTTCACTCACCAACACAAGTCTGTGTATTGCTGTTGTACGCAAAGTGATTGTAGCACTTATGAGGATCACATTTTGATGCTCCATTTCTTGGGCAAGCAGTGCAGTTTGGAGCACAGGCTACAAGAAATAATCCAGTTTACATGAGAATGAAAAAATTTCAAGAAACCCTTAATTATTAGATTTACTTATTAATTTTACATAGGCACAAGTCTTGTCATCGTCATTGACATACAATGATAGATATCAGTGTGGATGATATATGCATCACATCTGGCATGCAAATGTCTACGTTGTGTTTGGTGGGACCATTACGACTTCCCTTCATATTGATGCTACATCCACATGAAGTAGTCTTTTTGAGTCAGTAGCAATAACAGTTAACACATTTCAATAAAATCTACTTAAATTCTTTTCATATTATGTTATTGATTTGCTAGAGTTTTTTATAATACATATTTATTTTAATGAAAACTATAAAGTTTACTCACTACTACAACATTGTCATAACCATCATCTGCCTTCTTCAGTAGGGAGTCAACGTTATGGTTGTGACCAAATGAAAATCTATATTATATTATTCTCCCAATGTGATGAACATTTTCACTAAGATTATTTGTGTTATAAAGTTCAGAGCTGGGGTTGCAGTCTCCATTGCAAAATCACCCATATACTGATTTCATTTTGATCTTGAATAAACAAGACCCATACATGTAAATTTTTAGCATCCAAAATTATGGGGTTTTCCTAAAACTCCGCTGTAGTAATGGAGGGGTGTCTACGCTTGCTAGCTATGCTTCCATAGGCATTCATTTTGCCCAAACGAATATCCCAAAATTCTATTTGTGGCAATACTGTAATTACGTATATAATACACCTTTAAATATGTACCCATTCCGACTTTGCTTAAATGTGACACAATTGTTATATTACTATGTATAATACACACACTAATTTTTTACTAGCATATATCCCTTGATTCTAATAGTTTGTAGCAGACAGTGTATAATATTATGTGTTCTTTCATTGAAGCATGAAGCTGGACAGGTGACACAGTGAAGCATCTCAAGGTAAATTATTTCCACAAATGTCAATAAACCTGACTCAAAATCATTCCACTCACCGACACAACTTTCTGTGTTGTTGTCATAGATGAACTCTCTGTAGCACATACCAGGATCACACTTTGATGCTCCATTTGTGTTACAGGCAACACAGTTAGTGGCACATACTACAACAAGGTACCAGTTCTCATGAGAAAAACATCAAAACATTTAGTTACATAACTTCAATGAAACTCATCCACAACATTTGTCATGACAACGGTACTCATGGACATTGTACAAAAATGTTGCTGGATTTCTTTTTTCCAATGAAAACAGATTCTGGATTAATTTACATGTACAATGACAACAATCAAACATATGTAAAAAATATTAAGTTGACATAGTCACCTGCACAAGTCTTGTCATCGTCCTTGACACCAAATCCAATCTTGCACTGGGAACATTCTGTTCTGTTGTTGTTAGGACTGAATGTACAGTCAATACAATTGGTCGGATAAGCTACAAATCAAACAATCAGTAATTTATTTTCAAGAAAAAGTTTGTTGAAAATTCTGCACGTTTCCGTGTATAATACGCCAGTCACAGGAAAAAAGTCATGACTACATGTCCTAGTTCCTTGTATTTTTAGTATCAATTGAAATACTAAATACCAAACAAACTATATATTGTCACATGCTTACAGATCACAGAAGTGTCTGGCTAATTCCCCTGTCTAATCCAGAATATGTGGATGGTTCCAATCCAGTGTTTATAACAGGCTACATAAACTTTAAAATATAAAAGGTGCCAGGTATTGCTAAATACATTCAAGCTAATGCTAGGTTTTACACTGTAATAAATCACTACACAAATAAACATTATCACTTAGTAGTCGGTTGTTAAAATCTAATTATGTTCTTAGAAATGCTGTATACGTATCAATGGGGAATATTCATCTTAATCATCTAACTTTACTGTGCTAAAGTATCACGGAAAATGTGCAAGATTGTTCCTTTTTATTTAGTATATATCTTCAAATAAAACAATATTGTGAAAACATTTCTTGTGACTTTTTCATAGCCAAAACTATGATTTCATTACCATGACTTTTTATGACTTTATTTCCATGACGTTTTGCTCACTCACCAACACAAGTCTTTGTATAGATGTTGTAGGCAAAGTGATTGTAGCACTTATGAGGATCACATTTTGATGCTCCATTTCTTGGGCAAGCAGTGCAGTTTGGAGCACAGGCTACAAGAAATAACCCAGTTCACATGAGAACGAAAGAACATAAAGAAAACACTTAATTATTACATCAACATCTAAACTCTACATGCTCACCATTTTACACAACTAAGCATGGATTTTTGTAACAGAAATATTGACATGGTGGAATTATTTTGTTGGATTTATAATTTATGTTGAATAGACTAGACCCATACATGCCAATCTTGAGTGTCCAAAAGTATGGGGTTTTCCTCAAACTCTGCTGTAGTAATGTAGGGGTGTCTATGCTGGCTACCTATGCTTGCATAGGAATTCATTTTGCCAAAATTAGTATCCCAAAATTCAATTTGTGGCAATACTGTAATTTTCCGTATATAATACACTTTTAATATATATGCACTCTGACTCAAGTGTTACACAATTGTTATATTACTATGTATAATACACACCCACTTTTTTGCCACCGTATATCCCTTGATTCTGACAGTTTGGTTGAAGCAGATAGTGTATAATATTATGCGTTCTTTCACTGAAGCAAAAAGCTGGACAGGTGACACAGTGAAGCATCTCAAGGTAAATTATTTCCGCAAATGTCAATAAAACTCACTCAAAATCATTCCACTCACCGACACAACTTTCTGTGTTGTTGTCGTAGACAAAGTCTCTGTAGCACATACCAGGATCACACTTAGATGCTCCATTTGTGTTACAGGCAACACAGTTAGTGGCACATACTACAACAAAGTACCCAGTTCTCATGAGAAAACATCAAAACATTTAATTACAAAATATCTAAATTAATAAACCCTTCATTCCATAACTCATTGCACAACATCTGCACCACCAAACTTTTAATTAATTAAGGTTTTATATACTGGTTTCAAATAAAGATGTATGCACACTTGTATTATTATATATGTACATCTATTTTATTTGTGTAAATGCATATCCCTAATATGTCTATTGTTTCATTATTTGTTATTTTTTCTTTTTTTTCTTGTTCTTTATCGTTACAAGATTTTATATGAAACAATCTCTAATTGTGGCAATCAAAAAGCTGATTACCATGGAAATGGAAAGAATTTCCTGGATTTGTAACCAAGACCATGTGAATTGGACCTCTAGGGCCTGTTTGACAAAGCATTCATACCATATGAACCTTCATACAAAGATTCAATTCACAAAATCTTCATAGTTCATGGTCATGTGCAATTATTCGCAATGCTCTTCATGTTTTCTACGACTGTTCTGAGTTACGTAATCTTCATCAAACATCTGCATTAGTTTTTCTATGGAATGAACGCATCATGAAACTGGCCCCTTGATTCATTAAATGCGCAAAGAAACACAGAAGAATGTAATATGATGCTGTTACCTGCACAAGTCTTGTCATCGTCCGTGACACCAAAGCCAAGTTTACACAAGGTGCATTCGGTTCTGTTGTTTTCAGAACTGTAGGTGCAATTCAAACAATTCGGCGGGCACGCTGCAATCAACATAGTTTTCATAATATTGTGCATGTATTCACAGATTATACAATTAAAATAAAGGTAAAGGTAATTTCTCATATAGTTCAGTATACAGTCCTTAGGCATTAGTCTTCACACCTGACAGACCTGTTCATTCCAACACTAACACGACTTCTCTTGGAAGCATTCAACCATGCTGCAATTACTGCACATATCCATCACCATCTATAGCCAGGTTCTCATACGTGTACAGCTGAGTGAACTGTGGCAACTTGGAGTGAGTGAAATTGCCCAAGCTTCGAAAGGGCAGCAAGAGGATTCGATCCTTGGTCCTCCCAAATCAGGTATATTAGGTAAATATTTTAGAAACATAACACACTTTGTTAATAAACATGATAAATTAAGAAGAAACTAACAATGAAAAAACAATTCCTGATGCATTGCAGTAACAAATGCAGTCATCTGTAATTTGTACAGATACAGTTTATTTAGCTTAGTGTTTAATTCAGGTGGATCTTGATTGCAACATGACACACATGTACACGGCTGACTGTAGTTAACATTAATTGTAGCACTTATGAGGATCACATTTTGATGCTCCATTTCTTGGGCAAGCAGTGCAGTTTGGAGCACAGGCTACAAGAAATAACCCAGTTCACATGAGAACGAAAGAACATAAAGAAAACACTTAATTATTACATCAACATCTAAACTCTACATGCTCACCATTTTACACAACAACTAAACATGGATTTTTGTAACAGAAATATTGACATGGTGGAAAGATTTTGTTGGATCTATAATTTATGTTGAATAGACTAGACCCGTACATGTCAATCTTGAGTGTCCAAAAGTATGGGGTTTTCCTCAAACTCTGCTGTAGTAATGGAGGGGTGTCTATGCTGGCTACCTATGCTTGCATAGGGTTCTCAGGAGAAAAACATCAAAACATTTAGTTACGTAACTTCAATGAAACTCATCCACAACATTTGTCATGACACATGGACATTGTAGAAAATTGTGAAAAATATTAAGTTGACATAGTCACCTGCACAAGTCTTGTCATCGTCCTTGACACCAAATCCAATCTTGCACTGGGAACATTCTGTTCTGTTGTTGCTAGGACTGAATGAACAGTCAATACAGTTGGTCGGATAAGCTACAAATCAAATAATCAATAATTTATTTTCAAGGAAAAGTTTGTTGAAAATTCTGTACATTTCCATGTATAATACGCCAGTCACAGGAATAAAGTCACAACTATATGTCCTAGTTCCTTGTATTTTTAATATCAATTGAAATACTAAATACAAAACAAACTATACATTGACACATGCTTACAGATCACAGAAGTGTCTGGCTAATACCCCTGTTTAAGCCAGAGTGTGTGGATGGTTCCAATCCAGTGTTTATAACAGGCTACATGAACTTTAAAATATAAAAGGTGCCAGGTATTGCTAAATATATTCAAGCTAATGCTAGGTATTACACTGTAATAAATCACTATACAAATAAACATTATCACTTAGTAGTCGGTTGTTAAAATCTAGTTATGTTCTTAGAAATACTGTATACATATCCATGGGGAATATTCATCTTAATCATCTAACTTTATTGTGCTAAAACTGTGACTTTATTTCCATGAATTTTTTATAACTTTATTTCCATAACGTTTTGCTCAAATCTGACAGAATCTCTATATTACCATGTACAATACAAACCCCAACCTTTTAACGCTGATTCCCCTACTTCAAATAGTTTAGCTGAAACCGTTCATCTCTATATACAGACTGGAGACAAATGCCTATTACATACAGGCATCAGTCGCCTACTTACTTCACCCCAAAAACATACAATGAAAGATATCAGTGTAGATGATATACGCATCACATCTGGTACGCAAATGTCTACGTCATGTTTGGTGGGACCATTACGACTTCCCTTCATATTGATGCTACATCCATATCAAGTAGTCTGAGTCAACAGCAATAACAATTAACACATTTCAACCAAATCTACTTCAATCCTTTTGATATTATGTTATTGAAGATTTGCTAAAAAGAGCATTTTTTATAATACAGATTTATTTTACTGAAAACTATCAAGTTTATTCATTACTCAAACATTTTCATAATCATCATCTGCCTTCTTCAGTAGGGATTCAACTTTATGGTTGTGATAAAGTGAAAATCTATATTACATTATTCTCCCAACATGATGAAAATTTTTACAACGAATATTTTTTTATAGAGTTCAGAGATGGGGTTGCAGCCTCCATTGCAAAATCACCCATATACTGATTTCACTCACCATCACAAGTCTGCGCATTGTCGTTGTAGACAAACAGATCTTTGCACTGATCGGGATCACATTTTGATGCTCCATTTGTCTCACAGGCAGAACAATGTGGATCACAGGCTACAACAAATATCTAAATTAAAAACACTTCATTCCATAACTCATTGCACAACATCTGCAACACCAAACTTTATCGTTACAAGATTTTATATGACAACAATCTGTAATGGTGACAATCAAACAGTTGACTGCTATGAAAGTGGAAACATTTTGTTGGAAGACCGAGTGAAATAGAAATCTAGGGCCTGTTTGATGAAGCGTTCATACTATATGAACCTTCGTACTAAGGTTCTCAATTCACAAAATCTTCATAGTTCATGGTCATGTGCAATTGTTCGCAATATTCTTCATGTTTTCTACGATTGTTCCGAATTACATAATCTTCATCAAACATCTGCATTAGTTTTTCTATGGAATGAACGCATCATGAAACTAGCCCCTCGATTCATTAAATGTGCAAACAAACACAGAAGAATGTAATATGATGCTGTTACCTGCACAAGTCTTGTCATCGTCCGTGACACCAAAGCCAAGCTTGCACAAGGAGCATTCGGTTCTGTTGTTTTCAGAACTGTAGGTGCAATTCAAACAATTGGGCGGGCACGCTGCAATCAACATAGTTTTCGTAATGTTTTGCTTGTATTTACAGATTATACAATTAAAATAAAGGTAAATGTAATTTCTCATATAGTGCAGTATCCAGTCCTTAGGCATTACACTTCACCCCTGGCAGACCTGTTCATTCCAACACTAACACGACTTCTCCTTGAAGCATTCAACCATGCTGCAATTACTGTACATATTCATCACCATCTATAGCCAGGTACTCATACATATACAGCTGAGTGAACTGTGGCAACGTGGAGTAAGCGAAATTTCCCAGGCTTCGAAACAGCGGCAAGAGGATATGATCCCTGGTCCTCCCAATTCAGAGGTAAATTTGGAAAATACTTTAGAAACATAACACACTTTGTTAATAACCATAATAAACTATGGAACTAACTATCAGAAAACAATTCCTGTTGCATTGTAGTAACAAATGCAGTCAACTGTAATTGCAACAGATACCGTTTGTTTAGTTTTTAATTTAGGTGGATCTCGATTGCAACATGATGCACATATACACTGTTGACTGTTGTTCACATGGTAAATTATGTCCACAAATGGCAGTTTCTGTAGAAATTTAGTCATGCACAAAATTATTCATCTTGCCCAAATGGGTATCCCAAAATTCTATTTGTGGCAATACTGTAATTTTCTGTGTATAATACACCTTTAAATATATACGCACTCTGACTTCACTCAAGTGTGACACAATTGTTATATTACTATGTATAATACACACCTTAATTTTTTCCCATCATATATCCCTTGATTCTGATAGTTTGTTTGTAGCAGATAGTGTATATTATATTTTCTTTCATTGAAGCAAGAAGCTGGACAGGTGACACAGTGAAGCATCTCAAGGTAAATTATTTCCACAAATGTCAATAAAACTTACTCAAAATCATTCCACTCACCCACACAACTTTGTGTGTTGTTGTCGTAGACAAAGTCTCTGTAGCACATACCAGGATCACAGTTAGATGCTCCATTTGTGTTACAGGCAACACAGTTAGTGGCACATACTACAACAAAGCACCCAGTTCTCATGAGAAAACATCAAAACATTTAATTACAAAATATCTAAATTAATAAACCCTTCATTCCATAACTCATTGCACGATATCTGCAGCACCAAACTTTTAATTAATTAAGGTTTTATATACTGGTTTCAAATAAAGATGTATGCACACTTGTATTATTATATATGTACATCTATTTTATTTGTGTAAATGCATATCCTTAATATGTCTATTGGTTCATTATTTGTTTTTGTTTTTTCTTGTTCTTTATCGTTATAAGATTTTATATGAAACAATCTCTAATTGTGGCATTCAAAAAGCTGATTACCATGGAAGTGGAAAGAATTTCCTGGTTTTGTAACCAAGACCATGGGAACTGGACCTCTAGGGCCTGTTTGACAAAGCATTCATACCATACGAACCTTCATACAAAGATTCTCAATTCACAAAATCTTCATAATTCATGGTCATGTGCAATTATTCGCAATGCTCTTCATGTTTTGTACGATTGTTCTGAGTTAAATAATCTTCATCAAACATCTGCATTAGTTTTTCTATGGAATGAACGCATCATGAAACTGGCCCTTGATTCATTAAATGCGCAAAGAAACACAGAAGAATGTAATATGATGCTGTTACCTGCACAAGTCTTGTCATCGTCCGTGACACCAAAGCCACGCTTGCACAAGGAGCATTCGGTTCTGTTGTTTTCAGAACTGTAGGTGCAATTCAAACAATTGGGCGGGCACGCTGCAATCAACATAGTTTTCATAATGTTTTGCTTGTATTTACAGATTATACAATTAAAATAAAGGTAACGGTAATTTTTCATATCGTGCAGTATACAGTCCTTAGGCATTAGTCCTCACACCTGACAGACCTGTTCATTCCAACACTAACACGACTTCTCCTTGAAGCATTCAACCATGCTGCAATTACTGTACATATCCATCACCATCTATAGCCAGGTTCTCATACGTGTACAGCTGAGTGAACTGTGGCAACTTGGGAGTGAGTGAAATTGCCCAAGCTTCGAAACGGCAGCAAGAGGATTCGATCCTTGGTCCTCCCAAATCAGAGGTATATTAGGTAAATATTTTAGAAACATAACACACTTTGTTAATAAACATGATAAATTAAGAAGAAACTAACAATGAAAAAACAATTCCTGATGCATTGCAGTAACAAATGCAGTCATCTGTAATTTGTACAGATACAGTTTATTTAGCTTAGTGTTTAATTCAGGTGGATCTTGATTGCAACATGACACACATGTACATGGCTGACTGTTGTTAACATGGTAAATTATGTCCACAAATGGCAGTTTCTGTAAAAATTGAGTCATGCCCAAAATTATTTCACTCACCAACACAAGTCTGTGCATTGTTGTTGTAGGCAAAGTGATTGTAGCACTTATGAGGATCACATTTTGATGCTCCATTTCTTGGGCAAGCAGTGCAGTTTGGAGCACAGGCTACAAGAAATAACCCAGTTCACATGAGAACGAAAGAACATAAAGAAAACACTTAATTATTACATCAACATCTTGAGTGTCCAAAAGTATGGGGTTTCCTTAAACTCTGCTGTAGTAATGGAGGGGTGTCTAAGCTTGCTACCTATTTTTGCATAGGCATTCATCTTGCCCTAATGGGTTTCCCATAATCCTATTTGTGGCAATACTGTAATTTTCTGTGTATAATACACCTTTAAATATATACGCACTCTGACTTCACTCAAGTGTGACACAATTGTTATATTACTATGTATAATACACACCCTAACTTTTTACCATCATATATCCCTTGATTCTGATAGTTTGTTTGTAGCAGATAGTGTATATTATATTTTCTTTCATTGAAGCAAGAAGCTGGACAGGTGACACAGTGAAGCATCTCAAGGTAAATTATTTCCACAAATGTCAATAAAACTTACTCAAAATCATTCCACTCACCCACACAACTTTGTGTGTTGTTGTCGTAGACAAAGTCTCTGTAGCACATACCAGGATCACAGTTAGATGCTCCATTTGTGTTACAGGCAACACAGTTAGTGGCACATACTACAACAAGGTACCAGTTCTCATGAAAAAACATCAAAACATTTAATTACAAAATATCTAAATTAATAAACCGTTCATTCCATAACTCATTGCACAACATCTGCAGCACCAAACTTTTAATTAATTAAGGTTTTATATACTGGTTTCAAATAAAGATGTATGCACACTTGTATTATTATATATGTACATCTATTTTATTTGTGTAAATGCATATCCCTAATATGTCTATTGTTTCATTATTTGTTATTTTTTCTTTTTGTTCTTGTTCTTTATCATTACAAGATTTTATATGAAACAATCTCTAATTGTGGCAATCAAAAAGCTGATTACCATGGGAGGGGAAAGAATTTCCTGGATTTGTAACCAAGACCGTGTGAATTGGACCTCTAGGGCCTGTTTGATAAAGCATTCATACCATATGAACCTTCATACAAAGATTCTCAATTCACAAAATCTTCATAGTTCATGGTCATGTGCAATTATTCGCAATGTTCTTCATGTTTTCTACGACTGTTCTGAGTTACGTAATCTTCATCAAACATCTGCATTAGTTTTTCTATGGAATGAACGCATCATGAAACTGGCCCCTTGATTCATTAAATGTGCAAACAAACACAGAAGAATGTAATATGATGCTGTTACCTGCACAAGTCTTGTCATCGTCCGTGACACCAAAGCCACGCTTGCACAAGGAGCATTCGGTTCTGTTGTTTTCAGAACTGTAGGTGCAATTCAAACAATTGGGCGGGCACGCTGCAATCAACATAGTTTTCATAATATTGTGCATATATTCACAGATTATACAATTAAAATAAAGGTAAAGGTAATTTCTCATATAGTTCAGTATACAGTCCTTAGGCATTAGTCTTCACACCTGACAGACCTGTTCATTCCAACACTAACACGACTTCTCTTGGAAGCATTCAACCATGCTGCAATTACTGCACATATCCATCACCATCTATAGCCAGGTTCTCATACGTGTACAGCTGAGTGAACTGTGGCAACTTGGAGTGAGTGAAATTGCCCAAGCTTCGAAAGGGCAGCAAGAGGATTCGATCCTTGGTCCTCCCAAATCAGAGGTATATTAGGTAAATATTTTAGAAACATAACACACTTTGTTAATAAACATGATAAATTAAGAAGAAACTAACAATGAAAAAACAATTCCTGATGCATTGCAATAACAAATGCAGTCATCTGTAATTTGTACAGATACAGTTTATTTAGCTTAGTGTTTAATTCAGGTGCATCTTGATTGCAACATGATGCACATGTACACGGCTGACTGTTGTTAACATGGTAAATTATGTCCACAAATGGCAGTTTCTGTAAACATTTAGTCATGCCCAAAATTATTTCACTCACCAACACAAGTCTGTGCATTGTTGTTGTAGGCAAAGTGATTGTAGCACTTATGAGGATCACATTTTGATGCTCCATTTCTTGGGCAAGCAGTGCAATTTGGAGCACAGGCTACAAGAAATAACCCAGTTCACATGAGAATGAAAGTACAGAAAACACTTAATTATTACATCAACATCTAAACTCTACATGCTCACCATTTTCCACAACAACTAAACATGGATTTTTGTAACAGAAATATTTCTATGACGTTTTGCTCAAATCTGACAGAATCTCTATATTACCATGTACAATACAAACCCCAACCTTTTAACGCTGATTCTCCTACTTCAAATAGTTTAGCTGAAACCGTTCATCTCCATATATAGACTGGAGACAAATGCCTATTACATACAGGCATCAGTCGCCTACTTACTTCACCCCAAAAACATACAATGAAAGATATCAGTGTAGATGATATACGCATCACATCTGGTACGCAAATGTCTACGTCATGTTTGGTGGGACCATTATGACTTCCCTTCATATTGATGCTACATCCATATCAAGTAGTCTGAGTCAACAGCAATAACAATTAACACATTTCAACCAAATCTACTTCAATCCTTTTGATATTATGTTATTGAAGATTTGCTAAAAAGAGCATTTTTTTATAATACAGATTTATTTTACTGAAAACTATCAAGTTTACTCATTACTCTAACATTTTCATAATCATCATCATCTGCCTTCTTCAGTAGGGAGTCAACTTTATGGTTGTGATAAAGTGAAAATCTATATTACATTATTCTCCCAACATGATGAACATTTTTACAACGAATATTTTTTATAGAGTTCAGAGATGGGGTTGCAGCCTCCATTGCAAAATCACCCATATACTGATTTCACTCACCATCACAAGTCTGCGCATTGTCGTTGTAGACAAACAGATCTTTGCACTGATCGGGATCACATTTTGATGCTCCATTTGTCTCACAGGCAGAACAATGTGGATCACAGGCTACAACAAATATCTAAATTAAAAACGCTTCATTCCATAACTCATTGCTCAACATCTGCAGCACCAAACTTTATCGTTACAAGATTTTATATGATAACAATCTGTAATGGTGACAATCAAACAGCTGACTGCTATGAAAGTGGAAACATTTTGTTGGATTTGCAACAAAGACCGAGTGAAATAGAAATCTAGGGCCTGTTTGATGAAGCGTTCATACTATATGAACCTTCGTACTAAGGTTCTCAATTCACAAAATCTTCATAGTTCATGGTCATGTGCAATTGTTCGCAATGTTCTTCATGTTTTCTACGATTGTTCCGAATTACATAATCTTCATCAAACATCTGCATTAGTTTTTCTATGGAATGAACGCATCATGAAACTAGCCCCTCGATTCATTAAATGTGCAAACAAACACAGAAGAATGTAATATGATGCTGTTACCTGCACAAGTCTTGTCATCGTCCATGACACCAAAGCCACGCTTGCACAAGGAGCATTCGGTTCTGTTGTTTTCAGAACTGTAGGTGCAATTCAAACAGTTGGGAGGGTACGCTGCAAGCAAGATAGGTGTCATAATTTTGTGTTTGTATTCACAGATTATACAATTAAAATAGAGGTAAATGTAATTTCTCATATAGTGCAGTATCCAGTCCTTAGGCATTACACTTCACCCCTGGCAGACCTGTTCATTCCAACACTAACACGACTTCTCCTTGAAGCATTCAACCATGCTGCAATTACTGTACATATCCATCACCATCTATAGCCAGGTACTCATACATATACAGCTGAGTGAACTGTGGCAACGTGGAGTAAGCGAAATTGCCCAGGCTTCGAAACAGCGGCAAGAGGATACGATCCCTGGTCCTCCCAATTCAGAGGTACATTTGGAAAATAGTTCAGAAACATAACACACTTTGTTAATAACCATAATAAACTATGGAACTAACTATCAGAAAACAATTTCTGTTGCATTGTAGTTACAAATGCAGTCAACTGTAATTGCAACAGATACCGTTTGTTTAGTTTTTAATTTAGGTGGATCTCGATTGCAACATGATGCACATATACACTGTTGACTGTTGTTCACATGGTAAATTATGTCCACAAATGGCAGTTTCTGTAGAAATTTAGTCATGCCCAAAATTATTTCACTCACCAACACATGTCTGTGTATTGCTGTTGTACGCAAAGTGATTGTAGCACTTATGAGGATCACATTTTGATGCTCCATTTC
This sequence comes from Lamellibrachia columna, assembly GCA_963662155.1. Classification (NCBI taxonomy): domain Eukaryota; kingdom Metazoa; phylum Annelida; class Polychaeta; order Sabellida; family Siboglinidae; genus Lamellibrachia; species Lamellibrachia columna. The sequence goes on from OY759269.1 coordinate 5,403,922, forward strand.
TTGGGCAAGCAGTGCAGTTTGGAGCACAGGCTACAAGAAATAACCCAGTTCACATGAGAACGAAAGAACATAAAGAAAACACTTAATTATTACATCAACATCTAAACTCTACATGCTCACCATTTTACACAACTAAGCATGGATTTTTGTAACAGAAATATTGACATGGTGGAATTATTTTATTGGATTTATAATTTATGTTGAATAGACTAGACACATACATGTCAATCTTGAGTGTCCAAAAGTATGGGGTTTTCCTCAAACTCTGCTGTAGTAATGGAGGGGTGTCTATGCTGGCTACCTATGCTTGCATAGGGTTCTCATGAGAAAAACATCAAAACATTTAGTTACGTAACTTCAATGAAACTCATCCACAACATTTGTCATGACAACGGTACACATGGACATTGTAGAAAATTGTTGCTGGATTTGTTATTTGCGATGAAAAAAACAGATTCTGGATTAATATACATGTACAATGACTACAATCAAACATATGTGAAAAATATTAAGTTGACATAGTCACCTGCACAAGTCTTGTCATCGTCCTTGACACCAAATCCAATCTTGCACTGGGAACATTCTGTTCTGTTGTTGCTAGGACTGAATGTACAGTCAATACAGTTGGTCGGATAAGCTACAAATCAAACAATCAATAATTTATTTTCAAGGAAAAGTTTGTTGAAAATTCTGTACATTTCCGTGTATAATACGCCAGTCACAGGAATAAAGTCATAACTATATGTCCTAGTTCCTTGTATTTTTAATATCAATTGAAATACTAAATACAAAACAAACTATACATTGACACATGCTTACGGATGACAGAAGTTTCTGGCTAATACCCCTGTTTAAGCCAGAGTGTGTGGATGGTTCCAATCCAGTGTTTATAACAGGCTACATGAACTTTAAAATATAAAAGGTGCCAGGTATTGCTAAATATATTCAAGCTAATGCTAGGTATTACAATGTAATAATTCACTATACAAATAAACATTATCACTTAGTCGGTTGTTAAAATCTAGTTATGTTCTTAGAAATACTGTATACATATCCATGGGGAATATTCATCTTAATCATCTAACTTTATTGTGCTAAAACTGTGACTTTATTTCCATGACTTTTTTATAACTTTATTTCCATGACGTTTTGCTCAAATCTGACAGAATCTCTATATTACCATGTACAATACAAACCCCAAACTTTTAACGCTGATTCTCCTACTTCAAATAGTTTAGCTGAAACCGTTCATCTCCATATATAGACTGGAGACAAATGCCTATTACATACAGGCATCAGTCGCCTACTTACTTCACCCCAAAAACATACAATGAAAGATATCAGTGTAGATGATATACGCATCACATCTGGTACGCAAATGTCTACGTCATGTTTGGTGGGACCATTATGACTTCCCTTCATATTGATGCTACATCCATATCAAGTAGTCTGAGTCAACAGCAATAACAATTAACACATTTCAACCAAATCTACTTCAATCCTTTTGATATTATGTTATTGAAGATTTGCTAAAAAGAGCATTTTTTTATAATACAGATTTATTTTACTGAAAACTATCAAGTTTACTCATTACTCAAACATTTTCATAATCATCATCTGCCTTCTTCAGTAGGGAGTCAACTTTATGGTTGTGATAAAGTGAAAATCTATATTACATTATTCTCCCAACATGATGAACATTTTTACAACGAATATTTTTTATAGAGTTCAGAGATGGGGTTGCAGCCTCCATTGCAAAATCACCCATATACTGATTTCACTCACCATCACAAGTCTGCGCATTGTCGTTGTAGACAAACAGATCTTTGCACTGATCTGGATCACATTTTGATGCTCCATTTGTCTCACAGGCAGAACAATGTGGATCACAGGCTACAACAAATATCTAAATTAAAAACGCTTCATTCCATAACTCATTGCACAACATCTGCAGCACCAAACTTTATCGTTACAAGATTTTATATGACAACAATCTGTAATGGTGACAATCAAACAGCTGACTGCTATGAAAGTGGAAACATTTTGTTGGATTTGCAACAAAGACCGAGTGAAATAGAAATCTAGGGCCTGTTTGATGAAGCGTTCATACTATATGAACCTTCGTACTAAGGTTCTCAATTCACAAAATCTTCATAGTTCATGGTCATGTGCAATTGTTCGCAATGTTCTTCATGTTTTCTACGATTGTTCCGAATTACATAATCTTCATCAAACATCTGCATTAGTTTTTCTATGGAATGAACGCATCATGAAACTAGCCCCTCGATTCATTAAATGTGCAAACAAACACAGAAGAATGTAATATGATGCTGTTACCTGCACAAGTCTTGTCATCGTCCATGACACCAAAGCCACGCTTGCACAAGGAGCATTCGGTTCTGTTGTTTTCAGAACTGTAGGTGCAATTCAAACAGTTGGGAGGGTACGCTGCAAGCAAGATAGGTGTCATAATTTTGTGTTTGTATTCACAGATTATACAATTAAAATAGAGGTAAATGTAATTTCTCATATAGTGCAGTATCCAGTCCTTAGGCATTACACTTCACCCCTGGCAGACCTGTTCATTCCAACACTAACACGACTTCTCCTTGAAGCATTCAACCATGCTGCAATTACTGTACATATTCATCACCATCTATAGCCAGGTACTCATACATATACAGCTGAGTGAACTGTGGCAACGTGGAGTAAGCGAAATTTCCCAGGCTTCGAAACAGCGGCAAGAGGATACGATCCCTGGTCCTCCCAATTCAGAGGTACATTTGGAAAATACTTTAGAAACATAACACACTTTGTTAATAACCATAATAAACTATGGAACTAACTATCAGAAAACAATTCCTGTTGCATTGTAGTAACAAATGCAGTCAACTGTAATTGCAACAGATACCGTTTGTTTAGTTTTTAATTTAGGTGGATCTCGATTGCAACATGATGCACATATACACTGTTGACTGTTGTTCACATGGTAAATTATGTCCACAAATGGCAGTTTCTGTAGAAATTTAGTCATGCCCAAAATTATTTCACTCACCAACACATGTCTGTGTATTGCTGTTGTACGCAAAGTGATTGTAGCACTTATGAGGATCACATTTTGATGCTCCATTTCTTGGGCAAGCAGTGCAGTTTGGAGCACAGGCTACAAGAAATAACCCAGTTCACATGAGAACGAAAGAACATAAAGAAAACACTTAATTATTACATCAACATCTAAACTCTACATGCTCACCATTTTACACAACTAAGCATGGATTTTTGTAACAGAAATATTGACATGGTGGAATTATTTTATTGGATTTATAATTTATGTTGAATAGACTAGACACATACATGTCAATCTTGAGTGTCCAAAAGTATGGGGTTTTCCTCAAACTCTGCTGTAGTAATGGAGGGGTGTCTATGCTGGCTACCTATGCTTGCATAGGGTTCTCATGAGAAAAACATCAAAACATTTAGTTACGTAACTTCAATGAAACTCATCCACAACATTTGTCATGACAACGGTACACATGGACATTGTAGAAAATTGTTGCTGGATTTGTTATTTGCGATGAAAAAAACAGATTCTGGATTAATATACATGTACAATGACTACAATCAAACATATGTGAAAAATATTAAGTTGACATAGTCACCTGCACAAGTCTTGTCATCGTCCTTGACACCAAATCCAATCTTGCACTGGGAACATTCTGTTCTGTTGTTGCTAGGACTGAATGTACAGTCAATACAGTTGGTCGGATAAGCTACAAATCAAACAATCAATAATTTATTTTCAAGGAAAAGTTTGTTGAAAATTCTGTACATTTCCGTGTATAATACGCCAGTCACAGGAATAAAGTCACAACTATATGTCCTAGTTCCTTGTATTTTTAATATCAATTGAAATACTAAATACAAAACAAACTATACATTGACACATGCTTACGGATGACAGAAGTTTCTGGCTAATACCCCTGTTTAAGCCAGAGTGTGTGGATGGTTCCAATCCAGTGTTTATAACAGGCTACATGAACTTTAAAATATAAAAGGTGCCAGGTATTGCTAAATATATTCAAGCTAATGCTAGGTATTACAATGTAATAATTCACTATACAAATAAACATTATCACTTAGTCGGTTGTTAAAATCTAGTTATGTTCTTAGAAATACTGTATACATATCCATGGGGAATATTCATCTTAATCATCTAACTTTATTGTGCTAAAACTGTGACTTTATTTCCATGACTTTTTTATAACTTTATTTCCATGACGTTTTGCTCAAATCTGACAGAATCTCTATATTACCATGTACAATACAAACCCCAAACTTTTAACGCTGATTCTCCTACTTCAAATAGTTTAGCTGAAACCGTTCATCTCCATATATAGACTGGAGACAAATGCCTATTACATACAGGCATCAGTCGCCTACTTACTTCACCCCAAAAACATACAATGAAAGATATCAGTGTAGATGATATACGCATCACATCTGGTACGCAAATGTCTACGTCATGTTTGGTGGGACCATTATGACTTCCCTTCATATTGATGCTACATCCATATCAAGTAGTCTGAGTCAACAGCAATAACAATTAACACATTTCAACCAAATCTACTTCAATCCTTTTGATATTATGTTATTGAAGATTTGCTAAAAAGAACATTTTTTTATAATACAGATTTATTTTACTGAAAACTATCAAGTTTACTCATTACTCAAACATTTTCATAATCATCATCTGCCTTCTTCAGTAGGGAGTCAACTTTATGGTTGTGATAAAGTGAAAATCTATATTACATTATTCTCCCAACATGATGAACATTTTTACAACGAATATTTTTTATAGAGTTCAGAGATGGGGTTGCAGCCTCCATTGCAAAATCACCCATATACTGATTTCACTCACCATCACAAGTCTGCGCATTGTCGTTGTAGACAAACAGATCTTTGCACTGATCGGGATCACATTTTGATGCTCCATTTGTCTCACAGGCAGAACAATGTGGATCACAGGCTACAACAAATATCTAAATTAAAAACGCTTCATTCCATAACTCATTGCACAACATCTGCAGCACCAAACTTTATCGTTACAAGATTTTATATGACAACAATCTGTAATGGTGACAATCAAACAGCTGACTGCTATGAAAGTGGAAACATTTTGTTGGATTTGCAACAAAGACCGAGTGAAATAGAAATCTAGGGCCTGTTTGATGAAGCGTTCATACTATATGAACCTTCGTACTAAGGTTCTCAATTCACAAAATCTTCATAGTTCATGGTCATGTGCAATTGTTCGCAATGTTCTTCATGTTTTCTACGATTGTTCCGAATTACATAATCTTCATCAAACATCTGCATTAGTTTTTCTATGGAATGAACGCATCATGAAACTAGCCCCTCGATTCATTAAATGTGCAAACAAACACAGAAGAATATAATATGATGCTGTTACCTGCACAAGTCTTGTCATCGTCCGTGACACCAAAGCCACGCTTGCACAAGGAGCATTCGGTTCTGTTGTTTTCAGAACTGTAGGTGCAATTCAAACAGTTGGGAGGGTACGCTGCAAGCAAGATAGGTGTCATAATTTTGTGTTTGTATTCACAGATTATACAATTAAAATAGAGGTAAATGTAATTTCTCATATAGTGCAGTATCCAGTCCTTAGGCATTACACTTCACCCCTGGCAGACCTGTTCATTCCAACACTAACACGACTTCTCCTTGAAGCATTCAACCATGCTGCAATTACTGTACATATCCATCACCATCTATAGCCAGGTACTCATACATATACAGCTGAGTGAACTGTGGCAACGTGGAGTAAGCGAAATTTCCCAGGCTTCGAAACAGCGGCAAGAGGATACGATCCCTGGTCCTCCCAATTCAGAGGTACATTTGGAAAATACTTTAGAAACATAACACACTTTGTTAATAACCATAATAAACTATGGAACTAACTATCAGAACACAATTCCTGTTGCATTGTAGTAACAAATGCAGTCAACTGTAATTGCAACAGATACCGTTTGTTTAGTTTTTAATTTAGGTGGATCTCGATTGCAACATGATGCACATATACACTGTTGACTGTTGTTCACATGGTAAATTATGTCCACAAATGGCAGTTTCTGTAGAAATTTAGTCATGCCCAAAATTATTTCACTCACCAACACATGTCTGTGTATTGCTGTTGTACGCAAAGTGATTGTAGCACTTATGAGGATCACATTTTGATGCTCCATTTCTTGGGCAAGCAGTGCAGTTTGGAGCACAGGCTACAAGAAATAACCCAGTTCACATGAGAACGAAAGAACATAAAGAAAACACTTAATTATTACATCAACATCTAAACTCTACATGCTCACCATTTTACACAACTAAGCATGGATTTTTGTAACAGAAATATTGACATGGTGGAATTATTTTATTGGATTTATAATTTATGTTGAATAGACTAGACACATACATGTCAATCTTGAGTGTCCAAAAGTATGGGGTTTTCCTCAAACTCTGCTGTAGTAATGGAGGGGTGTCTATGCTGGCTACCTATGCTTGCATAGGGTTCTCATGAGAAAAACATCAAAACATTTAGTTACGTAACTTCAATGAAACTCATCCACAACATTTGTCATGACAACGGTACACATGGACATTGTAGAAAATTGTTGCTGGATTTGTTATTTGCGATGAAAAAAACAGATTCTGGATTAATATACATGTACAATGACTACAATCAAACATATGTGAAAAATATTAAGTTGACATAGTCACCTGCACAAGTCTTGTCATCGTCCTTGACACCAAATCCAATCTTGCACTGGGAACATTCTGTTCTGTTGTTGCTAGGACTGAATGTACAGTCAATACAGTTGGTCGGATAAGCTACAAATCAAACAATCAATAATTTATTTTCAAGGAAAAGTTTGTTGAAAATTCTGTACATTTCCGTGTATAATACGCCAGTCACAGGAATAAAGTCACAACTATATGTCCTAGTTCCTTGTATTTTTAATATCAATTGAAATACTAAATACAAAACAAACTATACATTGACACATGCTTACGGATGACAGAAGTTTCTGGCTAATACCCCTGTTTAAGCCAGAGTGTGTGGATGGTTCCAATCCAGTGTTTATAACAGGCTACATGAACTTTAAAATATAAAAGGTGCCAGGTATTGCTAAATATATTCAAGCTAATGCTAGGTATTACAATGTAATAATTCACTATACAAATAAACATTATCACTTAGTCGGTTGTTAAAATCTAGTTATGTTCTTAGAAATACTGTATACATATCCATGGGGAATATTCATCTTAATCATCTAACTTTATTGTGCTAAAACTGTGACTTTATTTCCATGACTTTTTTATAACTTTATTTCCATGACGTTTTGCTCAAATCTGACAGAATCTCTATATTACCATGTACAATACAAACCCCAAACTTTTAACGCTGATTCTCCTACTTCAAATAGTTTAGCTGAAACCGTTCATCTCCATATATAGACTGGAGACAAATGCCTATTACATACAGGCATCAGTTGCCTACTTACTTCACCCCAAAAACATATAATGAAAGATATCAGTGTAGATGATATACGCATCACATCTGGTACGCAAATGTCTACGTCATGTTTGGTGGGACCATTATGACTTCCCTTCATATTGATGCTACATCCATATCAAGTAGTCTGAGTCAACAGCAATAACAATTAACACATTTCAACCAAATCTACTTCAATCCTTTTGATATTATGTTATTGAAGATTTGCTAAAAAGAGCATTTTTTTATAATACAGATTTATTTTACTGAAAACTATCAAGTTTACTCATTACTCAAACATTTTCATAATCATCATCTGCCTTCTTCAGTAGGGAGTCAACTTTATGGTTGTGATAAAGTGAAAATCTATATTACATTATTCTCCCAACATGATGAACATTTTTACAACGAATATTTTTTATAGAGTTCAGAGATGGGGTTGCAGCCTCCATTGCAAAATCACCCATATACTGATTTCACTCACCATCACAAGTCTGCGCATTGTCGTTGTAGACAAACAGATCTTTGCACTGATCGGGATCACATTTTGATGCTCCATTTGTCTCACAGGCAGAACAATGTGGATCACAGGCTACAACAAATATCTAAATTAAAAACGCTTCATTCCATAACTCATTGCACAACATCTGCAGCACCAAACTTTATCGTTACAAGATTTTATATGACAACAATCTGTAATGGTGACAATCAAACAGCTGACTGCTATGAAAGTGGAAACATTTTGTTGGATTTGCAACAAAGACCGAGTGAAATAGAAATCTAGGGCCTGTTTGATGAAGCGTTCATACTATATGAACCTTCGTACTAAGGTTCTCAATTCACAAAATCTTCATAGTTCATGGTCATGTGCAATTGTTCGCAATGTTCTTCATGTTTTCTACGATTGTTCCGAATTACATAATCTTCATCAAACATCTGCATTAGTTTTTCTATGGAATGAACGCATCATGAAACTAGCCCCTCGATTCATTAAATGTGCAAACAAACACAGAAGAATGTAATATGATGCTGTTACCTGCACAAGTCTTGTCATCGTCCATGACACCAAAGCCACGCTTGCACAAGGAGCATTCGGTTCTGTTGTTTTCAGAACTGTAGGTGCAATTCAAACAGTTGGGAGGGTACGCTGCAAGCAAGATAGGTGTCATAATTTTGTGTTTGTATTCACAGATTATACAATTAAAATAGAGGTAAATGTAATTTCTCATATAGTGCAGTATCCAGTCCTTAGGCATTACACTTCACCCCTGGCAGACCTGTTCATTCCAACACTAACACGACTTCTCCTTGAAGCATTCAACCATGCTGCAATTACTGTACATATTCATCACCATCTATAGCCAGGTACTCATACATATACAGCTGAGTGAACTGTGGCAACGTGGAGTAAGCGAAATTTCCCAGGCTTCGAAACAGCGGCAAGAGGATACGATCCCTGGTCCTCCCAATTCAGAGGTACATTTGGAAAATACTTTAGAAACATAACACACTTTGTTAATAACCATAATAAACTATGGAACTGACTATCAGAAAACAATTCCTGTTGCATTGTAGTAACAAATGCAGTCAACTGTAATTGCAACAGATACCGTTTGTTTAGTTTTTAATTTAGGTGGATCTCGATTGCAACATGATGCACATATACACTGTTGACTGTTGTTCACATGGTAAATTATGTCCACAAATGGCAGTTTCTGTAGAAATTTAGTCATGCCCAAAATTATTTCACTCACCAACACAAGTCTGTGTATTGCTGTTGTACGCAAAGTGATTGTAGCACTTATGAGGATCACATTTTGATGCTCCATTTCTTGGGCAAGCAGTGCAGTTTGGAGCACAGGCTACAAGAAATAACCCAGTTCACATGAGAACGAAAGAACATAAAGAAAACACTTAATTATTACATCAACATCTAAACTCTACATGCTCACCATTTTACACAACTAAGCATGGATTTTTGTAACAGAAATATTGACATGGTGGAATTATTTTATTGGATTTATAATTTATGTTGAATAGACTAGACACATACATGTCAATCTTGAGTGTCCAAAAGTATGGGGTTTTCCTCAAACTCTGCTGTAGTAATGGAGGGGTGTCTATGCTGGCTACCTATGCTTGCATAGGGTTCTCATGAGAAAAACATCAAAACATTTAGTTACGTAACTTCAATGAAACTCATCCACAACATTTGTCATGACAACGGTACACATGGACATTGTAGAAAATTGTTGCTGGATTTGTTATTTACGATGAAAAAAACAGATTCTGGATTAATATACATGTACAATGACTACAATCAAACATATGTGAAAAATATTAAGTTGACATAGTCACCTGCACAAGTCTTGTCATCGTCCTTGACACCAAATCCAATCTTGCACTGGGAACATTCTGTTCTGTTGTTGCTAGGACTGAATGTACAGTCAATACAGTTGGTCGGATAAGCTACAAATCAAACAATCAATAATTTATTTTCAAGGAAAAGTTTGTTGAAAATTCTGTACATTTCCGTGTATAATACGCCAGTCACAGGAATAAAGTCACAACTATATGTTCCTTGTATTTTTAATATCAATTGAAATACTAAATACAAAACAAACATTGACACATGATTACAGATCACAGAAGTGTCTGGCTAATTCCCCTGTTTAAGCCAGAGTGTGTGGATGGTTCCAATCCAGTGTTTATAACAGGCAACATAAACTTTAAAATATAAAAGGTGCCAGGTATTGCTAAATACATTCAAGCTAATGCTAGGTATTACACTGCAATAAATCACTATACAAATAAACATTATCACTTAGTAGCCGGTTGTTAAAATCTAGTCATGTTCTTAGAAATGCTGTATACGTATCCATGGGGAATATTCATCTTAATCATCTAACTTTATTGTGTTGAAGTTACACTGAAAATGAGCAAGATTGTACGTGTTTATTTAGTATATATCTTCAAATAAAACAATATTGTGACTATATTTCTTGTGACTTTTTTACAAGCTAAAACTGTGACTTTATTTCCATGACTTTTTTATAACTTTATTTCCATGACGTTTTGCTCAAATCTGACAGAATCTCTATATTACCATGTACAATACAAAGCCCAACCTTTTAACGCTGAGTTCCCTACTTCAAATAGTTTAGCTGAAACCGTTCATCTATATATATATAGACTGGAGACAAATGCCTATTACATACAGGCATCAGTCGCCTACTTACTTCACCCCAAAAACACACAATGATAAATATCAGTGTGGTTGATATACGCATCACATCTGGTACGCAAATGTTTACGTCATGTTTGTTTGGACCATTACGACTTCCCTTCATATTGAAGCTACATCCATATCAAGTAGTCTGAGTCAACAGCAATAACAATTGACACATTTCAATAAAATCTACTTCAATCCTTTTGATATTACGTTATTGAAGATTTGCTAAAAAGAGCATTTTATATAATACAGATTTATTTTACTGAAAACTATAAAGTTTACTCATTACTCAAACATTTTCATAACTATCATCTGCCTTCTTCAGTAGGGAGTCAACTTTATGGTTGTGATAAAGTGAAAATCTATATTATATTATTCTACCAACATTATGAACATTTTCACAACGAATATTTTTTATAAAGTTCAGAGCTAGGGTTGCAGCCTCCATTGCAAAATCACCCATATACTGATTTCACTCACCATCACAAGTCTGCGCATTGTCGTTGTAGACAAACAGATCTTTGCACTGATCGGGATCACATTTTGATGCTCCATTTGTCTCACAGGCAGAACAATGTGGATCACAGGCTACAACAAATATCTAAATTAAAATCCTTTCATTCTATAACTCATTGCACAACATCTGCAACACCAAACTTTATCATTAAAAGATTTTATATGACAACAATCTGTAATGGTGACAATCAAACAGCTGACTGCTATGGAAGTGGAAACATTTTGTTGGATTTGCAACAAAGACCGAGTGAACTAGAAATCTAGGGCTTGTTTGATGAAGCGTTCATACTATATGAATCTTCGTACTAAGGTTCTCAATTCACAAAATCTTCATAGTTCATGGTCATGTGCAATTGTTCGAAATGCTCTTCATGTTTTCTACGATTGTTCCGAATTATATAATCTTCATCAAACATCTGCATTAGTTTTTCTATGGAATGAACACATCATGAAACTAGCCCCTTGGTTCATTAAATGTGCAAACAAACACAGAAGAATGTAATATGATGCTGTTACCTGCACAAGTCTTGTCATCGTCCGTGACACCAAAGCCACGCTTGCACAAGGAGCATTCGGTTCTGTTGTTTTCAGAACTGTAGGTGCAATTCAAACAGTTGGGAGGGTACGCTGCAAGCAAGATAGGTGTCATAATTTTGTGTTTGTATTCACAGATTATACAATTAAAATAGAGGTAAATGTAATTTCTCATATAGTGCAGTATCCAGTCCTTAGGCATTACACTTCATCCCTGGCAGACCTGTTCATTCCAACACTAACACGACTTCTCCTTGAAGCATTCAACCATGCTGCAATTACTGTACATATCCATCACCATCGCCAGGTACTCATACATATACAGCTGAGTGAACTGTGGCAACGTGGAGTAAGCGAAATTGCCCAGGCTTCGAAACAGCGGCAAGAGGATACGATCCCTGGTCCTCCCAATTTAGAGGTACATTTGGAAAATACTTTAGAAACATAACACACTTTGTTAATAACCATAATAAACTATGGAACTATCAGAAAACAATTCCTGTTGCATTGTAGTAACAAATGCAGTCAACTGTAATTGCAACAGATACCGTTTGTTTAGTTTTTAATTTAGGTGGATCTCGATTGCAACATGATGCACATATACACTGTTGACTGTTGTTCACATGGTAAATTATGTCCACAAATGGCAGTTTCTGTAGAAATTTAGTCATGCCCAAAATTATTTCACTCACCAACACAAGTCTGTGTATTGCTGTTGTACGCAAAGTGATTGTAGCACTTATGAGGATCACATTTTGATGCTCCATTTCTTGGGCAAGCAGTGCAGTTTGGAGCACAGGCTACAAGAAATAACCCAGTTCACATGAGAACGAAAGAACATAAAGAAAACACTTAATTATTACATCAACATCTAAACTCTACATGCTCACCATTTTACACAACTAAGCATGGATTTTTTTAACAGAAATTTTGACATGGTGGAATTATTTTGTTGGATTTATAATTTATGCTGAATAGACTAGACCCATACATGTCAATCTTGAGTGTCCAAAAGTATGGGGTTTTCCTCAAACTCTGCTGTAGTAATGGAGGGGTGTCTATGCTGGCTACCTATGCTTCCATAAGGTTCTCATGAGAAAAACATCAAAACATTTAGTTACGTAACTTCAATGAAACTCATCCACAACATTTGTCATGACAACGGTACACATGGACATTATAGAAAATTGTTGCTGGATTTGTTATTTACGATGAAAAAAACAGATTCTGGATTAATATACATGTACAATGACTACAATCAAACATATGTGAAAAATATTAAGTTGACATAGTCACCTGCACAAGTCTTGTCATCGTCCTTGACACCAAATCCAATCTTGCACTGGGAACATTCTGTTCTGTTGTTGCTAGGACTGAATGTACAGTCAATACAGTTGGTCGGATAAGCTACAAATCAAACAATCAATAATTTATTTTCAAGGAAAAGTTTGTTGAAAATTCTGTACATTTCCGTGTATAATACGCCAGTCACAGGAATAAAGTCACAACTATATGTTCCTTGTATTTTTAATATCAATTGAAATACTAAATACAAAACAAACTATACATTGACACATGATTACAGATCACAGAAGTGTCTGGCTAATTCCCCTGTTTAAGCCAGAGTGTGTGGATGGTTCCAATCCAGTGTTTATAACAGGCAACATAAACTTTAAAATATAAAAGGTGCCAGGTATTGCTAAATACATTCAAGCTAATGCTAGGTATTACACTGCAATAAATCACTATACAAATAAACATTATCACTTAGTAGCCGGTTGTTAAAATCTAGTCATGTTCTTAGAAATGCTGTATACGTATCCATGGGGAATATTCATCTTAATCATCTAACTTTATTGTGTTGAAGTTACACTGAAAATGAGCAAGATTGTACGTGTTTATTTAGTATATATCTTCAAATAAAACAATATTGTGACTATATTTCTTGTGACTTTTTTACAAGCTAAAACTGTGACTTTATTTCCATGACTTTTTTATAACTTTATTTCCATGACGTTTTGCTCAAATCTGACAGAATCTCTATATTACCATGTACAATACAAAGCCCAACCTTTTAACGCTGATTCCCCTACTTCAAATAGTTTAGCTGAAACCGTTCATCTCTATATATATAGACTGGAGACAAATGCCTATTACATACAGGCATCAGTCGCCTACTTACTTCACCCCAAAAACACACAATGATAAATATCAGTGTAGATGATATACGCATCACATCTGGTACGCAAATGTCTACGTCATGTTTGGTGGGACCATTACGACTTCCCTTCATATTGAAGCTACATCCATATCAAGTAGTCTGAGTCAACAGCAATAACAATTAACACATTTCAATAAAATCTACTTCAATCCTTTTGATATTACGTTATTGAAGATTTGCTAAAAAGAGCATTTTATATAATACAGATTTATGTTACTGAAAACTATAAAGTTTACTCATTACTCAAACATTTTCATAACTATCATCTGCCTTCTTCAGTAGGGAGTCAACTTTATGGTTGTGATAAAGTGAAAATCTATATTATATTATTCTACCAACATTATGAACATTTTCACAATGAATATTTTTTATAGAGTTCAGAGCTAGGGTTGCAGCCTCCATTGCAAAATCACCCATATACTGATTTCACTCACCATCACAAGTCTGCGCATTGTCGTTGTAGACAAACAGATCTTTGCACTGATCGGGATCACATTTTGATGCTCCATTTGTCTCACAGGCAGAACAATGTGGATCACAGGCTACAACAAATATCTAAATTAAAATCCTTTCATTCTATAACTCATTGCACAACATCTGCAACACCAACCTTTATCATTACAAGATTTTATATGACAACAATCTGTAATGGTGACAATCAAACAGCTGACTGCTATGGAAGTGGAAACATTTTGTTGGATTTGCAACAAAGACCGAGTGAACTAGAAATCTAGGGCTTGTTTGATGAAGCGTTCATACTATATGAATCTTCGTACTAAGGTTCTCAATTCACAAAATCTTCAGAGTTCATGGTCATGTGCAATTGTTCGAAATGCTCTTCATGTTTTCTACGATTGTTCCGAATTATATAATCTTCATCAAACATCTGCATTAGTTTTTCTATGGAATGAACACATCATGAAACTAGCCCCTTGGTTCATTAAATGTGCAAACAAACACAGAAGAATGTAATATGATGCTGTTACCTGCACAAGTCTTGTCATCGTCCGTGACACCAAAGCCACGCTTGCACAAGGAGCATTCGGTTCTGTTGTTTTCAGAACTGTAGGTGCAATTCAAACAGTTGGGAGGGTACGCTGCAAGCATGATAGGTGTCATAATTTTTTGTTTGTATTCACAGATTATACAATTAAAATAGAGGTAAATGTAATTTCTCATATAGTGCAGTATCCAGTCCTTAGGCATTACACTTCACCCCTGGCAGACCTGTTCATTCCAACACTAACACGACTTCTCCTTGAAGCATTCAACCATGCTGCAATTACTGTACATATCCATCACCATCTATAGCCAGGTACTCATACATATACAGCTGAGTGAACTGTGGCAACGTGGAGTAAGCGAAATTTCCCAGGCTTCGAAACAGCGGCAAGAGGATACGATCCCTGGTCCTCCCAATTCAGAGGTACATTTGGAAAATAGTTCAGAAACATAACACACTTTGTTAATAACCATAATAAACTATGGAACTAACTATCAGAAAACAATTCCTGTTGCATTGTAGTAACAAATGCAGTCAACTGTAATTGCAACAGATACCGTTTGTTTAGTTTTTAATTTAGGTGGATCTCGATTGCAACATGATGCACATATACACTGTTGACTGTTGTTCACATGGTAAATTATGTCCACAAATGGCAGTTTCTGTAGAAATTTAGTCATGCTCAAAATTATTTCACTCACCAACACAAGTCTGTGTATTGCTGTTGTACGCAAAGTGTTTGTAGCACTTATGAGGATCACATTTTGATGCTCCATTTCTTGGGCAAGCAGTGCAGTTTGGAGCACAGGCTACAAGAAATAACCCAGTTCACATGAGAACGAAAGAACATAAAGAAAACACTTAATTATTACATCAACATCTAAACTCTACATGCTCACCATTTTACACAACTAAGCATGGATTTTTGTAACAGAAATTTTGACATGGTGGAATTATTTTGTTGGATTTATAATTTATGCTGAATAGACTAGACCCATACATGTCAATCTTGAGTGTCCAAAAGTATGGGGTTTTCCTCAAACTCTGCTGTAGTAATGGAGGGGTGTCTATGCTGGCTACCTATGCTTCCATAAGGTTCTCATGAGAAAAACATCAAAACATTTAGTTACGTAACTTCAATGAAACTCATCCACAACATTTGTCATGACAACGGTACACATGGACATTATAGAAAATTGTTGCTGGATTTGTTATTTATGATGAAAAAAACAGATTCTGGATTAATATACATGTACAATGACTACAATCAAACATATGTGAAAAATATTAAGTTGACATAGTCACCTGCACAAGTCTTGTCATCGTCCTTGACACCAAATCCAATCTTGCACTGGGAACATTCTGTTCTGTTGTTGCTAGGACTGAATGTACAGTCAATACAGTTGGTCGGATAAGCTACAAATCAAACAATCAATAATTTATTTTCAAGGAAAAGTTTGTTGAAAATTCTGTACATTTCCGTGTATAATACGCCAGTCACAGGAATAAAGTCACAACTATATGTTCCTTGTATTTTTAATATCAATTGAAATACTAAATACAAAACAAACTATACATTGACACATGATTACAGATCACAGAAGTGTCTGGCTAATTCCCCTGTTTAAGCCAGAGTGTGTGGATGGTTCCAATCCAGTGTTTATAACAGGAAACATAAACTTTAAAATATAAAAGGTGCCAGGTATTGCTAAATACATTCAAGCTAATGCTAGGTATTACACTGCAATAAATCACTATACAAATAAACATTATCACTTAGTAGCCGGTTGTTAAAATCTAGTCATGTTCTTAGAAATGCTGTATACGTATCCATGGGGAATATTCATCTTAATCATCTAACTTTATTGTGTTGAAGTTACACTGAAAATGAGCAAGATTGTACGTGTTTATTTAGTATATATCTTCAAATAAAACAATATTGTGACTATATTTCTTGTGACTTTTTTACAAGCTAAAACTGTGACTTTATTTCCATGACTTTTTTATAACTTTATTTCCATGACGTTTTGCTCAAATCTGACAGAATCTCTATATTACCATGTACAATACAAAGCCCAACCTTTTAACGCTGATTCCCCTACTTCAAATAGTTTAGCTGAAACCGTTCATCTCTATATATATAGACTGGAGACAAATGCCTATTACATACAGGCAACGCATCACATCTGGTACGCAAATGTTTACGTCATGTTTGTTTGGACCATTACGACTTCCCTTCATATTGAAGCTACATCCATATCAAGTAGTCTGAGTCAACAGCAATAACAATTAACACATTTCAATAAAATCTACTTCAATCCTTTTGATATTACGTTATTGAAGATTTGCTAAAAAAGAGCATTTTATATAATACAGATTTATTTTACTGAAAACTATAAAGTTTACTCATTACTCAAACATTTTCATAACTATCATCTGCCTTCTTCAGTAGGGAGTCAACTTTATGGTTGTGATAAAGTGAAAATCTATATTATATTATTCTACCAACATTATGAACATTTTCACAACGAATATTTTTTATAGAGTTCAGAGCTAGGGTTGCAGCCTCCATTGCAAAATCACCCATATACTGATTTCACTCACCATCACAAGTCTGCGCATTGTCGTTGTAGACAAACAGATCTTTGCACTGATCGGGATCACATTTTGATGCTCCATTTGTCTCACAGGCAGAACAATGTGGATCACAGGCTACAACAAATATCTAAATTAAAATCCTTTCATTCTATAACTCATTGCACAACATCTGCAACACCAACCTTTATCATTACAAGATTTTATATGACAACAATCTGTAATGGTGACAATCAAACAGCTGACTGCTATGGAAGTGGAAACATTTTGTTGGATTTGCAACAAAGACCGAGTGAACTAGAAATCTAGGGCTTGTTTGATGAAGCGTTCATACTATATGAATCTTCGTACTAAGGTTCTCAATTCACAAAATCTTCAGAGTTCATGGTCATGTGCAATTGTTCGAAATGCTCTTCATGTTTTCTACGATTGTTCCGAATTATATAATCTTCATCAAACATCTGCATTAGTTTTTCTATGGAATGAACACATCATGAAACTAGCCCCTTGGTTCATTAAATGTGCAAACAAACACAGAAGAATGTAATATGATGCTGTTACCTGCACAAGTCTTGTCATCGTCCGTGACACCAAAGCCACGCTTGCACAAGGAGCATTCGGTTCTGTTGTTTTCAGAACTGTAGGTGCAATTCAAACAGTTGGGAGGGTACGCTGCAAGCATGATAGGTGTCATAATTTTGTGTTTGTATTCACAGATTATACAACTAAAATAGAGGTAAATGTAATTTCTCATATAGTGCAGTATCCAGTCCTTAGGCATTACACTTCACCCCTGGCAGACCTGTTCATTCCAACACTAACACGACTTCTCCTTGAAGCATTCAACCATGCTGCAATTACTGTACATATCCATCACCATCTATAGCCAGGTACTCATACATATACAGCTGAGTGAACTGTGGCAACGTGGAGTAAGCGAAATTGCCCAGGCTTCGAAACAGCGGCAAGAGGATACGATCCCTGGTCCTCCCAATTCAGAGGTACATTTGGAAAATAGTTCAGAAACATAACACACTTTGTTAATAACCATAATAAACTATGGAACTAACTATCAGAAAACAATTCCTGTTGCATTGTAGTAACAAATGCAGTCAACTGTAATTGCAACAGATACCGTTTGTTTAGTTTTTAATTTAGGTGGATCTCGATTGCAACATGATTTAACAAGATTTAACAAGATTTGCCATCCAAGCCAAAGGCCCAGATGGCAAGTGGACAAGGAAGCCATTGGCTTATCGAGAGTCCAACAATGTTCATCTACTTATAGCCTGCCCTCCTGAGATATGTGTCAACCTTGTTTTTAAACATATTCACGCTGCTAGCAGTTACACAATCTGTTGACAATTTGTTCCATTCATTTATTGTCCTCTGTGAGAACGAGTGCTTCCTGATGTCCAATCTACATTGATCCTTTACTAATTTTACCTCATGTCCTCTAGTTCTGCTATCCTTCTTGAGTGAGAAAAACATATTTCTATCAATATTTTCATACCCATTCAATATCTTAAAAACTTCAATCTGATCTCCTCTTAACCTCCTTGTCTCTAGAGTTGTTAAACCACATTCTTTCAGGCGTTCTTCATAACTAAGGTCTCTCAGTTCTGGAATCATTTTAGTTGCTCTCCTTTGTATGCGTTCAAGTGTATCTATATCCTTCTTACGATATGGTCTCCATGCTTGTATACAGTATTCTAAATGAGGTCTAACTATTGCTTTATAAAGAGGTATAATTAACTTTTTTCCCTTGTATGTTATGTTTCTTCTAATCAATCCAAGAATTTGATTACCCTTTGAAGCTGCAATACCACACTGCTCTGAAACTTTCATATCAGCGCTTATTGTAACTCCTAAGTCCTTTTCTTTTACAGTAGTACCCAGAACAGTATCTCCCATTCTATAGTTTACATTCAAGTTCCTATGTCCTGTATGTAGGCATTTACATTTCCCAAAATTGAACAACATCTGCCATTTCTCAGACCATTTCACTAATCTGTCTAGATCGTTTTGTAAATGTTGTTTATCACCATCAGTATTAACCTTTCTAAACAGTTTTGTGTCATCCGCAAATTTCAGTACATTACTTGTTATACTGTCGTCCAAGTCATTGATATAAATTAAGAATAATATAGGTCCTAATACTGATCCTTGAGGTACCCCACTCAAAACCGATTTCCAATTTGAAACTTCTCCATCTACTACAACTCGTTGTCTTCTGTCAGTCAGCCATTGTTCTATCCAGTCAGTTATGCTATCCCCGATACCATGGGCTTTTAATTTAAGTAGTAATCTTTGATGTGGCACTTTGTCAAAAGCTTTCTGAAAATCTAAGTAGATAATATCTACTGGCGATCCCACGTCTATCCACTTAGTGATTTCTTCCAAAAAACATAACATATTTGTTAAGCATGACCTCGCTTTAAGGAATCCATGTTGAGATGAATTTAATAATTTATGCTTAACGAGGAAGTCCACCATATGGTCTTTAATTAACCTTTCTAATAATTTACAAATCACTGACGTTAAACTCACTGGTCTGTAATTCTCTGACTTATTTCTCGAACCCTTTTTAAATAATGGTATGATGTTTGCTTCTTTCCATTCAAACGGAACAACTCCCTCTTTTAATGACAAGTTGAATACTCTTGCAAGTGGTATACTGATTTGTTCTACTGTTTCCATTAGTAATTTTGGAGGAATCCCATCCACTCCCGGTGATTTGTTATCCTTCATTGCCTTTATTTTCTTAGCTACCAATTCTGGAGTTACAACTAACGGACCTAAATAGTCAGATTTAGCCCCCTGAAATTTAGCATCAGCAACTGGTAATGAACTAATATCTTCTTTGGTAAACACTGAACTGAAGTAACCATTTAGGTCTTCCGCCATTAAAAACCCCTGTGATATTATATTTCCAGCACTGTCTTCTAGAGGTCCAACCTTGTCTTGTACGTTTTGTTTACTCCTGACATATGCATAAAAACTCTTGCTGTCATTTTTTATGTTACATGCTAGTTTTTGCTCATAGCTTCTTTTAGATTGTCTGATTTCAGTTGTAGCTGCATTAAGTGCCTCTTTGTATTTTGCATAGTCTTCGTCCTTTCTGGTACGCCTATAAACCCTCCACATAGTTTGTTTTAGCATTATTTTTCTAATAGCCTCTTTTGACAAGTGTTTCTTTCTACACCGTTTTCCTTGTTTTTGGAAGGGAACAAATTTATCGATGATACTCTCAATTTCATATTTTAGAATATTCCAACATTCAATTGCGGTCTTATTCATCAGCATGTTATTCCAATCTAGCTTTGCTAAGTATTTTCTCATATCTTTGTAGTTACCTTTGTGGAAGTTTCTCTTGTACGTTTTCTTATTTTTACTTTCTGATTTTACATTGATGTCAAAATGTATTTGATTATGGTCACTATTACCCAATGGTTCAAATATTTTTACATTGTCCACTAATTCTTTTTGTGATGACAAAACTATATCTAATACATTTTCTCCCCTGGTTGGTTCTAGTACGTGCTGAGTAAGAAAGCTATCCTGGATTAAAAATAGAAATTGTTGGTCCTCAATCCCTGTGCTCTCTAGAGAATTCCATTGTATGTGTCCATGGTTAAAATCTCCCATTATGATACATTCCCCTTTACTAACTTCCTTTATAGCGTTTTTTATTTTTGTGTTGTCCTCTTCGTTTATGTTTGGACTTCGGTAAACTAATCCAATAGTTAATTTTGAATTTCCTGAAACAATTTTGCACCAAACAGCTTCATCGCAATCTGCTTCCCTTTCTAGTTTTATTTCATAAGCCTGAATAGATTCTTTAACATATAAAATAACTCCCCCGCCCCTTCTTCCTATTCGATCTTTCCTAAACATTACATATCCTGTCAGTCCTAATTCAGCATCTGTTATATCTATGTTGGCCCATGATTCAGTTATACCAATTATGTGAGGGTCAATATCTTCTACCATAATGTTTAATTCGTTTTTCTTATTTACTATGCTCCTTGCATTTAAACATACGCATCTATAACCTTTTTCAGTGATGTTTTTCGGATGATTTGATATTGGTTTATCTGTGCTAGTGGCCTCTTGTTCTGCTTGAGACACCTCTAGGTAACCCCCCTGCACTTCTAGTTTAAAGAATGTTTACTTCCAAAAATATTTGTCATTGTACCCAAGTCACTATCTACTGCTGCTGAAAGTTTGTCCGCGAATACTGCCGCCCCCTTTCCACTTAAATGAAGCCCATCCTTCATGTACATATCAGCCCTCCCAACAAAACTTCCCCATAAATCCACAAATCCAACTTCCTCTTCCATACATAACTTCTGGACTAACATGTTAATTGCCATCCCCCGACAATTTCGATATTTGTGACCCCTCCTGCCCATTACAGGTAAAATCCCTGACAGTATTACCTGCTCAACCCGCGTCTGTTTTAGTGTTCTGACCAACTGCCTATATTTCCTAACTATGGCAGTTGTACCCTCCCTCTCTACGTTATTTGTCCCTACGTGTACTAAAACAGATCCACCCTTTCCCGAGCCTACGATGTTTTTTACCCTCTGAGTTATCGCCTCTATTTTGGCTCCAGGCAAGCAGACCACCACATCATCTCCCTTGTTTAAGACTCTGTCGGTCTTCCTAACTATCGAATCCCCCACAAACACCCTCGCTCTCTTCCTCACCCCCTCTATCACTGCTGCAGAATAACTCTTCCGTTCGATCCCCTCCATCACATTCTGTCCTGACCCCTTCCCTCCTGTCTCCTTCGCTCCTGTCTCCCCCACTTCCCACTCCTTTGCTCTTGTCTCTCCCACTTCCCTCTCCTTCACTCCGGTTGCTTTCCCTCCCGTCTCCCCCACTTCCCTCTCCTTTACTCCGGTTGTTTTCCCTCCCGTCTCCCCCACTCCCTTCTCCTTCCCTCCTGTCTCCCCCACTCCCTTCTCCTTCCCTCCTGTCTCCCCCACTCCCTTCTCCTTCCCTCCTGTCTCCCCTACTCCCCTCTCCTTCGCTCCTGTTGTCTTCCCTCCCGTTCCTTTCTTTCCCGTCTCCTTACGTCCTGTCTCCCTACGACCTGTCACCTTCCCTCCCCTCAGCTTCCTCCCAGGCTGCGGTGAGCTCTCCCTAGCATCTCTTGTGTCTTTCCCCACTTTATCATCTACTGTTCCCCCACCGGAACTACTGGCACAACCACCCTGTTCCCTTCCCACCATTGCCACAACGAGCAGCCTCAGCTCTTCCAACTCCACCTCTAGTTTCTTCATCTTCGTACATCCCCTACACTCAAAACTAAAACTATCTGCCTGGACCTCAGCCCAGGACTTCTCGCACCCAGACTTAACAAAGTCCACCCAGTTGCTGCAACTGCCACAAATTAAATGCCTTGTGGCCTTTAACTGCCGTTTGCACGGCGCCATCATACAATTTAATTTTAATTAGTTTGCTACGTTAGCCTTGAATAAGGCTGTTTTTGTGATCAAAAGAACACTTTAGTCTAATATACTTGCTAACCGTGTCTTCTATTAACCTCGCATGAGAAACAAAAAACCTGCCACCTAGCGAATACGGAGAACACTGTGTAACAAAACAACGAAGTCAGTGTGTACTAATTTACGCTAAAATCCTGCTGTTAATTCCTTTTTACCGAAAACGTTTACTACCACTATGTCAGATATTACCTTATGTATGTAATTTAAGTAAATAGATCACTGTATCTTATATATATATATTAGCCAATGTAAACTATTCACTATGCTATCTCAATTTTCGAATAGTAAACAACCTTATTATCGCTCGCTGAATTCCCCGACAGAATCCGAAACTAACTTACTCTAAAATACTCCCTCTGACTAATAATTAACAAAACCTGTTTCCTAATATATGTCTACAATACGTTTGTGTATAATATATATTCAATAGTAATACTTATTCTATTTGATATACCGCGTTTTTCTGTAAATTATCTACACCAAATTCAAGTCGCTGCACCAAGTCCAAGTAGCCGGAAGTATATGATGCACATATACACTGTTGACTGTTGTTCACATGGTAAATTATGTCCACAAATGGCAGTTTCTGTAGAAATTTAGTCATGCTCAAAATTATTTCACTCACCAACACAAGTCTGTGTATTGCTGTTGTACGCAAAGTGTTTGTAGCACTTATGAGGATCACATTTTGATGCTCCATTTCTTGGGCAAGCAGTGCAGTTTGGAGCACAGGCTACAAGAAATAACCCAGTTCACATGAGAACGAAAGAACATAAAGAAAACACTTAATTATTACATCAACATCTAAACTCTACATGCTCACCATTTTACACAACTAAGCATGGATTTTTGTAACAGAAATATTGACATGGTGGAATTATTTTATTGGATTTATAATTTATGTTGAATAGACTAGACACATACATGTCAATCTTGAGTGTCCAAAAGTATGGGGTTTTCCTCAAACTCTGCTGTAGTAATGGAGGGGTGTCTATGCTGGCTACCTATGCTTGCATAGGGTTCTCATGAGAAAAACATCAAAACATTTAGTTACGTAACTTCAATGAAACTCATCCACAACATTTGTCATGACAACGGTACACATGGACATTATAGAAAATTTTTGCTGGATTTGTTATTTACGATGAAAAAAACAGATTCTGGATTAATATACATGTACAATGACTACAATCAAACATATGTGAAAAATATTAAGTTGACATAGTCACCTGCACAAGTCTTGTCATCGTCCTTGACACCAAATCCAATCTTGCACTGGGAACATTCTGTTCTGTTGTTGCTAGGACTGAATGTACAGTCAATACATTTGGTCGGATAAGCTACAAATCAAATAATCAATAATTTATTTTCAAGGAAAAGTTTGTTGAAAATTCTGTACATTTCCGTGTATAATACGCCAGTCACAGGAATAAAGTCACAACTATATGTCCTAGTTCCTTGTATTTTTAATATCAATTGAAATACTAAATACAAAACAAACTATACATTGACACATGCTTACGGATGACAGAAGTTTCTGGCTAATACCCGTTTAAGCCAGAGTGTGTGGATGGTTCCAATCCAGTGTTTATAACAGGCTACATGAACTTTAAAATATAAAAGGTGCCAGGTATTGCTAAATATATTCAAGCTAATGCTAGGTATTACAATGTAATAATTCACTATACAAATAAACATTATCACTTAGTCGGTTGTTAAAATCTAGTTATGTTCTTAGAAATACTGTATACATATCCATGGGGAATATTCATCTTAATCATCTAACTTTATTGTGCTAAAACTGTGACTTTATTTCCATGACTTTTTTATAACTTTACTTCCTTGACGTTTTGCTCAAATCTGACAGAATCTCTATATTACCATGTACAATACAAACCCCAACCTTTTAACGCTGATTCTCCTACTTCAAATAGTTTAGCTGAAACCGTTCATCTCCATATATAGACTGGAGACAAATGCCTATTACATACAGGCATCAGTCGCCTACTTACTTCACCCCAAAAACATACAATGAAAGATATCAGTGTAGATGATATATGCATCACATCTGGTAAGAAAATGTCTACGTCATGTTTGGTGGGACCATTATGACTTCCCTTCATATTGATGCTACATCCATATCAAGTAGTCTGAGTCAACAGCAATAACAATTAACACATTTCAACCAAATCTACTTCAATCCTTTTGATATTATGTTATTGAAGATTTGCTAAAAAGAGCATTTTTTTATAATACAGATTTATTTTACTGAAAACTATCAAGTTTACTCATTACTCAAACATTTTCATAATCATCATCTGCCTTCTTCAGTAGGGAGTCAACTTTATGGTTGTGATAAAGTGAAAATCTATATTACATTATTCTCCCAACATGATGAACATTTTTACAACGAATATTTTTTATAGAGTTCAGAGATGGGGTTGCAGCCTCCATTGCAAAATCACCCATATACTGATTTCACTCACCATCACAAGTCTGCGCATTGTCGTTGTAGACAAACAGATCTTTGCACTGATCGGGATCACATTTTGATGCTCCATTTGTCTCACAGGCAGAACAATGTGGATCACAGGCTACAACAAATATCTAAATTAAAAACGCTTCATTCCATAACTCATTGCACATCTGCAGCACCAAACTTTATCGTTACAAGATTTTATATGACAACAATCTGTAATGGTGACAATCAAATAGCTGACTGCTATGAAAGTGGAAACATTTTGTTGGATTTGCAACAAAGACCGAGTGAAATAGAAATCTAGGGCCTGTTTGATGAAGCGTTCATACTATATGAACCTTCGTACTAAGGTTCTCAATTCACAAAATCTTCATAGTTCATGGTCATGTGCAATTGTTCGCAATGTTCTTCATGTTTTCTATGATTGTTCCGAATTACATAATCTTCATCAAACATCTGCATTAGTTTTTCTATGGAATGAACGCATCATGAAACTAGCCCCTCGATTCATTAAATGTGCAAACAAACACAGAAGAATGTAATATGATGCTGTTACCTGCACAAGTCTTGTCATCGTCCATGACACCAAAGCCACGCTTGCACAAGGAGCATTCGGTTCTGTTGTTTTCAGAACTGTAGGTGCAATTCAAACAGTTGGGAGGGTACGCTGCAAGCAAGATAGGTGTCATAATTTTGTGTTTGTATTCACAGATTATACAATTAAAATAGAGGTAAATGTAATTTCTCATATAGTGCAGTATCCAGTCCTTAGGCATTACACTTCACCCCTGGCAGACCTGTTCATTCCAACACTAACACGACTTCTCCTTGAAGCATTCAACCATGCTGCAATTACTGTACATATTCATCACCATCTATAGCCAGGTACTCATACATATACAGCTGAGTGAACTGTGGCAACGTGGAGTAAGCGAAATTTCCCAGGCTTCGAAACAGCGGCAAGAGGATATGATCCCTGGTCCTCCCAATTCAGAGGTACATTTATAAAATACTTTAGAAACATAACACACTTTGTTAATAACCATAATAAACTATGGAACTAACTATCAGAAAACAATTCCTGTTGCATTGTAGTAACAAATGCAGTCAACTGTAATTGCAAGATACCGTTTGTTTAGTTTTTAATTTAGGTGGATCTCGATTGCAACATGATGCACATATACACTGTTGACTGTTGTTCACATGGTAAATTATGTCCACAAATGGCAGTTTCTGTAGAAATTTAGTCATGCCCAAAATTGTTTCACTCACCAACACAAGTCTGTGTATTGCTGTTGTACGCAAAGTGATTGTAGCACTTATGAGGATCACATTTTGATGCTCCATTTCTTGGGCAAGCAGTGCAGTTTGGAGCACAGGCTACAAGAAATAACCCAGTTCACATGAGAACGAAAGAACATAAAGAAAACACTTAATTATTACATCAACATCTAAACTCTACATGCTCACCATTTTACACAACTAAGCATGGATTTTTGTAACAGAAATATTGACATGGTGGAATTATTTTATTGGATTTATAATTTATGTTGAATAGACTAGACACATACATGTCAATCTTGAGTGTCCAAAAGTATGGGGTTTTCCTCAAACTCTGCTGTAGTAATGGAGGGGTGTCTATGCTGGCTACCTATGCTTGCATAGGGTTCTCATGAGAAAAACATCAAAACATTTAGTTACGTAACTTCAATGAAACTCATCCACAACATTTGTCATGACAACGGTACACATGGACATTGTAGAAAATTGTTGCTGGATTTGTTATTTACGATGAAAAAAACAGATTCTGGATTAATATACATGTACAATGACTACAATCAAACATATGTGAAAAATATTAAGTTGACATAGTCACCTGCACAAGTCTTGTCATCGTCCTTGAAACCAAATCCAATCTTGCACTGGGAACATTCTGTTCTGTTGTTGCTAGGACTGAATGTACAGTCAATACAGTTGGTCGGATAAGCTACAAATCAAATAATCAATAATTTATTTTCAAGGAAAAGTTTGTTGAAAATTCTGTACATTTCCGTGTATAATACGCCAGTCACAGGAATAAAGTCACAACTATATGTCCTACTTCCTTGTATTTTTAATATCAATTGAAATACTAAATACAAAACAAACTATACATTGACACATGCTTACGGATGACAGAAGTTTCTGACTAATACCCCTGTTTAAGCCAGAGTGTGTGGATGGTTCCAATCCAGTGTTTATAACAGGCTACATGAACTTTAAAATATAAAAGGTGCCAGGTATTGCTAAATATATTCAAGCTAATGCTAAGTATTACAATGTAATAATTCACTATACAAATAAACATTATCACTTAGTCGGTTGTTAAAATCTAGTTATGTTCTTAGAAATACTGTATACATATCCATGGGGAATATTCATCTTAATCATCTAACTTTATTGTGCTAAAACTGTGACTTTATTTCCATGACTTTTTTATAACTTTATTTCCATGACGTTTTGCTCAAATCTGACAAAATCTCTATATTACCATGTACAATACAAACCCCAACCTTTTAACGCTGATTCTCCTACTTCAAATAGTTTAGCTGAAACCGTTCATCTCCATATATAGACTGGAGACAAATGCCTATTACATACAGGCATCAGTCGCCTACTTACTTCACCCCAAAAACATACAATGAAAGATATCAGTGTAGATGATATACGCATCACATCTGGTACGCAAATGTCTACGTCATGTTTGGTGGGACCATTATGACTTCCCTTCATATTGATGCTACATCCATATCAAGTAGTCTGAGTCAACAGCAATAACAATTAACACATTTCAACCAAATCTACTTCAATCCTTTTGATATTATGTTATTGAAGATTTGCTAAAAAGAACATTTTTTTATAATACAGATTTATTTTACTGAAAACTATCAAGTTTACTCATTACTCAAACATTTTCATAATCATCATCTGCCTTCTTCAGTAGGGAGTCAACTTTATGGTTGTGATAAAGTGAAAATCTATATTACATTATTCTCCCAACATGATGAACATTTTTACAACGAATATTTTTTATAGAGTTCAGAGATGGGGTTGCAGCCTCCATTGCAAAATCACCCATATACTGATTTCACTCACCATCACAAGTCTGCGCATTGTCGTTGTAGACAAACAGATCTTTGCACTGATCGGGATCACATTTTGATGCTCCATTTGTCTCACAGGCAGAACAATGTGGATCACAGGCTACAACAAATATCTAAATTAAAAACGCTTCATTCCATAACTCATTGCACAACATCTGCAGCACCAAACTTTATCGTTACAAGATTTTATATGACAACAATCTGTAATGGTGACAATCAAACAGCTGACTGCTATGAAAGTGGAAACATTTTGTTGGATTTGCAACAAAGACCGAGTGAAATAGAAATCTAGGGCCTGTTTGATGAAGCGTTCATACTATATGAACCTTCGTACTAAGGTTCTCAATTCACAAAATCTTCATAGTTCATGGTCATGTGCAATTGATCGCAATGTTCTTCATGTTTTCTACGATTGTTCCGAATTACATAATCTTCATCAAACATCTGCATTAGTTTTTCTATGGAATGAACGCATCATGAAACTAGCCCCTCGATTCATTAAATGTGCAAACAAACACAGAAGAATGTAATATGATGCTGTTACCTGCACAAGTCTTGTCATCGTCCATGACACCAAAGCCACGCTTGCACAAGGAGCATTCGGTTCTGTTGTTTTCAGAACTGTAGGTGCAATTCAAACAGTTGGGAGGGTACGCTGCAAGCAAGATAGGTGTCATAATTTTGTGTTTGTATTCACAGATTATACAATTAAAATAGAGGTAAATGTAATTTCTCATATAGTGCAGTATCCAGTCCTTAGGCATTACACTTCACCCCTGGCAGACCTGTTCATTCCAACACTAACACGACTTCTCCTTGAAGCATTCAACCATGCTGCAATTACTGTACATATTCATCACCATCTATAGCCAGGTACTCATACATATACAGCTGAGTGAACTGTGGCAACGTGGAGTAAGCGAAATTTCCCAGGCTTCGAAACAGCGGCAAGAGGATACGATCCCTGGTCCTCCCAATTCAGAGGTACATTTGGAAAATACTTTAGAAACATAACACACTTTGTTAATAACCATAATAAACTATGGAACTAACTATCAGAAAACAATTCCTGTTGCATTGTAGTAACAAATGCAGTCAACTGTAATTGCAACAGATACCGTTTGTTTAGTTTTTAATTTAGGTGGATCTCGATTGCAACATGATGCACATATACACTGTTGACTGTTGTTCACATGGTAAATTATGTCCACAAATGGCAGTTTCTGTAGAAATTTAGTCATGCCCAAAATTATTTCACTCACCAACACAAGTCTGTGTATTGCTGTTGTACGCAAAGTGATTGTAGCACTTATGAGGATCACATTTTGATGCTCCATTTCTTGGGCAAGCAGTGCAGTTTGGAGCACAGGCTACAAGAAATAACCCAGTTCACATGAGAACGAAAGAACATATAGAAAACACTTAAGGCGTCGCTTGGGTCTAAACGCGTTTTATTTTCTTATTTCATTATCACTGAACCTACAGAGCTGAAACTTTCATAGATTGCAAGTCCAGGTAAGAGTAATGCTGTGAAATTTTTTCAGAAAGTTTCATACGTATTTTCCCACGGTATGCAGCCATCTTGGATTGAATGTTGCGTGTGACTTATATCAGTAACCATTGGATTTAGAGGACTCAAATTTGGTGTGTAGTTACTCCACATAATCCCAATGAAAACAGTCAGTTGACTTTCCAAGTTTTCAAAAAACTTTTGTTTTCATGATTTTTTTACATCTGAATGTATTTTTTCATCATGAAATTTTACATTGATGGTTCATTATATAAAATATAAATAATGTTTTCTAAAAAAGTTACTACATAGTTTTCAAGAGCATACTATCAAGAAACACTGTAGAAAGTTTCAAGTAATTCTGTCAAACAATAGCAGAGATAAGTGACACGGGAGGCAGTAGGTGTGAGGGAAAACATGTTTTTGAGAAAATCGTGTTCAAAGTTTATGTACATTGGCACATACATTTCAACATCTGAAAAGCAACCTAGATTATTGAAACTTTGCATACATATTACTGAATGTATAATCTATCAAAAGGCAAAGTTAAG
This sequence comes from Lamellibrachia columna, assembly GCA_963662155.1. Classification (NCBI taxonomy): domain Eukaryota; kingdom Metazoa; phylum Annelida; class Polychaeta; order Sabellida; family Siboglinidae; genus Lamellibrachia; species Lamellibrachia columna. Next base: position 5,434,789 of record OY759269.1, read on the forward strand.
AGTCATTGGCATTGTAAAATAAATTTCACACAAGTCCCGAGTACCCGACACCCATGTCCATCGTTGCCGACACAGCTGATCTCACCACGACAAATGGGACATTCGTCGCCTGAGTCCCATCGATACAGTCTGATGACAGTTGCATTGATGACCTTGTCGCAACTGGTGCAGAAAGTCTCGAGGCCACACACCATGCCGAGGGTGCGGTGCGGTCGACAGCTGGGGTGGAGAGTGTATGCTTCCTACACAACGTGCATAGCAGGTTCGCAACAAGTGATGGCAACACGGCACAGCATACAAGTACTGTTGAAAGATCTCCATCAGCATCTGTCTCATCCTCAACCAGGAATCGCGGGACACCTATCTCCTCCAGAAGATCTGCATAACCAAACTTCCGTTCAGTGACAGACAGTCTCCGAGACGGATCAGCTGGTACTGTTGATGACCGCCTTGATGCCTGGAAAAAATACACAATATAAATGTATTTCATGAACAAAAAGTATCCAAGACATGTTCAACAACAAAAGCCCCCCCCCCTTACTACGTATGCAGGGGTATGGCATTGAATGCAATTTATTTTATTGGCATTGCCATATTATACACACACACCCGCGCGCGTGTGTGTATATAGGCTATGTATACAATAATTACCAGGGCAAATTGTAGTAATATAATAAACCATAGTTACAACTCTGCTTCTGATGTGCCTGGATGGCCCCTGGGCCTGAATGTCAACACAACCACGAACATCAACAGCATGAACTAGATCAGCGTCAAATCGTTTATACAGTAATAGTTATGCCACAAAGGCGATGTTTGGATAAAACGCAAGTGAACATATGAAATATCAGAATTAAACTTACACTGCGTGCCATTCTCGCTGGCACCACGGACGGTGATGGTCGAAGAAGACGAAGTTGTCGCCGCAGGTTCATTGGCGAATTCAACCCTCGATGCCTTCGCATCACGCGCTAACTGCAACGATGCAAACTTTCGCTGCCTCCCAGTACCGTAACCGCCCACTCGCTTTCGACCAAACGGCATAATGTCGTTTTACAAAGCGATATAAATGAACGAAACTCATGGGATAAAAAAGTCGATCGAATCGAACGTAGCTGGTATTTCAAACTGACGTCAGAGGATGGAAATTAGTATTACAACCAATTAGAGCGCTTGATTTGAGGGAATCCGACATCACGTGGTGATGTCCGGCGAATCGTCGTGGCATTCCCCATTCCTTTGTCACCGAGATGGTTCAGAGGCGGTCATTTATAGTCGGAATTACTCGGATACCTCCGGGCACATTTTAAAACTGTTTGTACCATCATACAGAGCGAAAATGGGGCTTTCCCGTGATATGCGCCATGTTGGAATGGCAGCGTTTTCCGGCATGCAATGGCTCGCGGAAAATCACCTAATGTCCCATTAGTCTCGGTTCATTTGACATAAACAAAGACTTAGCAATGATAGGCATCATACAAAAGACACGTTTTATGACAGAAAAGTGTTTATTTCGACAGTGCAACTTACATGAATGGCAAGTTGAATAATATTTATACACGGAAATAGCAACAACCCGAAATTCATTTTATTGTCAAAAATCCGTCAAATCCGACCCGAGTCTCCCGTTAATTATTACATCAACATCTAAACTCTACATGCTCACCATTTTACACAACTAAGCATCGATTTTTGTAACAGAAATATTGACATGGTGGAATTATTTTATTGGATTTATAATTTATGTTGAATAGACTAGACACATACATGTCAATCTTGAGTGTCCAAAAGTATGGGGTTTTCCTCAAACTCTGCTGTAGTAATGGAGGGGTGTCTATGCTGGCTACCTATGCTTGCATAGGGTTCTCATGAGAAAAACATCAAAACATTTAGTTACGTAACTTCAATGAAACTCATCCACAACATTTGTCATGAAAACGGTACACATGGACATTGTAGAAAATTGTTGCTGGATTTGTTATTTACGATGAAAAAAACAGATTCTGGATTAATATACATGTACAATGACTACAATCAAACATATGTGAAAAATATTAAGTTGACATAGTCACCTGCACAAGTCTTGTCATCGTCCTTGACACCAAATCCAATCTTGCACTGGGAACATTCTGTTCTGTTGTTGCTATGACTGAATGTACAGTCAATACAGTTGGTCGGATAAGCTACAAATCAAATAATCAATAATTTATTTTCAAGGAAAAGTTTGTTGAAAATTCTGTACATTTCCGTGTATAATACGCCAGTCACAGGAATAAAGTCACAACTATATGTCCTAGTTCCTTGTATTTTTAATATCAATTGAAATACTAAATACAAAACAAACTATACATTGACACATGCTTACGGATGACAGAAGTTTCTGGCTAATACCCCTGTTTAAGCCAGAGTGTGTGGATGGTTCCAATCCAGTGTTTATAACAGGCTACATGAACTTTAAAATATAAAAGGTGCCAGGTATTGCTAAATATATTCAAGCTAATGCTAGGTATTACAATGTAATAATTCACTATACAAATAAACATTATCACTTAGTCGGTTGTTAAAATCTAGTCATGTTCTTAGAAATACTGTATACATATCCATGGGGAATATTCATCTTAATCATCTAACTTTATTGTGCTAAAACTGTGACTTTATTTCCATGACTTTTTTATAACTTTATTTCCATGACGTTTTGCTCAAATCTGGCAGAATCTCTATATTACCATGTACAATACAAACCCCAACCTTTTAACGCTGATTCTCCTACTTCAAATAGTTTAGCTGAAACCGTTCATCTCCATATATAGACTGGAGACAAATGCCTATTACATACAGGCATCAGTCGCCTACTTACTTCACCCCAAAAACATACAATGAAAGATATCAGTGTAGATGATATACGCATCACATCTGGTACGCAAATGTCTACGTCATGTTTGGTGGGACCATTACGACTTCCCTTCATATTGATGCTACATCCATATCAAGTAGTCTGAGTCAACAGCAATAACAATTAACACATTTCAACCAAATCTACTTCAATCCTTTTGATATTATATTATTGAAGATTTGCTAAAAAGAGCATTTTTTATAATACAGATTTATTTTACTGAAAACTATCAAGTTTACTCATTACTCAAACATTTTCATAATCATCATCTGCCTTCTTCAGTAGGGAGTCAACTTTATGGTTGTGATAAAGTGAAAATCTATATTACATTATTCTCCCAACATGATGAACATTTTCACAACGAATATTTTTTTATAGAGTTCAGAGATGGGGTTGCAGCCTCCATTGCAAAATCACCCATATACTGATTTCACTCACCATCACAAGTCTGTGCATTGTCGTTGTAGACAAACAGATCTTTGCACTGATTGGGATCACATTTTGATGCTCCATTTGTCTCACAGGCAGAACAATGTGGATCACAGGCTACAACAAATATCTAAATTAAAAACGCTTCATTCCATAACTCATTGCACAACATCTGCAGCACCAAACTTTATCGTTACAAGATTTTATATGACAACAATCTGTAATGGTGACAATCAAACAGCTGACTGCTATGGAAGTGGAAACATTTTGTTGGATTTGCAACAAAGACCGAGTGAATTAGAAATCTAGGGCCTGTTTGATGAAGCGTTCATACTATATGAACCTTCGTACTAAGGTTCTCAATTCACAAAATCTTCATAGTTCATGGTCATGTGCAATTGTTCGCAATGCTCTTCATGTTTTCTACGATTGTTCCGAATTACATAATCTTCATCAAACATCTGCGTTAGTTTTTCTATGGAATGAACACATCATGAAAATAGCCCCTTGATTCATTAAATGTACAAACACAGAAGAATATAATATGATGCTGTTACCTGCACAAGTCTTGTCATCGTCCGTGACACTAAAGCCACCCTTGCACAAGGAGCATTCAGTTCTGTTGTTTTCAGAACTGTAGGTGCAATTCAAACAGTTCGGCGGGTACGCTGCAAGCAACATAGGTGTCATAATTTTGTGTTTGTATTCACAGATTATACAATTAAAATAAAGGTAAAGGTAATTTCTCATATAGTGCAGTATCCAGTCCTTACACTTCATCCCTGGCAGACCTGTTCATTCCAACACTAACACAACTTCTTCTTGAAGCATTCAACCATGCTGCAATTACTGTACATATCCATCACCATCTATAGCCAGGTACTCATACATATACAGCTGAGTGAACTGTGGCAACGTGGAGTAAGCGAAATTGCTCAGGCTTCGAAACAGCGGCAAGAGGATACGATCCCTGGTCCTCCCAATTCAGAGGTTTATTTGGAAAATACTTTAGAAACATAACACACTTTGTTAATAAACATAATAAACTATGGAACTAACTATGAGAAAACAATTCCTGTTGCATAGTACTAACAAATGCAGTCACCTGTAATTGCAACAGATACCGTTTGTTTAGTTTTTAATTTAGGTGGATCTCGATTGCAACATGATGCACATGTATACTGCTGATTGTTGTTCACATGGTAAATTATGTCCACAAATGGCAGTTTCTGTAGAAATTGAGTCATACCCAAAATTATTTCACTCACCAAAACAAGTCTGTGCATTGCTGTTGTACGCAAAGTGATTGTAGCACTTATGAGGATCACATTTTGATGCTCCATTTCTTGGGCAAGCAGTGCAGTTTGGAGCACAGGCTACAAAAAATAACCAAGTTCACATGAGAATGAAAGAACATAATCTTCATCAAACATCTGCATTAGTTTTTCTATGGAATGAACACATCATGAAACTAGTCCCTTGGTTCATTAAATGTGCAAACAAACACAGAAGAATGTAATATGATGCTGGTACCTGCACAAGTCTTGTCATCGTCCGTGACACCAAAGCCACGCTTGCACAAGGAGCATTCGGTTCTGTTGTTTTCAGAACTGTAGTTGCAATTCAAACAGTTGGGAGGGTACGCTGCAAGCAAGATAGGTGTCATAATTTTGTGTTTGTATTCACAGATTATACAATTAAAATAGAGGTAAATGTAATTTCTCATATAGTGCAGTATCCAGTCCTTAGGCATTACACTTCACCCCTGGCAGACCTGTTCATTCCAACACTAACACGACTTCTCCTTGAAGCATTCAACCATGCTGCAATTACTGTACATATCCATCACCATCCAGGTACTCATACATATACAGCTGAGTGAACTGTGGCAACGTGGAGTAAGCGAAATTGCCCAGGCTTCGAAACAGCGGCAAGAGGATACGATCCCTGGTCCTCCCAATTCAGAGGTACATTTAGAAAATACTTTAGAAACATAACACACTTTGTTAATAACCATAATAAACTATGGAACTGTAATTGCAACAGATACCGTTTGTTTAGTTTTTAATTTAGGTGGATCTCGATTGCAACATGATGCACATATACACTGTTGACTGTTGTTCACATGGTAAATTATGTCCACAAATGGCAGTTTCTGTAGAAATTTAGTCATGCCCAAAATTATTTCACTCACCAACACAAGTCTGTGTATTGCTGTTGTACGCAAAGTGATTGTAGCACTTATGAGGATCACATTTTGATGCTCCATTTCTTGGGCAAGCAGTGCAGTTTGGAGCACAGGCTACAAGAAATAACCCAGTTCACATGAGAACGAAAGAACATAAAGAAAACACTTAATTATTACATCAACATCTAAACTCTACATGCCAGGGTTGTTTGATTTAAATCATTGATTTAAATCATGATTTAAATCGCTCCAAAAAAATCATTGATTTATGATTTTTTTTACTTCCGGTTTTTTTATTCGCTGATTTATATGAATTTAACACAAATAATTGTTTACAAGCATCGAGATCAACAAAGTTTTGTTTTTTAATACAAAAGCACAAAGTGCGCACACTTGTGTAGCTGTATTGACACCAGATAGCCTGATAGTAAAATATTTTATGACATTGTGTATACCAGATTTTAAAAAAATCAAATAAATAAAAAAAATCAAATAAATAAAAAAAATCCGATTTAAATAAAAAAACATAATTTTTATATTACTGTGTACGATACACACCCTAATTTGCTACCATCATATATCCCTTGATTCTGATTGTTTGTTGCAGATAGTGTATGATATTCTGTGTTCGTTTATTGAAGCATGAAGTTGGACAGGTGACATACTGTAGCATCACAAGGTAAATTATTTCCACAAATGGCAATAATACTGACTTATGCCCAAAATTATTCTACTCACCGACACAACTTTCTGTGTTGTTGTCGTAGACAAAGTCTCTGTAGCACATACCAGGATCACACTTAGATGCTCCATTTGTGTTACAGGCAACACAGTTAGTGGCACATACTACAACAAGGTACCAGTTCTCATGAGAAAAACTTCAAAACACTTAGTTACGTACCTTCAGTGAAATTCATGCAGGACATTTGTTATGACAGCTGTACGCATGGACATTGCAGAACAATGTTGCTGGATTTGTTATATACGATGAGTAAACTAGATTCTGTATTAATTTACATGTACAATGACTACAGTCACAAACCTATGTGAAAAATATTAATTTGACAAAGTCACCTGCACAAGTCTTGTCATCGTCCTTGACACCAAATCCACTCTTGCATCGGGAACATTCTGTTCTGTTGTTGTTAGGATTGAATGTATAGTCAATACAGTTGGTCAGATATGCTACAAATCAAGCAATCAGTAGTTATTTTCAAAAAACAGTGTGCTGAAAATTCTGTAAATTTCTGTGTATATTAAATGGTGCCAGTTATTGCTAAATACATTCAAGTTAATGGTAAGTATTACACTGTAATAAATCACTATACAAATAAATATTATCAATTAATAGTTGGTTGTTAAAATCTAATTGTTCTTAGAAATGCTGTATACATATCCATAGAAAATATTTGTCTTAATCGTCTAACTTGATTGTGCTGCAACACTACTAAAAATGTGCAAGATTGTACCTTTGTATTTATTGTCTTAAAATAAAAAATATTTTGACTTTATTTCCCTGACGTTTTGCTAAAATCTGACAAGAATTTTTATATTACCATGTACAATACAAACCCCAACAATTCCCCAGCTTCCAATAGTTTGGTTGAAACCATTCATCTCTATATATGGATTGGAGACAAATGCCCATAACATGAAAGCTTTGGTTCCCTACTTACTTCACCACAAAATATATACGATAATCAGTGTGGATGATATACACATCACATCTGGCACATAAATGTCTACATTGTGCTTGGTGGGACCATTATGACTTCCCGTCATACTGATGCTACATCCATATCACGTAGTCTCTGAGTCAACAGCAATAACAGTAAACACATTTCAATAAAATCTACCTCAATTCTTTTTATATTGTTATTGAAGATTTGCAAAAGAGCATTTTTTTATAATACATATTTATTTTAATGAAAACTATAAGCTAAGTTTACTCAGTACTACATCTTCATAACATATCATTAACACCCATGAATTTATGCTCTTCAGTAGGGAGTCAACTTTATGGTTGTGATAAAGTGAAAATCTATATTATATTATTTTCCCAATGTGATGAACAGTTTCACTAAGAATATTGTTTTATAAAGTTCAGAGCTGGGGTTGCAGTCTCCATTGCAAAATCACCCATATACTGATTTCACTCACCATCACGTCTGCGCATTGTTGTTGTAGGCAAACAGATGGATGAATAGCTAATAACGTGATGCCACTGTGAAGTCTGATGTTCCAGACCAGTGTTAAATCTCACTATCAATCTGATGGAATATAACAAAGTCTTGAGTATATTCTACTCACCCTTGCAAGTCTTGTCACCGTCCTTGACCACAAAGCCGGGCCTGCAATGTGAGCACTCTGTCCTGTTGCTGGTAGCATTATACCCACAACTCACACAGCTGGCCGGACATGCTGCAAGCAATGCAGTCATTGTTATCTCACTCACACATGTAGTAGTGGTGGCTAGAGCGCCAGACTATTAACTGACCGGGGCCAACCGGGGTTCTAGTCCACCTACTGCCATTTTGAAAATTTTCCAATTTTTTTCATTTTGAATGAGACACAAACAGCTGTTAGTCCCTTACAACTGGTGTTTATGCCGGGGGGAACAAAAGATCCCACACTGGGTGTAAATGTGTAATCTGTCATGGACTCACAAACTCTGTGCTGTACCAATTATATGTAGGATGGGCGCTGAATTACCTGCCGCCAAAACCAGCTCTCTAATGGAGCAAAGCGCCATAAGGGCCTTGTCTAGGCAGATACTGGCACTATACAAGACATCATTATCATCATGATCATCATCATATGGACAAACATAATCATCTAAGAGGCTGATAACTAGGGGGGCAATCTCAAAGCAGCAATTGCCACTGCTACAATTAGCTCCACTCTCCCCTATAGTGGACAATGCTGGGACGGAGACAATATGTTGGTTATTTAAAGGTATCAGATATCAGCAAGTAACAAAACAACAGAACTGACCGACACAAGATTGAGTATAATTTCTGTAGGCATTTCTAAAGTCGCAGGAGTCAGGATCACACTTTGCTGGTCCATTCAAGAGGCAGGCCAAGCAATTTCGACTACAAGCTACAACAAATTCCTCATTAAAATGTTTAATATAATAATCAATCAGTTATGAAAAAAATCAATCAATATCAACCACTAAATTACCCTGTATAATCCTCATTTTGCCCTGCACTGTTGGTCACTCTCTCTCGTACCTATCGATATATGGAATATCGGATATGTGGAACAATTTGGCCAAATCCCACCATATTCCAAATAGTGAGAGTCCAATGAATATACAGTAGCGTAGTTGTTTTACATATCACTGTTGAAGAGTCAAAACAACAATTCACATTTTAGAAAGGTCGTATGGCCAATTATCATGTGCTAAGCATCCCATTAGGACAAACGCACATATTACCTGCGCAGGTGTGGTTCTCAACACCAAATTGAGGTTCGCATTGTAAACATTCTGTGTTGTTTTTCACAGAATTGTAAACACACGTCTCACAGTTTCCTGGACAAGCTGCAACATACAGTAACATTTGCCATATTGAAAATGTTTCTTAAGTAATAATGTGGTACTGGCTTTCTGTAATTGAGGCTAACAACGGGGTTGGGTTCAATCGTATTTGCGTAATTTGTAATTAATTATAATTACAATGTAATTGTTATTGACTTTTAAGAACACTTGTAATTGAACTTTCATGATGTAGTATAATTATAATTAACAATATATTATTGTGATTGAACTGAACAATCAGCAGTGCCTGTTGTGAGGGTATTGTTGTGTTGTAGAATTTTTGCTGATATCTTTAATTTTGAAATGTCCGATCAATATCTGCCCTAAGAATATCAACAAGGCCATTCAGTACATTCACAAACAGCTGTCAACAATTTCAAATACCTATGGACAAAGTTTCTCAAGGTCAGGCATACGAGAATATCATTAACACCCATGAATTTATCCTCTGTCCCACATGCAATGTAAATACAATATCCACTTTGAATCATTAAAATTAAACGTATTTAAATATATAAACATATAAATATATCAGATTCATTAAAATACATCTTGGTGGTTAAATGTTATAACATATATTTTTTATACTACATAAACTCACTTTCCTTAGTTATTTACATCCCAAGACAGATATAATATTAATATTAATAAATAATAATAATATATTTGTTCACAATAAAATTTATGAAAATTGTACATTATTATCTTCCTGTTGCAAAAAAAAATAAAAATACAGGTGTAAAGTGCAGTAGATACATTAGAAACAATGGATTTAAATAAGTTAAGTAAAATGTTCCAGAAATCAAGAGTTACATGAATAACCGAAACAGGATATTGTTCCTAGAAATGGCTTCACTCACCAACACAGGTCTGTGTGAAAGAGTCATAAGCAAACTGATGGTCACACGCATTAGGGTCACACTTTGTTGCTCCATTTGAGTGGCAGGCAGAACAGTTTGAGGCACAGACTACAACAAACAGTCAACTACGAGATGTATAATATGTTCATTATTCATGTTTGGTAAATAATTTAGCAAGCACAAACAGTATAAAATAACTGTAGCATTTTTTCTCAAATCAAAGTATTGAAATTTTCCTTGAGAAGCTAAAGGTTTTTTTGTATTTTTAATAATGAATTCATCTAATTAAACTAGTTTAATTTATTACACTAGTTTAATTGATTCACTGTTATAAATATTATAACAACTGATAATTTGGCAACATTCTTAATGGTACACATTGTTTACATAATAAGAGTCAATGATCAGGTAACTAGGATGGTTACTCTATGCTAGTTTTTAATTGAGTAGTTTCAGTAACAAAATTTAGGATAAACAAAACCATGTCTTCACAAATTATAGCTCAAAAACTAAATAATACTGCAGATTAATAAAACTTAGTTTTCCATTTATCTGGTGATGTTTCGTGATTTTAAAAGCATTTTTGTAAATATGAAGAAATGCCCACAAAATGCCATCTCATATAATTTTGAGAAAAAGCCCAAACAAATGACATACATATAAGCAAGACAGTGTCACTGATGATCCTACAAGTTGTTTTGGTTAGAATGAATGAATTACAGCTGACCAGGAAGATTTTAGCAGAATTTTTAATGACAGCCAAAATAAAATTGTTTATTAGACAACCCCTCTACCATTCGTTCAAGAAACCTGTGTGGTTTTTCTCACAGATACGTTCATCTCATATGCCACAATTCAGCGTCGTGTTGTTGTTTTAGCAAAACATTTAATTAGGCAACGTTTCCTGGTTGTTAGTGATAACAGAAATGTCAATAGATACGCATATTATGCTTGAAATGTGACTTTTTCATTGGTGTTTTGCATATTGTTACAAAACATAACTGCCCTTTTTAACATTGACATGTCCTCTTAACTTGCCATCACAATAGACCTTGAATCTGTATTTGTAACTACAATATCAGGTTATGCCTAGTCTCGTTTATCCGACTCTCACTCAGCTTCATGAATTCGCCAAGAAGAGTCTATATGCAGAGGCCTGGTCTCGTTGTTACCCACTGTTACCACTCCATTTTGTGTAGGCGTTCCCATGAAGCGCCAGCAGCCAATCGCCGTCATTACTGAGATGATACGCTAAACCTTTTTTTGCCTGATTTAACTTTTCAGATGGTCAGTTGTGTCAATATAATCAAAGTTTAAAGTTAATTCGAATTGCATCGTATAAACTGGTAAAAGTTCACTCTTATTTCATCAATTAGCCAAATGCCTGGATGAGATCTTAATTAGCTACTTATGTATGCGCCCAGAATCTGGGTGCATACATAATTTCCGTCACAATGAGAACCCCATTCTGCATCCAGGCAAAGATGTGTGCGACAAACGGTGGTGCCACAGCACGGAGCCTGGATAATTAATGCTAGTTACGCCAGCAATCTGACAAACACGTGGTATGCAGTGTTTACAATCATTTTGACTGGCCCGTTATCCGGCAGGGTCACTAGGTCACATCCACTTGCTGTTTCCATTATAGCTTCAAAGGCACAATAAAGTAGGTTAGTGCTGAAATTTGCTGGTTTAAGAACATGATTTAGTTAGGTAGATATAACACTGATGTGTACAAGAATCACAGTAACCAGATATGTTCCTCATTCACAGCGAACGAATTTACAATGGTTCGAAGATCGAAGCACATGCGGTCGTTACTATGAAAACATCGTCAACATTTCCAAGGATTTAGTTATTTCCAAAAGAACTGTTTTTTAAAGGATGGATTGGCAAAATACAACATTAGTGCCGGGTGATCATTTATAATGTCGACATTCAGTTCAATATTTCCTAACATGTTATCAGGAAAAAAAATTTTTTACTCAACTGACACGTTAGCCACCCCAGCAACCTTAAATATAATTATTAAATTATTTCAATGTATCTCTTCAAGTATACTGTCTAAATTTTTTTACCTAGATTTAAATCAGTTCTTATTTAATAATATACATTATATATTTCTATAAAAAAATTAGCATAATTTTGTGCATTATTTATTTATTATTATTGTAAAGCGTTCATTAATTTTAACTTTGGTCCACAAAATTCTATGCACCGGCTAATGGCTTTGACCGAATCACATTTGAACTCATACAATATAAATGACTATCCTGAATGGATCATTGTGTCACTCCAGTGAACTCAATCTGCTTCATGTCCTGCTGGTGACTGGACATTCAATGTTGCAGCCTCGATACTATGGAACCCACTGCCATGGCAGCTACCATCAATATTAGTAATGGATGTTGTTTTTATGCCACACCTGAAAACTTTGCAAGAACTTTTTGTATGGTGCCATGAGCAACAATTGTTGGAGCGGCACCTTATAAAATTTTATTTTTAATGTCACATGGGCACCGATCACTATTTTCCATTGAGGTGTGTTAAAGTTTTTAATGCAGTTTTTGTAAATTTGTATTTTGAATCTTTTGAAAATCAGTTATGTTAATATTTAAAACATGCTGCAAAAGATACGTCAAATTCTGTCTTTCTCTAGAAAACTACAAAAAAAACATTTATGCACAAGGAATCCTAGTCACTGACATGCGCATATAATGTTGCCATCCATCCACTAGAAATTATAATCTGGGCACAGCATAAATGTTATTCAGTCTTCAAATATGGCCATTGTTCCTGCCTGCACAAGTCTTGTCATCGTCCTTGACACCAAAGCCATCCTTGCACCAGGAACACTCAGCCCTGTTGTTGATTGGACTGTATGTGCAGTCAACACAGTTGATTGGCCACGCTACAAACAATGGCATAAACCTGATGAACTTGCATTCACAGATTACATTATATAATTATTTTAAAGAATAATTTATAAACACAGTATTTTTCCTACATGGTAATAATCATAATACTAACAAATAGAAAACTTCTATCACAAAAAAATCCAGAAACCTGAGCTCAGAGGTACATCAAAAATTAAAGGGTTAGGTAATTATACCAAACAATAAGTATACTTGACATAATGTCATTTATGTCATCTGTCATGGAGGGTTGAAAGTAAAGACATTTATTGTGGCCGAAGCTCGTTTGATGTATGAATAAGGAAATGATGGTATATAAAGGTTGGTAATGGGCATATTTTATTGCCAATTGGTATGCACTTCAAGCATACCAGGAATATAAAATGAACATATAAAGCATTGTATACACGAGCCTTAGCTCAAACAAGGCAATGTAAAGTTACTGAAGTACACAAAGACAAACAGTAAATATATACATATATCTATACAATACATGAAACTGCTACTCTACATGACATCAAAGGTGAGGGGCAATCTGCCGCAATACAATACATGACACTGTGTCATATATCCCGAGTTAACGGGAGACTCGGGTCGGATTTGACGGATTTTTTACAATAAAATGAATTTCGAGTTGTTGCTATTTCCATGTATAAATATTATTCAACTTGCCATTCATATAAGTTGCACTGTCGAAATAAACACGTTTCTGTCATAAAACGTGTCTTTTGTATGATGCCTATCATTGCTAAGTCTTTGTTTATATCAAATGAACCGAGACTAATGGGACATTAGGTGATATTCCGCGAGCCATTGCATGCCGGAAAACGCTGCCATTCCAACATGGCGCATATCACGGGAAAGCCCCATTTTCGCTCTGTATGATGGTACAAACAGTTTTAAAATGTGCCCGGAGGTATCCGAGTAATTCCGACTATAAATGACCGCCTCTGAACCATCTCGGTGACAAAGGAATGGGGAATGCCACGACGATTCGCCGGACATCACCACGTGATGTCGGATTCCCTCAAATCAAGCGCTCTAATTGGTTGTAATACTAATTTCCATCCTCTGACGTCAGCTTGAAATACCAGCTACGTTCGATTCGATCGACTTTTTTATCTCATGAGTTTTGTTCATTTATATCGCTTTGTAAAACGACATTATGCCGTTTGGTCGAAAGCGAGTGGGCGGTTACGGTACTGGGAGGCAGCGAAAGTTTGCATCGTTGCAGTTAGCGCGTGATGCGAAGGCATCGAGGGTTGAATTCGCCAATGAACCTGCGGCGACAACTTCGTCTTCTTCGACCATCACCGTCCGTGGTGCCAGCGAGAATGGCACGCAGTGTAAGTTTAATTCTGATATTTCATATGTTCACTTGCGTTTTATCCAAACATCGCCTTGTGGCATAACTATTACTGCATAACCGATTTGACGCTGATCTAGTTCATGCTGTTGATGTTCGTGGTTGTGTTGACATTCAGGCCCAGGCCCAGGGGCCATCCAGGCACATCAGAAGCAGAGTTGTAACTATGGTTTATTATATTACTACAATTTGCCCTGGCAATTATTGTATACATAGCCTATATACACACAAGCGCGCGGGTGTGTGTGTATAATATGGCAATGCCAATAAAATAAATTGCATTCAATGCCATACCCCTGCATACGTAGTAAGGGGGGGCTTTTGTTGTTGAACATGTCTTGGATACTTTTTGTTCATGAAATACATTTATATTGTGTATTTTTTCCAGGCATCAAGGCGGTCATCAACAGTACCAGCTGATCCGTCTCGGAGACTGTCTGTCACTGAACGGAAGTTTGGTTATGCAGATCTTCTGGAGGAGATAGGTGTCCCGCGATTCCTGGTTGAGGATGAGACAGATGCTGATGGAGATCTTTCAACAGTACTTGTACGCTGTGCCGTGTTGCCATCACTTGTTGCGAACCTGCTATGCACGTTGTGTAGGAAGCATACACTCTCCACCCCAGCTGTCGACCGCACCGCACCCTCGGCATGGTGTGTGGCCTCGAGACTTTCTGCACCAGTTGCGACAAGGTCATCAATGCAACTCTGTCATCAGACTGTATCGATGGGACTCAGGCGACGAATGTCCCATTTGTCGTGGTGAGATCAGCTGTGTCGGCAACGATGGACATGGGTGTCGGGTACTCAGGACTTGTGTGAAATTTATTTTACAATGCCAATGACTCTTAACTTTGCCTTTTGATAGATTATACATTCAGTAATATGTATGCAAAGTTTCAATCATCTAGGTAGCTTTTCAGATGTTGAAATGTATGTGCCAATGTACATAAACTTTGAACACGATTTTCTCAAAAACATGTTTTCCCTCACACCTACTGCCTCCCGTGTCACTTATCTCTGCTATTGTTTGACAGAATTACTTGAAACTTTCTACAGTGTTTCTTGATAGTATGCTCTTGAAAACTATCTAGTAACTTTTTAGAAAACATTATTTATATTTTATATAATGAACCATCAATGTAAAATTTCATGATGAAAAAATACATTCAGATGTAAAAAAATCATGAAAACAAAAGTTTTTTGAAAACTTGGAAAGTCAACTGACTGTTTTCATTGGAATTATGTGGAGTAACTACACACCAAATTTGAGTCCTCTAAATCCAATGGTTACTGATATAAGTCACACGCAACATTCAATCCAAGATGGCTGCATACCGTGGGAAAATATGTATGAAACTTTCTGAAAAAAATTCACAGCATTACTCTTACCTGAACTTGCAATCTATGAAAGTTTCAGCTCTGTAGGTTCAGTGATAATGAAATAAGAAAATAAAACGCGTTTAGACCCAAGCGACGCCTTAATTCATCGGTTAACAGAATGAGCTGTTTAGCAGAATCAAATACGTTAGCTGGGATGAAATCATTCCCTATTTTAGCTGTATTATAATATGCCGCGTAAGTGAATCAACCACTTAAATAGAATCAAATTGCTCTGACCCAAAGTGATTGTACTTAGTGGAGTCTACTGTAACAGCTAATGATTTAGAATCTATAGAATGATAGGATATAATTTCACTTGGCATTCTACAGTTTTCTGCAATGGAAATGCAGAGTTATTGAATTAAAAATACTAAAATGCTTTCACTTACCGACACAAGTCTGTGCGAAGCTGTCGTAGATGAAATTATCATAGCACTTAGAAGGATCACATTTTGCTGGTCCATTTGTCTCACAGGCAGAACAGTTTGGGGCACAGGCTACAACAAATGTCCCAGTTCTTATGAGAAAAAACTACATTACAGAACATCAGCATCTAAACCACCAAATGCTACATATATTACATGACAAGTAAACATAGATTTATGTAACAGAAAAACATTACTGTAAATGGGTGGTAATCTATGTTGAATAAACTAGACTCTGGATTCATTGACATTTTTTAATGGTACACCTTTTGTGCAATATATTTATTTGTAAGGTTTGATTAAATAATATATTATACACCACAAACAAACAATACACCAATGTGTGCAGAGGCAAAAAAAATTATTAATACTACCATAAAATTTAACAGTTTTAATGTTTTGAACAATGAGAATTCATATGAATAATTAAACTAGTTCTCCACATTTGATTCTGAGGGTTTGCTTAAAATGATAATAATTATGTCCAGCAGTTTTTCAACATTAATTATGTAACAAAGTGCACTGTACAACCATTAACAAGTTTTTTTGGTTTAGGGTGAGGAGGTGAAAGCAGGAAATGATAATAAATATGTCCAGCAATTGTTCAACATTAATTATGTATATGGAGAAGTGGATAGTATAGCTATTAGCAAGTTGTTTTGATTCGGGGTGAGGAGGTGAAGCAACTTTTTTTAATAATAATTATATCCAGTAATTGTGTATGTGATTCAGTGGATAATATACCCATTAACACGTTATATGATACAGGGTTAGGAGATGAAAGCAGGACATTTTTTATCAAAATGTTCTTGGAAGAATATACAAATATATAAAAGGTCCTTAAATATCTGCAATGGCTGCCCATCAAAGAAGCACATCCAAGATTTACATCACCTTCAAGGTACTCCACTGACTTGCACTGCCCTTCATATCAGAGCTTCTCAGTGACTATCAACACATGCGTTGCCTACGATCTAATTATGCGAGTTTGTTGGCTGTGATCAGCACATGCCTTAAAATGTTTGGAAACCATGCTTTCTCAAAAGCAACACCTATGCTATGGAACAGGCTCCTTCAGTCTGTCAGACAGTGTCTTTTAAAAGTGCCGACAACACGTTTTTATAACTACGTACACCAATTAATCATGGACATAGACCAAAATGAATTAACTGAGATGGCATGGTCATGTGATGAGAAGATGATTCTGTTATAAAGGTAGACTGAACATCATGATGAATGGAAAGAGGTCGAGAGCAAGGCCCAGCTTATGTTGGCACAACAATAGCAGGAAAAGAATACCAGCCGCAAAAACGTTTTAAGAACAGAACAGTACAAGGGCCATATGGAATGGAGGAAGTTGATTTCATGTCACACTGACAGGAGTTTTAGTGTGACTAACTGAAGAATGTTGCACTGTACTTACCACAGCAGGCTGGCAACTTGTCTTCATGGCTCCATGTGCCATTCGCCAGACAGTCCTGGTTCACCCCACACTTCTTGTATCCTTCAGCACACTGCCGCAGTTCGCACGATTTACCCACTGGCATCAGAAACTGCTGGCACCGCTCTTCAAAGAACATGCCATTTGCCACTGGCAGTGGCTGGCAAAAGGCACCTGCCACAAAATTTTAATACATAGAAACAAGATGCTCGGACAAATAATATGCACCTACAATTAATTAAGTGCATTAATTCACACCTTCTTAAAGTAAAGAAAATGAATGTGAATGTTAATAAAAGAAAATAGTACCTGAAATTTAATTTTTTATTTCTAAGGGGTTTTCAAAAATAAAATAGCCTTAGATATACAGTAGAACTATTACAGTCACACTCAAAACTTGCCCAAAGTGACCTGAATAGTGAAATGACCTTATTAGCAGGACTCAACATCCTAGATAGGCTTATTTTACTGTTATAATAACTTGGGACAATCCCAGGGTGACCATAATGGTGAGGTGGCTGTATTATTGAGGTGACCGTAAAGCGAGGTTTGACTTTATATACAAACAAAATATATCTACTAGATTCATGGACAGAAAACTTGATGGCCAGAAATACGTACGCCAATGTTATAACAGCACAGCTACAAGAATTTGTCACCCAATGTTATAACAGCAAAGCTACAAGAATTTGTCACCCAATGTTATAACAGCACAGCTACAAGAATTTGTCACCCTATGTTATAACTGCACAGCTACAAGAATTTGTCACCCAATGTTATAACAGCACAGCTACAAGAATTTGTCACCCAATGTTAAAACAGCACAGCTACAAGAATTTGTCACCCTATGTTATAATAGCACAGCTACAAGAATTTGTCACCCTATGTTTTATTCATCTAAAAATGTGTAAAATAAATAACATATTTCAGTATTCAGAGGATGTACATCAGCAAATTATGATACGCCATATTACAGTAATTCAGAATTCAGAGGATGTAGCTCAGCAAATAATGGAATTGCCATATTACAGGATAATGTACTACCAACAAAATGACTGTTCAAAGTGCTTTGGCATAGATATAAACTATTATTTTGTAAATATTCAACATGAGTATTTATTAATGAATTTTTTTAATTTGCATTTTAACTGCATGCTTATTGCTTAGGCATTTTGTTTACATCCATCACCAAAAAGCTAAAATTGTGCATATCTGTAAATGGATTTTATTCTCAATTAGCACACACACTTTCAAGGTCATGTTCAAATTAACAGATTACTCGATCCATAACAATTTAAAAAATTCTGTTCATCACTGAGTACGAAAATTTACTTCAGCTGTATAAACTAACTAAAGTGCCCACATCTTAAATGGACTAGAATTCAATTTTTTTTATTTATTCATAGCGAGAAAACTTTCTCAACAAAATCTGAGATGGACCCTGAAGAGTTATTGGAATAACTTTCATGGAGTGACAAACGAATGACTTACATGCTGTTCTTTTGATATCTTCTGCAGATTTCGCTATGCTAGATATTCTCACAGAATAAATGGTGGGTCTGTTCTGATTGTTGCTTGATCCAACGATAATGGTTTGGGTGCCTGGTGGGCTGTACACATACCGTGCCCCATCTGGTGGCCATTTTTTTGCTGCTAAGACACCATCTACGTATAAATGCGCTCCGTTGTCAATGTCATAGGTCAGTGCATAGTGGTGCAACCCACGGAACATGTCAATGCCACTTGGAGGCTCTATATCTTTAACCGTCCACGTTTTGTCATAATTTGAATTCTTTCCCAGAAACAGAGCGAAACCAATCTTTCCATTGTCGGCAATACTTGGTGCTGCAAACGATCCTTCACTGATAACATAGTGATGCGAGTAAACACTGCTTGATCTTTCGTCAACGACCACCTCAACAGTGAAGGCAGAAGTAATGTCCAGTTGCGATGGTCGTGTCAGTCTCAGTGGATTTTCAAGGAATTCTACACCATAGATGTTGTTACCATATTTATGGACTTTGGCCATGTCGACAGCTTCAGCTTGCCACTTTTCATCATGAAGTATGATACGTCCTTGCTCACTGGCAAAGTACATTAGAAGACCAGTCTCATCTGTCACCTCCATGCATGCTCTCTTGTCCTCTGCAAGACACCATAATAAAATATTACATGCCATAATAAGCAATTTGCACGATTGTAACTATGATAACCAGGTAATCTTAGAAATTTTAACAGGGTAGTTTTGTTGGAAGCCCCATGGAATATTGAATTCATATATGTCTAACTTTTTATTTATTCTAATAAATATATTAGATCATGCAATGAAGTAGTTTATCTTACCAAATAATATTTTTTATAGTAAAATGATTTTTACAATTAACATTACAAATAAACATATATATGTATGTATGTATGTATGCACGCACGCATGTATATATATATATATATATATATATATATATATATATATATATATAAGCTAACGGCAACAAGTTTTTTTTCATATTACTTTTTATCAAACCCATTTCTAGAACGGCCTGTCCCCTAAAACTGATCCATGCTATAACCATGTATTTATTTTAGGACTTGTTTAGTACGTTAAGCATTGAGCATGTGCTCTAACCCAGTACACTGGCCTATTTGACTTCCACGACAGGTTTTTTCCATTTCCTAGTATAGGAACTTTTATTTCCCTTGGCATAGACACTAGGTAGAAGGAACCAACTGCTTTGAATGTCTGTTCCGAAAGACACAGGAAAAGTGACGTGAATAAAATTGCCCAAGATTCGAAACGGCAATAGGTGGACTCATACCCCGGTCCTCCCTGTTGACAGATTGGCACTCTAACCACCGAGCTGCCACACCCCATGTAAAGTAGACTAGGGCAGTTAGTATATGTTCACTTCCGCAATACTGCAAAACAGAATGAAGATAAGTGGGGGATAGAAGTGTTCACGGTTCTGTTCTTCTATGCACTTCTGTTGCCCAATAATGTAAAAGTACACATCTGTAATACTGGACAATGTGTCACATTGAGCATGCAGTGAATAAGTAGATGACCCTTGGTGCTCATTTAGTGTAATCTTAAAAACAAACATGAAGAATTATATGCGATTTCAAAGTCATCATCAGTTCTCAGCTAGAATTAACATAGTTTTCTTCTATAAAACAAATATTGACTTCATTCTGATTAAGATGTATGTACATGCATGCATGCGTGGACAATTTATTAAAATCTTTGAAAATGTGTACTGTTCTGTTTGAATATAATCTTCTATATAAATCAGTAGTGTATTGTATACAGTGTTATGTTTGCAATGCCCTTGTCTGTTTTTGTTTCAAGAAAGCTGGACCTACCCAATGGATTTGCATCCATTGACAATAAGTCAATGTCTAAATCCCAGCAATATTACCCGAGGAAAAAACACTGATCAGTGTCTGCTTTATAATGTGCCAGACCCAAATAATTAATCAGTGGTCACTGCCATCATGACCATGTAATGGTATACATCCAAGCTCTGTAGTGGGGACATTTAAATAAAATATTAATTACTAATTGCTAATGACTAATTGTTACTGTTCTCCCAAGTTCTACCCTGAGGGAGGTTTTAATGGAGTACTCTCGAGTACCAAAATAACAGTATAGGGTGGCAAATCTGTCAAATTTAATAATAGTATATTGCCGTGTAGCAGTATAGAGGGGCAAATTGTTCAAAACAAATAATAGTACAGTGAGAAAAAGTCACTAGTATATTTGTCTTTTTTAGTGCCGAAGCAATTTTTTACTCAGCGAGAAGTCAAGCTGTCCCTAGGCCTAGAAAACTACGCAGATCGCCGTGTATGTTTTTTCTGCCGAATATGCATAAACTGTGTGCGTATTCGCGTCACCGCAGATATAGTAATCGCATTTTATATCAGCAAAAAACTGGTGAATTTTCCGTTTTTAAATGATCATTAAAGTTTTATTGAATGGAATACGCAAGCCAGTGGAAACAGCCACCAGCCGGTTACGACCGGTTTGAGGCAATGGGCACGGCGACCATTTACGGTCGGTTTACCCGGTCATAATGGCATTTTAACTAAAAATATACAAAGAACCGAGAACTAAGGATTCTGACCGATTCATCTACTCTTGGAAATCTAACAGTCTAATGCTTCAGGGTCAAAATCTAGGATCCTCAGAAGCACAGGATCCTGCTAAATTCATGACTGTCGTTCGAAAGGATGAAAACTTAGCCATCACAAGGAGCCACAGGCATCTCCAGTTAGGAACAAGTGATTTTAGCGACCGTGGATGATTGATTAGTGCTAGCAATAGGGAGTGAGAGCGATTGCTCTCCTAAAAATTATACCCTGCACAATTTGCCACGATTACCGGAGAACATAGACTGGCACAAATGTTTAAATTTAATAATAGCATAGTGCCAAATAAGGCGCGCATAGGGTGGCATTTTTCATCAAATAAATAACTCAAGAGTAGATTCCATTTGTTAAGGTATTATTATTATTAAGCGAACTGCTTCATAACAATTTCTACTTTACCCCTGCTTTACCCAATCATGAATTGTTTCTCTATTCTTTCACACATGCATGCAGACACATACTTGGACAATAGATGAAACATGCACATTCACTATATATATATATATATATTATATCATCTTCAACATGGCTTTTGTTCTCGGTGTCTTGTGAGACACAACTGATTCAATGTATTCATGATTTAGTTATATCCAGTCTGGTACAGAAACTGATCAATGTCATAGTGATGGATTTCTCAAAAGCATTTGATGCGGTCAGTCAAGACAAGCCGATTTACAAACTCCATTGCCATGGCATTCAGGGTAAGACAAATTTGTGGATCAGATCTTTTTTGTCAAATAGAACCCAAAGTGTGGTGGTAGAGGGTGAAACATCTTCCAAGGTCCCTGTAACATCAGGGGTACCTCAGGGTTCTGTTCTTCCATGTTTATTTCTCTTTTATATAAAATGATATTCCTAATAATATAACATCTACAATTAGATTATTTGCAGATGACACTTAATGTCTCTAGAGATCTCCTAAATCCAAATCAAATGCTGCTGTGCTCCTGGAGCATCTGGGTGAACTTGCAAAATGGGAGGTGTCATGGAAAAATTGAGTTCAATCCTTAAAAATGTCAGTAATATATAACCAGAAACAGAGACATTATTGACAACAAGTATATGCTTCATGGTCAAATATTAGAAACTGTCTCGCAGGATAAATATCTTGGTGTTGCACTAACCTCAGATCTTCAGTGGAATACCCATATAAATAACATCTCATCAAAAACAAATAGATCATTAGGCTTCCTTCGCAGAAACTTACAAGTTCCATCCATCAAAATGAAAACTCAAGCCTACTTTGCCCTTGTCATAGCCCTTCTTGAGAACAGCAGTAATGTTTGGGATCCCTATGCAAAGACACAAATAGATAAGTAAGAAATGATTCAACATTGTGCAGCCCGGTATAACTTGCATCGTCATCACAATGTTTCTAGTGTGACAGACATGCTACAAGGCCGCTACCCTACCGCAGGGCAGATGCTAAGCTCTGCATGTGTACAAAATAATTAATGGTGTCGTAGGAATACCGGTACACATGAACTAGATTGGCCTAAATTATTTATGCAGCTGAACGACATTTTTACCTCATTTGCAGGAGTGAGATTTAGCGGTCGCCCGGTCGCCAATGGCACCCAAAAATGGCTTCGGGTGACTTCAACTTTTAACTACAGTGGCCCGCATAGCGACTCAAAATATTAACAGAGTTACAATATTTTAGACGCAGCAAAAATAAACGGAATGTTAATAAACATCTCAGGAGTGTTATATAATACCATAAGTCATGTGTTTGTGACACGTGTGACACTGCAAGAAATGTTGCCAAACTGTAGCCAAAGCGATATCAATACGGAGAATCCGTTGTATATTTAATCAACCACATACACACTCAACATGTAACTGAACGGTCATTCTACACTGAAATAATAACCGGTCATGTTAATAGTCTTGGCGCCATGTGGCACCACTTTTATATAATATATCCACATGGTGCACGGAGTGCTTCTGGTGAAATAATTATAAACCTGGTTAGTTTCTCTAGGCTGGTGCCGTGTGGCACACACACACACACACACACACACATACACACGTGTGTGTGTGTGTGTGTATATATATATATATATATATATATATAAATACAGTATACAATTGTATATATAATATAAAATACAGTATACAATTGTACACATGTAGCAGATTGTTTGGTACTCTAACAGTCTATGCGTCACAGGACATCAGGTCCTGTCTCCAAGTGTCACAAGACATCAGGTCCTGTGAAAAATCAGCAGTCTGTAAACTGTTCAGTTCACAGGACCTGATGTCCTGTGACACTTGGAGACAGGACCTGATGTCCTGTGACGCATAGACTGTTGGTGTACCAAACAATCTGTTACATGTGTACAATTGTATACTGTATTGTATCCAGTATCATGTATTACATTGTATTGATCCTGCCTTCAACAACAACAACAATTTCAAAACTGTTTGTTTTTGATGTTTTTATTTGTTGTTGATGTTGTTCATACATTCTATCTTCAAAGTAGTTACTTTCTATCATCAAAGTATTGATTAGCAAGTGGGCTACCTAAGAAGCTGTCCCGCCACTTCACTTTGCAAGGTTGGTAGCCCGACTGGCTACCTTCCATGACTTGCCAAATCTCACCCCTGCAATTGTGCTTTTTTCTTGTTCTACTGGGTACCAGTCAACCCTCTCTCCAAGGCTTATAGACTTGGTGTGTATGTGCACATGTGCTAAAGTGCTTTAAGAGAAAGTTATAAAATATTTGGAAGAAAGAGAAAAGATGATAGTGTGCATGTAGAGCTGCAATTTGAGGAGGAAAAGTTGATAGCGTGAAAGATGCAATATGAATTAATGCTGCAAGCTGTAGATCCTGTGATCTCTTCCATGGCTGTGAAGAGTATATTGTTTGTATTTGGGATTATGGGATCTGGTTATGTGAAGGACGCTATATTTCTGGGGATGGAACTCCATTTGCCACGTTTCTTCCCACGTGGCCAATTGGTCTAGATCTTGTTGAAGGGCTGTCGCATCAGTACTGTTGGATATTGTCATGTAGATGATAGTGTTGTCAGCAAGACATCAGACAATTGATTTGAGGCTATTAGGTAGGTCATCTATAGAGATAAGAAAGAGAATGGGGACAATCATTGAACCTTGGGGGATTTCACAGTCGGAATACATACTTTTACATGCCAATATGTTCTATGCCGATACATTCATGCAATCATTCCACATATAAAAAAGCATAAAATTATATTCTTTAAAAATATTATTTTTGTGCACTTTTTAGTCCAATTAGCATCGCAAAATGCCAATGCATCAGCATCTTCTCCAGTGAGTGCCAGCCACTTATATTTTTGCTCACTGCGGATGCAATCTGCAGTTAGGCATGTCAGAAGTTTTTTCTTTCTTTTTTACCCCACATGTAATATCATTGTAATGGCCACTCTTTAAAAAGTTCAGAAATGCAAACATTTTGACTGTAGCTTAATTATGTGGGAAGATATTAATATTTAAAGGTTGCCACCATCAAGAAAAGTGTCTGCCAATTTCAAGCAAATTTCTAAAATGCATAATTTAAAAAAAAATTATTTAATATCCTGCAAGTGTAGTATAATTGTAAAGGCCACTCTTTTAGAAGTTCGGAAATGCAAACATTTTGACTGTAACTTAGTAATGTAGGAAGATATTAATATTTAAATGTTGCTACAGTCAAGAAGTTTATGCCAATTTCAAGCCATTTCCAAAATGCATAACTTAAAAAATGTATTAAATATCCTGGCAATTTATATCGTTTTGGTGGTAAAAATGACATTAAAAGTGACCTACTTAACATTAGTGCGTTTAACGTACCTACTTGCTAATTTGGACTGCAAGTGCACACAAAAAACAATATTCTAAATCAATGTGCTTTTTTACAATTTTTTGTACGTGGAATGATTGAATGAATGCATCTGCACAGAAAAGATGAGGTAAGAATGTCGTTCAGCGGCATTTAGCGGCATAATTAATGTAGGCCAATCTAGCTCATGTCTGATGTCAGATTACCGAGTCACGGATCATCGGATGTGACGCAATGGCATTAACGTTAACTTTTGGAATAGAAAATGAAGTAAGAATGACTTATCTCCATACCTTTGACTTGGTGTTACTACTAATAATATGTTGTTGTGTCTTCTGCGTTCAGAAAACATAATTTAATTATAGAAAACTAACTTTTACATTCTAACTACGACGTCGGTACAGTAGCGTCCAGTACACTTTACAGACATTTTGCTTTTTACCTCCACTCAGATGCGTGGTGTCGAGAGTAAATTAATGCGTTTTATCTGTATTGTCACCAAATGTGATGATTTTCAGAAAATATTTTGATTAAAATGTGTCGTATTTAAATTCCTGCAATTGAATTGTCTGTTTTATAACATTGGAGAAGGGGATTATGAGAATTAGTTTAATTATTCATATTATACATAGCCTCGGCTACCACCAGAATATAGGCTAGGGGAAAGTGCCCAAGACGCCCACTGTGCACAAGAGGCCCACTGTGCCCAAAAGGCCCACCCTCACTTTCCAGCGTATTCCGAAAATAGGATGTAGTCAGCCTCCCACATATTGAAACTTGGTATGATCACTGACCTTGTGCAGTAGAAGTGGATAGTCAAAGCAGCAGTGATGAGATTTTAGCATCAGCAAGGTAAAATTACACGTTTTCTTATTATTTTTAGTTAATTTCAAACTGTGATAACTCACCAAAGATGGTAGATAGCATAGACCATTTAGGGTGCCCACGATAGCCAACTTTCTGACATATATTATCGCATTAAATCAATGACAAATGAGTCTGCGCATCTGAGAAATGACCTTGTAAACGAAAACGCGCTTGTGCTCAAAACGCACCCTACTACCATTTACAATAAACTGTAGATTTCGGCCTAGGCGTAGAAAAAGTTCGAACATTGTTGTTCCTGGGGGGGTGCGTTTTGGGGTTATTATTAAACTAATACAACATATGATGGGGTGCGTTTTGTGAACAATGTTCCCAAAATGCCCAGTTTGCCCCCAAATAATTTTTCTCTCATAACTTTACTACAAAACATGGCATACATGTGAAATGACCATCAATCAAACATGATTACAAACTAAATCAGCTTTTCTTGTTTATGTGGCTATTAGCGCGGTCTGTCAGGCTGCACAAGGCATCAAAGTTAAGGGGGTACGTCTGTGGCACTTTCCCCTATATAGCCTATTATAGGGGAGTTTATACATTATTACGGTAAAGGACAACGTATATAGGCCTACATCGGAACTAGTGTCAATGGAAAGACTGAAATATTAGCAGTCAGTTAACATTAACCCTTTTGTAAGTAGAGTGACACGTGTCGTCCCGTCCCCCCCCCGCCCGGTTCGTAAGTACATTATGACTACGAATGACTGAGACCCCCCCACCAACAAGCCTATATCCGCCATTGCTACGCTTTGGTCATATATGTTAATACTTTGGAATAAAATGCATAGCATCATTACTATTTTTTTTTTATTTGCCATTTAAACAATTTATAACATCAGCGTGTTTAGAAGCTGCTGCCCCTCCGTTAGTGCCGCTCCTCGTGTAGGGGCGCCTATTTCAACGCCAATGCAGCACTCTTGATTTCCTACATACCGTTTTAATATATCCAATATTATATGGATTGAACTGCTATGCTGGAAGTTGCTTGTAACGTGACCGTTAACGTTGAATGGCAATTGAAACAATTGTCGTTTCGTTCCCATCATCGTAATATTGTCAACAAGTTTCGGTATTGCCAACGATACACTATAACATTACTGCTTTTAATATTCGTGACGAAAAACATCGTTATTGGACCAGACCCAGTGCCGTGTTAACGTGCGTTCGTGCATGCGTGTGTGCCTGCGTGATAAATAAAAAAGTTCGTCTTGTTCTATTAATTAATTTAATTTTCTACTAATTAATTGATTTATTTATTGTTATGGTACATATATGTATATTGATTGCTGAACACATCGGCTTCATTTGACATTATTACACTCAACGATCATTGCAAAATAATTCATCTTGTTCAATTAATTAATTAATCTTGTTCAATTTATTAATTAATTTTTTTTCTATTAATTAATTAATTAATTAATTAATTAACAAATTTCTTGTTCTGTCTATAAAATGAAACGCACGCATACACACACGCACGCACGCACGAACGCACGCACGCACGCACGAACGCACGCACGCACGCACGCACACACACACACACACACACACACACACACACACACACACACCACACCACACCACACCACACGCACGCACGCACGCACGCACGCACGCACGCACGCACGCACGCACGCACGCACGCACGCACGCACGCACGCACGCACGCACGCACGCACGCACACACACACACACACACACACACACACACACACACACACACACACACTTGTTCCGTCTAAATATTTGTAGACACATGTGATGTGATCGTTCATTTGCTACATTACACACGATAGTCACAACAAAACAACAAAGTTTGGTAAAATGTTACAGTTTTTTACATATTTTAAATTTAGAACTATAAATATATCAGTGTGCCAAATGTCATTGGTAACAATCGAACATAACTTTTTTGACAGTTTTAATGAAAGACGCCCCAATTTTGGTCCATTTTCTTGTTCATTGTTACTGTATAAGAGACAGACCCATAATCTGAACAAATTGGTAAATTTTACGTCTTCAAAAAATCATATCTCGAAATGTACTTTACCGATTTTGAAACTGTTTTTGCATTTTAATTTCTCATGGCTATAGCCATGTCCATATAATAAAATATAAAACAAAATTGATATGCAATTTGAAATTTTTTTTTGACATCCTTATGTAGAGTGAGAATACTACAGGGCTTTTAGTTAGACATGCATCACAAAAATGCCTCTCCGTAGACCTCTACGGTTTAATTGTCGTGTGAACAAGTATCTGAATTGGCAGAGCTCCACCAAGTCAATCACTTGTTGACAATTAGGGCCTACCTGTCACTGAGATGCCGGAGACTGAAACACCGACGTGATCACCGATGTAGGCCGATGTGACAATCGTCAGCAGGATTCCCGTGAACGGCGACATCTGAAACTCATCAAATAAATTAAATAATCATATAAAAAGTATTTACTCCGGGGATCCTTGTTTGCACTTAATTGCCATTGAACAAAAATATTGGACTGCACGTTAAACCAAACTTAGAACAGTACACCACTGGTCGATGTTTATCTTTGTGCCTTGAATAATAAAGATCTCACTACGTTATCAGGGGTCATCTTTTGTGGAATCAAACCGAATCTTACATTTTGATAAGAAATGTTCCAGTAGCCCTCCAATCAAACGTATATTGACTCGTGCGTGCGTGCGGGCGTCCGGGCGTGGTGCGTGCGTGCATGCGTGCGTGCGTGCGTGCGTGCGTGCGTGCGTGCGTGCGTGCGTGCGTGCGTGCGTGCGTGCGTGCGTGCGTGCGTGCGTGCGTGCGTGCGTGCGTGCGTGCGTGCGTGCGTGCGTGCGTGCGTGCGTGCGTGCGTGCGTGCGTGCGTAGTTGGGACATGGAACACGTAAAGAAATGTTCACTCGGAGTTAATATGAGTCAAACAACACATTTTAAAAAGGTAAAGGTTCTTATATAGCGCAGTAGCCAGTTCTTGGGACTGTTCAAAGCGCTTTACACTTCACCCCTGGCAGAACTTTTCATTCCAACGCCATCTCGATTTATTTGGAAAGCATTCAGCCATGCTGCAATTACTGTCCGAAGGCTAGGCGTTCGCATATCCACCTCTGTCATTAAGACAGCTGAGTTAACTGTGGCAACGTGAAGTGAATGAAATTGCGAAAATTTCGACACAGCAACAAAAGGATTCGAACCCGGGTTTAACGACATTTAAGCAGTTGTTGTGTAGACAAATGTCACACATCGGCAAATCCAATGTCATAATAAAAAAATGTCACAATCGCCAACAAATGTCATACAACACTGAGCGGCCAAATGCCATAAGAGTTACAATACACGTCACACATTTATCAACGACAAAAGTCACAACTTAAATGCCAACAACAAATGTCACAACAATAATTGTCCACCGCATTTACAGCAAACGTGTTGAATCGCCATATCTGATAAATCGCTGTTGAATCTTCGCCATGTCGATTCGTTCTTGTGCACAAAATCCACAACTTAAAAGGAATTTACTCATTGAATGTTGTGTTGCGTTACGTTGCGATTATAGCCTAAACCTGACTTATGCTAATTAGAAGTTAATTTATAGGTGACAACACTTACGGGTCTAGGAGACAGCCTTTACGGTGTTGTGCTTTTATAAATATATTATAAATATAGTTTGCACAGCAAGCTCCT
This sequence comes from Lamellibrachia columna, assembly GCA_963662155.1. Lineage (NCBI taxonomy): Eukaryota > Metazoa > Annelida > Polychaeta > Sabellida > Siboglinidae > Lamellibrachia > Lamellibrachia columna. The sequence goes on from OY759269.1 coordinate 5,464,749, forward strand.
TTTGCGCATGCGTCGCAAACCAGCGGACGTAGATAATCAAACGGTTTCGTTTGCGATCTTACGGATTTCTGTTACCAGTTTTACAGTCCAACTCCAGCTTGTGTCACATGACATTGGTAATGTGATACATCCGTAACTTCAGTCTGCTGAAGAAGACTGCGAGATGCAGTCGAAATATCCAGAACAAACTTCAAGTTTCTTGAGAGGTAATTATGATTAATAAGTAATAAACGTTTGACTTTTTTGTTCCATACCGACCAAGCCCGCGCTGCCGGTGGCCATTTCCGCAACGTGTGTCATTGGCTAAAGGGCGTCGGGTTTGGCTAAAAAACAGCAATAACTAATTTTAACTATGTTTTAGTCACTGCAATCGGTGATTGATGAGAAATAGAACTATAGTGGCATGATGCAGGTGAACGACAAGTTCGGGTTTCCAACATAGTTGGAGCGCCTGATGGACTGGACCGAGGATGTGGACATCGACTCTGTCATCGATCGACTCAAACTTACGTCGACCTCACAGCAGAAGGAGTGAAAAAGTAGGTACGTTGCGGAGCTGTACGAACCTCAAACTTACGTCGACCTCACAGCAGAAGGAGTGAAAAAGTAGGTCCGTTGCGGAGCTGTACAAACCTCAAACTTACATCGACCTCACAGCAGAAGGAGTGAAAAAGTAGGTCCGTTGCGGAGCTGTACGAACATCAAACATAGGAAATGGCGGGCTTGAATGCGCTTGACCATGGGTGGTGAAGTGGGGGCACGATACATCGCCCCAACTTTCCCGGGTTGCTCGGGACATTCCTCATCATGTGCGTAAGTATGGGTTCTTATGGGAGAAGCTTCTCGAAACTGAACCTTGCCAATACGTACCTTCACTCAAATATGGGAAAAGAGCGATTAAAACTGCTTCCGCAACTGATTTAGCCTATCGCAAATCCGGTTCAATGGTGTCCAGATATGTAATGCGTGGATAGTTTATGTAACATTCGCAGTCGATTTAATTTGTTTAAATGCCTATTTTTTAAATCATCGAAAGAATTGACTTTGTTCGTTGGATCTGGAAAGGATAAACAAAGTGGATATCCAAAACAGTAAATACTGTGTGGGCCAATGCTGAACATGGGCATGACTTCCATCCTCTCGCCGATCACATGACAAAGTTACGAAATTTCACCAAGGAAGAAAATCGTGATTTTTCAGCAATTCTATTTTCACTTCAGTTAATGCTTGAACAAGCATTAACTAATTAACTAGTTTGCCTGATGATTTCACAAAAAACTACATACAAAAGTTGCACAAATGAGCTAGCATGTTCCAGTGGATACTGGATAAGTTTTTTTTTGGCAAAATGTATTTGAAATGAGACTAGCAAAAGAAATCGAATTGATTAAATACCTTTAAGTAATCCGGCGCTACTGTCGATGGAGTGAGAACCTACAATGTAATTGACTACGATTCCCTGGTCGATAAGCTCCCCGTTTCGTTGACCTATCGTCGTCGTGGCAGTCCCCGTGGCAGTCCCCGTGGGAGTCGTCGTGTCAGTCGTCGTGGCAGTTGCCGTGGCAGTCCCCGTGGCAGTCGTCGTGGCAGTCGCCGTGGCAGTCGCCGTGGCAGTCGCCGTGGCAGTCGTCGTGGCAGTCGTCGTGGCAGTCGTCGTGGCAGTCGTCGTGGCAGTCGTCGTGGCAGTCGCCGTGGCAGTTGTCGTGGCAGTCGCCGTGGCAGTCGTCGTGGCAATCGTCGAGGCAGTCGTCGTGGCAGTCGCCGTGGCAGTCGCCGTGGCAGTCGCCGTGGCAGTCGTCGTGGCAGTCGCGGGACGAGTTCGTAATCAATAATGAAGTAATGTTATGTTGATTCCCTGGTCGATGAGTTCCCCGTTTCGTTGACCTATCGTCGCCGTGGCAGTCGCCGTGGCAGTTGCCGTGGCAGTCGCCGTGGCAGTCGTCGTGGCAGTCGCCGTGGCAGTCGTCGAGGCAGTCGTGGCAGTCGCCGTGGCAGTCGTCGTGGCAGTCGCCGTGGCAGTCGCCGTGGCAGTTGCCGTGGCAGTCGTCGTGGCAGTCGTCGTGGCAGTCGCCGTGGCAGTCGTCGAGGCAGTCGTGGCAGTCGCCGTGGCAGTCGTCGTGGCAGTCGCCGTGGCAGTCGCCGTGGCAGTCGCCGTGGCAGTCGTCGTGGCAGTCGTCGTGGCAGTCGTCGTGGCAGTCGCCGTGGCAGTCGCCGTGGCAGTCGCGGGACGAGTTCATAATCAATAATGAAGTAATGTTATGTTGAAATTGACTATGTCTGACCATTTTCTATTCAGTCATTTGTTGGCTGATCGCGACTGGAGGTTTATTGGATGTTTTGTTGCTGGAGTTTTTTTGTTGGAGTTCTTTGTTTTGTTTTGTTTTGTTGGAGATGTGAATTTCTGGTTGAACTGTGGGTACGCTGAATCATTATCAGAGTTTTGGTAGCTGATACCTATTCCAGTACTGCGCTCTTTTGTTGGGGGCGGCATTTTTTACTCTTGTCTCCAGCGACACTTTCTCGTTTGTGTGCGTGCGTGCGTGCGTGCGTGCGTGCGTGCGTGCGTGCGTGTGTGTGTGCGCGCGTGCGACTCCGAACCGACAGAAGAGGAAGATTGTTTCGTAAACAGTAATGTGGTTCAATCTTTTCGACAAATTAAAGTTTATCTACATAACTAGACCACCACCGAGGCCTCGAGACCAAGAATCACTGACTGTGTTCGAACCCCAGGTCGGCGGTAACCGTTTCGTCAACATTAGGTACGACTCGCCGACTCGCCTAGTATCAGGCATATGGGAAGGAAGTTGGAAGTTCGTGTTTTTCGCATGTGACACCGAAAGCCGTAGGTCCCGTTTACCTGGTGTCTATGCAAAGAGAAGTAAGTTATTCCACACGAGGTAAATGTGAAACCTGTGGACTTGACGTGGACTCCAAAAACGAGAAAATCTTCAGCCGCTTAAGAGCGGTCGCTAACTAGAAGCGGAATGTGCTCTCTGCAAAGCTACAACATATGTGCTTGTAGGTTCTGGGAGGCTACTCCTGCCTGCCCGGAGGCTGTCCTGTGACGTCCAGTGCGACGATTGTAGCCACGTCACGTTCCTCCTTCTTTACCCCGCCAGTAAGTCTCCACAGTGAAGAGTGTGTGTGGCTGATCACGTGGTAGGTTATTTACTTACCCACACACTCACTCACTCCCTGCGCCATTAGGCAAACAAGGCAACGACCAATTCTGTCTTCAACCATGTGTCTTTATTTTCTGGGTTTGTGGGTCTCTCGCGACGGCTCGTTATTTGCGTTGGCTGCGTTGTTTGAAGGAAACAAAACACAACAAGAACACGAACCATGGTAGAGGAAGGCTGCTTGAGCACATCAGCCAGGTGAGCCCAACACAGGGAACTGTTGAGGACTTGATCGAGCCTTATAGGTGTGCCCCGTGTGCACGAAGATTATACATAACAGTTACGTAAGCTCAAACTACATTTACACAGCTTTGTGGTACCTCCAAGCCCAAGTTGTGACCTAAACGGCAAATGTGGGTACGTATAGGCACTCGTGAAAGTCATATTTACGTTAGGGAACCATCAGGCTAACTGAAGAAGTCATATTGTTTGCACCTTATAGAACGCTTAAGCGTGTATCGCTAGCAAAAATATCACTCGAGGCAACAATGACAAAATTATATTCATCCTGCTGTCTGAAAATGCCAATGTTGGCATTGTGTCCACTTTTACACTTGATTCAATCTTGTCCTGTGTCATTTTATCTGGTGACAAAATATCATTGTATGTATCCCACATAAACAACTCGACACTTACCTCGAGACGTCGGCGTTGCGGGCTTGCGATGGCTGTCACAACGTCGCCACCACTGACACGGTCTCTGACGCTGGTAGTTGCATTACGAATGTGGGCGGGGCCAAGGTCGACTTACTCGCTGTGACACCGCTAGTGTACCCATCCGCTTTACCCGGAACTAATGTAGTGCCTACGCGCTTTTGGACCGTGTCATGCTTAAAATGACCTTTTGGCAAATACGATTTTTGGCAACCACAATGTTTTGTGCTATTAAGATCATCGGCTGTCGGAAAATAAAAAGTCACGCGATTGTTGATAAATGATATGCCCAACTTTAGCTGAACGCTGTCGTTAAAGATGTATTTGTACTATAAATAAAAGCCACAGATTAACTTTACCACCATGAACTCAGTTAAATTTGAGAGAAATTGTTTTAGAACGTCGCTAAATATTTACGTTGCTTACAACCAAAACTAAACGAATAAGCACTTTAACAGTTTGTATTAATATTATTTACATCGTTTATTTATGGTGAATGTAAACTATAGTACAATGTTGTGTCTCCTTGGGAAATGCTCTGTGCTGCGTCAAACATCTTCGGTGAAATTGGATTACCTGAGTTAATCCGAACGATTACGCTCCCACAATCCGCGAGGAAATTGAGATCTAGTTCAGAAGAAAATGGCTCGCCACATTTAATAAGATTTAGCCAGGTTGTTATCTAACGCGATAAGCTCCAGGTTGTCATCTAACGCGATAAGCTCCAGGTTGTCATTTAACGCGATAAGCCCCAGGTTGTCATCTAACGCGATAAGCTCCAGTTTGTCATCTAACGCGATAAGCTCCAGGTTGTCATCTAACGCGATAAGCCCCAGGTTGCCATCTAACGCGATAAGCCCCAGGTTGTCATCTAACGCGATAAGCTCCAGGTTGTCATCTAACGCGATAAGCTCCAGGTGGCAAGTGGACAATGCACCTTCAGAAAACTACAGACGAGAGAAGAACGTGATGAGGAAATATGAAGACAAAACAATACAACACTGCATACAACTCCACAAGAAAAACCGTTGGCTAAATCCTAATTCAGCGCAGCGAGGAATCAACAAATCCTATTTGATTCTGTTGAGTTCCATAAAGCGAGTCCAGTGATTAGGAGGATAACCTTGTAAAGTGCACTCTCTAAACCGCTCAATCCGACATTCGCCCACTGAACTACATTTACATAATTAATAACTGGACTAAATGCTAAGTATGTCATAGAGGCTGACATTCGGGTCCCTGCTGACCAGCAGTTCAGTACACTATAATGCCGACCATTCTACGTGCCCGTATGGGAGTCATTTGGGCTGTGACCAATTTAAATCCAACGGATATCCTGTCTAGAGTCGCCCCATATCACAACACGATGACAAGTTCATAACAGTAGTGATTGGGAAAGTCAATGATACTTTGTGCCATCCCAGTATCATCAGAGGTTTCAGTCTGCATCAACCGGATGTCCCAGAAAAAAATCATAATTTATTAAACTCCCACCTGTAAGCGAATACATCACAATTGTCCGTTTATTTGTGTCGATTTGCTGTATGATATGTACGCGAACACGGGACAAGTCACCCTTGCTAGCCAGGGGTGATAGTAGTAGGGGAAATGCGGATGAAAACGCGAACATAACCTTCAACTGCGCAGACAAGTGAAACAAGTGAAACAATGTAACGAAAAAACAGAAAAGTTGCTTGACGCGCGAAGAACATTTATTCATGCTTATTTTATAATTGGTTTAACCGAAGAAGGTTAATAATTATAATAATTATCGAATGTTTAGTCAACTTCTCCAAATGTGCGCTCTTAGACATCAGCCGTCTAAGAGCGCGCACGAGTCAGTCTTAGAGCTCGCACGAGCCAGTCTAAGAGCGCGCACGAGCCAGTCTTAGAGCGCGCACGAGCCAGTCTAAGAGCGCGCACGAGCCAGTCTTAGAGCGCGCACGAGCCAGTCTAAGAGTGCGCACGAGCCAGTCTTAGAGCGCGCACGAGCCAGTCTTAGAGCGCGCACGAGCCAGTCTAAGAGCGCGCACGAGCCAGTCTAAGAGCGCGCACGAGCCAGTCTAAGAGCGCGCACGAGCCAGTCTTAGAGCGCGCACGAGCCAGTCTTAGAGCGCGCACGAGCCAGTCTTAGAGCGCGCACGAGCCAGCCTTAGAGCGCGCACGAGCCAGCCTTAGAGCGCGCACGAGCCAGTCTAAGAGCGCGCACGAGCCAGTCTTAGAGCGCACACGAGCCAGTCTTAGAGCGCGCACGAGCCAGTCTAAGAGCGCGCACGAGCCAGTCTTAGAGCGCGCACGAGCCAGTCTTAGAGCGCGCACATTTTATACGGTCCGTAAAGCATGGCACAAAGTATTGTATTGCTACAAACAATGGATATTCGCGAGAATTGTTAAACATACAGTCCACATGTATAATTTGGAAACACGAAGAACTCAATGATTAAAATGGTAAATTAAAACAAGCTTATCCCGCATGATCGGTTGTCTAAGCTTGTCTTGGGAACTTGAATGATCAGGATGAACAATGCGTACGAATTCGATCCAACTTTGTTTCATTATTATATGGCACGCATGATTTAATTACAGCACAAGAGCGCGCGTTCTCGGCCTGCGCACTCTTGTCCTACATACAAACAAGTGTCATAAACTTGACAACAACTTTCTGCGAGAGCAGATTGAGATTTCCCTGTTGATGCCAACTGTTTAACAAGATTTAACAAGATTTAACAAGATTTGCCATCCAAGCCAAAGGCCCAGATGGCAAGTGGACAAGGAAGCCATTGGCTTATCGAGAGTCCAACAATGTTCATCTACTTATAGCCCGCCCTCCTGAGATATGTGTCAACCTTGTTTTTAAATATATTCACGCTGCTAGCAGTTACACAATCTGTAGACAATTTGTTCCATTCATTTATTGTCCTCTGTGAGAACGAGTGCTTCCTGATGTCCAATCTACATTGATCCTTTACTAATTTTACCTCATGTCCTCTAGTTCTGCTATCCTTCTTGAGTGAGAAAAACATATTTCTATCAATAATTTCATACCCATTCAATATCTTAAAAACTTCAATCTGATCTCCTCTTAACCTCCTTGTCTCTAGAGTTGTTAAACCACATTCTTTCAGGCGTTCTTCATAACTAAGGTCTCTAAGTTCTGGAATCATTTTAGTTGCTCTCCTTTGTATGCGTTCAAGCGTATCTATATCCTTCTTACGATATGGTCTCCATGCTTGTATACAGTATTCTAAATGAGGTCTAACTATTGCTTTATAAAGAGGTATAATTAACTTTTTTCCCTTGTATGTTATGTTTCTTCTAATCAATCCAAGAATTTGATTACCCTTTGAAGCTGCAATACCACACTGCTCTGAAACTTTCATATCAGCGCTTATTGTAACTCCTAAGTCCTTTTCTTTTACAGTAGTACCCAGAACAGTATCTCCCATTTTATAGTTTACATTCAAGTTCCCATGTCCTGTATGTAGGCATTTACATTTCCCAAAATTGAACAGTTTAGATTACAAATAAACAGCGAGTTTATCTAATCTGATTTAGTAACCACAAAAGTATCATAGTGTGAACAACTAACTTCACGTGTAGAAGAATTACAGCAAACTTGTCGAAAAACTTCATACACTTATCGTAATCCAAAAATCGTATGCACGCTAGTCGAATTTCTGGCGCGCGGGATGTCAGCGTTGTCACGCAATGTAACGGTACTTTGATGGCGCTAACTGGTGTTTAACATAGGTTGTGATCGCTCTTGTCGGTTGCACGCTCTTACCCGCTCTTACCCGCACTTACCCGCTCTTACCCGCACTTACCCGCTCTTACCCGCACTTACCCGCTCTTACCCGCACTTACCCGCTCTTACCCGCACTTACCCTACTACAGTATCCATGGCGGATCGACCTGTTGAAACGTGGATTTGTCCATTTATCCCACGTCACGTGAGGAAGTACACTGAATCGTTTGTACTTCGTCCCACTTCCTGTCCGGGTCGTCGTGTTTTCGGGACTAGGCTCAAACTCCAAAGAGCGCTTCCAAGAATGCCGACGAATGGGGAAGTTGAATTGCACCAGGGAACAGACGGCAGCGCCAGTGACGCACGGGCACGGGCACGGGCTCGGGCACGGGCTCGGGCACGGGCTCGGGCACGGGCACGGGCTCGGGCACGGGCTCGGGCACGGGCATGGGCACACAAGCGCAGACCCGCACAGTGATCAACACGGCGATACTTGCAGTTTTATATACAAACTGCAAGCGGTAAAAATGAGAGTTGCTTTCTCTTGCTAAAATGGCGCCAGGAAATAGGGCCTGTGTATCTGCGAAATTCCTGGCATATACACCATTTAAGAGCACGCATATCAACTACAACAAATGCCAGTATGTAACGTATTTCACTTGCGCATTGCTGAGTGCAATGCCACAATCTGACTAAGACCCGCACGGACGAGTTGACGCGCAAGGAGCTACATCTGTGATTACTATCAACAGGCTGTCAGTTTGCGACAATAACCTTCAACTGTTCATAACCTTCAACTGTTCACACAAATGAAACAATGTAACGAAAAAGCACAAAAGTTGCTTGACGTGCGCGAAGAACTTATTTTAAAATTTATTTTACCGAAAAAGGTTACTAATTATAATAGTTATTGACTGATTAGTCAACTTCACCAAATGCGACAACTAAGACATTCATAAAGAAGCTTACTTCCTGATCATTAAGATTTTTATATACATGCTAATTGCGAAAACAAAAAGTACGAAAATACCACATATGTAAAATGATGTTAATTGTAAATAAAAGAGCTAGCCTCCTGGTTTCTAAGGTAATTAAATAAAAACTGTTCGACTAGACATTTATATTGACATTTATTTTATGTGTAGTAAAAATAAGTTTTTCCGAATGATTTTACGCATGGCACACGAAGAGACAAAATACTAAATATTGTATTAACACTGTGTTGATTACGTTATAGGTTGAAAGCATTGGACACATAGTTTGGTGCTTTGCCATTGACAATATTGTGTATAAGGTTCAATTTAAGTTGTTTAACCCGTAACTCCACAGGTAACATATTGATCCGTCTAGACTCGGTTGAACCAATGTGGGTCCGGGCTAGTGCACTTAGAAGGAACTAAATTATCTTGTTTTGTGTACACTGTAGCCTAGATTTGTATTTCTTAGTTAGACCGGAGAACAACTCTGCCGGGGGGAGGGTCAATCTTAACCCAAGCCTAGCTGGTCCAAAGCTCGGAAAAAAGAGGAGGGTTGGTGTCAGCAAGGGCATCCGGCCTTAAAAACCCTGCTGCAATATCTAGCCAATGACAGTCTCATATATATAATCAGAGGAAAGATAGGATGTCCCCGCCAGCAGGGACCGGCAAAAGGGACTGTTGTGAGGGATCGACAAGGGCTACTGCGGAAGAAACAGCGACCGCAGTTAAAGAAGCTGTAAAAATAATGACCATCAATCTTGGCACAATGAGAGGAAAGAGCAGAGACGTTGTAGAGACCATGGAGAGAAGGAAGGTTGACATAGCGTGCGTGCAGGAGACAAGGTGGTCGGGAGCCAAGGCGAGAGAGGTTGTAGAGACCATGGAGAGAAGGAAGGTTGACATAGCGTGCGTGCAGGAGACAAGGTGGTCGGGAGCCAAGGCGAGAGAGGTTGTAGAGACCATGGAGAGAAGGAAGGTTGACATAGCGTGCGTGCAGGAGACAAGGTGGTCGGGAGCCAAGGCGAGAGAGGTTGTAGAGACCATGGAGAGAAGGAAGGCTGACATAGCGTGCGTGCAGGAGACAGGGTGGTCGGGAGCCAAGGCGAGAGAGGTTGTAGAGACCATGGAGAGAAGGAAGGCTGACATAGCGTGCGTGCAGGAGACAGGGTGGTCGGGAGCCAAGGCGAGAGAGGTTGTAGAGACCATGGAGAGAAGGAAGGCTGACATAGCGTGCGTGCAGGAGACAGGGTGGTCGGGAGCCAAGGCGAGAGAGGTTGTAGAGACCATGGAGAGAAGGAAGGCTGACATAGCGTGCGTGCAGGAGACAAGGTGGTCGGGAGCCAAGGCGAGAGAGGTTGTAGAGACCATGGAGAGAAGGAAGGTTGACATAGCGTGCGTGCAGGAGACAGGGTGGTCGGGAGCCAAGGCGAGAGAGGTTGTAGAGATCATGAAGAGAAGGAAGGTTGACATAGCGTGCGTGCAGGAGACAAGGTGGTCGGGAGCCAAGGCGAGAGAGGTTGTAGAGACCATGGAGAGAAGGAAGGTTGACATAGCGTGCGTGCAGGAGACAAGGTGGTCTGGAGCCAAGGCGAGAGAGGTTGTAGAGACCATGGAGAGAAGGAAGGCTGACATAGCGTGCGTGCAGGAGACAAGGTGGTCGGGAGCCAAGGCGAGAGAGGTTGTAGAGACCACGGAGAGAAGGAAGGTTGACATAGCGTGCGTGCAGGAGACAAGGTGGTCGGGAGCCAAGGCGAGAGAGGTTGTAGAGACCATGGAGAGAAGGAAGGTTGACATAGCGTGCGTGCAGGAGACAAGGTGGTCGGGAGCCAAGGCGAGAGAGGTTGTAGAGATCATGAAGAGAAGGAAGGTTGACATAGCGTGCGTGCAGGAGATAATGTGGTCGGGAGCCAAGGCGAGAGAGGTTGTAGAGATCATGAAGAGAAGGAAGGTTGACATAGCGTGCGTGCAGGAGACAAGGTGGTCGGGAGCCAAGGCGAGAGAGGTTGTAGAGACCATGGAGAGAAGGAAGGTTGACATAGCGTGCGTGCAGGAGACAAGGTGGTCGGGAGCCAAGGCGAGAGAGGTTGTAGAGATCATGAAGAGAAGGAAGGTTGACATAGCGTGCGTGCAGGAGATAATGTGGTCGGGAGCCAAGGCGAGAGAGGTTGTAGAGATCATGAAGAGAAGGAAGGTTGACATAGCGTGCGTGCAGGAGACAAGGTGGTCGGGAGCCAAGGCGAGAGAGGTTGTAGAGACCATGGAGAGAAGGAAGGTTGACATAGCGTGCGTGCAGGAGACAAGGTGGTCGGGAGCCAAGGCGAGAGAGGTTGTAGATACCATGGAGAGAAGGAAGGTTGACATAGCGTGGGTGCAGGAGACAAGGTGGTCGGGAGCCAAGGCGAGAGAGGTTGTAGAGACCATGGAGAGAAGGAAGGTTGACATAGCGTGCGTGCAGGAGACAAGGTGGTCGGGAGCCAAGGCGAGAGAGGTTGTAGAGACCATGGAGAGAAGGAAGGTTGACATAGCGTGCGTGCAGGAGACAAGGTGGTCGGGAGCCAAGGCGAGAGAGGTTGTAGAGACCATGGAGAGAAGGAAGGTTGACATAGCGTGCGTGCAGGAGATAATGTGGTCGGGAGCCAAGGCGAGAGAGGTTGTAGAGACCATGGAGAGAAGGAAGGTTGACATAGCGTGCGTGCAGGAGACAAGGTGGTCGGGAGCCAAGGCGAGAGAGGTTGTAGAGACCATGGAGAGAAGGAAGGTTGACATAGCGTGCGTGCAGGAGACAAGGTGGTCGGGAGCCAAGACGAGAGAGGTTGTGGAGACCATGGAGAGAAGGAAGATTGACATAGCGTGCGTGCAGGAGACAAGGTGGTCGGGAGCCAAGGCTAGAGAGGTTGTAGAGACCATGGAAAGAAGGAAGGTTGACATAGCGTGCGTGCAGGAGACAAGGTGGTCGGGAGCCAAGGCGAGAGAGGTTGTAGAGACCATGGAGAGAAGGAAGGTTGACATAGCGTGCGTGCAGGAGACAAGGTGGTCGGGAGCCAAGGCGAGAGAGGTTGTAGAGATCATGAAGAGAAGGAAGGTTGACATAGCGTGCGTGCAGGAGATAATGTGGTCGGGAGCCAAGGCGAGAGAGGTTGTAGAGACCATGGAGAGAAGGAAGGTTGACATAGCGTGCGTGCAGGAGACAAGGTGGTCGGGAGCCAAGGCGAGAGAGGTTGTAGAGACCATGGAGAGAAGGAAGGTTGACATAGCGTGCGTGCAGGAGACAAGGTGGTCGGGAGCCAAGACGAGAGAGGTTGTGGAGACCATGGAGAGAAGGAAGATTGACATAGCGTGCGTGCAGGAGACAAGGTGGTCGGGAGCCAAGGCTAGAGAGGTTGTAGAGACCATGGAGAGAAGGAAGATTGACATAGCGTGCGTGCAGGAGACAAGGTGGTCGGGAGCCAAGGCTAGAGAGATTGTAGAGACCATGGAGAGAAGGAAGATTGACATAGCGTGCGTGCAGGAGACAAGGTGGTCGGGAGCCAAGGCGAGAGAGATTGTAGAGACCATGGAGAGAAGGAAGATTGACATAGCGTGCGTGCAGGAGACAAGGTGGTCGGGAGCCAAGGCGAGAGAGGTTGTAGAGACCATGGAGAGAAGGAAGATTGACATAGCGTGCGTGCAGGAGACAAGGTGGTCGGGAGCCAAGGCGAGAGAGATTGGAGGAGGTTTCAAGCTGTTCTACAGTAAGATGACTAACAAACGGAATGGCGTTGGGATCATCTTCAAGAAGGACTGGTTGGAGAACATGTTAGAGGTGAAGAGAGGGTCATGACAGTGAAGCTAGTGTTTGCAGGAAGAAAGATCAACGTTGTATCAGCTCCACAGGTGAGATGCACCAGGGGGGAGAAAGAGCAGTTGTGGGAAGAAATGGAGGAAGTTGTAAGGGAAATACCTAGTATAGAGAGAGTTATCATCGGGGCAGACCTGAATGCTCATGTGGGAGTGGACAACACCGGATTTGGGCAGCTCCCGTGGCCACGGCGACCCACCTCGGTGGAGATGAGAAAGGTGAGAAAGTTAGACCGGAGAACCATGATGAGCTTGCATAATTAAAATGACATTTTATTAGGGCCGAAGTAGTTGTTTAGCTTTAACTTGGCAATTGACTTACGAATTATTTGTTCAGCCACTCCTTCTTCCGTAAGAGATTGATCTAGTTCAACACCTAGGCATTTAATACTCATGTTACATGTCAGTGTTGCCAACACGTTGTACCTGAATCGAATAACAATTTTGAAGTTTTCTATTAGATCCAAAAATGTGTGTTTTCCCTCTGACTGATTCATGCTCGGAGGAGAGTATGTCTTGAATTTGTTGGGCATTGTTGCCCGATACTATGAGGGCCGAGTCGGCAGCGCACAAAAGAATTTTGCAGTGAACAGCCGATGGTATATCGTTAATATATATAAGAAAAAGTAAGGGCCCGAGAATTGACCCTTGTGGCACACCACATGTAACAGTCGCTGGTGCCATAAATGTCTACCGATTGCTGACGATCGTACAAATACGGCTGAAACCATTTTATGGCAGAGCTCTGAAGTCCTAGAGCTTCCATTTTTTAGACAGGATCCTAGGGTCAACAGTGTCAAAAGCTTTTTGAAGATCAAGAAGCACCATACCTAGATATGATTGCCTTTATCATGTTCCCGTTTTATGAAGTCAGTTCGATATACCAAACACTTGTCTGTAGAATGTGAGGATCTAAATCCAGATTGGTGTTCAAATAGGAGCTGATGGGTTTGGAGGTATTCATCCAATTGCTCATAGACGATTCTTTCAAATAATTTCGAGATTGTGTTGAGAATAGAGACTGGCCTATTGTTGCCGGCTTCCAATTTACTGTGCTTTTTATAAATAGGCACCACCCTCGCAGATATAAGATCATCCGGAATTTCGCTGGACGACAAGGATAAGTTTAAAATATGCGTCAGGGGGACGCAATGAGCTTGGCACCATCCTTAGTAAATATGGGTGAAAAATTATCCAAACCAGTAGCCTTGCTCGAATTTAATTTGCTCAGGATCTCTAGTCCTAGTACCGGCTACACTAAAACAGAAACCTTTGTTGGGGGTACCTAATGACCTGTAGTACTCTTGGATGTGTTGCCAACCGTATTTCCCAGTATTTGTTGGAAGTTGAGCAACTAGTGTCGAGCCTACGGTAGCAAATTTTTTAAAATGCTCAGGCACCTTCACTTTATCAAAACAAATGTCACTGTCGATATGAGATATGAGATATCAAAAGAAGTTCCGAGGCTTTTTAGCGTTTGCCACAATTTTTGTTGGTTGTTTAAATTCGTCAACCTTGTTTGTTGTGAAATCCGTTTTGGCCTGTTTTTTTCTTATATTGGACTTGATTACGAAGATAAATGAATTTGACATGCCAACTGTGGTCTTTGGTTTTTTTATTTATTAAAATCCCGATCTCGTTCGTGAATTAGATGCATAATCTGCCCGGTCATCCAGGGGGCGGTATTCTGCTTAACACGGACACACCTCAATGGGGACACACCTCAATGGGGACATACCTCAATGGGGACACACATCAATGGGGATATACCTCAATGGGGACACATCTCAATGGGGACATACCTCAATGGGGACACACATCAATGGGGATATACTTCAATGGGGACACACCTCAATTGGGACATACCTCAATGGGGACATATCTCAATTGGGACACACCTCAATGGGGATATACCTCAATGGGGACATACCTCAATGGGGACACACCTCAATGGGGACATACCTCAAAGGGGACATACCTCAATGGGGACACCTCAATAGGGACACACCTTAATGGGGACATACCTCAATGGGGACACACCTCAATGGGAACACACCTCAATGGGGATATACCTCAATGGGGACACACCTAAATGGGGACATACCTCAATGGGGACATACCTCAATGGGGACACACCTCAATGGAGACACACCTCAATGGGGATATACCTCAATGGGGACACACCTCAATGGGGTGGTGCTGTCAATAATGGCAACAAATTGTATTTAAAAATATAAAAGCCTTGTGCATAGAATCAATTGCTAATACCTCCTGCCGGTCCATCTCTTGTACACGCAATCCTTGTTGGTATGTTAATTAGCTGAGTCAAACGTAGACATATAGTGCTTTAGCGATACCACAGCTGATTAGTCTTATTGTTAACATGGTGGTAGTCAACGTTAAAATCACCCAGTATGACGCATTTCGAGTTTGTAAAAGAGTTACAGTCCAAACACTATTGTATCAGTAAATTGAAAAAGTCGACCTACTTAGGAGGACGGTAACAAACACCAAGTAAAATGGGCTTGGTTTTGGGAAGATACAGTTCAGCCCATGCAGTCTCTAGATATATGTGGTCTCTTAATAGTTGATAACTTACTCAGGCTTGATGTTGGCTATTGTCAACTAATGGGCGGGTCCAGGATTGTATATCAAGTGCCCGGGCCCCCCCCCCTTATTTCAGCCGGATTTTGTTCAGAATAAATAAATCAATTCAGAATTAGTTGTCGAAATACCGCCAGGTGGCGTGCTCTTGCACTTATTTATCAGATGAGGACATTTGTAACATGCAAACTAGGGGCACTGCCACCAGTACTGCCGATTGTCGCCCAGTCGTACTGATTTCCCCCGCCTATCCTGCATTATTTTGGTAGTACTGAATTATTAAACGCAAATGGATCATTGTTGTCAGTGCATTAATTTGTTAGTAAATTTCAACTGATCGCCATCTGTTGCAGCCCATAGTAAAGACGGTGATTCTATGTGAAAGCAGAATATCGCACGAGAAACCACCCACCTCGATACTGATCAGAATCACGGCATGTAGGTCTCGAATATAATACAGATCGAAATTGTTGTTATCGTCGGGAAACAGATCCATCAGAATATCATGTCCGAAATACGATAGATGTGTTTTATTTCATCAGCGTTTACGAGGCATGTTGACATAGCAAACAAAGAACAGTTAACGGTCCCTCCTGAATTCGATTCGTTAGTTTCATTTCAAATTAATTTTGCGAAAAATCAGACCTACCTATAGTATCCAGTGCAATAGGCTAGCTTATTTGTGAAACTTTTGTATGTAGTTTTTTTGTAATTATCAGACAAACTATTAAATTACTTAATGTTTGGTCAAACATTAAGTGAGAATGGAAATGCTGAAAACGCACGAATTTCACCCTTGGTGAAATTTCGTAACTTTATCATGTGATCGACGAGAGGACGGAAGGCATGCCAATGAACGGCATTGACCCGATATGTCTAGCATCCATGTATCTCGTGTTTCGCTATGGATGACAGACAATGATGTGTAGAGCAGCGTATGCTGTGACTGACAAGGCTGACCCCATAATAGTTATAACAGTTGCTGCAGATGAATAGGCCTGGCGGTCAACGACCTTTCTCTCTTGCGGCCTCTCCAGCCACCGAGGCCGCAGGAGAGAAAGGTCGTTGACGCCAGTCTTTATCGTGGTGTTTAATAGTGGGTGTTTATAAACGACAGATGTTTCGTGCATTTGCTTTTCGAAACACTTCAAAAACAAATCCAAATGAGTAATATTTTAATTATTTCACAGTCAGTTTACCTTTTTCTTCTCGTGACGTTTCGACTGCTATCAACAATCTTCTTCAGACGACTACCGCTAGATGGCGACACGGTAGCCATTCTACGCAGACGTATCACTCAGGTGTGTGCCCCCCGCGTATAAGCGCACGCACGCACGCACGCACGCACGCATTCATGGGATCATCTACGACCCCCCACGGTCGGGTCGTCTCATTTAATTTTTTTCGAAATTCACCCGCTGTTACCCTTTCTACGAAAAATCGAATTACCCTTTGTAGTTATTACGTACAACTG
Organism: Lamellibrachia columna; assembly: GCA_963662155.1. Taxonomy (NCBI): domain Eukaryota; kingdom Metazoa; phylum Annelida; class Polychaeta; order Sabellida; family Siboglinidae; genus Lamellibrachia; species Lamellibrachia columna. The sequence continues at coordinate 5,481,219 of OY759269.1, forward strand.
ACCGCACCGCTACGCGAACAATTACGTACAGTTGTTGACAAAGTCATGCGTATTTTCTTCGATTGTCTCAAGTTACGTAATACAAGGGCACTGCGGCGCTAGATGTTGTATTAGTGCCCTGCATGGGCCTATAAAGCCCGGCCCGTAATTAGTAGTTAGAATCCAGGCAGAAATTCGTCAAGCCCAGCCAGGCCCACAAACTAGAATTTAGGCACAAACCCGGCCAAGGCCCGACCCAGACCGTTAACGTTTGGCCCAGGATCGGCCCGGCCCGCACGTTTCAGGTCAATTTTGTAAACACTTACGAACTACGAGTTATCTCGTCCGGAGGATGGGCATTTTTCTACTCAATTTAACTGCAGGAGTGAATAACCGTAATAATGTTGACGTCAATGACGATTAGAAGATTTATTTGCCAGGCCAGATCTTGGTGCATCCACAACCGTTAATTACGCTTTCGCTCAACTGCGTACAAAAGTACCGCACAGTTTTTGCGCAGTGACTGCTGTGTTTACGAGAACACGCTCAGCCAGCTAATCAATCTAAACATGTTTAATGCGTACAGAACACGTTGTAGGCCTCTAATAAAATCAAAAATACGTCGATTATGTGTCCCTGTGATATTTTATTTGATGTTTTCTTCACCGTTCCAACGTCTTATGTATGATAAAGGGCTCGTATAGCTCTGTTTGGCACAACAAAGGGTAGGGTTCTATGAACCTGTGCAGCACCAGTCTACTTGAGTACACCACGATCAGACTTGCAAATTACACACAACTGTGTCTCTGAGCGTGAGTGGACGTGACGCAGCCAGAAGAGGCGTCTCGACTAAGTCGAAAATGATGTCCAGGTTGCACGTGCTATACACATGATCCAGTCCGGTTAATCCTGGACCTGCGTGGGCACGTGGGGTGCCCGGGTGAGTACTGTTCATTCGGAAACCCAAGTATCATCAGTTCTATTACTGGCACTGCAACCACTGGAGTCATGATTGGCCGCGAACTGGACGGCCTTGGGTGATCACTGCAACACAAGACCGCCGTATTCATTGCACCCATCTGATGGATGGGCTCCATAGCGCCAACGAGCCCGGAACATCGCCGTAAACAAACAGAGACCTATTGAGCTGTCAGACAGGGAGCCACCGACTTCCCATTAGAAACCTTCAAACTAACATGGTTGGTGTAGAAGAACCAACTGGAAACAACAATACCTACGTGGGCTGCTTGACCCAGAAAGATCCACGATAGCGACAGATAAAACGAGCGGAAAGTGGGTGACGAGAACGTAACGCGCCATCAATGTTTGTGTGTCCATGCCCACTTGATACACCAGCAAGCATAACTCAGCCACGAGTGACACCCGATCGATACTGACAGCGGTTGCCGGGAAACCAAAGCCTACTTCGGTAGTGGGACCTAGTTCTGGGGCTTCTGTTGTTATCTCGTTTCGTATTCATTCTGCGAAAATCGAACGATCTGTTGTCGACTACGACATGCTATCGCGTTTTATAGTTTTGATGAAATCATCGGTCAGATAATAAAATTAGTTTTGCTCGGACTGAACCACAAAATGGGGGAACATTGGCTACGTGTACGAATTGTAGGAGCACGTGTTCGTAACATAGAAATCTCGCTACTCTTTATATTATGCATGCACATGGTGTAAATTGATAGACCGGGTCTATTTCAAGGACTCCGGATAGACTGCCCTAGCTAGGATACAAACACCATCGGGTCATGTCTTGTTTTGTCTTATTCTTTGCAAGTTAGACGTACTCTTGGATTATTGAAAGGCTAAATTGTTGTCTAGAACGCGTCTAGTACACACATGTGCCAATCGCCATATTATGTTGCGGTTTACCCGAACAAACGTGCAACTGAACTTTGCCCCACTGTCCACCAAAGAGGTACACTGATAGAATAATTTCTGTCGGTGGCACCCACACAAGGCGTATTCAGCATAAGTAGCTCGGTGCCGTGATCGACAATAGATGTAGTTTATTGACACAATATCTACATCGGTGATATTTGAAAAAAAATGCATAGGCATAACAGACTGCAATTATTGTACAACGGCGAAGCGTATATAGTTTACAGTACTTGAACATTCAACACACACTAGCTTGTACCGCTACCGGTGGCGTTTAATCGGCTACGCTGGCTACTAGTAGTATATAATATACAGTTCTATGGGTTACATATATATATATATATATATATATATATATATATATATATATATATATATATATATCATGACTGCAATCGCCTCGTCCGCAGTAGGCCTATACGCATGTACAAATAATAAAAAATTATATTGTTGTTACTTTATAAATAATAAAACCACGTAGTTCAGTTCTGGTTTCCAGCACGAACCCGGCCTGATCATAATACGTATTTATGCCATCGAAATAAAACGGCAAATAAATCCTGAGGCTGAGGCTAAGGCGTTGCTTGTAATCCTGTCGAACGAGACAATGTCTAAGACTAAGGCCGACCAGTCAATGTCGCAGAATTAATGTCGCAGACAAAATGCGTTGTGTTTCACCGTTGTTGACTGTACGTGTTGATGTACGTACAGTGTTTGGGTGAAAGCATGCACTGGCATGCATACCTCTCACGCCATGATCCCGTCCATACAACACAAGAAATACCAAAACAATACGACAGTTCTACGACAGCAGCACTAATGTTCAACTCATGCTCCCTCTAATTCCGATCGCGCAAGATCATAACTCCTGTTATATTCACTAGGTGGCGCGCCAGTTTCTTTCCAACGTTCACGCACATGGACACTGCATTCTGGTGATTTATACAGTCTGAACACTACAGGGGTGTTAACAAGACGTACAATTGTACCATTTTAACCGCCGTTGATCAACGTTGCAAGCAAACACTTTGTTGAATTTATAGAACCGTCTTTGAAAGCCTCCACATGGTTGCAATGTCTATCAAGAATTAAACAAATAAACGCTGATGTCAACATTGGAACATCAATGCACGTTCTGCGTACGTTATTTACACGACGTATGGTGAATATGCGTCATCGAAAACATTAGAGCTGTGTCACCCCATATGTCTGAACTACTTTGTGCTGCGGTATAGTGAATGCTACGGATCCACGTCAATACAAATTTGTGTTACTGCTGCAGTTGTTTGATGCAAAACTACGACAAAAACAAGCCGGTATGTCATAGCCAGTTGATGAGAAACTAGCTGGCCACCTAGAGAATACAATATACGTTTACTGAAGCGGCCACGTGTTTTCCTCTTCGTAATATTCGCGTCCTTTCTGTTTGCCACTGTCCTCAACCGCGTTGAAGATTTGGCTGATCTTTTCCGAGACGGTCGGATGCTTCTTGTGTTCACTCGATCTCTTGGCCGGCCGTTGTGGGTGCTCTGGTTGTCTGAAATGAAAGGAAAATGTGCCATACGTCCTTAAAATCTCCAAGGAACGTCCAAAATTTAATCTAAATCTAAATGCAAAATGTTGGCGGAGTACCAACTTTTACTGATACTTAATTACTCTAGGTTCACGACCTTGTAAGTGTATTGTATGTATAATCATCAAGCGCACGTTGAACAATTTGGATTTTGACTTAAGGTAACCTCATATGTTTACTGAAACCCCCCAAATCTTAAGTAATGTATAATATCCAATTTCGTAACCGGTAATCTTGACTTACGGCAACCACTCCATTTCTTCCTCGTAGTATTCTCGTCCTTTCTCCTTACTCTCGTCTTCTATCGAGTTGATCAGATCATTGAGTAGTCCAGTCGACGTGGTGCGTCGTCTTGTGTGGGGCGGCGGCGGCATCTCACACGAATCGGTCGATGCGTGGCGCTCACTGGCCATGCCTCTACAAACGAACGACAACCATGGGTTCCAACTCTTACGGTTTACCCGTAAAGGCCGGTTTACACCAAACATTTTTGTCCGATTTCCCGGCCGACACGGTGTCGCGCGGTGCAAGAATCGGTCGAGTAAACACCATAGTCAGTCCGATTAGAGAGGCAAATCTGTGTCTCCGAAGGTCCCAATTTGACTGACAGTCGGCGGCGATTTTGAAGCACTGCACCCGTCGTGACCTTACATCAAAGCTCAAACCGGGAATGGCATGAGTCAAAATCTAGGTCTCAGTATCTAGACATATCGCTCGTCTAAACGCACACATAACTTAGCTGCGCATTGTCATGCGACACGGTGTCGACCGACCAATTGTAACACAAATCGCTCGAGTAAACTGGCCTTTAGACTAACTAATTTTCCGTATGAGACATTCCTAACGGTTTTTGCGTTGCAAACAAGATGTTTTTTGGTATTACGGGACATGGACCACGTTTGTATTCGACTAATAGACCATAAGATGAAAACACGTCCGAAGAGTGACTCTAGAGAACATTTAGGGTTGACCAATGCCTATATGTGTGCAGCCAGTTGCACTAAAGTCTCGCGAGATTCAATCAATAGCCTATATCCCAAAGCTCCTTGCGAGCAGATGCGGCATACCAGCAGGCGTAAATAACCACACGGGTTCATTTGCGGACCTGACGGATTTCTATTATCAGTTTTACATATAATATGTGCACCACTCAGAGTTGACACGCACGTGCAGTCAAATATTCTTTGTAAACAGCAGGACTTGGCCTAACGACCACATCTACCTCGGTATTAAGACTACCTAAAAAAGTATCGTTTCTTACCATTACCTAGAATAAAAAATATTGATTACTTTAAGATACACAGTCTAAAAGTTGTTATCAACTGACATATTTGTATTACCAGTTTTACAGGTGTGCCTTATTCAGGGTAGGTACCTAAAAACAAATTACTGTTGTAACGAGTCTACAAATTACTGTAGTAACGATTCTACAAATTACTGTTGTAACGAGTCTTCACAGGTGTAGAGAGAAGCGTAACATGTTATGTTTCGTCCCTGTACACAGACCGACGTGGCTCGTATTGACAAATAAATGCTTCACAATCGCGGCGTGAATCATTTTATCAGATCTATTTTGTCTACCGCGATAGCGTACTGGGCATAGTGTACGGTACCGCGCGGTAAATGTTGCATTGTATTAACCACTTGCCATCTGTAGCCAGTTGTTTTGGATGGCAATCTGTTAGATCTGGCATCGTGCCAGTGCATGCGCCGGGAAATCTAGGGCATGCCTGAATAACAAGCTAGCCACGCAGTGCGAGGTGCCGGATTGTGCAGCGTTGTTTACATTTTGTTCATCGATTAACTGACAACGCGGCATCGTTTTTCTTACTGCAAATACGAATACTTTGGACGTGAAGTGCATACATGGTAAATTGTTGTGTAGTGTAGTGTTTATGTGCAACAATATAACACGGTAAGCCTAGATGACTTCCCTTGTTGCACTCGTCGAGAGATGAATACACAAATATATTTAATTACTTGTCTATTTCTGTGATTAATATTGTTGATGAATGTTAAAAGGATGATCAAAACCTTGCGCGGGCGTTTATACGGCCAATTCTTTCTCGCGGTGTTTATCGCCCGACAGTCGCCCGACTGACTAATCTGGACAAAAATATCTCGTGTAAACCGGCCTTTATTTAAAGTATGTATATTGCGCTCTCTGCCCAATCTCTGCAAGTGCGGGAACATTTATCGTGCACATCTTTATTTCATTTCGTAAATTCCTACTATTTGTCAAGAATATTTTTATTTTAATTGCATTCAAATGTGGATAGTATTTTGTGTTGAAATTTGACATGAAACACGATAACGTTCGTTTTTGTATGCAACTATTTTACGTGTCTCGAGAGCACAAACGCTATATGTAACAAGTCGTAGACAACAATGGTGTTGCCCAGCATCCTTATGACACTCCGCAAACCGTCCATTTTGAATTTATAATCAAGTTGTGGAAGATATAGTTGGTGGCGCCACTGTTAGTGCGTGTGGCTCTCTGCGTCGGCGCAGTGATGTTAAACGAACTATTGTGACGTCACAATGTAACAATCGAAATGGGAAACACGTGGACGGTTTGAAAGACACGAAACTAACTATCGAATTTTATTTTATTTTATTCAACGTGTCAATAACAACAACAACAATATATGTTGTTAACATAACGGCGCCGTTGTTGTCTGTTGACAACATCCCTGGCCCTGGGCTGATTATTGCGAACAGTTGCGTACTCGTCCGTCAGAGTAATTGAGGTGCCCCTGTGTTTATACCAATATTCACTTATGCGTCCAATCATTGTCGTCTCTAACACTACATCATACGGGATTTTGACAGGTAGCAATTTTGTACAGCTGGCGAATTTTACTTCGTTGACTGTACTTACGATAGCGATGTCTTTCTTTGTGTTGCCAGTGGCTGCTCGGACGCGTTATGGCCTGGATGCTGTGTGCCATCGCCGTTTTTCGCTTCCTGTTTTGATCCACCGGCACCGTCGACGACAGCAACACCTTCGAACACTTCCTCAACTTTCCCTTTGTCGTCAGAATCGTGCCGGTTCACCGATGCTGGAAGAGACGGTTTTTCGTTGCCTGCCATTTTAGTGTCTGCTACAACGGCGCCAACTATTCCGTTTGGACGTTAGGCGATGTCTGACCGATTTTCCGTTATGCTGCCGCGCGCACTTCAGCACCGCGTTCCGGCCTTCACCTTAGCTGAGCCAAATAAAAATAGTCAGCCGTAAAAGACTCCACGTGCGGCGCTGCAGGCTCACCGGCTGCATGCTCACCGGCTGCCGCAGCTTGCGAATCGACGCACATGGGCTGTAAATCAGCGTATACATCGACAACAACTTAACCATGTTTCCCAAGCGCCTGCCTAGAGCGGTGGCGGAAAATTGAAACCCAGGCTTAGACTACAATCACCGTCTGGGAAACAGAAACGCCGCTCCCAAACGATTGAAAGGTGTACGCTATACAACCCAGGGTCGTCCGCAGGAATTTGTCCAGGGAGGGGCAAGAAAGAATAAATAAATAAATAAATAAATAAATAAATATATATATATATATATATATATATATATATATATATATATATATATATATATATATATATATATATATATATATATATATATATATATAACGTTAACATAATACTGAGTTCATGAATATCAAATTCCAGATCCACGGGGGGGGCACTTGCCCCCCCCCCGCGGACGCCCATGATACAATACCTTATAAAATGTACCATCGTATTCCATGGTAAATACCATGGTGTTTTGAAACACGTAAACCATGGTAAAATACCAAGATATACCGTGGAAACCATGATAATACATGGTGTTTTGAAACAGGGAAACCACGGTAAAATACCATGGTGTTTTGAAACAGGTAAACCATGGTATACCATGCATTTACCACGCACAATATATGAAAAAGCATGGTCTACCACAGTTTACCATGTCATGGTATACCATGGTTAACCATGAAATGCCAAGTAATATAACGAAATACCACGGTATATCATGCAATTCCATTATATTATTATGTTTTTATAATGGATGTGACTATTGTGTTTTCCTGTTGAAACCAATGCTAAGGGCGAGTTGGGCAATTTGTTTTCGAAAAAAAATAACCACGAAAGATATTCCCTGTCATTTGTCACCCGCACCGACCGGATACTGTCTTCCTACATGTCACTGATACGTGAATATGCTGCGGCAACCGTGCAACGACTAACAATTAAAATGGCCAAAGGGGGCCCAACTTAGCCACCTATTAATGTACTATGCTGGCGCCACAGGTTACATACGAAACAAAACATTAAGCCAAAGAGGGGTCCATGGCCCAATGACCCACCCCCTAAATAATGTAACCCGCCCTCCTGAGATATGTGTCCAACTTGTTTTAAACATATTCACGCTGCTGGCGGTTACACAACCTGTAGATAATTTGTTCCATTCACTTATTGTCGTCTGTGAGAATATCCAATCTACACTGATCATTTACTAATGTTACTCATGTCCTCTAGTTCCACTATCTTTCTTGAGTGAAATTATTCTATCAATACTTTCATACCCAATCAGTATCTAAAAAATTCAATTTGATCTCCTCTTAACCTCCTTATCTCTAGGGTTGTTAAACCACATTCTTTTAGGCGTTCTTCATAACTAAAGTCTGTCAGTTCTGGAATCATTTTAGTTGCTCTCCTCTGTATTCGTTTAAACGTATTTATATCCTTCTTACAATAAATTATGGTCTCCAAGCTTGTATACAGTATTCTAAATGGGGCCTAACTATTGTTTCATACAGATGTATAATTACACCTTTTTTCCTTGTATGTTATATTTCTAAAAATAAACCCAAGAATTTGATTACCCTTTGACGCTGCATTTACACTTCCCAAGATTTTACAACTTCTGCCATTTTTCAGACCATTTAACTAATCTGTCTAGATCGTTTTGTAAATGTTGTTTATCACCATCAATGTTAACCCTTCTAAACACTTTTGTGTCATCCGCAAATTTCAGTACGTTGCTTGTTATATTGTCATCCAAGTCATTGATATATATTAAGAATAATAAAGGTCATAATATCGATCCTTGTGGTACCCCGCACAAAACACACATGTAGTCTATTCTACATGCTTTCCAACGAAAATTGTCAACGCCAAAATGGCTATGAAGTCAGACACGACGCCCTTTTATCAAATGCCACCGGCAGTGAGAGCTTATGTATGGAAGAAAATGCCCAAAGTTTTCTAGTCAACTGTTCACCGAACGCGATGCCCTCTTCTTGTTATATTACGCCAGTGAAAATGTGGCATCCTTGCATTGCCTAACTCCCCTTGTTGATGCCAGCCAGCTGGCAAACAGTTGAATTGTGTTTTTTGTTTTGTTATTCTATGTCGCAGTTGACCCAGAATTCACAAGCACACGTACACAGTTTCACGTCTCGTCTGTGAACATTTCTTCCTGTCTTGTAAACACCACGTACGTGACTTTCTGTTTTTTCACGTACGCATGTGTCACAAGGTTATCGATCCAACCTGAACTACAGCGAATCGTGGCGAATTACGTCGTCATTGTAATTGACACGAACAAAGCCCCACTTAAACCTATTTAACTATTTATACAGGCTTCCTTGACAACATCCAATGTTTTGGTTCGTACACCGGGGGGGGGGTACTCCGGACCACTTGTGTAAGTGGTCCGGAGTACCCTCCACCCCAACAAATGTTAGACTTCTGTCAACAAGATACCCTTTTCAAGTTGACGAGAATGAAATATACACCATTTAACTTGTACAAATATGCATTGTTCCATAATAAAGATTAATTCACAAACATGTTTGATTCATAGATTCGATCGTGGTACCCCTTATCGTAAACACTCATTCTGATATATAAAAAATATATACCCTTGATTACCCGATAAGTGTGACTTGTGAAAACGGCGTGCAGTCTAAGGGGCCATCTTGAAAACTCCATGTTTTATGCTAAACGAATTTGGTTTCATTGGCAGCCGTTTTGTTATCCTTTGCGTACATCGATGTATTTTTCCACAGAACATCCTTTTTGCCGATCCCAATTCGTGTGAGTGCTGCGGATGACAGACTCGGAACAAATCAATCACACTGTGCTACTGACATGTTAATTAGTACGAGCAGGTGTGGTATGTGGTGGTTACTGCACGGAGGACGAAAACTTGTTCGTGGATATCAACAGGCCGATGTATTGCAAACTGTGGGTGGGGGGGGGGCTACTGACATTATGTGACATCGGTTTCATAGGGCGTCATGCATAGACGGCTTGAGATGGCCCCAAAATATACACAAAGTAATATATTATATGTTGAGCTTGCTCCTATGAAGGAGTGGGCTCTTTGAACCAGGCAACGGAGGGAACATACCGTAGGGGTGACCTAGTGCGTTCAGTCGAATTAATCAATACATCGCGTCAAGGACTTATGCGGAATGTAGCTAAAATGGTCATGTAGACTAAGCTGGATGTGGGGCCTACAGATGTACAGATTGAGCAGCGGCGTGCGCGTGGAGATCATTCAGTAATATTCCCCAATGCCCGCGACCATGGGGCGGGGTTCAAAAGGTTAATTATCAGTCACGCTGTTTTTCAAAAAAAAGAACACGCAGTCAAACGGACGAATGTTGGGGTTACACGAACTGGGGCCCCCAGAACGCCAGCTGTTGCAGTGTTGGGTGACAAATGTAGGCATCTAAGCCTACACACCGATTCCAGGTTTGACTTAATATGACAGAGCCACATATAAATCTCCGTTTCGGAGATTTCACGGACGGAGATTGATTTGTTACTAGCCGAGTTGCCCTGCGTTGCACGGGACAAGAGGTAACCACTGTTCAGAGTTACGCAGTCTACGTTAGACGTAATATCCCAACCCTGAGAATTTCGAATATGCTTCAATGTACGAACCATCAACATAAACCCCCGGACACGTCTTATACAGTGGAGTCTCATTTACCCGCATACTTTGGTTCCCAGTGATGTTGGCCGGATAAACGAATCATGTCACGAACTACTTTATATGATAGATGTCAACATTATGGGGACTCCGTACAAATGACGGAGAGATTTCTATCTCCGTCATTTCATGTCCAAAGAGCAATACATTGTGAAAAGAATGTTTATCAATTTCCTTTTATTGTTCGCGAATGGCGCTTTGTCGTAATGTCGCTCGATGACATATGAAATCATCCGGCTCTGAAATGTCAAGTTTCAATTGTCTGCCGCCGACGTAGCAGGGCATGGATGAGCCTCGGTTATCCAGGCTCCGTGCTGTGGCGCCAAAGTTTGTCGCACACATAATCGTCTGGATGCAATGCGTACTTTTTAATGTGACGGAAGTTATGCAACTGAAATCGACTAATATTACAACTACTTCTGATCTTCTAGATGTGAACAAGCATTAACAGTATCGTGACTGTTGCATACACCTGACGTATCAACGATACTTCAGGTATATGCAACAGTCACGATGCACTGTCAGCATTTTTCATTACACGTGTCTTCATGTTTCGTCGCGGCAAAGAGGTGCTGCACGTGTAGACAATGCACGTGTAGACAATGCGCTCGCCTCGTTTTCACTCAGAAATTTACACCGTTGCCAAGTCTAACATCGCGACAATAAGAAAAACCACTAAATATCAACTTTGAACGTCATTGTTTGTCACGCCGTCACTTTCTAATGGCGACCGTGAGCGTGTCTTGGGCCGTCTCCACCAGCAGACAATTCTTTGGAAGAAGGGTGACTGCGCCAAACTCGCAAATCGGCGTCATTGATGAGATGCTACACTAAAAGATTATATTTGCCTGATTTAACTTTTTAGTCGGACAGTTGTGTCAATATAATAAAAGTTTAAAGTTATTTGCACATAAACTGATACAAGTTAACTCTTATTTTTGAATTAGTCAAATGCCCGGATGACATCGTAATTAGCTAATTGTGCGTGCACCCAAAATCTGGGTAAAGGAACAATTTGCTAATGGCCTTGTGCATAGTATTGTGCTTTTGTACTTACTATTAGTTGGCAGCACAAGCGAGTGAGACTCTGGACTGTGACGGCGCTTCCTTCTGTAGAGGTGTGCGGTCGTCGGTCTTGGTTCAGTCTGTCTGTCTGTCTGCGTCAGTGGAGAGTATTTATAGGGTGGACAATTTTTGGTGTGGCTATTGTGCGGATGGTGATTATTGTGCGGATTAACCGTGAATGCGGACTATTTACATGTGTGCTCCGCACTACAATAGCAACAATGGCTTAATTATAAGATATCATATTTAGAAGCATAGAATATGTAAGACAGTAATATAGTGTTTAAATGGGCTACGATATTCACTTGGGGATAAATCTTCACATAAACTTTTTTAAATTAATAAATTGGCAGAATGTCCCCTAACATTTTTTTTTGACTCACAGTGTTTCTGAATTGCCCCAGCATTATCTGCCAAGTGCCCCTTTAAAATCTGCACGGATGCCTTTGGTGGCCTATGTCATAACCATTCGCAATATGTCTGAATTGACGTTTCTAGATTCGAAATGTTGAGCCTAGTGAGAATGCCCATTTCATCTATGCGAAAGTGCTGCGTAGAACATGTGTGTTCACAGGTACATACTATAGGTTTCATACTTGGCGTGGGAGATTTAGGCGTCAGGGAGACATTGGATACAAATGAGTCTCGACTGGGTTATTCACGACATTATTGGTTCCATGTTGCATAATCGAGTCCCAGTCATAGTCAGGCTACAAGAAAGCTAAACCATGGCCTTTTGGATTCATACTAAAAGTAAGAATGACAGTAGCATGCAATATGTTGCAAATGAAGCTTCGCGGAGCTGAAAAATAAACGCACGCGGAACGTTCAACATTTGTTTGCGACGTCTTGCGCGCATGCGCTAGAAAGCAACGTTTTTCTAGAAATTTCGAACAGCGATTGTTCTTTGACGTAAGTCAAACATATTGGCCAATGAAATGCGTCAATATCGAAGGCGTCTTGACGCGTTATCGTCTACCGGGAACCAAACTCACGGATCTCCGAACATTACTCACGATGGATCAACATTATAATTGGTAAGTTTAACTAACACTGCCTGTTCTTCTGACCTAAATATGTGACGAGTATTTGCACTGCATATAAGTTATTTTGTGTGTGTTCGACTACCGACCCGTCTTCTTCTTCTTCTTCCTGTGAAGGACTGGGCTCCTTAGGAGCGCCGTAAGTCCTGCGGCGTCTGTATCCGTTGGTAGTTCCGGTCAGGGCCAATTAAAAGACATTGCACCACTATTGGGGCAACAATGGGTGTTTTTAGGTTAAAAACTATATTAAAATCTATATACACAATCTGAAGGTATTTATGGAGTGATGAGGACTGGCTGCATTTTGTGGAAACTGCGGCCTAGTCGACTTTGGAAGGACTCCAGTGAAGGGGCTGAGGAGATAGAGGTTGGGAGGTGGTTCCACTCAGACACTGTACGAGGGAAAAAAGAGTGAAAGAGGGCAGGGTGTTGGATTTGTTCCTGATGCAGGCGTTGTGCTCCTCTAGTCCTTCGGTCAGCATGGTGGAAGAAATTTGCTGGGTCTGTATGTCCATTGTCCAGCAAGTTGAGGCTAGACGCATCATAGGAAGCAGAAAGAGGACAATATATATTATGCTTAACGATTCTAGTTTGTTGCACATCTGAACTCTTGTCCCTGGGTATGTAGGCGCAATGCCTACGCCTTGGCTATGGAAGTTTTATACTTACTGTGTTTAAACTAATATACCACAATTTATATTTGTGATCTATCTCCTACATCGTTGTATACTGTTAGAGAATACATCTTGTTATTGCTTTTGTCGTTGACTAGTTGCTGGCCTACGTCACAGCGAAGGGTGAACAATTCCGTGGATTGGACGACACAACCCGGGCGATGACGTCGAACGCTACGTCACCAGCAAGTCAAGTGAAGACAAACTGAAGCTGTGTCTGTCTACGGGTTCACAACGCAAACAGTTCAAGTCCAAGTTTTCCTGGGGTCAGCGGAACACATCATTTGCGACTAGGCACTGAGCGTAAACATCATCACGTCGTCTTCAGACGCAACAGATGATCACACGGTACCGGAAGTGACGCGTGGATGCACTGCACGGTTGGGTGTCCTATAGTCAAGACTGCCCGCCCGGGTGGTCGGAAGGGACGCCCTCATTTCCGAGGTAAGTTTAACACAACCATCCGAAGTGTATAACTACTTTACAAGTTTGTAAGCAATAATGTGTGTTCTAGATGATGGCATTAGTGTTACCAGGTCGTATATAGATAACTGGTAAAGTTATTTAAACGGTAATCGGCTAATTATCGGTGATTTTTCAGGTGCCTCACGCGTGCTTCCGGTTTGACCGATCGCTGTTGCGGCTGCAGACGACACGACGCGTTGGTAGTAAAGTTCACTTTTATTTCTTTATCCGTTTTAGTTTTGTGACGAGGTGTTGCCCCGGGGGACCGGGGAACCCCCGGGGAGATGCACACGTGTACGGTGTTACCGAGCGTTTATGATTTATCCAGACAGACGACTGCTTTGGACGTGACGACATGTTCTGATTTTATTTTTATTATCTATTATTTTATATTTTATTTCATATCACGTTTGGTAATATTAAATTTGCTCAGTGCCTTGTTCGTGTTTGGGAGGATAGCAAGAGCGAGCAAGACGATCGAGATCGACTGATCGGCAGAAGTCACCAGCAACGTTAATTCCGACACGGGCGAACGCCACTGGAAACATCCGTCGTCCACACCGATCGAGGCGCTCGTTCTTGAACTGTCCAGCGTCACCGTGGTCGCCGACGAACGCGCCCTGACGGTGAACGTTACGCGATCAACGCCAATCGAGGCGCAGATCATCTGTCGCGGCTGTAGATGAACGCACTCGGACGAACGGACGTCGACGCTCGTTCTTCGGAAACATCTGTCGTGGACGTGGATGAACGCTCTCGGACTCCGAGCGTTAGGCGATGCCGATCGAGGCGAAGATCACGCTGCGGAACTTAGCGTTCAGGCCCTTGAACGTTCTACCTTCGCTGAGAAAGCGTAGCTTTGAACACTAAATGCCGCTGGGATCTTAGGCGTTGGCGCGAGGGAATATCCTCCCTGACGCTGTCGGTGATTAACGTTTGATTCTAAAAACAATGGACAATTATTGGCAATGGCGATTATTAAGTTGGCGTACCTTAACAATAGAACGAGAACGTTATTTGGTGACCCATTGCTAGCTCTTTTATATCTTTTTCGGTGTACATGATATGTTACCCTACGAAAACTGGCACATTAAAAAAATTAGATAGACTGTTGGATCTAATTTCACTGGCCATCGTACTTGCAAACCCCTAAAGAATATAAGATATATCAAGACATTTCCGATTCATGTAGTCGAGTTCTGCAAGAACCGTCGGTTCTCGCAGACAAAACTCGTCACCCTTTTGGCCGCTACGGCGCCCCGCCGTAGCAGAACTCGACGGTTCTTGCAGAACTCGACGGGTTTTGCAGGACTCGACGGTTCTCGCAGACAAAACTCGACGGTTCTTGCAGGACTCGACAGGTTTTGCCGTTTCGTCACCCTTTTGGCCGCTACGGCGCCTCATACCGAGGGCCTCTTTGGGCGACCGCCTACCTGTAAAAGTACGTTCTTATATAGCGCGGTACCCAGTCCTTGGGACTATTTAAAGCGCTGTACACGTCACCCCCAGACAGACATGTTCATTCCAACGTCATTTCGATTTCTCTGGGAAGCATAGGGTAAAGTCGGGTATTATGAGCATAGTTTTGTTTTTGGCATATATTTTGTGAAATACATGCCCGAATTGCCTCATATAAAGTGCATGGAATAGACCATCGCATACTGTATGCATTATTGAAAAACATTATCCTAGGAAACATGCGCGTTAACTGTATGTATGTCTGTTTTATAAATACTGTGTAAAAGTAATGCCTAGTGCTTGTTGGCATCTATAATTATTGGTTTTCTGGCTGCCCCATCCCTACCTGCCTGGTAGGTTTTTGTGAACCAATGAGATGTTTAAAAGATAAATCGACAACTTCTTGATCGCCGGGTGTTGATAGCTCTAGCTCTGTCCTTGCACAAGCTTGTAAAAAAATGTGCAAGCAATGTAATTTGTTATATATCATACCGATATAAAATTGCATTATCGCATTCTTACGAAGTCGCCAAAACTTCAATACAATTTCTTATTCCATATCACATCATAAAAATTAACCCATCTATAGGATACAAACGGTGGTCGACTGTGTGTGCATGGGTGTCTGTCTGTAAGACTTTTTAGAGAACATCAACGGTAAAAGAAAGCATCGTGTAAACAGCTGAAATCGAGTTAAACATTATTTCGGGCGGGATAGGCTTTTATGGAATAAGTTGTATATCGATTTACGGGCTCTACAGTACAAATTATGTACTGAACAATCGTTGGTGGTTGTGGATCAGGCAGGTCACCAGCAGACGTAGCATTCGGCTGTGGATCAGGCAGGTCACCAGCAGACGTAGCATTCGGCTGTGTATCAGGTAGGTCACCAGCAGACGTAGCATTCTGCTTTGGATCAGGCAAGTCACCAGCAGACGTAGCATTCGGCTGTGGATCAGGCAGGTCACCAGCAGACGTAGCATTCGGCTGTGGATCAGGCAGGCCACCATCAGACGTAGCATTCGTTTGTG
Source organism: Lamellibrachia columna (assembly GCA_963662155.1). Lineage (NCBI taxonomy): Eukaryota > Metazoa > Annelida > Polychaeta > Sabellida > Siboglinidae > Lamellibrachia > Lamellibrachia columna. The sequence goes on from OY759269.1 coordinate 5,497,394, forward strand.
GATCAGGCAGGTCACCAGCAGACGTAGCATTCTGCTTTGGATCAGGCAAGTCACCAGCAGACGTAGCATTCTGCTTTGGACCAGGCAAGTCACCAGCAGATGTAGCATTCGTTTGTGGATCAGGCAGGTCACCAGCAGACATAGCATTCTGCTTTGGATCAGGCAGGTCACCAACAGACGTAGCATTCGTTTGTGGATCAGGCAGGTCAACAACATACGTAGCATTTGGCTATGGATCAGGCAGGTCACCAGCAAACGTCGCATTCGGCTGTGTATCAGGCAGGTCACCAGCAGACGTAGCATTCTGCTTTGGATCAGGCAAGTCACCAACATACGTAGCATTCGTTTGTGGATCAGGCAGGTCACCAACAGACGTAGCATTCGGCTATGGATCAGGCAGGTCACCAGAAAACGTAGCATTCGGCTATGTATCAGGCAGGTCACCAGCAGACGTAGCATTCTGCTTTGGATCAGACAAGTCACCAGCAGACGTAGCATTCGGCTGTGGATCAGGCAGGTCACCAGCAGACGTAGCATTCAGCTGTGGATCAGGCAGGTCCCCAGCAGACGTAGCATTCTGCTTTGGATCAGGCAAGTCACCAGCAGACGTAGCATTCGTTTGTGGATCAGGCAGGTCACCAGCAGATGTAGCATTCGGCTATGGATCAGGCAGGTCACCAGCAAACGTAGCATTCGGCTGTGTATCAGGCAGGTCCCCAGCAGACGTAGCATTCTGCTTTGGATCAGGCAAGTCACCAGCAGACGTAGCATTCGTTTGTGGATCAGGCAGGTCACCAGCAGACGTAGCATTCGGCTATGGATCAGGCAGGTCACCAGCAAACGTAGCATTCGGCTGTGTATCAGGCAGGTCACCAGCAGACGTAGCATTCTGCTTTGGATCAGGCAAGTCACCAACAGACGTAGCATTCGACTGTGGATCAGGTAGGTCACCAGCAGACGTAGCATTCGGCTGTGGATCAGGCAGGTCACCAGCAGACGTAGCATTCGGCTGTGGATCAGGCAAGTCACCTGCAGACGTAGCATTATGTTGTACGCGAGGCAGGTCAGCAGCGGGATTTTGTTTGTCCGTAACATCGGCCGCAACAAAATCGTCATTAGAGAAGACGTGCGCATTGAAGGGATTTATCCCACAATTCCGGAAACCACTGACTGCATTGCTCACAGTAGCAGCTTTGGTGTGCGCCGATCCAAAGAGGGTTGCTATTTGGAATTATGTAGCCGAGCGGCCAGGGTGTTGGCGCAACCAAATCTGTACCTCTCTGTTGTAATTTACATTATCACTCTTGAACACGCTCACGTCGAGGGACTGAAGCCTGTGCAGTGAGTCAGCAATGATATGATGATGACGTTGTTGTTTCTTGCCTTACATATTACTTTCATATTCTTGGTATGTAACAGAACCATCTTCGGCAAATTCTGTATATTCGCCATTCAATAACGAAAAACAAATCATCGTTTCAGTCAAACCTCAGTGCGCACCGCCACGATATGCATTTTGAATTAGAAGAGTTTCTTCGACAGGCTGATTATTATAAGAAAATTGTGCAAAAACTTCAATACACCTCCCCCTGGAAAATATTAACCAGAACGAAGGATTCAGTTGGTGCGCACGACGTCATCCAAGAAAAACACAGTGGCACCAACTGACAATGTTACTTATGCTAATTCATACACGCACACACACACGCACGCACGCACGCACGCACGCACGCACGCACGCACGCACGCACGCACGCACGCACGCACACACACACACACACACCAGGGAAAAAAGGACCATATCTAATCAAATATTCTAGGCTACGTTATGATGTCGTGTTTATAACGTTTTTGTTTGCGTTGTCTGCGAATTTCGTCACACATCGATAGACCTGCGTATTCCAAGTAGCCGTCTTTTGTTCCCTGATCATGCATTATGTACAACGATATTGTGTAACCTGTATTCGTATCAGTCGATCGTCTGCGGCATTCTCATAATTTATGAATATCAATTACATAAAATGTAATTGGATAGAAAGCAACGCGTGGCATGTGAAGGTATGCATTCGGACTGGGCTTCGGTTATCAGTGGAGTCCTACAAGGTTCAGTGATTGCCCCCATCCTCTTTTTTATCTATATAATCGACCTACCTAATAACCTCAAATCAACTGTCCGACTCTTTGCTGATGACACTATTATCTACATGACAACATCCAATGGTACTGACGCGACAGCCCTTCAACAAGATCTACTCAAATTGGCCAAGTGGGAAGAAACATGGCAAATGAAGTTCCATCCCCAGAAGTGTAGTGTATTCCACATAACCAGATCCCGTAACCCGAAATACAAACAATACACTCTTCATGGCCACATACTCGTAAAGGAGGACAACGCGAAATATCTTGGTGTGGATATAAATAAAACACTGTCCTGGAATAACCACATAAATGATGTCACAAAGAAAGCAAATGCATCCTTAGGTTTCCTAAGAAATAATCTCAAAATTTGCCAGGAAAAATTCAAAACCAGTGCTTATTTTTAGACCCCAGTTAGAATATGCCGCTGCCATATGGGACCCCTACACACAAACGTACAAAAACAAAATAGAGATTGTCCAAAGATGAGCAGCTCGGTATGTTTGTAACAACTACAACCGTGAAGCAAGTGTCACCGCTATGACCAAACACTTGCACTGGCGCAGCCTCCTACAAAGGAGAACCGACATCCGCCTTGTCATGTTGTATAAGACATTACATGGCATAGTCATCCTTGACCTCTTCCCCCAACTTATACCCCAGGTGAGACCCTCCCGACACACGCATTCTGAAGCTTTTCAACTCCCCGTAATCACTTAGCAATTGATCCAGTATAGCTTTTTACCCGGTACAATAGCCAATTGGAATTACCTGCCAGGCAACGCAGCTACAGCGCCAAGTTTGGAGATTATCAGACAGAAGATCTATAGCTTGCAACATTAATTGATATTGCATTTTTCACGCGATCAGCTTTTCCTCTCCTCAAGTTGCAGTTCTACACACACACACTAACATCTTTTCTCTTTCTTCCAAATATTTTATTACTTTATTCTTCCGAAAAGGCTTTATTGTCCACAAGGCATCTTGAGCATATCGCGTGTGTGGAAATCTCGCTAAATTTCGTAAAATGTGCCGAACCTTTTCTTCTGAACTAGCTCTCAATTTTCCTGCGAATTGTAGGAAAAATAGCCATCAAGATTAGCTCGGGTAATCCAATTTCACACCTGGTATTAGGCAGTAGAAGTATGGTAGATTCATCATAAAAGATGTAACTCATATTAATACAAAATGCTCATAACTTGTTGTAGTGCTTATTCGTTCAGTTATGATTTTAATCAACGTAACCAGGTGGCGACGTTGTAAAATTTTAATTTTAATTCAGTAATTTTTTCTGTGGTTTTATTTAAAGCACATATATTATATAACAACTGCGTCTAGCTAAAGTTGGGCATCTCTTTAAGGATTCAAACTTAAAACAAATCTTAAAATTCACGCAAAACGTTAGAGCTTATTCAGAAGACTCACCTATGCAGTTGTTACCAATCGTGGTACACCTACCGTAGAGAGTTTCGTGACTTTTAATTTTCGATCAGCCGACGATTCTTACGTCATTTCACACAATACATTAATTTTGCTTACCAAAAAGTCATTTTCAACATGACACAGTCCAAATGCAGATAGGCACTACATTAGTGCCAGGTAATGCGGATGGATACAACAGCGGTGTCTCCGCGCGTGAGTCTACCTTGGCCCCGCCCACGTTCATCCTGTAACTACGAGCGTTGGAAACCGCGTCAGTGGTGGCGACGTTGTGACAGTAAGTCAGTCGCGAGCTCGCAACGCTGACGTCCCAAGGTAAGTGTCGAATTATTTAAGTGGTATATGGACAACATGTCACCAAATAAAATGACACAGGACAAGATGGCAATAAGTGTAAACGTGAACACAATATCACAATTAACCGCTTCATTATAAAAATGAACTTAAGCTTATGGGTATAATTGTCTCACTGTTGCCTCGAGTGATATATATATATATATATATATAAGTTTTGCGGGCGGGCGGGCGGGCGGGCGGGCGGGCGGGCGGGCGGGCGGGCGGGCGGGCGGGCGGGCGGGCGGGCGGGCGGGCGGGCGGGCGGGCGGGCGGGCGGGCGGGCGGGCGGGCGGGCGGGCGGGCGGGCGGGCGGGCGGGCGGGCGGGCGGGCGGGCGGGCGGGCGGGCGGGCGGGGAATATATTTGCAAGCTACTGCGTCAGCGAATGACGGCCATTGATGTAGCCTACTGTGCTAGGTTTGTTTTAAAATGTCAATCAAATGAACAAGTTGAATGGCCAGTGCAACCATGTGTCCCGGTAGAAATAGTTGTGTAGGTGTGTTTATATTTTAATCCCTACTCACTTGTTTCAGATGTCGCCATTCAGGGCCATTCTACTGATGATTGTCACATCGACCTACATAGGTGATCACGTCGGTGTTTTAGTCGTCTCAATGGCAGGTAATTATAAAATTTTATCGGGTTGGCGGAACTCAACCAATCATATGTTGTTCATGCCATAATAAAAGCGAAACAAAAGTCATGGTTTGGGGCCAATTAATGCGCATATAAGAGTTAATAAAACAACCATTTGCAATTACAATTAATTAAGAATATAACGCCAGTAATTTACTGGGAAAACCTTTTTGAACAAACAACATCTTTATATCATGGGCCGCGCCAAACTGTCCTACAACCCTTCGTCACGAGTGCTTGTAGTCTGGTAATATATCATGGGCCGCGCCAAACTGTCCTACAACCCTTCGTCACGAGTGCTTGTAGTCTGGTAATATATCATGGGCCGCTCCAAACTGTCCTACAACCCTTCGTCACGGGTGCTTGTAGTCTGGTAATATATGATGGGCCGCGCCAAACTGTCCTACAACCCTTCGTCACGGGTGCTTGTAGTCTGGTAATATATGATGGGCCGCGCCAAACTGTCCTACAACCCTTCGTCACGGGTGCTTGTCGTCTGGTAATATTCGTTCACCAAATGAAAATCTATTTGTAAAACTCATACTGGCTGCGTCTAAAATCAACTTATGCAACACAGTTTGGCATTTGTTTACAAAACCTATCCCGTTCTGACTTAGCAGCTCGCTTGATTGACAGTTTGCCGTACTTGAGTGTGTATTGATTTTCCTACAGGGACAGGGGCCCAAACAGGCCACACTTTTAATCAATATATCAACAACCATGCATGCAGCCACTTTTATTTTTACTATCACTAACATACAGTATAGTCCATGCCAGCATGCCGGCCCCAAAATGCAAGCAATTCACTAACATGCCACGACAGCGAAACAACATTGATCAAGATATTAGTTAATTTTCTCAGCAGCTAATGTATACAATTACTAACCATACTCCGGTGCGTAAGATATCCATGGAAATCTAGATTTCCACATTTTTGGTAATCAATTTGGTCTTTCCTGTGGTTCATCCAGATCCAAGGAGAAACTGTTTTGGGATTTGGGTGTGAGGATAGCAAAGCTTGGGAAACATCGAAAACAAATTCCTTCGAGCATAGACCATCATCCTTGTTCCAAACCAAGTTGCAATTGTTATCTGCCCTCTGATTCTCACTGTTATTTGTTGTTGCAGTAGGAGTACTTTTGTGTTATTGTTGTCATTGTTGTTGCTGGTGTTACAGTCCCATTGGAATGCGTAAAAACACCCGAAGGGTACGAATACAAAGGCCACCAAAACAAAACCGCATCAGGCAGGACTTGCCAGGCATGGGCATCTAATACGGTGAGTCCAGCGATACGAGTGTCGCTAACATATTATATTATAAAAATATAACTTTTTGATTGCTATTTTGTAATTTTTTGCAAATGACACATATCACTTAAACTAAGTTCACGCAAGTAAAAAGTATAGTGTCTGGCATCTCATTATTGACAGCACAACCATGGCGGCCTCCTAATTTTAACGTTCTTAGTTCCTTTGAATAGGCATCATGATGATAAAGAAAAAGTTTAGAACATCTAGTGACTACAGGACATATTTTTTGGAGGAGAAAAGCAGAAGTCAGCTATATATTAAGTCTTTGATGGTGTTGGGGGTCCAAGAAACGAAGTGGAAAGGGGACAGAGCAGTGGACCTGGGTGAAGGATTTAAGATGCTGCATGCAGGGGGAGATAGAAAGACAAATGGAGTGGGAGTGATTATGAACGAGGAATACACCAAGGAAGTCATCAGGTGGAGAGATGGGGAGGCAGGATCATTGCAGTGTGGATATTGGGAGGACAGATGATGTGTAAACTGTCAGTATATGCACCACAAACAGGGAGAACGCAAGAAGACAAGGATACATTCCGAAGTAACTTGGAAGAAATCACTGGGCATGTGGAGCGGGAGACAGTGTTGGTTGTGACAGGTGACATTAATGCACATGTGGAAAAGTGACAGAACAGTGAGGAGACTGTAGGAAAGTATGGATGGGGCACAAGAAAGAGAGAGTGACAAGACCTGGTGGAGATGCTCGCCAGAAACCAGTTAGTGGTGGTAAACTCCTACTTCCAGAAGAGGGAGTCATTCAAGATAACCTAACGAAGTGGGAACAACAGAACACAAATAGATCTGCTGATTGTCAGAAGCTGTCAGCGGAACAAGGTTAGAGACTGCAAGGTTTTGGCAGGAGAGCACATAACGAGCCAACATAAACCATTGGTTTATGAAACGTGGATAGGAAGAAGCAAACAGAGAAGGAAGAAGCAAAGGCAGGTGATCAGGTGGTGGAAAAATACAAAAGCGAAGTAGATAGGAAGTTCAGGCAACGTAAAGAACAAAGGGAGGATGTGGAAACAGAGTGGACAGCATTTAAGGAAGTCTTTATTGGAGCAGCTGAGGATATATGTGGCCGAACATCAGGAAAGCCCACACAAACCTGAAAGAACAGTGGTGGTACAACTAGGAAGTTGAACAAGCAATCAAGGTTGACAAAATCTTGATTTTTAAAGGTAATTAAGGTATTTGATCGTAATTTTGTTATCACGAAATCATGTTATTTAGCGCAAACTATACATATTCTAACATATACCGACCGGCCAAACGTGTCTAAATGAACAAGACGCAATTTTTAAATCAACGCTTCGACGGTTACAAACCTTAGTTACCAAAGTCGCTTATTACAATGTGGTTTGACAACACTAGAGACCAGAAGACTAAGAGGAGACCAAATAGAAGTGCTTAAAATAGTTAATGGTTATGAGGATGTTGATAGGAATATGTTCTCCAAACTTAAAGAAGGCAGTAGAACCAGAGGACACAACGCAGCATTAGTTAAGGAGCAATGTAGGTTGGACATGAGAAAGTACTCTTTCTCACAGAGGGTGATAAATGAATGGAACAAACTGCCAAATGATTGTGTTAATGCTAGTAGTGTGAATATGTTTAAAAATAGAATTGACAGCTATTTGATAAGGGCGGGCTACACATAGATGAGAAAATTGTTGGACTCTCGATAAGCCAATTTCTTCCTTGTCCACTTGCCATCTGGAACTTGTTATTTGGGATGGCAATCTTGTTAAAAAAAAACCTCAACGTCGCTGGTCAGTGCACTTCCCAAACAGCTTTCGACTAGTTCCGAGAAGGTCGCGACCCGCAGAGGCGGAGCTTGTATTATGTCAGCGCCTGTCACCGATAAACATGTCTTCCGTGGAAACAGACAGTTCATCAACAACAGAGTTAGAGGTACGTTATACCACAAATTGTCGTAAATATTCTGTTTGTCAGGGTGTTTGTGAAAATAACTTTGTTTAAGATTGTGTTGTTGCAATGAATATTTTCAACAAGATATGTGGGCGAGGCGAGGCAACTTCCAGTTACGATGTCTGTTTACGTATAAGGCAAATAAGTTTAGACTTAGTATGAGCTCCGCTGTTTAGTTAATTTTGGATGTTTACAGCGGAGAAAGGGCGTTTTTCATCCTAATTATATTATTCTAGTAGCATACTGGTTACCACACCGTGATGTTTAGATGTAAATTCTGAGCTGATGCGATAAATCCAATCTTAAACTATTCATTGACCCATTCGAAATTTCCCGCCAAAATTTTCATTCTTCCAGTTAGGTGCACAATGTAAACAACACAGATAATTAAGGCTAGAACATTTTTTTTAATAAAGTAGGTAGAGCTGCACTCCAAACCTGAGTCATCTGTATACTAACAGGCAATTTCAACCAAGGCGTCTTTTGCCCATAGACATAGTAGCCTTGGACTACGCACACGACACTGTCACTTGCCTAACTGTCACTAGTCACAAAGCACGCATATGATATGGTAAGTGTTACACACATGGAACTTGATTTTTTTCTGGAATTACAGAAATGAGTGAAAACGATCAACACACAGGTCCAAAACAAGATACTGGCGAAAATGTAGCAAATTCTAGTGCTCCAATTACAAAACTAAAAAATAAGAAGACACGGAGAGGTAGCAAAAACTCTGAATCGGGAAGCGATGTTAGAGAAGCTTGGAAATGCGAAGACTGCGAGAAAATCTTTAAAATTGAGAAAGACAGAATGCTCGAGTGCGAGTACTGCGGAAACCGATACTGCATTAAATGCTTGAAATTTAAACCTGGCGAATATGAGGCAATGGGGAAACACGGATGTATGTGGTTTTGCTTAAAATGCAAACCAAAAATTGAAAAAAATATTCTCAATGAGAAAGTTATCGAAGAGAGATGCGAGGTGTATTTCAAAACTATGAACACGAGACTTGAGACCATAGAGAAAAAACTGGATGCTAAATGCGATAGTAAAGAAGTAAAAGAAACTGTAAGGCAGGAAATGGATGCAATACATACATGTAGGCCAAATGATGATGAAAGCAGGAACCTACAAACCACCCAAAATAGTGGAATTGTTGTGGAGGAAACAGTAAGAGAAATCAATGAAAGAAAAAATAGGGGAAACAAATTTCTTATATTCAATGCCCCAGAACCAAAAACAAACCTAAAGGAAGAGAGGGTGAGGATAGATATGGAATTTGTTGGAGGGCTGTGTAATGAGGTGTGCAATATGAACCTAGACGTAATAGATGAGATAACCAAAGTTATCAGGCTAGGTAAAAAACAAACAGACGGAGATACGGGTGATACTGAGCAAAAACCCAGACCTCTTAAGGTAGTAATGAAAGACACTAACAAAAAGATGGAATTGTTCAAACAGCTATCAAACTTAAGAGATGCAGAGGACAAATATAAATGTCTCAGCATCCAACATGACTTAAAAAACAGAGAGGAAGGAAGGAAACTACTAGAGGAGGCCAAGACAAAGCAGATAAATGGTGAGGGGAATGGTTGTACAGGGTGAGAGGCCCACCATGGGCCAGAAAAATGGTAAGATTCAAACCTCGAAGGGACGAGGAGTAAGACAAGAAAGATCATCTAACCAGAAAAACACTGTAAATACAAATTATACACATAAACAGTTAATATGTTTCTACACCAACGCTGACAGTCTACTTTTGAGTGCCAAATAAACGTATAGGCCAAATAAAAGTATAGGGTGGCAAATCGGTCAAATTTAATAATAGTATAGTGCCGAATAACAGTATAGGGGGGCAAATTGTTCAAAACAAATAATAGTACAGTGCGAAAAAAGTCACTAGTATATTTGTCTTTTTTAGCGCCGAAGCAATTTTTTTACTCGACGTGAAGCCAAGGCCCAAGGCGTCCCTAGAAAACTACGCGGATTACCGTGTAATTTTTTCTGCCGAATATGCGTAAACTTTGTTCGTATTCGCGTCACTGCAGATATAGTAACCGCATTTTATATCTGCGAAAAACCGGGGAATGTTCCGTTTTTAAATGGACATTAAAGTTTTATTGAATTGAATACGCAAGCCAGTTTCAGGGCCAGGGGAAACCGCCGCCAGCCGGTTACGACCGGTTTCAGGCGCTGCGCATGGCGGCCATTTACGGTAGGTGTACGCGGTCATAATGGCATTTTAACTAATAATATACCATGTCGAGCTCCAGAGAACTAAGGATTCTGACCGATTCATCTAATCATGGAAATTTAACGGTCTAGCGCTTCGGGATCAAAATCTAGGATCCTTAGAAGCACGGGATCACGCTAAATTCACGACTGTCGTTCGAAAGGATAACTTAGCCGTCAGAGGGAGCCACATACAGCTCCAGTTGGGACCACAAGTGATTTTATCGCGAGCGGTGGATGATTGAATAGCGCTAGCAATAGGGACTGACAACGATTGCTCTCCTAAAAATTATACCCTGCATAATTTGCCACGATTATCGGAGAATATAGGCTGGCACAAATGTTAAAATTTAATAATAGTATAGTGCCAAATAACGTGCGTATAGGGTGGCATTTTTCATCAAATAAACACGGATGTTTATTCGGCACTCAAGAGTAATCAATGTATTTACTGAGTTCAAAGCTCGAGTCGAATCACATAAGTGTATGGTGATTTCTATCACTGAGGTTAAACCAAAAAACCAGAAATTTCTATTAAACACAGCTGAACTGGGTTTGAGTGACTACGATTTATACCATAACATCGATAAGCAAGGAAGAGGTGTTTGTATATATACCCACAAAACACTAAATGCAAAACCTTTTGTATCTTTAGGAACCACCTTTCAAGAATCGATATGGGTTGAGATAAAATTAAACAAAAAAGAAACTTTTCGGATAGGATGTGTATACAAAAGCCCGGGCAGCTCTGGCACCAATAATGAACAATTAAATGAACTGATTAGTGAGGTAATGTGCTTATAAACACTCACATTTTCTCTTGCTTGGAGATTTTAACTACCCCAACATAGACAAACAACATAGGCAAAACTGGTACACACTCTCAGAAAATACTGTTAACCAAGACACTAAATTTAAAGAAGGAATAAGAGATAATTTTCTGTTCCAACATGTCACACTCCCCACAAGGGGGCGATTAGGAAATAAATCGAACATTCTTGATTTAGTTTTTAACAATGAAAAAGGTATGATAGATGATATAGTGTATGAAAGCCCACTTGGTAAGAGTGATCACTCTGTCATCATCATTACATTTAGGTGCTAATGCAGAAATAACAAGTCATACACGACTTAACTATTATTACGACCAAGGGGATTATAATAGTATGAAGACGAAACTAGACCACACATACTGGGGTGAGATATTTGGCACGAGCACTATAAACCATCAATGGTTAGGTTTTAAAGAATATATTAAAAAGATAGAGGATGAATTCATCCCTCATCGACTTGTGAGTAATATTAACACACATAAAGGGAAAATACCACTAAACAAGGAATCAATAAAGAAAATTAAGAAAAAACACTATGGAAATGTTATATGGAGACAAAAGAAGGAAAATTCTATACTGAATATTGTATGGCTAGAAATCAAGTCCGTAAATTAACGAGGAGGATACAGTAGGAATTTGAGATGAAGCTAGCAACAGAAGCTAAGACAAATCCCAAAGCAGTATGGAAATAATTAATATATGAACTCCAAAACCAAGAATTGGGAAGGTGTTTCAGACCTAGCATATGATAAGAAATAAATTATTCAGTACGCAACAATTTTATTAAAGGTCGTTCTATTGTACTCCAACTATTAAATGTTATTGACTCATGGACTAAAGCTTTAGATAAAGGAGAATCTATAGACATAGTATATTTGGACTTCATGAAAGCTTTTGACACCGTCCCTCTTAAAAGATTGATAGACAAACTTAAATCATATGGCATAGAGTATTACACACTAAGATGGATCCAGGAGTTCTTGTCTGACCGTATACAGCAGGTCAATGTAAATGGTACAAATTCTGAGTGGGCAAATATAACAAGTGGTATTCCACAAGGCAGTGTCTTAGGACCAATCCTATTTGTTTTATACATAAATGATCTTCCTGAGAATATGTTTTCGAATGTATATATGTTTGCGGATGATACAAAGTTTTTCAAAACGATTACTACTATGCTAGCCAAATGACCAGCATACACTACAGAACGATTTAGATTATTAAACATCTTGGTCAAGTAAATGGTTATTAAGGTTCCACCCAGATAAATGTAATTTGTAGGGAAAACAATACAGCAAGAGTATGCATACAACCTGAAGATAGATAATACTGCCCATGAATTAGGAGGAATAGAAGAACAAAAAGGGGTTATAATTGATTCAAACCTAGAATTTGATAAACACATCAACCAAAAAATAAACAAAGCAAACAGTATCATGGCAGTTATTAGATGGTCCTTTACAACCCTAAATCAACATAATGTTGTGCCATTATATAAAGCTTTAGTTAGAAGTCATCTAGATTATGCAATATCAATATGGGCCCCTTATAAACAGAAATACAAAGATGCCATCGAAAATGTGCAGAGACGCGCAACGAAGCAGCTTCCTGGTATGAAGAATATTCCCTATGAGGAAAGACTTGAGAGATTGAAACTTCCCACACTTGCATATAGACGAACTCGTGGTGAAATGATTGAGGTATATAAACTGCTCCAAGGGAAATATGACAGTGATATATCTAACATTGTCAAGCTGCACAAAGACAGTGATACAAGGGAAGGAACAAGGGGTCATAGTTTGAAATTGTTCATAGAACGTGCTTGTACAAATGTTAGAAAAGAAAGCTTCTCATTTAGATTTACCAGATTATGGAACGATCTACCGGAAGTAGTTGTAACTGCCCCAAGTGTCAATTCATTTAAAAACCGTCTAGATAGACATTGGAGTATTGGGGAGTTTCTCTACAACTACAAAGCTGCCTTGCCAGGAAGTCGTAGAGCATTCCAAGGGAAAGTTGAAGATCTGACCACCGAGGCCACCGCCTATGGTCAGGAAGAACCTAAGTAAACCTAAATAAGTGTCCATTAACGACATTCCATATATTATTCATACATTTGATTGATACATTTGATACATTCATCGATCATCGTTGTCTCGACTTGACCTACTCAGTCGGACTGAAGCCCCCGTACCACGGGTAACTGAATCAACAACTTAAATTAATTCAACTACAAGTTTGGATTATATGATAATTGTCAGTAGACATTACTAGTAGTAGTACTGGGTGGAGCAGTATGACAGCAAACACTGGGTGGAGCAGTATGACAGCAAACACTGGGTGGAGCAGTATGACAGCAAACACTGGGTGGAGCAGTATGACGGCAAACACTGGGTGGAGCAGTGTGACAGCAAACACTGGGTGGAGTAGTATGACGGCAAACACTGGGTGGAGCAGTATGACAGCAAACACTGGGTGGAGCAGTATGACAGCAAACACTGGGTGGAGCAGTATGACAGCAAACACTGGGTGGAGCAGTATGACAGCAAACACTGGGTGAAGCAGTATGACAGCAAACACTGGGTGGAGCAGTATGACGGCAAACACTGGGTGGAGCAGTATGACAGCAAACACTGGGTGGAGCAGTATGACAGCAAACACTGGGTGGAGCAGTCTGACGGCAAACACTGGGTGGAGCAGTATGACAGCAAACACTGGGTGGAGCAGTATGACAGCAAACACTGGGTGGAGCAACCTGACAGCAAACACTGGGTGGAGCAGTATGACAGCAAACACTGGGTGGAGCAGAATGACGGCAAACACTGGGTGGAGCAACCTGACAGCAAACACTGGGTGGAGCAGTATGACAGCAAACACTGGGTGGAGCAGTATGACAGCAAACACTGGGTGGAGCAGTATGGCGGCAAACACTGGGTGGAGCAGTATGACAGCAAACACTGGGTGGAGCAGTATGACAGCAAACACTGGGTGGAGCAGTATGACGGCAAACACTGGGTGGAGCAGTCTGACGGCAAACACTGGGTGGAGCAGTATGACAGCAAACACTGGGTGGAGCAGTATGACAACAAACACTGGGTGGAGCAGTATGACAGCAAACACTGGGTGGAGCAGTATGACAGCAAACACTGGGTGGAGCAGTCTGACGGCAAACACTGGGTGGAGCAGTATGACGGCAAACACTGGGTGGAGCAGTATGACAGCAAACACTGGGTGGAGCAGTATGACAGCAAACACTGGGTGGAGCAGTATGACGGCAAACACTGGGTGGAGCAGTATGAAAACAAACACTGGGTGGAGCAGTATGACAGCAAACACTGGGTGGAGCAGTCTGACGGCAAACACTGGGTGGAGCAGTATGACTGCAAACACTGGGTGGAGCAGTATAACAGCAAACACTGGGTGGAGCAGTATGACGGCAAACACTGGGTGGAGCAGTATGACGGCAAACACTGGGTGGAGCAGTATGACAGCAAACACTGGGTGGAGCAACCTGACAGCAAACACTGGGTGGAGCAGTATGACAGCAAACACTGGGTGGAGCAGTATGACAGCAAACACTGGGTGGAGCAGTATGACAGCAAACACTGGGTGGAGCAGTATGGCGGCAAACACTGGGTGGAGCAGTATGACAGCAAACACTGGGTGGAGCAGTATGACAGCAAACACTGGGTGGAGCAGTATGACAGCAAACACTGGGTGGAGCAGTATGACAGCAAACACTGGGTGGAGCAGTATGACAGCAAACACTGGGTGGAGCAGCCTGACAGCAAACACTGGGTGGAGCAGTATGACGGCAAACACTGGGTGGAGCAGTATGCCAGCAAACACTGGGTGGAGCAGTATGACAGCAAACACTGGGTGGAGCAGTATGACAGCAAACACTGGGTGGAGCAGTATGACAGCAAACACTGGGTGGAGCAGTATGACGGCAAACACTGGGTGGAGCAGTATGATGGCAAACACTGGGTGGAGCAGTATGACGGCAAACACTGGGTGGAGCAGTATGACAGCAAACACTGGGTGGAGCAGTATGACAGCAAACACTGGGTGGAGCAGTATGACAGCAAACACTGGGTGGAGCAGTATGACAGCAAACACTGGGTGGAGCAGTATGACAGCAAACACTGGGTGGAGCAGTATGACAGCAAACACTGGGTGGAGCAGTATGACAGCAAACACTGGGTGGAGCAGTATGACAGCAAACACTGGGTGGAGCAGCCTGACAGCAAACACTGGGTGGAGCAGTATGACGGCAAACACTGGGTGGAGCAGTATGACAGCAAACACTGGGTGAAGCAGTATGACAGCAAACACTGGGTGGAGCAGTATGACGGCAAACACTGGGTGGAGCAGTATGACAGCAAACACTGGGTGGAGCAGTATGACAGCAAACACTGGGTGGAGCAGTCTGACGGCAAACACTGGGTGGAGCAGTATGACAGCAAACACTGGGTGGAGCAGTATGACAGCAAACACTGGGTGGAGCAACCTGACAGCAAACACTGGGTGGAGCAGTATGACAGCAAACACTGGGTGGAGCAGAATGACGGCAAACACTGGGTGGAGCAACCTGACAGCAAACACTGGGTGGAGCAGTATGACAGCAAACACTGGGTGGAGCAGTATGACAGCAAACACTGGGTGGAGCAGTATGGCGGCAAACACTGGGTGGAGCAGTATGACAGCAAACACTGGGTGGAGCAGTATGACAGCAAACACTGGGTGGAGCAGTATGACGGCAAACACTGGGTGGAGCAGTCTGACGGCAAACACTGGGTGGAGCAGTATGACAGCAAACACTGGGTGGAGCAGTATGACAACAAACACTGGGTGGAGCAGTATGACAGCAAACACTGGGTGGAGCAGTATGACAGCAAACACTGGGTGGAGCAGTCTGACGGCAAACACTGGGTGGAGCAGTATGACGGCAAACACTGGGTGGAGCAGTATGACAGCAAACACTGGGTGGAGCAGTATGACAGCAAACACTGGGTGGAGCAGTATGACGGCAAACACTGGGTGGAGCAGTATGACAACAAACACTGGGTGGAGCAGTATGACAGCAAACACTGGGTGGAGCAGTCTGACGGCAAACACTGGGTGGAGCAGTATGACTGCAAACACTGGGTGGAGCAGTATGACAGCAAACACTGGGTGGAGCAGTATGACGGCAAACACTGGGTGGAGCAGTATGACGGCAAACACTGGGTGGAGCAGTATGACAGCAAACACTGGGTGGAGCAACCTGACAGCAAACACTGGGTGGAGCAGTATGACAGCAAACACTGGGTGGAGCAGTATGACAGCAAACACTGGGTGGAGCAGTATGACAGCAAACACTGGGTGGAGCAGTATGGCGGCAAACACTGGGTGGAGCAGTATGACAGCAAACACTGGGTGGAGCAGTATGACAGCAAACACTGGGTGGAGCAGTATGACGGCAAACACTGGGTGGAGCAGTATGACGGCAAACACTGGGTGGAGCAGTATGACAGCAAACACTGGGTGGAGCAACCTGACAGCAAACACTGGGTGGAGCAGTATGACAGCAAACACTGGGTGGAGCAGTATGACAGCAAACACTGGGTGGAGCAGTATGACAGCAAACACTGGGTGGAGCAGTATGGCGGCAAACACTGGGTGGAGCAGTATGACAGCAAACACTGGGTGGAGCAGTATGACAGCAAACACTGGGTGGAGCAGTATGACAGCAAACACTGGGTGGAGCAGTATGACAGCAAACACTGGGTGGAGCAGTATGACAGCAAACACTGGGTGGAGCAGCCTGACAGCAAACACTGGGTGGAGCAGTATGACGGCAAACACTGGGTGGAGCAGTATGCCAGCAAACACTGGGTGGAGCAGTATGACAGCAAACACTGGGTGGAGCAGTATGACAGCAAACACTGGGTGGAGCAGTATGACAGCAAACACTGGGTGGAGCAGTATGACGGCAAATACTGGGTGGAGCAGTATGATGGCAAACACTGGGTGGAGCAGTATGACGGCAAACACTGGGTGGAGCAGTATGACAGCAAACACTGGGTGGAGCAGTATGACAGCAAACACTGGGTGGAGCAGTATGACAGCAAACACTGGGTGGAGCAGTATGACAGCAAACACTGGGTGGAGCAGTATGACAGCAAACACTGGGTGGAGCAGTATGACGGCAAACACTGGGTGGAGCAGTATGACTGCAAACACTGGGTGGAGCAGTATGACAGCAAACACTGGGTGGAGCAGTATGACAGCAAACACTGGGTGGAGCAGTATGACAGCAAACACTGGGTGGAGCAGTATGACAGCAAACACTGGGTGGAGCAGTATGACGGCAAACACTGGGTGGAGCAGTATGACGGCAAACACTGGGTGGAGCAGTATGACAGCAAACACTGGGTGGAGCAACCTGACAGCAAACACTGGGTGGAGCAGTATGACAGCAAACACTGGGTGGAGCAGTATGACAGCAAACACTGGGTGGAGCAGTATGACAGCAAACACTGGGTGGAGCAGTATGGCGGCAAACACTGGGTGGAGCAGTATGACAGCAAACACTGGGTGGAGCAGTATGACAGCAAACACTGGGTGGAGCAGTATGACAGCAAACACTGGGTGGAGCAGTATGACAGCAAACACTGGGTGGAGCAGTATGACAGCAAACACTGGGTGGAGCAGCCTGACAGCAAACACTGGGTGGAGCAGTATGACGGCAAACACTGGGTGGAGCAGTATGCCAGCAAACACTGGGTGGAGCAGTATGACAGCAAACACTGGGTGGAGCAGTATGACAGCAAACACTGGGTGGAGCAGTATGACAGCAAACACTGGGTGGAGCAGTATGACGGCAAACACTGGGTGGAGCAGTATGATGGCAAACACTGGGTGGAGCAGTATGACGGCAAACACTGGGTGGAGCAGTATGACAGCAAACACTGGGTGGAGCAGTATGACAGCAAACACTGGGTGGAGCAGTATGACAGCAAACACTGGGTGGAGCAGTATGACAGCAAACACTGGGTGGAGCAGTATGACAGCAAACACTGGGTGGAGCAGTATGACAGCAAACACTGGGTGGAGCAGTATGACAGCAAACACTGGGTGGAGCAGTATGACAGCAAACACTGGGTGGAGCAGTATGACAGCAAACACTGGGTGGAGCAGTATGACAGCAAACACTGGGTGGAGCAGTATGACAGCAAACACTGGGTGGAGCAGCCTGACAGCAAACACTGGGTGGACCAGTATGACAGCAAACACTGGGTGGAGCAGTATGACGGCAAACACTGGGTGGAGCAGTATGACAGCAAACACTGGGTGAAGCAGTATGACAGCAAACACTGGGTGGAGCAGTATGACGGCAAACACTGGGTGGAGCAGTATGACAGCAAACACTGGGTGGAGCAGTATGACAGCAAACACTGGGTGGAGCAACCTGACAGCAAACACTGGGTGGAGCAGTATGACAGCAAACACTGGGTGGAGCAGAATGACGGCAAACACTGGGTGGAGCAACCTGACAGCAAACACTGGGTGGAGCAGTATGACAGCAAACACTGGGTGGAGCAGTATGACAGCAAACACTGGGTGGAGCAGTATGGCGGCAAACACTTGGTGGAGCAGTATGACAGCAAACACTGGGTGGAGCAGTATGACAGCAAACACTGGGTGGAGCAGTATGACGGCAAACACTGGGTGGAGCAGTCTGACGGCAAACACTGGGTGGAGCAGTATGACAGCAAACACTGGGTGGAGCAGTATGACAACAAACACTGGGTGGAGCAGTATGACAGCAAACACTGGGTGGAGCAGTATGACGGCAAACACTGGGTGGAGCAGTCTGACGGCAAACACTGGGTGGAGCAGTATGACGGCAAACACTGGGTGGAGCAGTATGACAGCAAACACTGGGTGGAGCAGTATGACGGCAAACACTGGGTGGAGCAGTATGACAACAAACACTGGGTGGAGCAGTATGACAGCAAACACTGGGTGGAGCAGTCTGACGGCAAACACTGGGTGGAGCAGTATGACTGCAAACACTGGGTGGAGCAGTATGACAGCAAACACTGGGTGGAGCAGTATGACGGCAAACACTGGGTGGAGCAGTATGACGGCAAACACTGGGTGGAGCAGTATGACAGCAAACACTGGGTGGAGCAACCTGACAGCAAACACTGGGTGGAGCAGTATGACAGCAAACACTGGGTGGAGCAGTATGACAGCAAACACTGGGTGGAGCAGTATGACAGCAAACACTGGGTGGAGCAGTATGGCGGCAAACACTGGGTGGAGCAGTATGACAGCAAACACTGGGTGGAGCAGTATGACAGCAAACACTGGGTGGAGCAGTATGACAGCAAACACTGGGTGGAGCAGTATGACAGCAAACACTGGGTGGAGCAGTATGACAGCAAACACTGGGTGGAGCAGTATGACAGCAAACACTGGGTGGAGCAGCCTGACAGCAAACACTGGGTGGAGCAGTATGACGGCAAACACTGGGTGGAGCAGTATGCCAGCAAACACTGGGTGGAGCAGTATGACAGCAAACACTGGGTGGAGCAGTATGACAGCAAACACTGGGTGGAGCAGTATGACAGCAAACACTGGGTGGAGCAGTATGACGGCAAACACTGGGTGGAGCAGTATGATGGCAAACACTGGGTGGAGCAGTATGACGGCAAACACTGGGTGGAGCAGTATGACAGCAAACACTGGGTGGAGCAGTATGACAGCAAACACTGGGTGGAGCAGTATGACAGCAAACACTGGGTGGAGCAGTATGACAGCAAACACTGGGTGGAGCAGTATGACGGCAAACACTGGGTGGAGCAGTGTGACAGCAAACACTGGGTGGAGCAGTATGACAGCAAACACTGGGTGGAGCAGTATGACAGCAAACACTGGGTGGAGCAGTATGACAGCAAACACTGGGTGGAGCAGTATGACGGCAAACACAGGGTGGAGCAGTCTGACGGCAAACACTGGGTGGAGCAGTATGACAGCAAACACTGGGTGGAGCAGTATGACAGCAAACACTGGGTGGAGCAGTATGACGGCAAACACTGGGTGGAGCAGTCTGACTGCAAACACTGGGTGGAGCAGTCTGATGGCAAACACTGGGTGGAGCAGCATGACAGCAAACACTGGGTGGAGCAGCATGACGGCAAACACTGGGTGGAGCAGTATGACGGCAAACACTGGGTGGAGCAGTATGACGGCAAACACTGGGTGGAGCAGTATGACGGCAAACACTGGGTGGAGCAGTATGACAGCAAACACTGGGTGGAGCAGTATGACAGCAAACACTGGGTGGAGCAGTATGACAGCAAACACTGGGTGGAGCAGTATGACAGCAAACACTGGGTGGAGCAGTATGACAGCAAACACTGGGTGGAGCAGTATGACGGCAAACACTGGGTGGAGCAGTATGACAGCAAACACTGGGTGGAGCAGTCTGACAGCAAACACTGGGTGGAGCAGTCTGACAGCAAACACTGGGTGGAGCAGTATGACAGCAAACACTGGGTGGAGCAGTATGACAGCAAACACTGGGTGGAGCAGTATGACAGCAAACACTGGGTGGAGCAGTCTGACGGCAAACACTGGGTGGAGCAGTATGACTGCAAACACTGGGTGGAGCAGTATGACAGCAAACACTGGGTGGAGCAGTATGACGGCAAACACTGGCTGGAGCAGTATGACAGCAAACACTGGGTGGAGCAGTATGACAGCAAACACTGGGTGGAGCAACCTGACAGCAAACACTGGGTGGAGCAGTATGACAGCAAACACTGGGTGGAGCAGTATGACAGCAAACACTGGGTGGAGCAGTATGACAGCAAACACTGGGTGGAGCAGTATGGCGGCAAACACTGGGTGGAGCAGTATGACAGCAAACACTGGGTGGAGCAGTATGACAGCAAACACTGGGTGGAGCAGTATGACAGCAAACACTGGGTGGAGCAGTATGACAGCAAACACTGGGTGGAGCAGTATGACAGCAAACACTGGGTGGAGCAGCCTGACAGCAAACACTGGGTGGAGCAGTATGACGGCAAACACTGGGTGGAGCAGTATGCCAGCAAACACTGGGTGGAGCAGTATGACAGCAAACACTGGGTGGAGCAGTATGACAGCAAACACTGGGTGGAGCAGTATGACAGCAAACACTGGGTGGAGCAGTATGACGGCAAACACTGGGTGGAGCAGTATGACGGCAAACACTGGGTGGAGCAGTCTGACGGCAAACACTGGGTGGAGCAGTATGACAGCAAACACTGGGTGGAGCAGTATGACAGCAAACACTGGGTGGAGCAGTATGACAGCAAACACTGGGTGGACCAGTATGACAGCAAACACTGGGTGGAGCAGTATGACAGCAAACACTGGGTGGAGCAGTATGACGGCAAACACTGGGTGGAGCAGTCTGACGGCAAACACTGGGTGGAGCAGTATGACAGCAAACACTGGGTGGAGCAGTATGACAACAAACACTGGGTGGAGCAGTATGACAGCAAACACTGGGTGGAGCAGTATGACAGCAAACACTGGGTGGAGCAGTATGACGGCAAACACTGGGTGGAGCAGTCTGACGGCAAACACTGGGTGGAGCAGTATGACAGCAAACACTGGGTGGAGCAGTATGACGGCAAACACTGGGTGGAGCAGTATGACGGCAAACACTGGGTGGAGCAGTCTGACGGCAAACACTGGGTGGAGCAGTCTGACGGCAAACACTGGGTGGAGCAGTATGACGGCAAACACTGGGTGGAGCAGCATGACAGCAAACACTGGGTGGAGCAGTATGACAGCAAACACTGGGTGGAGCAGTCTGACAGAAAACACTGGGTGGAGCAGTATGACAGCAAACACTGGGTAGAGCAGTATGACGGCAAACACTGGGTGGAGCAGTATGACAGCAAACACTGGGTGGAGCAGTATGACAGCAAACACTGGGTGGAGCAGTATGACGGCAAACACTGGGTGGAGCAGTCTGACGGCAAACACTGGGTGGAGCAGTATGACGGCAAACACTGGGTGGAGCAGTATGACAACAAACACTGGGTGGAGCAGTATGACAGCAAATACTGGGTGGAGCAGTATGACAGCAAACACTGGGTGGAGCAGTATGACAGCAAACACTGGGTGGAGCAGTCTGACGGCAAACACTGGGTGGAGCAGTATGACAGCAAACACTGGGTGGAGCAGTATGACAGCAAACACTGGGTGGAGCAGTATGATGGCAAACACTGGGTGGAGCAGTCTGACTGCAAACACTGGGTGGAGCAGTCTGACGGCAAACACTGGGTGGAGCAGTATGACGGCAAACACTGGGTGGAGCAGTATGACAGCAAACACTGGGTGGAGCAGTATGACAGCAAACACTGGGTGGAGCAGTATGACGGCAAACACTGGGTGGAGCAGTCTGACGGCAAACACTGGGTGGAGCAGTACGACAGCAAACACTGGGTGGAGCAGTATGACAGCAAACACTGGGTGGAGCAGTATGACAGCAAACACTGGGTGGAGCAGTATGACGGCAAACACTGGGTGGAGCAGTATGACAGCAAACACTGGGTGGAGCAGTCTGACAGCAAACACTGGGTGGAGCAGTCTGACAGCAAACACTGGGTGGAGCAGTATGACAGCAAACACTGGGTGGAGCAGTATGACAGCAAACACTGGGTGGAGCAGTATGACAGCAAACACTGGGTGGAGCAGTCTGACGGCAAACACTGGGTGGAGCAGTATGACTGCAAACACTGGGTGGAGCAGTATGACAGCAAACACTGGGTGGAGCAGTATGACGGCAAACACTGGCTGGAGCAGTATGACAGCAAACACTGGGTGGAGCAGTATGACAGCAAACACTGGGTGGAGCAACCTGACAGCAAACACTGGGTGGAGCAGTATGACAGCAAACACTGGGTGGAGCAGTATGACAGCAAACACTGGGTGGAGCAGTATGACAGCAAACACTGGGTGGAGCAGTATGGCGGCAAACACTGGGTGGAGCAGTATGACAGCAAACACTGGGTGGAGCAGTATGACAGCAAACACTGGGTGGAGCAGTATGACAGCAAACACTGGGTGGAGCAGTATGACAGCAAACACTGGGTGGAGCAGTATGACAGCAAACACTGGGTGGAGCAGCCTGACAGCAAACACTGGGTGGAGCAGTATGACGGCAAACACTGGGTGGAGCAGTATGCCAGCAAACACTGGGTGGAGCAGTATGACAGCAAACACTGGGTGGAGCAGTATGACAGCAAACACTGGGTGGAGCAGTATGACAGCAAACACTGGGTGGAGCAGTATGACGGCAAACACTGGGTGGAGCAGTATGACGGCAAACACTGGGTGGAGCAGTCTGACGGCAAACACTGGGTGGAGCAGTATGACAGCAAACACTGGGTGGAGCAGTATGACAGCAAACACTGGGTGGAGCAGTATGACAGCAAACACTGGGTGGAGCAGTATGACAGCAAACACTGGGTGGAGCAGTATGACAGCAAACACTGGGTGGAGCAGTATGACGGCAAACACTGGGTGGAGCAGTCTGACGGCAAACACTGGGTGGAGCAGTATGACAGCAAACACTGGGTGGAGCAGTATGACAACAAACACTGGGTGGAGCAGTATGACAGCAAACACTGGGTGGAGCAGTATGACAGCAAACACTGGGTGGAGCAGTATGACGGCAAACACTGGGTGGAGCAGTCTGACGGCAAACACTGGGTGGAGCAGTATGACAGCAAACACTGGGTGGAGCAGTATGACGGCAAACACTGGGTGGAGCAGTATGACGGCAAACACTGGGTGGAGCAGTCTGACGGCAAACACTGGGTGGAGCAGTCTGACGGCAAACACTGGGTGGAGCAGTATGACGGCAAACACTGGGTGGAGCAGCATGACAGCAAACACTGGGTGGAGCAGTATGACAGCAAACACTGGGTGGAGCAGTCTGACAGAAAACACTGGGTGGAGCAGTATGACAGCAAACACTGGGTAGAGCAGTATGACGGCAAACACTGGGTGGAGCAGTATGACAGCAAACACTGGGTGGAGCAGTATGACAGCAAACACTGGGTGGAGCAGTATGACAGCAAACACTGGGTGGAGCAGTATGACGGCAAACACTGGGTGGAGCAGTCTGACGGCAAACACTGGGTGGAGCAGTATGACGGCAAACACTGGGTGGAGCAGTATGACAACAAACACTGGGTGGAGCAGTATGACAGCAAACACTGGGTGGAGCAGTATGACAGCAAACACTGGGTGGAGCAGTATGACAGCAAACACTGGGTGGAGCAGTCTGACGGCAAACACTGGGTGGAGCAGTATGACAGCAAACACTGGGTGGAGCAGTATGACAGCAAACACTGGGTGGAGCAGTATGACGGCAAACACTGGGTGGAGCAGTCTGACTGCAAACACTGGGTGGAGCAGTCTGACGGCAAACACTGGGTGGAGCAGTATGACGGCAAACACTGGGTGGAGCAGTATGACAGCAAACACTGGGTGGAGCAGTATGACAGCAAACACTGGGTGGAGCAGTATGACGGCAAACACTGGATGGAGCAGTCTGACGGCAAACACTGGGTGGAGCAGTATGACAGCAAACACTGGGTGGAGCAGTATGACAACAAACACTGGGTGGAGCAGTATGACAGCAAACACTGGGTGGAGCAGTATGACAGCAAACACTGGGTGGAGCAGTATGACGGCAAACACTGGGTGGAGCAGTCTGACGGCAAACACTGGGTGGAGCAGTATGACAGCAAACACTGGGTGGAGCAGTATGACAGCAAACACTGGGTGGAGCGGTATGACGGCAAACACTGGGTGGAGCAGTCTGACGGCAAACACTGGGTGGAGCAGTCTGACGGCAAACACTGGGTGGAGCAGTATGACGGCAAACACTGGGTGGAGCAGTATGACAGCAAACACTGGGTGGAGCAGTATGACGGCAAACACTGGGTGGAGCAGTATGACAGCAAACACTGGGTGGAGCAGTATGACAGCAAACACTGGGTGGAGCAGTATGACAGCAAACACTGGGTGGAGCAGTATGACGGCAAACACTGGGTGGAGCAGTATAACAGAAAACACTGGGTGGAGCAGTATGACGGCAAACACTGGGTAGAGCAGTATGACGGCAAACACTGGGTGGAGCAGTATGACGGCAAACACTGGGTGGAGCAGTATGACAGCAAACATGGTTGCTGGACGTGTCTCGGTGTCTGCTCGCGACCCGGACTGCAGTATGAAAGCCAGGCACAGTAGCTGTGGCCTGGCTTTACTCTTATGATAAAACATATTATTGACATAAATTCATGTGATATACAAGTGTAATGTGGCACAACAATCTTTTTGTTCTACCATATGTTATCATGTCCCTGACCGCAGAATGACATCCGAACTGAATGTACTGTTATCATAAACATAGATAATACAGTACTACTTCTGAGCTCGTGTTTTGTGGGGATTCAAACACAACAGAAGTGTTATTATTATTATAAGTTGGAGGGACCAGGGAAATACTTAACGAAGAATGATGGGTGGATAGTAATGTCAAATTTGCCAGTAGCTCAGAAATTGCATAACAGCACTGGGTAATGATCTGAGTTATGATAGGTATTTGTATTATTGAAGTTCATATTAACACATTTATATTGTGTTTAATACTATTTATAGGTGGGTGAATATACAGTAATGGGTTTTTGGACTGGTCTACGAGGACAACCTATTTTAGGGTGAAGCTGAGGAAAAAGAGTAAAACTGTAATACTTTGCATATGAAATACATTTGTAAATTATATAAAAGACTATCATCCCTTAAAATATTGGAAAACAAAATTAGTTTACACCCAGTTAATGGATGTATTGTAATACTGCAATTAGCATCTCAACAGAATCAGTCCACTTCTTCATTCTCTTCGACAGTGTTTTTCAACATGGTTTAAATACACCACACCACAATAATCATACGTGTAATTGAACAGTAATCATAAATTCATAATCGCACAATATAAAGAATATAGGTCACACAAGAGAGAACAAAATATTTAATTGCATGTAGCAAACAACAACAACAACTTCTCAGAATTCAAGCATAATTATACATAATTATTATATGAATCAGAATTTACCAAACATTTGCACATGTACGACCCATATGTAGATCGAACATGTTTTGAACATAATTATGACTTTGAGCAACTGTACTGCAACATGCAGCCTGACAAAATCCATCAGCCGTCGACCTGCAAGACATATACAGTATGTCTTATGGGGGGTCCCACCAATCCCATCTATTTGTGAGGCCAACTTCCCACCAATTTTTAGGACAAACCTCCCATTTCCTGCCACACCCCCTCGTATATGTGTAGTATCGTGGACTGTACACAACATAATTTTATAAAATTTCATATTTGTGGAAGCTGGGAACAGGTAACCAAAATGTTGTGTAACAAATTAGACATTCCCTAATATAAATGGACAGTACACTTGGTTAAAAATTCTTAGATTAACTTAAAATTATACTTTATAAAATACCCTTGAAAATGTTCCAACCACATTGCTTTCAGATGTAAAAAAAACTGTTCTTTTGAATTTGTTTTGGTATTACAAAAAGATATACCTGTTAATTGACATGTTGGTTACCTGTTCTAAGCTTGCTTCCCATGCACATTGTGACCTGTTGTTTTCAGAATCGAGTACAATGTCTGTTGCAATGGTGGGGGCAATGTTGTTCTGATCGACAGGCTTGAAAAAACATGCTTCCAGGCTTTTGATAGTTTGTCATCTGTGCAGGCACAGATGAGTGTCTCTTGCAGGCTGACAATGTAATTGTAATGTTTTGGTTAGCGCTCTCGGAAATTGTCCATTTTCCGTATCTTGTTTAATCTGTTGCAGTAACTATAAATTAATAAACAAACTTGATGACAGGTCTTGTTAGACACTGAACTGCTTTTGTTAGGCATGATGGCATTTACAAAAAACTGATTTTCAATTCCACACGCTGGCACTGCATACACAGTTTCAATGTAAAAGCTGAAATACTAAACATGAATATAAAGTTAGTGAAATACTGGATATGAATGCATTTGTAGAACATAAGGTACACAAATGTTTTTATTATGCATTGTGTCAAAGGTTGTGTATTGTGACACAACAAACCTCACATTTCAAGTATGTTTCAGCTGTAAACAATGTTTCTTTCTGTAGTGTAAACTGCCATCTCAAACATAATTTGTTTAATCACAAAGAAATGTTATCATTACTTAGTCTTCTTTATCAACCACTAAATAAGTAAAACCAAGTGTTATTTGTGCTGTAATGTAATGTCACTATGTCATAGAATACTCTGTTATTGTGTCTAATAACAATGCAATAATATTATACAAGCTATACTTGCGCAGTGCCCTTTGCGGTTTGACTTCAGGGACAAACCTTCGTGCTTCTGGTAGTCGACTGCTGCCACAAAGTTTCATGCCTGGTATACTGGGAAGCTGCAATAGTTCATTTTTAATTGTTATGTTTCATAAGCATGATCCAATGGCCAACCCCGTCATAGTGTATATTCTACAGGCTTGCATAAATGGTTTACAACTGTTAATAGACATGGGAATTGGCAGTCAAAGTGCCATATTTTTAACAAATTGCACAAATAATAATGATATGAAATTATTACAATGACTCATTATTAAGAAGACATACATCTTCTACAAATGCTTCTGATACACAGATATTCCATGATTGTAGTACAAACAATGTACTAATACCTGAAGGTAAATCGTTTGGCTGCATACATCATGTGGTTATGAAATGTTTCAAGCACACCTTTGCCTGTGGTTCAGTCTGGTCTTTAGTGGCAGCCTGAAAGGAATAAAACAGGCACCTTAGAATTATTATGTTGTATATTTATTTATTTGAAAATGTTTAATAAAAAAATTTGGTGTGCATCTCATTTGTTATTAAAATGATATTTACCTGTATGAGCATTTCTATATTTTAGGCCAAATGTTATCCCTGCCTATTTCTAAACATTTGTGCAATGTGGCATGTTTACAATGATAATATGCAAATTTGTCATTGCAAATTATATTACCTAAAGTTCATAATTACTTAAAGGTGCTTAATCAATTACATTTTTTTGCTAGTCTCATTTCAAATTAATTTTGCAAAAAACAAACCTACCTAGTATCCACTGCAACATGCTAACTCGTTTGTGCAACATATGTATGTAGTCTTTGTGAAATCATCAGATAAACTAGTAAATTGTTCAAGCATTAACTGAAGTAAAAATATAATTGCTGAAAAAACATGATTTTCTTCCTTGGTGAAATTTCATAACTTTACCATGTAATTGGCAAGAGGATGGAAGTCACGCTCATGATCAGCATTGACCCACACAGTGCTTACCATTTTGGATATCTAATATTTTGATCCTTACTAACGTCTAACAACTAACGACTAAAGTCAATTCTTTCAATGATTAGATTTAAATTGACAGTGGATGTTATATAAACTATTCATACACTACACATCTGGACACTATTGAACTGGATTTGTGATAGGCTAAATCCATTGAGGAAGCAGTTTTAAATTTAATACAACATTTGTTTTCTATTTTTCAGTAGATTTACTTAATTCTGATGCATGTTATACTTGAAATGGTGGTTTCTGTACATTTGGATTAAAAATGAGTAGAATTTTGCCGTTTCGTGGTACATTTTGACTTGAAAGTGGGGGATAGGGAGATTTTGGAGAAAATTGAAGAAAAAGCGATAGTTCCACTGCCAAAGTGGTAGACTCTGTATGTTCTGTCACCTACATGACACAGAGGTGTTCTGTCACCTACATGACACAGAGGTGTTCTGTCACCTACATGACACAGAGGTGTTGTGGCTGTAGCAAAGGGCTGCATGGATATTATGTGCACTTATTACTGTCTATAATATTTGGCCCACAACTTGAAATGTTGATCACTAGATAACATCTTCACCATCCATTTGTTAAGTCGTATGCCTTTCATATTGTATCTATGATAATAAAACATGTTTGTTCAATAAGATACTATTCTACAGATTGTTTTCTGTATTGAAATAGGGTGCTGATGCAGATGTGTGCTTGTCAGTGATAGTTTGCATGTGAACTTCATGACATGCTAATTGATTAAATCCTTAAAATTAGGATAATCAAACACAAACTCAGCTCTGCTGGGTATATTACTATAATGTTTAGATATTATACTGTATAATTTATTTGATATAACTTATTTAGTTGATTGTATGCCCAGAAATACCTAAAATGAGGCTAAGAATACAGAAACCCTTGCATACTTTATCAGTTGTATTATCGTTATTAAAAGTGTGTATGGCAATCTAAATACAATGTTACCTGTTGCTCCTTTCTCTGACGTCTTAGTTTCCTCATGCAAGCACTATCTGCTCTGTTGAGTGTCACAAATCTTGCTATGCCACGTCTCCCTCCACCTCTTCCTCTTGATGTACTCTGTCTTCTCCCTGCACCCCTTTTCTTTCAATCCACCTCTTTCTTCCTGCACCTCTTTCTTCAGAACCATTCAAACTCTGTGGGTGAAAGGATGTGATGAATGCTAAATTTGTGTTTATAACAATACAGTTTATGACTTTTTTAAACCAGGAAAAGATTACTGCGCAAATATGTGATGAGCATCCATAATTGATAATGTTTATACTGTTCATATTCTATACTGAAGTTCAAGTTTATATAGTACATAAAATATTATTCCTTTGATCACCAGTTGCTTTCTGGATATTTGTTTTCAAATGCTGGGTTTCTGCTTGACATAGGAACATTTGTCCACAGGCAAATAAATTTATATTTTATTATTCATTTCTAAGATTGTTTTAATGTTACTTGTGATTAGCTTCTTTAGTACAGCTGTAAATAGTATTTGATTAAATTTAAAAAACTTACACATTGAATTAGGGGCACACTTTGCATTTCTTGGACAATGACAAATTTCATTGAAGTGGGGATCAATGTTTTGATGAAATATTGGACATGGAATAACCAGCAAGATAAACTGTGCCAAGGCCAGGTACCTGACAACTAATAATAATAATAATAATGTTTATTGTCTCAAATAACATAAATTCATATACAGCCCTGTACATACAATCAATCAGCCGATCAACTATTAAGCACATTTAAGACAATGGAAAAGAAGCAAATAGCTTATGTTTCCTTTTTCAATTATAAATGAAATATATTATATGCCACGATGTCAACTCTTTATTAAAAAAAAAAATCAATAAGTGCAATTATTCACATGTGAATTATAGTAGACCAGTGTACAGCAGCTACTGTCGCAATACTAACTTTGCTGTACACGTTGAAAATATAATACTAAGTTAACCAATAGTTATTCACAAGTGATTTCTGATACAAGTATACCACAATTGTCTAATAAATAAATTGTTTGTAATAAGATATGATAAAAAGGTTACCACAAATAAGTCATTCACATATAATAATACATAGGACTATTATACTAAATTATACTGGTATATCACAATTGACTATAGTAATCTTGTTCATAGGTTCCCCAGATGTAATGTTTCACTGTCTTTTTAAATATATAAATCATCCAGGTGGTTCTTTATAACAATAATATTCCATAATTTCCATCATTGGGACCAACATATGCCAGTGTATTCTACTTAGTGTACATTACTCAGACATTATGCATAACAAAATGTGCACCTGAAAAGAATAACATAACACTACTACACTGTACTACTGTCCTGACACTAGTCTAATAACATAACACTACTACACTGTACTACTGTCCTGACACTAGTCTAATAACATAACACTACTACACTGTACTACTGTCCTGACACTAGTCTAATAACATAACACTACTACACTGTACTACTGTCCTGACACTAGTCTAATAACATAACACTACTACACTGTACTACTGTCCTGACACTAGTCTAATAACATAACACTACTACACTGTACTACTGTCCTGACACTAGTCTAATAACATAACACTACTACACTGTACTACTGTCCTGACACTAGTCTAATAACATAACACTACTACACTGTACTACTGTCCTGACACTAGTCTAATAACATAACACTACTACACTGTACTACTGTCCTGACACTAGTCTAATAACATAACACTACTACACTGTACTACTGTCCTGACACTAGTCTAATAACATAACACTACTACACTGTACTACTGTCCTGACACTAGTCTAATAAAATACTACTACTACACTGTACTACTGTCCTGACACTAGTCTAATAAAATACTACTACTACACTGTACTACTGTCCTGACACTAGTCTAATAAAATACTACTACTACACTGTACTACTGTCCTGACACTAGTCTAATAAAATAATACTACTACACTGTACTACTGTCCTGACACTAGTCTAATAAAATACTACTACTACACTGTACTACTGTCCTGACACTAGTCTAATAAAATAATACTACTACACTGTACTACTGTCCTGACACTAGTCTAATACAATACTACTACTACACTGTACTACTGTACTGACACTAGTCTAATAAAATACTACTACTACACTGTACTACTGTCCTGACACTAGTCTAATAAAATAATACTACTACACTGTACTACTGTACTGACACTAGTCTAATAAAATGCTACTACTACACTGTACTACTGTCCTGACACTAGTCTAATAAAATAATACTACTACACTGTACTACTGTACTGACACTAGTCTAATAAAATAATACTACTACACTGTACTACTGTCCTGACACTAGTCTAATAAAATACTACTACTACACTGTACTACTGTCCTGACACTAGTCTAATAAAATAATACTACTACACTGTACTACTGTACTGACACTAGTCTAATAAAATACTACTACTACACTGTACTACTGTCTTGACACTAGTCTAATAACATAATACTACTACACTGTACTACTGTCTTGACACTAGTCTAATAACATAATACTATTACACTGTACTACTGTCTTGACACTAGTCTAATAAAATACTACTACTACACTGTACTACTGTCTTGACACTAGTCTAATAACATAATACTACTACACTGTACTACTGTCTTGACACTAGTCTAATAACATAATACTACTACACTGTACTACTGTCCTGACACTAGTCTAATAAAATACTACTACTACACTGTACTACTGTCTTGACACTAGTCTAATAACATAACACTACTACACTGTACTACTGTCTTGACACTAGTCTAATAACATAACACTACTACACTGTACTACTGTCCTGACACTAGTCTAATAACAATACTACTACACTGTACTACTGTCCTGACACTAGTCTAATAACATAATACTACTACACTGTACTACTGTCTTGACACTAGTCTAATAACATAACACTACTACACTGTACTACTGTCCTGACACTAGTCTAATAAAATACTACTACTACACTGTACTACTGTCTTGACACTAGTCTAATAACATAATACTACTACACTGTACTACTGTCTTGACACTAGTCTAATAACATAATACTACTACACTGTACTACTGTCCTGACACTAGTCTAATAAAATAATACTACTACACTGTACTACTGTCTTGACACTAGTCTAATAACATAACACTACTACACTGTACTACTGTCTTGACACTAGTCTAATAACATAACACTACTACACTGTACTACTGTCCTGACACTAGTCTAATAACAATACTACTACACTGTACTACTGTCCTGACACTAGTCTAATAACATAATACTACTACACTGTACTACTGTCTTGACACTAGTCTAATAACATAACACTACTACACTGTACTACTGTCCTGACACTAGTCTAATAACACAATACTACTACACTGTACTACTGTCCTAACACTAGTCTAATAACATAATACTACTACACTGTACTACTGTCTTGACACTAGTCTAATAACATAACACTACTACACTGTACTACTGTCCTGACACTAGTCTAATAACATAATACTACTACACTGTACTACTGTCCTGACACTAATCTAATAAAATAACACTACTACACTGTACTACTGTCCTGACACTAGTCTAATAACATAATACTACTACACTGTACTACTGTCCTGACACTAGTCTAATAACATAACACTACTACACTGTACTACTGTCCTGACACTAGTCTAATAAAATACTACTACTACACTGTACTACTGTCCTGACACTAGTCTAATAACATAATACTACTACACTGTACTACTGTGTTGACACTAGTCTAATAACAATACTACTACACTGTACTACTGTCCTGACACTAGTCTAATAACATAACACTACTACACTGTACTACTGTCCTGACACTAGTCTAATAACATAACACTACTACACTGTACTACTGTCCTGACACTAGTCTAATAAAATACTACTACTACACTGTACTACTGTCCTGACACTAGTCTAATAACATAACACTACTACACTGTACTACTGTCCTGATACTAGTCTAATAAAATAACACTACTACACTGTATTACTGTCCTGACACTAGTCTAATAACATAACACTACTACACTGTACTACTGTCCTGACACTAGTCTAATAACATAACACTACTACACTGTACTACTGTCCTGACACTAGTCTAATAAAATACTACTACTACACTGTACTACTGTCCTGACACTAGTCTAATAAAATAATACTACTATACTGTACTACTGTACTGACACTAGTCTAATAAAATAATACTACTACACTGTACTACTGTCCTGACACTAGTCTAATAAAATACTACTACTACACTGTACTACTGTCCTGACACTAGTCTAATAAAATAATACTACTACACTGTACTACTGTACTGACACTAGTCTAATAAAATACTACTACTACACTGTACTACTGTCTTGACACTAGTCTAATAACATAATACTACTACACTGTACTACTGTCTTGACACTAGTCTAATAACATAATACTACTACACTGTACTACTGTCTTGACACTAGTCTAATAAAATACTACTACTACACTGTACTACTGTCTTGACACTAGTCTAATAACATAATACTACTACACTGTACTACTGTCTTGACACTAGTCTAATAACATAATACTACTACACTGTACTACTGTCCTGACACTAGTCTAATAAAATAATACTACTACACTGTACTACTGTCTTGACACTAGTCTAATAACATAATACTACTACACTGTACTACTGTCTTGACACTAGTCTAATAACATAACACTACTACACTGTACTACTGTCCTGACACTAGTCTAATAACAATACTACTACACTGTACTACTGTCCTGACACTAGTCTAATAACATAATACTACTACACTGTACTACTGTCTTGACACTAGTCTAATAACATAACACTACTACACTGTACTACTGTCCTGACACTAGTCTAATAACATAATACTACTACACTGTACTACTGTCCTAACACTAGTCTAATAACATAATACTACTACACTGTACTACTGTCTTGACACTAGTCTAATAACATAACACTACTACACTGTACTACTGTCCTGACACTAGTCTAATAACATAATACTACTACACTGTACTACTGTCCTGACACTAATCTAATAAAATAACACTACTACACTGTACTACTGTCCTGACACTAGTCTAATAAAATAACACTACTACACTGTACTACTGTCCTGACACTAGTCTAATAAAATAAAACTACTACACTGTACTACTGTCCTGACACTAGTCTAATAAAATAACACTACTACACTGTACTACTGTCCTGACACTAGTCTAATAACATAACACTACTACACTGTACTACTGTCCTGACATTAGTCTAATAAAATAACACTACTACACTGTACTACTGTCCTGACACTAATCTAATAAAATAATACTACTACACTGTACTACTGTCCTGACACTAGTCTAATAACATAACACTACTACACTGTACTACTGTCCTGACACTAGTCTAATAAAATAATACTAATACACTGTACTACTGTCCTGACACTAGTCTAATAAAATAATACTACTACACTGTACTACTGTCCTGACACTAGTCTAATAACATAATACTACTACACTGTACTACTGTCCTGACACTAGTCTAATAACATAACACTACTACACTGTACTACTGTCCTGACACTAGTCTAATAAAATAATATTACTACACTGTACTACTGTCCTGACACTAGTCTAATAACATAATACTACTACACTGTACTACTGTGTTGACACTAGTCTAATAACAATACTACTACACTGTACTACTGTCCTGACACTAGTCTAATAACATAACACTACTACACTGTACTACTGTCCTGACACTAGTCTAATAACATAACACTACTACACTGTACTACTGTCCTGACACTAGTCTAATAAAATACTACTACTACACTGTACTACTGTCCTGACACTAGTCTAATAACATAACACTACTACACTGTACTACTGTCCTGATACTAGTCTAATAAAATAACACTACTACACTGTATTACTGTCCTGACACTAGTCTAATAACATAACACTACTACACTGTACTACTGTCCTGACACTAGTCTAATAACATAACACTACTACACTGTACTACTGTCCTGACACTAGTCTAATAAAATACTACTACTACACTGTACTACTGTCCTGACACTAGTCTAATAAAATAATACTACTATACTGTACTACTGTACTGACACTAGTCTAATAAAATAATACTACTACACTGTACTACTGTCCTGACACTAGTCTAATAAAATACTACTACTACACTGTACTACTGTCCTGACACTAGTCTAATAAAATAATACTACTACACTGTACTACTGTACTGACACTAGTCTAATAAAATACTACTACTACACTGTACTACTGTCTTGACACTAGTCTAATAACATAATACTACTACACTGTACTACTGTCTTGACACTAGTCTAATAACATAATACTACTACACTGTACTACTGTCTTGACACTAGTCTAATAAAATACTACTACTACACTGTACTACTGTCTTGACACTAGTCTAATAACATAATACTACTACACTGTACTACTGTCTTGACACTAGTCTAATAACATAATACTACTACACTGTACTACTGTCCTGACACTAGTCTAATAAAATAATACTACTACACTGTACTACTGTCTTGACACTAGTCTAATAACATAATACTACTACACTGTACTACTGTCTTGACACTAGTCTAATAACATAACACTACTACACTGTACTACTGTCCTGACACTAGTCTAATAACAATACTACTACACTGTACTACTGTCCTGACACTAGTCTAATAACATAATACTACTACACTGTACTACTGTCTTGACACTAGTCTAATAACATAACACTACTACACTGTACTACTGTCCTGACACTAGTCTAATAACATAATACTACTACACTGTACTACTGTCCTAACACTAGTCTAATAACATAATACTACTACACTGTACTACTGTCTTGACACTAGTCTAATAACATAACACTACTACACTGTACTACTGTCCTGACACTAGTCTAATAACATAATACTACTACACTGTACTACTGTCCTGACACTAATCTAATAAAATAACACTACTACACTGTACTACTGTCCTGACACTAGTCTAATAAAATAACACTACTACACTGTACTACTGTCCTGACACTAGTCTAATAAAATAAAACTACTACACTGTACTACTGTCCTGACACTAGTCTAATAAAATAACACTACTACACTGTACTACTGTCCTGACACTAGTCTAATAGCATAACACTACTACACTGTACTACTGTCCTGACATTAGTCTAATAAAATAACACTACTACACTGTACTACTGTCCTGACACTAATCTAATAAAATAATACTACTACACTGTACTACTGTCCTGACACTAGTCTAATAACATAACACTACTACACTGTACTACTGTCCTGACACTAGTCTAATAAAATAATACTAATACACTGTACTACTGTCCTGACACTAGTCTAATAAAATAATACTACTACACTGTACTACTGTCCTGACACTAGTCTAATAACATAATACTACTACACTGTACTACTGTCCTGACACTAGTCTAATAACATAACACTACTACACTGTACTACTGTCCTGACACTAGTCTAATAAAATAATATTACTACACTGTACTACTGTCCTGACACTAGTCTAATAACATAATACTACTACACTGTACTACTGTGTTGACACTAGTCTAATAACAATACTACTACACTGTACTACTGTCCTGACACTAGTCTAATAACATAACACTACTACACTGTACTACTGTCC
This sequence comes from Lamellibrachia columna, assembly GCA_963662155.1. Classification (NCBI taxonomy): domain Eukaryota; kingdom Metazoa; phylum Annelida; class Polychaeta; order Sabellida; family Siboglinidae; genus Lamellibrachia; species Lamellibrachia columna. The sequence continues at coordinate 5,534,587 of OY759269.1, forward strand.
TGACACTAGTCTAATAACATAACACTACTACACTGTACTACTGTCCTGACACTAGTCTAATAAAATACTACTACTACACTGTACTACTGTCCTGACACTAGTCTAATAACATAACACTACTACACTGTACTACTGTCCTGATACTAGTCTAATAAAATAACACTACTACACTGTATTACTGTCCTGACACTAGTCTAATAACATAACACTACTACACTGTACTACTGTCCTGACACTAGTCTAATAACATAACACTACTACACTGTACTACTGTCCTGACACTAGTCTAATAAAATACTACTACTACACTGTACTACTGTCCTGACACTAGTCTAATAACATAACACTACTACACTGTACTACTGTCCTGACACTAGTATAACCACATGAGTGTGTTTCTGCTACACTAAGCCTATGCCATGGAGATTATCAACATACCACATACAGTGTATGCAACATGCAGGCACTAAATTGTGTGCGCGCGTGCGTGCGTGCGTGCATGCGGTAACAATTCAAATGGTGTCCTCGACATTGAATCTCTTTGCAACAGTAAAGCCAGCCTTACAGTTTAGCTTGCCCCGAATCAAGCCCGACAACGATCTACAAACTAGTAGTAGTTGCTAGGTATATTACAAAAAAATTCAAAATTGTTTTATAATCATTTAAACACTTCTGCCTGATAAAGTATGTTATGCGATTTATCATCCTTTTTGAATTTTTTCAATATCTTTATTATTTGCGAAGTTATTCCACTTTTTGGCTTCAAAAAAAGGTCTATTTTGTCTTATGGAATTGAGTCCATTTCTTGTGACCGGTCTGTTTGTTGGTTGCACTGCCACTGAATGCAGGGGAACATGGCATAATGTGTACTAAAGAAGATATTGAGGTGGAATAAAAAGTTAGAGGACCCTTAAAATGTTGACCTAATAACGTGTGACATTGACATGACCTTGACGTGACCTACTTCTTTGACCTTGATCTATAATGACCTATATATGTTGAAAAATTGCCAAATTACGTAATTATGTATGACATGTGGTATCAGGGAGGGGTGTAAGGGAGAATTGATGTACACATTGACCTTAATACCCAATAATGACCTAGTTTATTACAACTTGACCTTTGACCCATTTACATGTCTTGATGGCCTATTTAGTTTTTAATTAAGTCTGTATTGGAATGCTATCAAGTCAATAGAGGCCGTAATTGTTGACCATAATATTGACCTTAGTGACCTGATTATTTGACCTCCATTGACCTTTGACCGATTTATGTTGATAAACGACCTGTTTCATTCATAAGTAATTGTGCATGAGTGTTGTTTTTAAAATTTACTGAGGCATGTTAAGAAGAAATGGTGTACATAATTGACTTTACTACAGTATGATATTTTCATGACATAATTTATTATAATGTAACACTTGCATAATAACAGGTATTAATGGCCTAACTATTTATAAATAAGTGACACAAGAAGCTGGCAAATTCATAGAATTTGTATTGTTTACTGTATAATTATAAAGAACAATATATTCTTGCATGGTGAAAAAAATTTTGGAAAAAAAATCCCCACTTTCCTTCCATAAAATAAACGCAATTTATTAATTTTTGAGAGCTTTGGAATTTTTTGCATGCATAATGCAACAACATTTCTAGTTAACTGTGTCAAAACTGGTTCACAGTACACTGCATGTTCAGCACATAAATTTCACTGTTTCGTGAAATGATGTCCTGCACTTCAACATGAAATAATGTTTACAGTAGCTGATAAGGAGACATGGAAAAAGGACAAAACACAAAGCAATGCAGCAGTACAAGAAATAGTTGGCTTCACCCTGTTACAATGGAAGTAACTATAAGGAAGAAGGCTCAGTACAGCAATATTCACAGTTCACTGTTTGATAAATCCACGCCAGTGTATGTGTCAGTGTTCACATGGTAGTGCAGGCTTAGTTCAGAAATATTCATATTTCAATGTCTCAAATTAATGTCATGCATTTCAACATGAAGTAGTGTTTATAATGTTCACATTATACTATCGGCTAAGTGTACACATACTCAGAGTTCACTATTTTGTAAACTCAAGAGTTCACTATTTCGTAAATCCATGCATGTGTAATGTGTCAATGTCCATTGTAGACTCGGTGTACATATATTCACCATTTCTACACAGTCTTCACAAGCTTTGTCTGTCTTCTGCTGTGTGTAGTAGGGTCTGCAAGCTTTGCTTGGTCCATTCCTCTATATTATCCAGTGAAATCCGTGAAAGTTGTAGTGTGTCTTCAAACATGCAGTGAAATCCTTAAACATGAAATACAAATAAGAAATATATAAAGATTATTAAGATATGTACAATGTTTGATGCAAAAAGTTTCCTTCACAGTATTCCAAATCACATAAGAATCTGTTATATTGTGTATGTTAAATAAGTAACACAGTTGCGTGCGACAGTAAAGCAAAATTTTACAATTGTGTTATTTAATGCAGAATACGAATTTGGGCCATTCTATAATTTTTTTTAGTTTAAAACAGTCTGATTTTACTTAATTTATTTCCCAATGAAACAGTATAAGAGAAGGACATCCAAAATAACATAGGCTACATGTGTGTGTGTGTGTGTGTGTGTGTGTGTGTGTGTGTGTGTGTGTGTGTGTGTGTGTGTGTGTGTGTGTGTGTGTGTGTGTGTGTGTGTGTGTGTGTGTGTGTGTGTGTGTGTGTGTGTGTGTGTGTGTGTGTGTGTGTGTGTGTGTGTGTGTGTGTGTGTGTGTGTGTGTGTGTGTGTGTGTGTGTGTGTGTGTGTGTGTGTGTGTGTGTGTGTGTGTGTGTGTGTGTGTGTGTGTGTGTGTGTGTGTGTGTGTGTGTGTGTGTGTGTGTGTGTGTGTGTGTGTGTGTGTGTGTGTGTGTGTGTGTGTGTGTGTGTGTGTGTGTGTGTGTGTGTGTGTAAAATTATCAGCACATGATTATAAAAGTGCAGATGGCGTGGATTTAAATTGTTAAATATCACAACGTCTGGTGCAGCCGAAGTCGCGTGAATACCGGAAGTCACAAATATAATTTTAAAACTACGAAACTATTTCATTTTAACGAGCGCTACAGTAAAAATACTGAACGACATGCAACAACTGCACATTTATAATTACTATGTTTGCATAAAATTCATCAGATGGCAGTTTTAAATAGCTCGATTCCGTGGATTTTTGAATAGCTATTCAACCACATGGCAGTGGCAAAGTGCGCGCGCAGCGCGGCGCTCCCAACCCTGACGAAGTCTGAGACCCATCCAATATAGCTTTGTAAAACCATAAAACTATCACTTAATTTTACTAACAAACTATAACAATTGTGCACTTTTATTACTAGTCCACAAATAAAGTTATCAACAGTATTTTGCATAGCGCGCACACCAGACACAATGAATGAGGGCGCTGGGCGACGCCTGGAGCTGGGCTATGAACGCCAACGCAGGCGGCGCTACCTAAATTTGAGCGTGGCAGGCCTGTTTTTCAAACTCGAGCTACTTTTTTTGCACATCGGACAATAGTCATAATATACATATCATTATAAAGCTAATATACTAAAGTATCTGTACACCCGGACAATTTTTCTGTAGACTTATTATTTACCATTATTTTAGCTATATTACGAAACATCAAAGTTCACAAACGCTTACCTCGGTGAAAATCTCTTCAGACAGGCCCGCCAAATTCTGTATAGCGTCTACAACTATTCATTGGTTGATATCTGTGTCGGTTAAGGTCAGTCGTTTGCTTACGTAGTTGTACGAAACGATCTACCGCGACCCCCAAAACCAGGTCAAGCCGAAGTTCAAGTAACAAAAAGTGATGCGTAAAAGTCCACCCGGCGTCGACGGTGGCGCACCAAACGGAATGTAATATACCTATAGTTGCATTGTCCCTTGTGTCATTGCATAATTACCCGACGCAATGCAACTAATCTTTAATTTAATTTATATTGTAAAGAGACATTCTGGAAACAACTTAACTGGTGTTAAACCTGAATTGTGTGAAGACACCACATGCGGTATATATATATGGTATAGCCATAGCAAATAGGGACGTTCCCCGGGGCTCCGGGTATCGATGCGATGCCGAAACGACAGGGCCTAATTATGGCTAACAATAAAAAATTTACTAACATGTCGAGTAGAACTTCTGCAACTTCACTGTCTTTCACAAGTTTCAGTTTTAAGACTGTCTTCAGGCAATCCCAACGCCCCTTTTGGTCTTTCAGTGTCACTTGTGTGGCCAATCTCGCTGTATCAAACTCCTTTTTCCTCCTCTTCGCCGCGGAACGCAGCGGCGCACATACAGGGTTCAGCCTACTGTTATGTTTCCCATTGGAGACCATGTTGACGTTTTGCATGATTATAAGAAAACGGGACCATAACAAATTATGAAACTTATCTCCTGCCGTTGGCAACATCTCATTGACATGCAGGTTGAGTTTTGTCCAAATCACATATTTCTAACTCTTTTAAAATGGCTGAACGTGCCATACCCATCAATTTTTATCAATTTCTGCATAAATTACTATGCTCACGTGCCTTGTGGCCAAAAAATTGCCAAAAATCTTTCCGCCTATTGAAATCATCTACAAATCCACAGTTACACTGCTAACATGTTCTGTCAGCAAAGTTGCCAATGTATCTGCTCAAATGCAGTTATGTCAGATGATATGATTTTTTTTAAATTACACAATTATCTAAAATTACTGTGCCCTACATTCGTATGTAAATGTAACACACCAGGAAGTCTAACTGAAGCATGATCCCTACAACTCGCTTGTCACTGTCATCCATGTTGCCCGAATGTCAACAAACTGAGCAAGTCGCGGGTGTGCGCGCGTCGATCCCGCGATCACGTGTTATGCATCTCATTAACGTTCGGCAAAGCAAGCTTCGCCTAGTTCCGCCCCTGGCCCCCTGTAGTTTTGTGCCATAAACCCTTCTCGCAACTTTGCAAACATATGTATCTGGCTTATTAAGCACATTTTGGCGGGCAGTATCATTTACAAATGTTTATTCTAGAACCAAGAACATTATATTATTACATGAGCAGCAAATACCTTACCTTAAAAAAATTGGATTTTAAAAATTTAAATGGGATTTTTTTTATTTATTTGATTTGAAATCTGGTATATAAACATTTATATAGATGTTTATATTCATAAACTCTTTATATTAATAAACTCTTTTAAACATGTTCTATTCAAATCGATTTGGGTACTTGTCTTAACAGAGGGTACATGATTTTTGCTTATATGAAGACATTAGACAATGTCCACAAGGCCTCAACCCCTGTAGTTACATAATCTGTCTTGGAAAGGAAAGCATGCTGTGTGTCTGTGGCTGTAGCAGTGGTAATTATTGTTTGCTGAGAGGGTGCATGGATTAGCACCTGTCCAGGGCTCTGTGTACTCTAAGGGTCTCCAACCAGACTGCAAACTGGTACAGTATTAAACAATTGTAGCCCAGACTGTTTCACTTGAGTCAACATACTGAATTGGTAACAACTAGCACAAGCTCTAAGTGACCTTTAACTCAGGGCTTCTGACTTGAACAGATACTTCCTCTGGAAGACAAGTTTGTGTGGCTTCACTGCATTCAGAAAGGGAATAGCTCAAACATACACAGTGTCATAAAATATTTTACTGTCAGGCTATCTGGTGTCAATGCAGCTACACAAGTATGCGCACTTTGTACTTTTATATTAAAAAACACAAAATTTTGTTGATCTTGATGCTTGTAAACAATTATTTGTATTAAATTCATATAAATCAGAGATTAAAAAAATTGGAAGTAAAAAAAATCATAAATCAATGATTTTTTGGAGTGATTTAAATCATGATTTAAATCAACAATTTAAATCAAATGATTTAAATCAAACAACCCTGATGAAACAATACAAGAAAAGAAAGAAGCACTGACATGTGTGGAAGAAGCGAGTGATGAAGAAAAGACAAGGCTGAAGCAGAAGTACTGGGATAAGAAGAATGCAACAAACAAGGCTAAAGTAAGAGATGAGAAACAACAAACAAGGCTGTTGCTAAAGTAAGAGATGAGAAACAACAAACAAGGCTGTTGCTAAAGTAAGAGATGAGAAACAACAAACAAGGCTGTGGCTAAAGTAAGAGATGAGAAACAACAAACAAGGCTGTTGCTAAAGTAAGAGATGAGAAACAACAAACAAGGCTGTGGCTAAAGTAAGAGATGAAAAACAACAAACAAGGCTGTTGCTAAAGTAAGAGATGAGAAACAACAAACAAGGCTGTGGCTAAAGTAAGAGATGAGAAACAACAAACAAGGCTGTTGCTAAAGTAAGAGATGAGAAACAACAAACAAGGCTGTTGCTAAAGTAAGAGATGAGAAACAACAAACAAGGCTGTTGCTAAAGTAAGAGATGAGAAACAACAAACAAGGCTGTTGCTAAAGTAAGAGATGAGAAACAACAAACAAGGCTGTTGCTAAAGTAAGAGATGAGAAACAACAAACAAGGCTGTTGCTAAAGTAAGAGATGAGAAACAACAAACAAGGCTGTTGCTAAAGTAAGAGATGAGAAACAACAAACAAGGCTGTTGCTAAAGTAAGAGATGAGAAACAACAAACAAGGCTGTTGCTAAAGTAAGAGATGAGAAACAACAAACAAGGCTGTTGCTAAAGTAAGAGATGAGAAACAACAAACAAGGCTGTTGCTAAAGTAAGAGATGAGAAACAACAAACAAGGCTGTTGCTAAAGTAAGAGATGAGAAACAACAAACAAGGCTGTTGCTAAAGTAAGAGATGAGAAACAACAAACAAGGCTGTTGCTAAAGTAAGAGATGAGAAACAACAGGAATGGTGCAAGAGGATTGAAGAAAATGGGAGGAAAAAATTTATCTTGAAGCTGGCCAGAGATAGAGACAGAGATAGCAAAGATACTACTCAAACATCAACAGTGAAGAGAAGCGATGGGACATTGGTCACTGGAGTAAAACAAGTGCTAAGTGTATGGGAGGAGTATTTCAAGAAACTACTAAACCCGGAGGAAGAATGTGAGGTAGAGATACCACATTCTGTAAGGACAGAGTTGGAAGTGAGGACAATAACAGAAGAAGAGGTCAAGAAAGCTGTAAAGAAGATGAAAACTGGGAAGGCTGTAGGAGTGGACAAACCGTCAGTGGAAATGGTGAAAGCAAATGAACTAGTGGGAATCAAGTGGCTGATGACGCTGTTTAATGTGTGCTTCACAACAGGAGAGATACCAGCAGAGTGGCGAAGAGGAGTGATTGTGCTGATATGGAAGGGGAAAGGGGACATCCATGACCCAGGGAGATACAGAGGCATCACATTACTGAGCCAAGCCCTGAAATTGATTGAAGGAATACTAGATGCGAGGGTGAGGCATATAATGGAGAGGAAAATCGGAGAGAATCAGCTGGGATTTAGGAAAGGGAGAGGAACAGATGACGGATTGTTTGCCATCAGACAAATTATTGAGAAGAGAATTTAGAAAGGATGTAGCATTCGGTTTTGTTGATCTGGAAAAGGCATTTGACACCGTGCTGAGAGAACTTACATTTGCAGTCATGAGATGGATGGAGGTTATAGAGGCAGAGGTCAGAATGGTTGAGGAAATGTACAAGGAGACAGCAGCGGTGGTGAGAATGGAAGGAGAAACATCAGAACAATTTGGAGTGGGAGTAGGACTTAGACAGGTGACCTAGCAGTGGTGGCTGATAACAAAGTGGACCTACAAAAAGCATTGCAAGAATGGAGTAACACCTTTAGAAAACATGGCCTCCGAATGAATCTGGAGAACACCGAAGTAATGTGGATAGGCGAACAGGAAGTGGACCTGCATGTAGTTGTTGACGGAAAGACCATTACACAAGTGAACAGTTTTGTATACTTGGGCGGCACAGTGTGTGAGGATGGAGGAAATACTAAGGAAATACAGAGGAGAGTTCAAGCAGGAGCAGCAGCATGGAGGAGGGTGCAAGGCATCATGTGGGACAGAAAACTGAAGAAACAACTAAAGGAAAAGTGTTGGAAGCCTGCGTGGTACCAACCTGTATATACAGGTTGGGAACACTGGCACTGACAGAGAGACAGGAGAAGATACAGATAGCAGAAAACAACTGGGTCCGAAGAATATGCAAAGTAACCCAAGAAGATAGAAGGAAAATGAAGGAATTGAGAGAAGAGATTGGCATGAAAAAACACCTAAAGATGTAAGTAGTCGGAAGCAGAATGGGCAGGACATGTGCAAAGAATGGGTGAAGACAGACAGTCAAAAAGAGCATGGAAAGCAGAAGAAATTGGCAGAAGAAGAAGAGGAAGACCAAAGCTGCGATGGAAAGACTGTGTGAAATGAGAACTTGAAAGGGCAGGTACGAACCGCCAAGAGTGGAAGACCATCGCAGAAGATAGAGGAAGATGGAGAGCATTAACAGCGAAAGTGGAAGAAGCTACCAAGTGACTTGGACCCCACCCCACAAGGGAGCAAGGGGAAGAAGAAGATGGTCTAACAGCCTAGCTAGGACAGAGCATGATAGAATATGGTTTGATGACACCTGTGATCATGTGAAATAGAGGGTCATGACCTCCAACACCTGCAGTAGGCTCAGCACGTGGTGGTGATGAGTGCGTTTGTTGTCGACATGTTCAGCAAAAATATTGAGAAAATTGACTGACGCTCAACTTAGACATTGTTAGCTCATGTGCAGTTTCTTTTATCCACAGTATGTCTCTATCTAAACTTAATGAATATCAACAATATCAAATTGGAAATGGTTGGTACAAATTTGAATCTACCTTGTTGACCGCCATTGTATCAGACCTTTTACACTAGAAAAGAATGCATGTTGTTTGCCTGAATGATCCATTACAGCATTTTATGGACAGTGGACTGTTGATAGCCCACTTTGGTTTATGTTGTAATTTTGTCCACAGCCTCACAGTCGCTTGCATTGCTGGATACGCAACCGAAACAATTACTGCACCAACATTGACCAACTGTATTGCAGAGATGAGAAACTTTGGTGCTACACGACGGATCCTGAGATGAGGTGGGAGTACTGTGACGTTCCCAAGTGTCGTGAAGGTGAATTAACAATCAAGTTATGTGGCTTAATATGTATTACTACATTGATTTGTAGTATCATATACAATATGGGAAGTTATATGCACCCAGTGTGTAAACACAAACCATCCCTATTTCCAAAGCGTCCTACCCAGGGCCAGTACTTATCGGTTATTGCCATCTGGCCTGAAAATATTTCAGGAGCTTCACAGTTGGAAAATTGCCATTGTTTTGTTTATTAATATTTGTGTTGTTGCTGAAGTTTGATGCATATTATTAGTGTTGTGAATTAAGAAAGACCAGTTATCTAGTTGTGAAATGAATCAACCAGTGTTATGTAAATAGTTTATAGTTGAGAGCAATGCTAGTCTCATGCTAACATGAACCAGGCACATATATTCTGGATGCTTAGAAGACAATAACTGTTTGTTTAAAGTGAAGCAAAAGTCATGTTTTTCGGCCTATCATAGTTACGAAAACATAATCATTTGTAACTACAATTAAGAATATCACGCCTGTGGTATACTAGGAAAACCTTCATGAACGCACAACATTATTATTTATTTCATGGGCCACGCTATACTACTAGATAACACTATGTCATGAGTGTGGTATTTTGACAATATTCGCTCGCCAAATGAAAATATATTCGTATACACCTATTCCTGTTCTTGCCAGTAAGATATGGCCATGCAATTTGTGTTCAAACTCAACTTATGTAACATATTTTGGCCTTTGTTTACTAAACTAGTCTTCTTTCTGGCAAAGTAACCCATTTGTTTGAGACTGCATTGGTTCTGTGTATGCCGGCCTCCCTTAATACGTCACTTTAGTCTAGGTTACCTCGATTTCATAGACCTGTGCGTGCACTTATCGGTCGTGCTGGTTAACATGTTAGCCTTCGGTCATTTGGAGAAATGACTGGATTCTCCAACTTTTAGAACACATTCTGAGTAAAACACTGGCATCATATTCTTGATTTTAGTTGCACATGGTTAGTTTTTATTATATCTTTTAGGTGCATAGCTTCAAAACCAAGACTTATTTTACTTTAATATTTTTTTCACAATGCTGATACATATATACAAAAATATTCAAATGTCTATATGAACTTATCATTCTAGATATTAATGAATGCGACAGCAATCCGTGTATGAACGGTGCCACGTGTGTTGACGACATCAATAGGTACACCTGTACCTGTGTTCCTGGCTACAGTGGAGTCCATTGTGGAATGGGTGAGGATGTAATTTAATATTTAGTAAGATTCTGACAAATATTTAATTAAAAATACCCAATTCATACATATTTTCAGTTTTCAAAAGAATTCTTGTTTTCAACATGAAAAAAAGCCTCGTTATAACACGGTGGTCAGGATCCACGATTTTGGACCGCATTGTATGCAAGATGTGTTAGGTATTCCCATATCTGCCACCAGGGAGCTACTAAACAACAGCGATCATCACCCGCTGCACCAAGTCCAAGAACGCTGTCGAAGAAGCCACTGGCACTGGGTACTGTTGAGACGAAAGAGGCAGACATGGCGTTGTCAATCCTGATGGAGACTTTCGTCTCCGATAGTAGAAGCCTTATGATTCAGATGTTGTCTATGTTAGCTATGTTGGACCATTTTGAGATAATTAAGTTATTGGAAAGTGTTATACATCATTGGAAAGGTATATTATTAAGATACATCATGGTATTAGTTGTATGGCTGTATGTTAATTAGTTTTCATGTTAGAGCACTTTAAAGACACCTCATTAACGTTTTCAAAACATGTTTTTTCTATTTTGATCAAAAAAGCGTACCTGGCCTAAAAATAGACTAATGTTAGGGGCATTCCATGCCAAATCAATCCAAAACGGTGAAATATAAATGACCACCTTCAATTTCGATGAAATTTGGTGTGTTAGTTTAAGTTCATGAGTCAATGTTCCCATCCAAATTTCAGGTCAATATAACCTTTCTTTCCAGAGATAGAGGTCACCAAAGTTTGACCCAACCTTGACTACCTCACGACCTTCCATATAGCTCCTCTTCTAGGAAACTTACATATGTGATGTTGGTGTCATTTTAAAGCTCTGATAAATGTCTATCTGTGTAAACAATAAAGCACAAACAAGAATGTTAAAAACATGGTTTTTTAATCTTTGACCTTTGACTTGACCTAGCAAAAATCATGTAACCTCAGAGTTTGTTTATTTTTCTATGTTGAAGCATACATATTTGGCAATAATCACTGAAAGTTTTATCATGCGCATTGCAGGAGTTATGGCATTTTAAATGCACCATTATGCCATGTCATTCTAGTGGTGTGGTAAGAACTAAATTAGTCACACGATCTTTCAGTATAAAAATGGGGGCTGCCTTCCTAGAATGTGCTGCGTTTTGTTTTCTGCATATTCTCTGCCCATAAGGTAATTATCTGTATATGTTGGTATACTTAATATTTCTATAAATAGTATGAAGATCTGTAGCTAGCAGAGACCTCAAAATAACATTTTATATACCTGATTTTTTTGGTAAATCACATGTACATGATACCTCACTGCCTCCTCCAGAAGTGCAATCAGTGTCCATGTGTTCAGATCTTTCAAGAACTGCTGCTCAATGCTCAATGCATTTGATGAAATTGAAAAACCAAAGTGGACCACAACAGACAGATCAACGTTAGAAACCATCCATCAGTCAGTTGATGAATTCATTCAAAGTTTCACTGAACATCTCCAACATATCATCCTTCATGATTTCATTGAGAAAGTACAAACATCGTACTATCAAGACCTGCGAGACAACATGCTGGGTGAAACCGTGAAAAGGAGGTACTTGTTATGGGTGATTTTGCCGAGAACTTCACTTTTGTAATGCAAGATGAAGTCCAGTCATATCACTGGAACAATGCTCAAGCTACCATCCACCCGTTGGTTTGTTACTGGTTGGAGAACGGAGTGTCAAAGCATGTGGCATGTGTTGCTGTCTCTGAGTGCCTGACACATGACACCATTACAGTCCATCTGTTTCAACATCTTCTGAAGTTCATCGAGGAGATGTTTAGATTTAACAAGATTGCCATCCCAAACAACAAGTTCCAGATGGCAAGTGGACAAGGAAGCCATTGGCTTATCGAGAGTCCAACAATTTTATTATATTTTTAAACATATTCACACTACTAGCATTAACACAATCATTTGGCAGTTTGTTCCATTCATTTATCACCCTCAGTGAGAAAGAGTACTTTCTCATGTCCAACCTACACTGTTCCTTAACTAATGCTGCTTTGTTTCCTCTGTTTCTACTGCCTTCTTTAAGTTTGAAGAACATACTTCTATCAACATCCTCATAACCGTTCACTATTTTAAACACTTCTATTTGGTCTCCTCTTAGCCTCCTGGTCTCTAGTGTTGTCAAATCACATTGTAATAAGCCGCTTTCGTAACTAAGGTCTCTTAATTCTGGAATCATTTTAGTTGCTCTTCGTTGTATTCTTTCTAGCTTGTCTATGTCCTTTTTACGATACGGCCTCCATGCTTGAATACAAGAGTCTATCTTTGTACGATATAAAACATGATGTTGCATTAAAAATGTTATAACTCCTAAAGTATTGAAATGCACATTATCAAACTTTCAATGGTTATTGCCAAATATGCATGTTTCAACATAACAAAATTCAACAAAATCTGAGGTTACATGATTTTTGCTAGATCAGGTCAAAGGTCAAAGATTAAACAAAAACATATTTTTCACATTTTTGTGTGTGTTTAATTGTCTACACAGATAGACATTTATCAGAGCTTTAAAATGACACCAACATCACATCTGTATGTTACTTAGTTTAGGAGTTATAACACCTGGAAGGTCGTGATGTAGTCAAGGTCGGGCCAAACTTTGATGACCTCTATTTCTGGAAAGGAATGGACCCATGAACACAAACCAACACACCAAGTTTCATCAAAATCGAAGACAGTCATGTAAATTCTTGATTGATTTGATATGGAATGCCCTGTTAATGTAATTTTTTTGACATATTGTAGAAGTACTAAATGTTCTCAACCTGTGTAGGGGTCATTCATACCAGTGCATCCATTAATTTGGTTGCAAGAGAGCTGTACGCAGTGCTATTTTTCACTTATTTTGCACATTTTTACAGGGGCGGTTGGTAAAAAACAGTATATACCCTACAGAGACATTAAAAAAAACCTCAGTGTCTACTTCTAAGCATGTTTGACATTTATAGGTCATTAGCATTATTATGTATATGAAAAATACTTTTTACAAGGTTTTTTTAACTGCAAACTATTATGCAGGTTTTTAAAGAAGCCTGTTCACAGCTGAACATATGCAATCAGAAAGCACAGTGTAAATCATATTAACATTCCAAGTGTAAGGCTGTCAGCCTTGAGCTAATGCCAGTAATGGATGTCTTTCTTCGTCTTGTCTGCTGTGACATCCGTTGACAGGTCAGTCATGCCGTCACTTTGCAAGTTTGTTTACATGTTTTATCTCCCGCCAAAATGAGCAAAACACCCTCCAGAACTTCAAACATACACTGCTACACGATAATATAGTTCAATAGATCAATTACTACTTACACACATACTTGAAGAACGGATCTTTATGAACTTTAAACAACTACGATGAGAATGACGAACTTGAAACAACAGCGGGCTAGAACATCGCATAATTTATTATAATTTATTATTCTGACCTGTGTATGGTGCCACCTAACATTCTCATAGCTAGATAATTCTTAGCTTCAGAGGATAGTGATATAGGGTTATTTTAGTTGTACAGTACATCACTAGACAGACCTAGCCAAAATAAAAAAATTTTTTTTATTAATAAATGATTAATGAAAGACATACAATTGTTTTTTTGTGTGAATCAAGGTGAATCTCTTTTTGTGAGAATCATGACATTTTTATCATAGGTGGTCTATGTCAGCTGCTGTGGACCGTTAAAGGCATGCCCTATAAACGGGCCTCTGTGGGTACACGTTTTGGTCGACTTGCTGATTACAGAACTACTAACGCCACCTAACGAGCTCTGGCATTGCTATCTATGTTGAGGAATGAATAAAAAATGTCTTGGAGTTTCTTTCGATGGATTGTATCGAAAACACATGAAAAGTCACTACCCAGTATTTTGATCACATACTTGTGTACCGATGTCCCCATGCTGTTGACCGTCTGCATCTAAATCCACTTTGGGATGGTGAAAGGAAGTCATTCATCTGGTCGGAAATCTGGTGCAATGTGATGAGAGACAATGTCTTTCACAGAGTCATCAGCAGCACCATTGGTCTTGGGCTCTTCAGAGGACCAAGCGGTATGACAGTTTTCTTCTGTGTCAGTTTGCCACGTTTGTGCAGTGCTATTAGTACTCCTGTGCCTACTTCCAGTGGGAGATGTTTCTCAATTACTTCGTTGAACATATTGGTGATAAGTCTGGGAAGTTCGGTGCATACTTCAGAAGTTCGCCTGGAATCAAGTCATATCTGCGTGCCCTGTTGTTGTTGAGCCTCGCTAATGCAGTCTCACTTCATTGGTTGTAATTGGGAATCAAGTGAGGCGAGCCTTCAGACATGTCAACGCTGTGGTCTACTCGATCTTGGAATTGGTTTCCAAAGCGTTTCACTACAACTGATGAAACTTTATGTTTGTCTGCAATGACATTAGAGTGTGCCAGCAATCCGTGTATGAGTGGTGCCACGTGTAATGAAGATATCAATAAGTACACCTGTACTTGTGTTCCTGGCTACAATGGAATTAACTGTGAAGAAGGTGGGTATCTGAGGTCTACCAAAATCAGTCAATCCTATATCACAGGACATGAATGTGGCTGGATGTATGTTTTGTGTACACATGTCAGCCAATATTAGCAATGCTGGACGTCTGTTTTGTGTATACATGTCAGCTCATATTAGTAATGCTGGACGCTTGTTTTGTGTACACATGTCAGCTCATATTAGCAATGCTGGACGTCTCTTTTGTGTTCACATGTCAGCTCATATTAACAATGCTGGACGCCTGCTTTTTGTACGTATATCAGCTCATATTAGCAATGTTGACTGTCGTTTCCGATAGTAGAAGCCATATGATTCGGATGTTCTCTATGTCGAAGAACGAGTGCAAAACATGTAGGAGTTTCTTTTGATGGATTGTATTGAACACACGTCATAAGTCGCTACCCATAACTTAGGTCTTAAGCTGTTCAGAGCACCAAGCGGTTTGACGGGTTTCTTCAGTACTCCTGTGCCTACTTTTTGTACCCCTGTTTCTTGACTTCATTGAACATGTCGTTGATAAGTCTGGGAAGTTCGACAGGTGCATACTTCAGTAGTTCGCCTGGAATCAAGTCATATATGCGTGCCCTGTTGTTGTTGAGCCTCGCTAATGCAGTCTCTACTTCGGATGTAATTGGGAATCATGCGACTTCGGCGAGCCTTCAAACATGTCAACGCCGTGTTCTACTCGATCTTGGAATTGGTTTTCAAATTGTTTAACTACAATTGACGAAAACTTTGTGTTTGTCCAAAATGACAATGTTTAAACTCAGCTTAGAGTATGGTTGACGTTGTAGCAGGCGAATGGCTTTAAACATCTGCAGGCCGTCATGTAAGAGTTCTGTCTCTTTGACCGAATCGTCCAGAAATGACAAGTTTTCCAGAGATCTCTTGTGCATTTCGTGCAGAATCTTACTTTGTCTTCTCTGTAGCTCCTTGTTTGTCATCTTGTCCTTCGTATTCTCAATCCATAGCCACAAATCTTTCTGCTCTCTGGACATGGATTCGATGACTGAGTCGAAAATTCCTTTGTTGTCAACTTGTTTTGGTCGTAGGACAATAGACTTTTTGGCTGAATCAGATTCCTACAGACATTTAATTATAAATACTCGATTCATACAATAAAATGCATATTTGAATTACTTTCTTTTAGTTTTTCTGAAGAATTCTTGTTTTCAACATTAACAAATTTTAAGATAATTTATGTACATAAATAAAAATGGAATATTTTCTAATTTCATGTACACAATGGTAAACTTATTAAAAAATCTGTATGAATTCATCATTCCAGATATTAAAGAGTGTGCCAGCAATGCATGTATGAATGGTGCCACGTGTAATGAAGACATCAATAAGTACACCTGTACTTGTGTTCCTGGCTACAATGGAGTCAACTGTGAAGAAGGTGGGTATCTGAGCCCAATATCAGTCAATCCTATATCACAGATCATGAGTGTGGCTGGATATCTGTTTTTATACATATGTCAGCTCATATTAGTGATGTTGACTTTCGTTTCCTATAGTAGAAACTGTATGATTCGGATGTTGTCTATGTCGAGGAATGAATGCAAAAAGTCTGTCGTGGAAGCATTCTATCTCTTTCACCCACTCATCCAGAAATGACAATGAGTTTTCCAGAGATCACTTGTGCATTTTGTGCAGAATCTTAATATGTATTTTCTGTAGCTCCTTGTTTGTCATCTTGTCCTTCTTATTCTCAATCCATAGCCACTTGTCCTTCTTATTCTCAATCCATAGCCACTTGTCCTTCTTATTCTCAATCCATAGCCACTTGTCCTTCTTATTCTCAATCCATAGCCACTTGTCCTTCTTATTCTCAATCCATAGCCACTTGTCCTTCTTATTCTCAATCCATAGCCACTTGTCCTTCTTATTCTCAGTCCATAGCCACTTGTCCTTATTCTCAATCCATAGCCACTTGTCCTTCTTATTCTCAGTCCATAGCCACTTGTCCTTCTTATTCTCAATCCATAGCCACTTGTCCTTCTTATTCTCAGTCCATAGCCACTTGTCCTTCTTATTCTCAATCCATAGCCACTTGTCCTTCTTATTCTCAATCCATAGCCACTTTTCCTTCTTATTCTCAGTCCATAGCCACTTGTCCTTCTTATTCTCAATCCATAGCCACTTGTCCTTCTTATTCTCAGTCCATAGCCACTTGTCCTTCTTATTCTCAGTCCATAGCCACTTGTCCTTCTTATTCTCAATCCATAGCCACTTGTCCTTCTTATTCTCAGTCCATAGCCACTTGTCCTTCTTATTCTCAGTCCATAGCCACTTGTCCTTCTTATTCTCAATCCATAGCCACTTGTCCTTCTTATTCTCAATCCATAGCCACTAGTCCTTCTTATTCTCAGTCCATAGCCACTTGTCCTTCTTATTCTCAATCCATAGCCACTTGTCCTTCTTATTCTCAATCCATAGCCACTTGTCCTTCTTATTCTCAATCCATAGCCACTTGTCCTTCTTATTCTCAATCCATAGCCACGTGTCCTTCTTATTCTCAATCCATAGCCACTTGTCCTTCTTATTCTCAGTCCATAGCCACGTGTCCTTCTTATTCTCAATCCATAGCCACTTGTCCTTCTTATTCTCAGTCCATAGCCACTTGTCCTTCTTATTCTCAATCCATAGCCACTTGTCCTTCTTATTCTCAGTCCATAGCCACTTGTCCTTCTTATTCTCAGTCCATAGCCACTTGTCCTTCTTATTCTCAATCCATAGCCACTTTTCCTTCTTATTCTCAGTCCATAGCCACTTGTCCTTCTTATTCTCAATCCATAGCCACTTGTCCTTCTTATTCGCAATCCATAGCCACTTGTCCTTCTTATTCTCAATCCATAGCCACTTGTCCTTCTTATTCTCAATCCATAGCCACTTGTCCTTCTTATTCTCAATCCATAGCCACTTGTCCTTCTTATTCTCAATCCATAGCCACTTGTCCTTCTTATTCTCAGTCCATAGCCACTTGTCCTTCTTATTCTCAATCCATAGCCACTTGTCCTTCTTATTCTCAGTCCATAGCCACTTGTCCTTCTTATTCTCAGTCCATAGCCACTTGTCCTTCTTATTCTCAATCCATAGCTGGACATGGATTTGATGACTGGGTCGAAAATTCATTTGTTCTCAACATGTTTTGGTTATAGGACGATAGTCTTTTTGGCTGAATCAGATTCCTACAGACATTTAATTATAAATGCTCGATTCATACAATAAAATGCATATTTGAATGACTTTGCTTTTAGGTTTTATGAAGAATTCTTGTTTTCAACATAAAAAATTTGAAGATAATTTGTGTACATCAATAAATCATGGAATAGTTTCTAATTTTATGTACACAATGGTAAACTTATTAAATAATCTGTATCCACCCCATTTCGCCTACTCAGTGATTCACCTGATATTATTCCCACTTCACCTAATGAGCATTAAGAATGATATTTGAAATTTAATGCTTATAAAAAAAGCTAAATATAAAATATACTTTGCAGAAATCAGAGTTTTTCTGGAAATAAATCTAAGTACTTTTAATTTGGCCTATTATTTTTTATTTATACACAAAATTTACTTAATCCGAAAAGAACTTTTATTTAACTCAATAATGAACAGGTGGATCGGTATGCTAAAGAACAATGGAGAATAAGCGATTTTAAAGGTGGGTTTTTTAATCGACTGGGAAATGTTATTATATTTCCTGCTAACTTAGCTAACAGGGAGTGAGTGCCACAGAGGTGGTGCGGCAACTTAGAAAGGTCTCGTTTTGATGTTTGTGTTAACATTGGGAACAAAAAGTAGATTAGAACTAAATGATTGAAGCTGTCTGGGTTGTCTTGCGGGTCTATAATTAAAATGTTTATCTGTATTCTGTGCTGAGGCGGCCGATGTGAAATTCTGGCCTAGGATAGGTGTCAGGGGTATGGGGGGAGTGTCAAGCTTGCCACGCTGCTTCTGTGTACTGTATGTTTGTGTTAATGAATCCGGGCGTCTAGTTCATTCAATGTGAATTATAAATCTAACAAAATCTTTTCACTTCAATGTCATGTAGTCTTTCTGCATGTATAGTTTGGTGGCTGTGATGTTAATCTTAAATAATTAAGTATTTTAAAGTTTTTCTCATGAAAACTGGATGATTTTTTGCAGCCTGTGCCTCAAACTGCAAAACCTGCCACACAAATGGAGCATCAAAATGTGATCCTGATATGTGCAAGACACAGTTTGCCTTCAATAACAGAGAAAAAACTTGTGTTGGTGAGTGAAGTCACATTGGATATAATTCAGTATTTATAGAAATTGTGCACAATTTGTGTATTCTACTTTTTGACTGCCAGTGACCATGTCAGAATCAAAAACCATGTGATGTGAGTTCTGTATGAGCATATATAGTTGAAAAAATTAGCAGAATTGTATAATAATTGCATTGAATCCAGAATTTTTTTTTCCCCACTGTGATGACTATTGTTTGCAGCCTGGCCTGATCACTGTGAAGCATGCAAGTATACTTGCAGAGGTAACTGTGTCAAGCTAATCTTTGTCATATACAGTCATATACAGTCTTTGGTCCCCATTGGCTTAATGCAATGTGAGAACTGTTGAAACACGAAACAATGAAGGAAATGTAATGTATCGTATCGAGATTATTCCCATACAAAAGAAACAGATTGTTGAAGAATGGATAAGTAAAATACAACGAAGATACTTCTGTTGCATTAATATCCTCAGGAAACTCAAGGTCAGCAGTGTGCCAAAGCAAAAGGGTTAGGTAGTTTCTAATGAAAAGGCACTGATTGCTTAGATGAAAGTGCTAGATAAATAATGCGATATCGGACAGGGAGCTAGTGCAGTGATTTTAGAAGTGGTGCTGAGTGAGAGAATCATAGAGACTGGGTAACTAATCTTGCCAAACAATTTTGCACATGTTGAAGTTTCAAGATGTCCTTGAGAGCAATATTGTGGAAAAAAGAATTGCACTAGTCAAATCTACTGCTAACAAGAGCAGACCTGCAATAGTTTTGCCGACAGACAGAGGCAAGTAAGACTAATAATCCTGGGGTCTAGTTCATTCAATGTGAAGTATAAATTCAACAAATTCTTTTCACTTGCTCGTCAAGGCGGGCTACACATGGATGTGGAAATTGTTGGTTGGACTCTCGATAAGCCAATGGCTTCCTTGTCCACTTGCCATCTGGAACTTGTTGTTTGGGATGACAATTTTGTTAAATCTTGTTAAAAAGTAGTATTTCTGTTATAAAATTCTATGCCTAACTGTCATGTAAAATGTGGAGTTTGTGCATGTATAGTTTGGTGGGTGTGATGTTAATCTAACGTAATTAAGTATTTTAAAGTTTTTCAAACTGCAAAACCTGCCACACAAATGGAGCATCAAAATGTGATCGTAATAGGTGCAAGACACAGTTTGTCTTCAATAACAGAGAAAAAACTTGTGTTGGTGAGTGACATCACATTGGACATGATTCAGTATTTATAGAACACAATTTGTGTATTCTGCTTTTTGACAGAAAATCATCATGTCAGAATCAAAAACCATGTAATGTAATGAGTTCTCTTTAAGCATATATAATTGGCACATTTTGCAAAATTATTAAATAATTGTGTTGAATCAGGAATTTCATAAGCTTGAGTTTTGAAATGAATAGGATAGAAACAGTTTGTCTACAACAGCAATACAAAGACTTGTGTTGGTGAGGCACAAATAAATCAAATTAGGCAAATTTTAAGTAATAATTTGTTTTCTTCTGTTTTGAGAATTTGGGGGTTATGTTTGTTTATGAATTCTTGGATGATGTTTTTTTACCATTAACAAGTTATCAATGTTGTCAAAACATCTCTATTGTTATTAAAACTGTAAGCACTGGTGCGTAATAATTAAAGTTACAACTTCTGTTTAAATATAAGTGAGTAGACAACCAGTACCTGTTCGAAGGTTTGGTCTTTTTATATAATGATCTGTTTATAATAAAGGAGAGGTAAATTGTTCTCTTGAAATCACTGATGAGAGTGAATCACTCCTGGTCCAGATGATAAAAATTATTAACGAGATTAATGAAGTGTGACGCATCTCCAGACTCAGAGTGACAGCTAGCTGTATCCAAAGACAGACTCAGAGTGACATCTAGCTGTGTCCAAAGACAGACTCAGAGTGACAGCTAGCTGTGTCCAAAGACAGAGTCAGAGTGACAGCTAGCTGTGTCCAAAGACAGACTCAGAGTGACAGCTAGCTGTGTCCAAAGACAGAGTCAGAGTGACAGCTAGCTGTGTCCAAAGACAGACTCAGAGTGACAGCTAGCTGTGTCCAAAGACAGAGTCAGAGTGACAGCTAGCTGTGTCCAAAGACAGACTCAGAGTGACAGCTAGCTGTATCCAAAGACAGACTCAGAGTGACAGCTAGCTGTGTCCAAAGACAGACTCAGAGTGACATCTAGCTGTATCCAAAGACAGACTCAGAGTGACAGCTAACTGTATCCGAAGACAGACTCAGACTGACAGCTAACTGTGTCCAAAGACAGATTAAGAGTGACAGCTAGCTGTGTCCAAAGACAGACTCAGAGTGACAGCTAACTATGTCCAAAGACAGACTCAGAGTGACAGCTAGCTGTATCCAAAGACAGACTCAGAGTGACAGCTAGCTGTATCCAAAGACAGACTCAGAGTGACAGCTAGCTGTATCCAAAGACAGACTCAGAGTGACAGCTAACTGTGTCTAAAGACAGACTCAGAGTGACAGCTAGTTGTATCCAAAGACAGACTCAGAGTGACAGCTAGCTGTATCCAAAGACAGACTCAGAGTGACAGCTAGCTGTGTCCAAAGACAGACCCAGAGTGACAGCTAGCTGTATCCAAAACACACTCGGAGTGACAGCTAGCTGTATCCAAAGACAGAGTCAGAGTGACAGCTAGCTGTATCCAAAACACACTCGGAGTGACAGCTAGCTGTGTCCAAAGACAGACTCAGAGTGACAGCTAGCTGTATCCAAAGACAGACTCAGAGTGACAGCTAGCTGTATCCAAAGACGGAGTCAGAGTGACAGCTAGCTGTGTCCAAAGACAGACTCAGAGTGACAGCTAGCTGTATCCAAAGACAGACTCGGAGTGACAGCTAGCTGTATCCAAAGACAGACTCAGAGTGACAGCTAGCTGTATCCAAAGACAGACTCAGAGTGACAGCTAGCTGTATCCAAAGACAGACTCAGAGTGACAGCTAGCTGTATCCAAAGACAGACTCAGAGTGACAGCTAGCTGTATCCAAAGACAGACTCAGAGTGACAGCTAGCTGTATCCAAAGACAGACTCAGACTGACAGCTAACTGTGTCCAAAGACAGACTCAGAGTGACAGCTAGCTGTATCCAAAGACAGACTCAGAGTGACAGCTAGCTGTATCCAAAGACAGACTCAGAGTGACAGCTAACTGTATCCAAAGACAGACTCAGACTGACAGCTAACTGTGTCCAAAGACAGACTCAGACTGACAGCTAACTGTGTCCAAAGACAGATTAAGAGTGACAGCTAGCTGTATCCAAAGACAGACTCAGAGTGACAGCTAGCTGTATCCAAAGACAGACTCAGAGTGACAGCTAGCTGTATCCAAAGACAGACTCAGAGTGACAGCTAGCTGTATCCAAAGACATACTCAGAGTGACAGCTAGCTGTATCCAAAGACAGACTTAGAGTGACAGCTAGTTGTATCCAAAGACAGACTCAGAGTGACAGCTAGCTGTATCCAAAGACAGACTCAGAGTGACAGCTAACTGTGTCCAAAGACAGACTCAGAGTGACAGCTAACTGTATCCAAAGACAGACTCAGAGTGACAGCTAGCTGTATCCAAAGACAGACTCAGAGTGACAGCTAGCTGTGTCCAAAGACAGACCCAGAGTGACAGCTAGCTGTATCCAAAGACATAGCGAGCACAATGATGCCACCATGTGGGGTGCAAGTAATCCAGAACTACTACCAAATGGCAGTGTTTCACGGTGAACTTCTGAGATTCACTGTAATGATTACCTTGCTAAATGAACAAAAGAAGAGCTGATGTTACGCAGATGAAAGAACAAAATGTTCTTTTATCTGCATTAACTAATTATTTTACTCAAATGAATGGACCATGCTATGACAGTAATGATTTTTGCAAGGAGCTTAGTCAGTCACGCTTGTAAGACTGATATGCAACTACCCTGAAGGACTGATAATAATCTGGTCTGATGAGTTAATTTCCCTTTGTTAGTTGTTTGTCAACAAGAATTATTTTCTTGAACACGTTACTATTTCTAGTTTGTGGATTTATATCAACATGGTAATTAAAGGTAGAGATAATTACAGAGAAAAATTTTAATCGTGCATTTGTAAAACTTCTTTTGATTTGAGAGAGTATAATGACTGAGAATAATGACTGCTTTGTTTGCAGCGTGGCCAGTTGACTGCAAGGAGGCTACCTACAACACTGAGGTAGACAGAGCAGAATGTTCTCAGTGTAATGATGGCTTTGGTGTCAAGGATGATGACAAGACTTGTGCAGGTAACTGTGTCAAAATCTAAATTGTCAATTACCCCAGCATCGGGTAAATGCACATTTACGAATTTTGCGTTATCTGGGTGGCACTGTCTTGGTGGCAGAAGTAAAGAGCCCATTAAAATTAACTTTATAGTTTGTTCTATGATTTCACCGAAACTAAATAAAAAAATTGTACAAATGAGTTAGCGTATTGTAGTCGATACCAGATAATTATATAGCCTACTATATATTACAATTTGTGTATTTCCAACTTGTCAAAAGTGAGCTTAACCCATTAGACCCCACAACGGCCGGGGCCGGCCGCTCTGTGCAGTCCTGGAACGGCCGCCGCCGGCCGCATACAGGACCCTCTATTTTAAAAATCCTGGCGAATAACTACTGAACTAAACGCTACTAAATTTTGCCACACCCTAGCGGATACATTTTGCAACAACAACAGCTCGTTACGTGCATGTGTTGCCCTTTCGGAAATCTTGATTTTCATCAGTTTTGTTCACGCTATCTCGAAAATTTTTATTTCTAAATTTGTCATGATAAAATATGGTGTAACCTGAAATATAACCATCAGAATTTGATAATGTTTTCAGTGATGCAAAGCTAAACATATAGCTACATTTTCTTCACTGAGTTGCATAAGGTTATGGCATGGGATCATTGTCAAATGTCAGTCGCAACTTTCAAAGTTTTAACAAATGTACTATTTTGTCTTTGCAAATTGTGATCAAATATCAACATTTTATTAATATATCCTATTTCTATGTATACATGCATGTGGAGAAATTACTACTCTTCCAAATAAACACAACTTGTAATTGTCAACATTGAATAGTTTTTTTTCTACAGATTTTTTAAAACAAGGAGGTAAAATCGCTCAAAATTTGCCAGAAATCCTGGGAACATGGTGGCATGTTTTAATAAAATCCTGGGGCCTAATGGGTTAATAAGTTATGACTGAACAGATTCAGTCACTAATCTTTATTATTGTCATTTGTTCATGCATGGTTCAGGTTTGAGTAATTTATTCTCAGAGTTTAAGTTCATGTATTCCAGACAGGTTGTATTTGTGTTTTAATTTTTACTTAATGCAATGCATATAATTAAACATATTACACATTATGCAAAATAACAACACAAGTCCAGCGTAGATTGAAATAGGCCAAAGAATGACATTTAGATTTATTAATTAAGGAGCATGAAATTAGGCAAGCATACACCATCAAAATAAGATACATCCAATAATCTCAGCAAGCATGCCGGCCCCCAAAAGGTGTTTACACATAATTAGTAAATCATGCCTATCAGCTACCCACTACCAGTACTATCTGTACCACTACTGACTTATATACAATTCACATGGTATCGGTGGGGGTCACTCCGCCGTGAATTAACCATACACATACATGTACAAACAGAAAGGCTGGGGTACTCGATCTCCCAGCCAAACATGGTAAATGAAAATAGTGGGCTAACCACCCAACATTCTTGAACAATTCATAATGAACATTATGGAAACACAACACACAATGTATAAAGGTGTTACATATCTAGACATTAGTCAACCAATAACTACTAAAACATCAGACCGAGAGGTAGGGCCAAACAGCCACACAAATGTACTCGTAAAAAGTACCCGCACTAAAAACCCTGTGTAAACTACTGAAAACTCAGTGGAGGGAAAAGCGTTAATGCAGAACCTCGTGTACCAAACTATAGCAGGGAAAAGCGTCAAAAAAAAAAAAAATTCAAAAACTTTGTGAACTACCTCTCTGTCTTCAGTGTTCCACAGTGTATCCCTACATAATGCACCACTTGATTTATTAGATAACACTGGGTAACAACTGTTAACACAATATTAGGGAGGGAGGGTGGGATTTTTCAAACGCATCGGAATAAACCGAACAACAAAACTGATCTTGCAATAAAATCAACAAATTCAGCGATAACGAATAATCAGTAACAATAGAAATTCGGAAATATTTGCAGCGCAAAGGTCTCACGACACAAGCTAACTTGGAAATCGAGTGAGGCTGGCTCTAGGTCACGTGGTTGGTGTATCCATACGCGTGAGCGAGTAATTAGGCCAATACTCTCTCTACCATAAAAGGTCTAACCTCAAATCGCCTTCATTGCCTTGTCATCTCGCATAAAATCCTTTATGCGCCGCTGTCACATAAATTCATTTATGCAAAATAACAACACAAGTCCAGCGTAGATTGAAATAGGCCAAAGAATGACATTTAGATTTATTAATTAAGGAGCATGAAATTAGGCAAGCATACACCATCAAAATAAGATACATCCAATAATCTCAGCAAGCATGCCGGCCCCCAAAAGGTGTTTACACATAATTAGTAAATCATGCCTATCAGCTACCCACTACCAGTACTATCTGTACCACTACTGACTTATATACAATTCACATGGTATCGGTGGGGGTCACTCCGCCACTAGGTCACCCTCTGTGACCGACCCCCACCATTCCCTTGCCGTGCAGGTAGAGATGCAGCTGTTGACCCCGCCGCTGTCAGGGCCTCGACTGCACCCCCTCCCCACCTTGCCCACAGTTCGAACCTAGCCAACACTCCGCCGCTGTCAGAGTATCAGCCACATTCGAACAGTGGATCTGCAACGTATACACAATAAACCAGATGATAGCTGCCGACTCCGCTACTGGCAGAGTCTTGACTACATCGTCACACCACGAACCTGCAACATACAATGATAGTTAACATAGATCAACACAGATGACGAAGTAAGTGCTGCTGGTTCCGCCACTGACCGAATCTAGGCACTATCTCTATAGTCCACCCTTGCCCAGATTGCTAACAGGTACAGCCTGATCTGTATGCAGCACCTTACGATATACGAATGTTTCTGCGGAAAGCATCTGAAACCCATCTACCCGCTGCTCTAATTTGCGCGTCTGACTCTCACATTAAGGGCTGCTGACGTGGCTGCTCCCATTCTGAAACTAAGACCCTTAAAACTTTACTACTCAATCCACAGAATTCCAGCAGGCGCTTTAATATAGCATCAAACTCCCTCCGCAGCATTAGAGTGCCGTCTGCATATGCAAATAATATAGCCTGCCTAGAACCCTTAACCGGGAAGGGAAAATACTCTAAGTAATGTGGGATAAATGGATGTGCCCACAATAGGCTGGTCATTTACTTGTAATGATTGCGGAACCAGCTTACTACTGTGTTTAGATTGCAACCACCATAATACCATAACATACTGACACCAGTTTAAGCTGTCGACTCATTGTACCAGCAACAATTACAACACTCGAGTATCGGCGACAATGTCACACCATGCACCTACAAGATATAAGCGACAGTACTGATACATGTAGATCTATGGCCGCTTCCAGCAGGCCATCCATGGGGAGCAACCTAGCCAGCCCCTTGACCAATTGTTGAAGGTGTGGTGTAGAAGCAGCTGCTGCAGCCCCCTGCTGGCTCAACGCGCCACCTGTGTCGCTGCCTGATTGCCACTTGTGGCAGCATCCGTAATTATTAATTGCGGTACCCAGGACCAGCTGTGTCATTAGATATCATGAACTACCATTAAACCATAACTAAACATTAACGTACGGTCACCTATATTAACATACAAATTGTTCCATTTACATTATATGGCTTAAATAGAACATGGAATGCAAAAACTTCTCCATTTGCCGCAAGGAATATAAAGGGGGTCTACAATTGTGCCATTTACACTGCATGCCTTAATAAAACTTATACTCCAATTACAATGCATGGACCTAACAAAACAAACATATTTACATATGTTTTCTCCCTGCAAGGGGTAACAAAACTGTTCCGCCTCGTCTGCACGGATTAGTAAAATTTCAGTAATTTGTCCACTTCATGGATTCACCAAATTTTCCATCTACACAGCATGGAATGTAGAAACTCCTCCGTTTCACCGCACGGACTACAATTGTGCCATTTACACTGCATGGAAATAAACCTTCTCTATATCAATTCTCCGCTTACACCGCACAAAATACAATGGTGCCATTTACCTGCATGGCTTAACAAAAGTTAGCGTTCATATACACCGCATGGAAATAACAAAACGTCTCTATATCACTGCATGTATTACCCAAATATACATCCGCTTACTCGCTGCCTGGGTTAACAAAACTGTTCCGCCTGCAATGCACGGATTAGTGAAAATTTCAATAAATTTCCTAATGCATGGGTTAACCCACCATCTCCGTGTACACCGCACGAACTACCGAAACTGCTCCCTTTCCACCGTACGGAATATAAATGTGCTATTTACACCGCATGGCTTACCAAAAGTTAATTTAATTTACATCGCATGGAAATAACAGAACCTATCCATATCACTTTCCGTTGTCACCGCACGGACTACAGAAATTGCTCCGTTTACACCGCACGGAATACAATTGAGCCATTTACACCTCATGGCTTACCAAAAGTTAATTTCCATTTACACTGCATGGAAATAACAGAACTTTTCCATATAACTTTCCGTTTTCACGGCACGGACTACAAAAATTGCTCCGTTTCCACCGCACGGAATACAATTGTGCCATTTACACCGCATGGCTTACCAAACGTTAATTTCCATTTACACCGCATGGAAATAACAAAGTCTCCGTATCACGTTCCGTTTTCACCGCACGGACTATCGAAATTGCTCCGTTTACACCGCATGGAATAAAATTGTGCCATTTCAACCGCATGGCTTAACAAGAGTTAATTTCCATTTACACCGCATGGAAATAACAAAACTCCTCCATATCACTTTCCGTTTTCACCGCACGGACTATCGAAATTGCTCCGTTTACACCGCACGGAATACAATTGTGCCATTTACACCGCATGGGTTAACAAAAGTAAATTTCAATTTACACCGCATGGAAATAACAAAACTTCTCCATATCACTTTCCGTTTTCACCGCACGGACTACAGAAACTGCTCCGTTTACACCGCACGGAATACAATTGTGCCATCTACACCGCATGGCTTAACGAAAACTTAATTTCCATTTACACCGCATGGAACAACAAACTACGCCATATCACTTCTCCATTTACACCGCACGGTATACAGAAACCCCTCCATTTCCAACGTACGGAATACAATTGTGCCATTTACACCACATGGCTTAGCAAACGTTATCTTTTTATTTACACCCGTGACACCGCCTGGAAATAACGAACAACTCCTCCCTATCACTGCATGGAATAACTAAATTTAGATCCGCTTACTCACAGCATGGGTTAACAAAACTGTTCCACTTCCACCGCACAGATTAGTTACATTTTCAATATTCTTATTGCATGGCTTAATCCAATTTCCTCGTTTACACGACCTGTGGATGTCTCCATCAAGCGGTCGGTTGTCGGCCAAGGAGGATCCACCATGCCAGTATCCTGACGACTCGAAGAGGGTACTGGCTCAGGAGCCACGGAAGTCGCCGCTTGACGAGCACTGGAGGAAGAGTGAACATTGGCTTGTCCACTCGTTGAGGGCACAGGCGCTGGAGCAGCAGGTGCCAACGGCAAAAGCTGGCCGGATGATCGGATGACTCGATGGAGCCACTGCGGATGATGCCGCCACCTGGCGATCAACAGAGGCTGACGCAACCGCGTCGTGACCTGTCGCAGCGCTACACGCAACAACTCCCGCATCACGCGCATCTCATGATGAAGTTGCTCCGTTGCTGTAACATTTACTGTTCAAGTTGAACACTGCACCCAATCGTAGTAATGTGAACCTTATGTACGCTGTGTCATTACAAACTAGGGACCATGGTTAACCCTTGACCAACATTATCCACTCACATACTACAACGATACCCGCTCCGGTAATCCAACTGTATGGTGGAATCAGACAAAAGAAAATTACCATGCCCTGTACACCGTAGGGACGAATAGTGTAAACCGGTCATTTACCCCGAATGGAGGAATAATAAAATTACCATGCCATGAACCGCACGGGGACCCATATTATCGTCAGACAAGTTACACTGTATGGTGGAACAAGAAATCAAAATTAACATGCACTACCGTAGGAACGATAGCATAAACCGACCATTCAAACTGTATGGCGGAATAAGACAATTAATGATTACCATGCCCTGTACGCTGTGGGAAACACCATCACAGCCACCATACCCACCTTATGGCGGAACAAGAAAAATTAAAAGTAACCTGCCCTGTACACCACAGGGCCAAAGAACATAAACCGACCATTTACACCGTATGGCGGAATAAGGAAAATAAAAATGCCCTGTACACCATAGGGCCAAAGATTATACACCAACCATTAACACTGTATGGCGGAATAAATAAAAAATGCCCTGTACACCATAGGGCCAAAGAACATAAACCGACCATTTACACTGCATGGCGGAATAAGGAAAATAAAAATGCCCTGTACACCATAGGGCCAAAGATTATACCCCGACCATTAATACCGTATGGCGGAATAAAATTACAAATGCCCTGTACACCATAGGGCCAAAGATTATACACCGACCATTTACACCGTATGGCGGAATAAAATTAACAATGCCCTGTACACCATAGGGCCACAGATTATACACCGACCATTTACACCGTATGGCGGAATTTAATTAAAAAATGCACTGTACACCATAGGGCCAAAGATTATACACCGACCATTTACACCATATGGCGGAATAAAATGAACAATGCCCTGTACACCATAGGGCCAAAGATTATACACCGACCATTTATACCGTATGGCGGAATAAAATGAACGATGCCCTGTACACCATAGGGCCAAAGATTATACACCGACCATTTACACCGTATGGCGGAATTTAATAAAAATAAAAATGCCCTGTACACCATAGGGCCAAAGATTATACACCAACCATTTACACCGTATGGCGGAATAAAATAAAAAATGCCCTGTACACCATAGGGCCCTTCCTCTAGTCCGACCATTTACACCGTATGGCGGAATACAGAAATTAAAAATGCCCTGTACACCATAGGGCCAAAGATTATACCCCGACCATTAACACCGTATGGCGGAATAAAATTACAAATGCCCTGTACCCCATAGGGCCAAGGATTATACACCGACCATTTACACCGTATGGCGGAATAAAATTAGCAATGCCCTGTACACCACAGGGCCAAAGATTATACACCGACCATTTACACCGTATGGCGGAATTTAATTTAAAAATGCCCTGTACACCATAGGGCCAAAGATTATACACCAACCATATACACCGTATGGCGGAATGAAATTAAAAATGCCCTGTACACCATAGGGCCAAAGATTATACACCGACCATTCACACCGTATGGCGGAATTTAATTTAAAAAATGCCCTGTACACCATGGCATAGGGGCAAAGATTATACACCGACCATATACACCGTATGGCGGAATGAAATTAAAAATGCCCTGTACACCATAGGGCCAAAATTCATTCACCGACCATTAACACCGTATGGCGGAATAAAGTTAAAAATGACCCGTACACCATAGCATAGGGCCATTCCCCCAATACAGCTGATGTTCGCTGAGAAGGGACAATGCTAACCATCACATATGTGCGCCGGGTGAGGAACGAACTCACAACCTCCGCATATCTCAGTCTGCCACGCCTGTTGCCAGGCGGTACTGTTTATAAGTACGGCGCGCTAACAAAACCCGGTTCCGTTCCATAGTGGTAACCGTACCGCCCCGATAGCCTTCGAAAGCGATCCGACAATCCAAACCATCGCGGAAAGAACCTTGTGCAAAATCTACCTCCGATGCGACAAGACGCTCCAACCAGTAAATGTGGCTAGCGCCCAGAACTAAAACCAAAGGTTTAGTAGCCATTCGTCAGGATAATAATAACAAATTATGCGTAAACGACTGACGATTACCTTTCGCAGTCCAAGGGTCGGAGGTAACAAAATGGCGGATAAAAGGCGTCCGTCTTTGCAACAGAAACTCACCTGAACACACTAGCGAAAAATATCCGATAAGATTGAACACAATAAACCGAACAACAAAACTGATCTTGCAATAAAATCAACAAATTCAGCGATAACGAATAATCAGTAACAATAGAAATTCGGAAATATTTGCAGCGCAAAGGTCTCACGACACAAGCTAACTTGGAAATCGAGTGAGGCTGGCTCTAGGTCACGTGGTTGGTGTATCCATACGCGTGAGCGAGTAATTAGGCCAATACTCTCTCTACCATAAAAGGTCTAACCTCAAATCGCCTTCATTGCCTTGTCATCTCGCATAAAATCCTTTATGCGCCGCTGTCACATAAATTCATTTCTTTGTATTTTCCACATTTACTACTCTGGTTAACTGTTTAAAATAAAAAAAATTACTTCTACAGATTAAAACAGTTGTACAATTATTATTTAACATAAATATCAGTCAGGCATGTTACAATACAATATAACGCAACAGGTTAAGCCATTTTATAGCTTAACCAAAACACCCACAATATATTGCGATAGTGATCCTTTGTATCGTGATATATCACGATACAAAATGTTTGGCAATACCCAACCCTACCACACCCACCACCATCACTATCACACCCACCACCACCACTAGCACACCCGCCACTACCACTATCACACCCACCACCGTCACTATAACACCCACCACCACCATCACATCCACCACCACCACTATCATACCCACCACCACCACTAGCACACCCGCCACTACCACTATCACACCCACCACCATTACTATCACACCCACCACCACCACTATCACATCCACCACCATCAATATCACACCCACCACTAGCACACCCGCCACTACCACTATCACACCCACCACCATCACTATCACACCCACCACCACCACTATCACATCCATCACCACCACTATCAAACCCACCACCACCACTATCACACCCACCACTAACACACCCATCACTATCACACCCACCACCACCACCACTATCACACCCACCACCACCACTATCACACCCACCACCACCACTACCACACCCACCACCACCACTCACACCCACCACCACCACTACCACACCCACCACCACCCCATCACACCCGCCCCCACCGCCACTATCACACCCACCACCATCACTATCACACCCACCGCCACCACTATCACACCCACCACCACCCCTATCACACCCACCACCACTATAACAACCACCACCACTACCACACCCACCACCACCATTACCAGACCACCACCACCACTATCACACCCACCACCACCATTATCACACCCACCACCACCCCTATCACACCCACCACCACTATCACACCCATCACCATTACCACACCCACCACCACCACTAACACACCCACCACCATCACTACCACACCCACCACCACCACTACCACACCCACCACAACTATCACACCCATCACCATTACCCACCCACCACCACCACTATCACATCCACCACCACTATCATAACCACGACTACCACACCCACCACGACCACACCCACCACCACCACATTCCCACCCACCACCACACCCACCACACGACTACCACACCCACCACCACCACCCCTATCACACCCACCACCACTGTCACACCCACCACTATCACACCACCACCACCACTACCACGCCCACCACTATCACACTCACCACCACCACTATTACAACCACCACCACCACTATCACACCCACCAATACCACTACCACGCCCACCACCACCACTATCTCACCCACCACCACCACTATCACACTCACCACCACTATTACATCCACCACTACCACTATCACACTCACCACCACCACTATTACATCCACCACCACCACTATCACACTCACCACCACCACTATCACACCCACCACCACCACTACCACACCCACCACTGCCACACCCACCACCACCACTATCACACTCACCACCACCACTATTACATCCACCACCACCACTATCACACCCACCACCACCACTACCACACCCACCACCACCACTATCACATCCACCACCACCATTACCACACCCACCACCACTACTATCACACCCACCACTACCACACCTGCCACCACTACCACACATGACCAGTCGTCCCATTTTATGATAGAGATCGTGTGACTGTAGAAAAGAGGGAGCCTGTATTGGATGTGAAACGGAGGTAGATGGGTAAGAAAGATATTATGACATATTCTGTGATGCATGTATGTAAACATGGGTTGGTGACTGTTGACAGCCTGTCCAACCAACTGTGTGCAGTGCACTCACTACACTTGGACATCTAACAGGACAGAATGCTCTCAGTGCACAGTTGGCTTTGTTGTGGGCAACAATAAGAAGACTTGTGAAGGTGACTATGTCAACGTTGCAAATTTATTGTGAATGTTTATGTCTGAGTGTGTGTAGGTAGCACAGCGGTCAGAGTGTCACAATGTGCCGAGGGAGGACTGGGTTTCGACTCCACTTCAGTTTAGTTCACCCCAATTTGCCTGTGTCTTTTGAATGAAACACTAAAACCTCAGGTCCCTTCTACCTGGTGTCTATACCAGGGGAAGTAGAAGATCCCTTCTACCCGATGTCTATACCAGGGGAAGTAGAAGATCCCACACAGGAAGTAGATGTGTAACCTGTCATAAACACTGACTCTGATCTGAAAAAAGGATGGCTGCATCAAAACATCCTACAACTGGCGATGTTGAGAGCGACGGCCAAGTGTAACATATCAGGGTCCTGCAAAAACAAGAGCTCATATGAGCAAAACTTGATGATGACAGTGGTTGGGAGCACTCTTGTTGGCTACACTGTAAATAATAAACCTGGTTATTAATGTTATGATAAAACGTTTCAGTTTCACATTGTCACAGAATCCGAACAATTAAACAACCTGTTTTTTGTTTTGTGAAGTAATTTGAAATTTATCATTCCAGATATTAAAGAGTGTGCCAGCAATCCATGTATGAATGGTGCCACGTGTAATGAAGGCATCAATAAGTACACCTGTACTTGTGTTCCTGGCTACAATGGAGTCCATTGTGAAGAAGGTGGGTGGGAATTTCAAAAGTGTTTGTTGTCGACAGGTGTTAGTTATGGACAGGTGTACTCGAAGACAGTTTTTACTGTAGTATGATTTTTCAATTATATTTTTAGTCCATTTGTTTTAATGTTAGACACCATAAGTAAGAAATGTATGGAATTGAATGGTCTTTCATATACAAAAGGAACTGTAGTCCTGTGTTGAAAATTTGAATTCAGGCGGCAGCTTTAATTAAAAATAATTCATGCAATAGCCAATTATGCAAATTTTACGAACTGGTTTTTGTTTCCTGTTTAGTTTTTGTTTTCTAGCATGAAGAAATATCAAAATAATTTGTGATTATTGAATTTATGTATATCATTCCAGATATTAAAGAGTGTGCCAGCAATGCATGTATGAATGGTGCCACGTGTAATGAAGACATCAATAAGTACACCTGTACTTGTGTTCCTGGCTACAATGGAGTCAACTGTGAAGAAGGTGGGTATCTGAGCCCAATATCAGTCAATCCTATATCACAGATCATGAATGTGGCTGGATATCTGTTTTTATACATATGTCAGCTCATATTAGTGATGTTGACTTTCGTTTCCTATAGTAGAAACTGTATGATTCGGATGTTGTCTATGTCGAGGAATGAATGCAAAAAGTCTAGGAGTTTATTTTGAAGGATTGTATCGAACACACGTGATAAGTCGCTACTCATTATTCCAGTCACGTACTTGTATCATTGGCACTGCAGCGAGCCACTGATGTCCCCATACGTCATCTGCTGTTGACCGTCCATGTCTAAATCCGCTTTGGGTTAGCGAAAGGAAGTCATTCATCTGGTCGGAAATCTGGTGCAATGTGATGAGAGATAACGTCTTTCGTAGAGTCGTCAACAGCACTATTGGTCTTAGGCTCTTCAGAGCACCAAGCGGTATGACAGGTTTCTTCTGTGCCTACTTTTTGTACCCCTGTTTCTTGATGACTTCGATGAACATGTTGGTGGTAAGTCTGGGAAGTTCGGCAGGTGCATACGTCAGAAGTTCGCCTGGAATCAAGTCATATCTGCGTGCCCTGTTGTTGTTGAGCCT
Organism: Lamellibrachia columna; assembly: GCA_963662155.1. NCBI lineage: Eukaryota > Metazoa > Annelida > Polychaeta > Sabellida > Siboglinidae > Lamellibrachia > Lamellibrachia columna. The sequence continues at coordinate 5,570,062 of OY759269.1, forward strand.
CGCTAATGCAGTCTCTATTTCTTTGGTTGTAACTGGGAATCAAGCGACTTTGACGAGCCTTCACACATGTCAAAGCCGTGTTCTACTTGATCTTGGAATTGGTTTTTAAGGTGTTTCACTACGATTGACAAAACTTTGTCTTTGTCCACAGTGACATGTTGAAACTTGATGTACACCTTCAGCTTAGAGTATTGTCAACATTGTAGCAGGCGAATGGCTTTAAACATCTGCAGGCCGTCATGTAAGAGTTCTGTCTCTTTGACCGAATCGTCCAGAAATGACAAGTTTTCCAGAGATCTCTTGTGCATTTCGTGCAGAATCTTACTTTGTCTTCTCTGTAGCTCCTTGTTTGTCATCTTGTCCTTCGTATTCTCAATCCATAGCCACAAATCTTTCTGCTCTCTGGACATGGATTCGATGACTGAGTCGAAAATTCCTTTGTTGTCAACTTGTTTTGGTCGTAGGACAATAGACTTTTTGGCTGAATCAGATTCCTACAGACATTTAATTATAAATACTCGATTCATACAATAAAATGCATATTTGAATTACTTTCTTTTAGTTTTTCTGAAGAATTCTTGTTTTCAACATTAACAAATTTTAAGATAATTTATGTACATAAATAAAAATGGAATATTTTCTAATTTCATGTACACAATGGTAAACTTATTAAAAAATCTGTATGAATTCATCATTCCAGATATTAAAGAGTGTGCCAGCAATCCATGTATGAATGGTGCCACGTGTAATGAAGGCATCAATAAGTACACCTGTACTTGTGTTCCTGGCTACAATGGAGTCCATTGTGAAGAAGGTGGGTGGGAATTTCAAAAGTGTTTGTTGTCGACAGGTGTTAGTTATGGACAGGTGTACTCGAAGACAGTTTTTACTGTAGCATGATTTTTTTTCCAATTATATTTTTAGTCCATTTGTTTTAATGTTAGACACCATAAGTAAGAAATGTATGGAATTGAATGGCCTTTCATATACAAAAGGAATTGGGGGCCTGTGAAGAAGGTGGGTATCTGGGGTCTGCCAAAATCAGTCAATCCTATATCACTGATCATGAATATGGCTGGATATCTGTTTTTATACATATATATCTGTTTTGTGTACACATGTCAGCTCATATTAGCAATGCTTGACGTCTGTTTTGTGTACACATTTCAGCTCATATTAGCAATGCCGGACGTCTGTTTTGTGTACACATGTCAGCTCGTATTAGCAATGCTTGACGTTTGTTTTGTGTACACATTTCAGCTCATATTAGCAATGCTTGACGTCTGTTTTGTGTACACATTTCAGCTCATATTAGCAATGCTTGACGTTTGTTTTGTGTATACATGTCAGCTCATATTAGCAATGCTGGACGTCTGTTTTGTGTACACATGTCAGCTCATATTAACAATGTTGGACGTCTGTTTTGTGTACACATGTCAGCTCATATTAGCAATGCTGGACGTCTGTTTTGTGTACACATGTCAGCTCATATTAACAATGTTGGACGTCTGTTTTGTGTACACATGTCAGCTCATATTAGCAATGCTAGACGTCCGCGTACGTGTGTTCATGTGTGCGTATATGCAGGTGCAGTATTGTAGTGGTTAGCACACCCGCCTTACATGCCAGAGTCCTGGGTTCACGACCTGGACTAGTCATGGGTATGTTTGGTGTAAAAATCTATCTCTATACAATGGGGATTGTGTATCTCACGTGACTCGGATGATCACCAAAATGTCAGTCTCTTCTCATTTAATTGGGGATGTAATAGAAACATTAAGGACACCATGCATCCTGGCAGTGATCACCCTCAATGCCAGCATATACAGGTCGGTTTGGCGATAATGTTCTGAAAAAGGGTGGCTAGTTGAATGAGACCTCGAAACACCATACAATTGTAGTAACCACAACATACAGACTAGTTGGTTAATAGAACGTTGCCCATTGCTGGAAACAACTAGAAACTAGAGCTACTGTTCCATAATAATGTTTCACCAATATTTAAATCTGTTGATATCAGATATATACTGTTCAAAATGTAATTTCATATCAACTCATCTGATTGGTCCAAGCAGAAACTGGGACAACTTTAAAAACCACTTGTAGGAGTGGATCCAGTCAAGTACTGATATCACCGCTGGTTAACAAGGATTATTAACGATGATCAGTAAGACTCGCAAGTAATCCAGTGATGGTTGATAGTGAAGCTGAAGGGAGGCGTGGAAGTGCAGTGGTTAGCACATCTCCTTTGTATGCCAGAGCTCTGAGTTCAAGACCTAGACCAAGCAATGTATGTTTGGTGTACAAACTAGGCTCTCAACATTGGGGACAGTGTATCCTTCATGACAAACAGTGGTGCTCTCTAGGGAGGGTAAAGAAGAGTCCAATGGTTTATCCTTCAATTTATATAACACATCTATTATTTGTTTATTGTAGAACGTGCAGCTCCTGGATGTCCAGACTTGGCTGTTCCTCCAAATGCTCACCTATCCAGTGGTAGTCAGACAGGAAACACGCATCGCACCACACTGACTTACGAATGCGACCCAGGTCATGAATTGTCCAGTGGTTACCTTGAGAGGTCATGTGACACCACAGGACAGTGGAGTGGACAGGAACCATCTTGTACAGGTAAATGGAGTTCTCATGCAACAGATTTCAACTCTGTGAGTGGCCATTGCTGATATGTGCAAGACACAGTTTGCCTTCAATAACAGAGAAAAAACTTGTGTTGGTGAGTGAAGTCACATTGGATATAATTCAGTATTTATAGAAATTGTGCACAATTTGTGTATTCTACTTTTTGACTGCCAGTGACCATGTCAGAATCAAAAACCATGTGATGTGAGTTCTGTATGAGCATATATAGTTGAAAAAATTAGCAGAATTGTATAATAATTGCATTGAATCCAGAATTTTTTTTTCCCCACTGTGATGACTATTGTTTGCAGCCTGGCCTGATCACTGTGAAGCATGCAAGTATACTTGCAGAGGTAACTGTGTCAAGCTAATCTTTGTCATATACAGTCATATACAGTCTTTGGTCCCCATTGGCTTAATGCAATGTGAGAACTGTTGAAACACGAAACAATGAAGGAAATGTAATGTATCGTATCGAGATTATTCCCATACAAAAGAAACAGATTGTTGAAGAATGGATAAGTAAAATACAACGAAGATACTTCTGTTGCATTAATATCCTCAGGAAACTCAAGGTCAGCAGTGTGCCAAAGCAAAAGGGTTAGGCAGTTTCTAATGAAAAGGCACTGATTGCTTAGATGAAAGTGCTAGATAAATAATGCGATATCGGACAGGGAGCTAGTGCAGTGATTTTAGAAGTGGTGCTGAATGAGAGAATCATAGAGACTGGGTAACTAATCTTGCCAAACAATTTTGCACATGTTGAAGTTTCAAGATGTCCTTGAGAGCAATATTGTGGAAAAAAGAATTGCACTAGTCAAATCTACTGCTAACAAGAGCAGACCTGCAATAGTTTTGCCGACAGACAGAGGCAAGTAAGACTAATAATCCTGGGGTCTAGTTCATTCAATGTGAAGTATAAATTCAACAAATTCTTTTCACTTGCTCGTCAAGGCGGGCTACACATGGATGTGGAAATTGTTGGTTGGACTCTCGATAAGCCAATGGCTTCCTTGTCCACTTGCCATCTGGAACTTGTTGTTTGGGATGACAATTTTGTTAAATCTTGTTAAAAAGTAGTATTTCTGTTATAAAATTCTATGCCTAACTGTCATGTAAAATGTGGAGTTTGTGCATGTATAGTTTGGTGGGTGTGATGTTAATCTAACGTAATTAAGTATTTTAAAGTTTTTCAAACTGCAAAACCTGCCACACAAATGGAGCATCAAAATGTGATCGTAATAGGTGCAAGACACAGTTTGTCTTCAATAACAGAGAAAAAACTTGTGTTGGTGAGTGACATCACATTGGACATGATTCAGTATTTATAGAACACAATTTGTGTATTCTGCTTTTTGACAGAAAATCATCATGTCAGAATCAAAAACCATGTAATGTAATGAGTTCTCTTTAAGCATATATAATTGGCACATTTTGCAAAATTATTAAATAATTGTGTTGAATCAGGAATTTCATAAGCTTGAGTTTTGAAATGAATAGGATAGAAACTGTTTGTCTACAACAGCAATACAAAGACTTGTGTTGGTGAGGCACAAATAAATCAAATTAGGCAAATTTTAAGTAATAATTTGTTTTCTTCTGTTTTGAGAATTTGGGGGTTATGTTTGTTTATGAATTCTTGGATGATGTTTTTTTACCATTAACAAGTTATCAATGTTGTCAAAACATCTCTATTGTTATTAAAACTGTAAGCACTGGTGCGTAATAATTAAAGTTACAACTTCTGTTTAAATATAAGTGAGTAGACAACCAGTACCTGTTCAAAGGTTTGGTCTTTTTATATAATGATCTGTTTATAATAAAGGAGAGGTAAATTGTTCTCTTGAAATCACTGATGAGAGTGAATCACTCCTGGTCCAGATGATAAAAATTATTAACGAGATTAATGAAGTGTGACGCATCTCCAGACTCAGAGTGACAGCTAGCTGTATCCAAAGACAGACTCAGAGTGACATCTAGCTGTGTCCAAAGACAGACTCAGAGTGACAGCTAGCTGTGTCCAAAGACAGAGTCAGAGTGACAGCTAGCTGTGTCCAAAGACAGACTCAGAGTGACAGCTAGCTGTGTCCAAAGACAGAGTCAGAGTGACAGCTAGCTGTGTCCAAAGACAGACTCAGAGTGACAGCTAGCTGTGTCCAAAGACAGAGTCAGAGTGACAGCTAGCTGTGTCCAAAGACAGACTCAGAGTGACAGCTAGCTGTATCCAAAGACAGACTCAGAGTGACAGCTAGCTGTGTCCAAAGACAGACTCAGAGTGACATCTAGCTGTATCCAAAGACAGACTCAGAGTGACAGCTAACTGTATCCGAAGACAGACTCAGATTGACAGCTAACTGTGTCCAAAGACAGATTAAGAGTGACAGCTAGCTGTGTCCAAAGACAGACTCAGAGTGACAGCTAACTATGTCCAAAGACAGACTCAGAGTGACAGCTAGCTGTATCCAAAGACAGACTCAGAGTGACAGCTAGCTGTATCCAAAGACAGACTCAGAGTGACAGCTAGCTGTATCCAAAGACAGACTCAGAGTGACAGCTAACTGTGTCTAAAGACAGACTCAGAGTGACAGCTAGTTGTATCCAAAGACAGACTCAGAGTGACAGCTAGCTGTATCCAAAGACAGACTCAGAGTGACAGCTAGCTGTGTCCAAAGACAGACCCAGAGTGACAGCTAGCTGTATCCAAAACACACTCGGAGTGACAGCTAGCTGTATCCAAAGACAGAGTCAGAGTGACAGCTAGCTGTATCCAAAACACACTCGGAGTGACAGCTAGCTGTGTCCAAAGACAGACTCAGAGTGACAGCTAGCTGTATCCAAAGACAGACTCAGAGTGACAGCTAGCTGTATCCAAAGACGGAGTCAGAGTGACAGCTAGCTGTGTCCAAAGACAGACTCAGAGTGACAGCTAGCTGTTTCCAAAGACAGACTCGGAGTGACAGCTAGCTGTATCCAAAGACAGACTCAGAGTGACAGCTAGCTGTATCCAAAGACAGACTCAGAGTGACAGCTAGCTGTATCCAAAGACAGACTCAGAGTGACAGCTAGCTGTATCCAAAGACAGACTCAGAGTGACAGCTAGCTGTATCCAAAGACAGACTCAGAGTGACAGCTAGCTGTATCCAAAGACAGACTCAGACTGACAGCTAACTGTGTCCAAAGACAGACTCAGAGTGACAGCTAGCTGTATCCAAAGACAGACTCAGAGTGACAGCTAGCTGTATCCAAAGACAGACTCAGAGTGACAGCTAACTGTATCCAAAGACAGACTCAGACTGACAGCTAACTGTGTCCAAAGACAGACTCAGACTGACAGCTAACTGTGTCCAAAGACAGATTAAGAGTGACAGCTAGCTGTATCCAAAGACAGACTCAGAGTGACAGCTAGCTGTATCCAAAGACAGACTCAGAGTGACAGCTAGCTGTATCCAAAGACAGACTCAGAGTGACAGCTAGCTGTATCCAAAGACAGACTCAGAGTGACAGCTAGCTGTATCCAAAGACAGACTTAGAGTGACAGCTAGTTGTATCCAAAGACAGACTCAGAGTGACAGCTAGCTGTATCCAAAGACAGACTCAGAGTGACAGCTAACTGTGTCCAAAGACAGACTCAGAGTGACAGCTAACTGTATCCAAAGACAGACTCAGAGTGACAGCTAGCTGTATCCAAAGACAGACTCAGAGTGACAGCTAGCTGTGTCCAAAGACAGACCCAGAGTGACAGCTAGCTGTATCCAAAGACATAGCGAGCACAATGATGCCACCATGTGGGGTGCAAGTAATCCAGAACTACTACCAAATGGCAGTGTTTCACGGTGAACTTCTGAGATTCACTGTAATGATTACCTTGCTAAATGAACAAAAGAAGAGCTGATGTTACGCAGATGAAAGAACAAAATGTTCTTTTATCTGCATTAACTAATTATTTTACTCAAATGAATGGACCATGCTATGACAGTAATGATTTTTGCAAGGAGCTTAGTCAGTCACGCTTGTAAGACTGATATGCAACTACCCTGAAGGACTGATAATAATCTGGTCTGATGAGTTAATTTCCCTTTGTTAGTTGTTTGTCAACAAGAATTATTTTCTTGAACACGTTACTATTTCTAGTTTGTGGATTTATATCAACATGGTAATTAAAGGTAGAGATAATTACAGAGAAAAATTTTAATCGTGCATTTGTAAAACTTCTTTTGATTTGAGAGAGTATAATGACTGAGAATAATGACTGCTTTGTTTGCAGCGTGGCCAGTTGACTGCAAGGAGGCTACCTACAACACTGAGGTAGACAGAGCAGAATGTTCTCAGTGTAATGATGGCTTTGGTGTCAAGGATGATGACAAGACTTGTGCAGGTAACTGTGTCAAAATCTAAATTGTCAATTACCCCAGCATCGGGTAAATGCACATTTACGAATTTTGCGTTATCTGGGTGGCACTGTCTTGGTGGCAGAAGTAAAGAGCCCATTAAAATTAACTTTATAGTTTGTTCTATGATTTCACCGAAACTAAATAAAAAAATTGTACAAATGAGTTAGCGTATTGTAGTCGATACCAGATAATTATATAGCCTACTATATATTACAATTTGTGTATTTCCAACTTGTCAAAAGTGAGCTTAACCCATTAGACCCCACAACGGCCGGGGCCGGCCGCTCTGTGCAGTCCTGGAACGGCCGCCGCCGGCCGCATACAGGACCCTCTATTTTAAAAATCCTGGCGAATAACTACTGAACTAAACGCTACTAAATTTTGCCACACCCTAGCGGATACATTTTGCAACAACAACAGCTCGTTACGTGCATGTGTTGCCCTTTCGGAAATCTTGATTTTCATCAGTTTTGTTCACGCTATCTCGAAAATTTTTATTTCTAAATTTGTCATGATAAAATATGGTGTAACCTGAAATATAACCATCAGAATTTGATAATGTTTTCAGTGATGCAAAGCTAAACATATAGCTACATTTTCTTCACTGAGTTGCATAAGGTTATGGCATGGGATCATTGTCAAATGTCAGTCGCAACTTTCAAAGTTTTAACAAATGTACTATTTTGTCTTTGCAAATTGTGATCAAATATCAACATTTTATTAATATATCCTATTTCTATGTATACATGCATGTGGAGAAATTACTACTCTTCAAAATAAACACAACTTGTAATTGTCAACATTGAATAGTTTTTTTTCTACAGATTTTTTAAAACAAGGAGGTAAAATCGCTCAAAATTTGCCAGAAATCCTGGGAACATGGTGGCATGTTTTAATAAAATCCTGGGGCCTAATGGGTTAATAAGTTATGACTGAACAGATTCAGTCACTAATCTTTATTATTGTCATTTGTTCATGCATGGTTCAGGTTTGAGTAATTTATTCTCAGAGTTTAAGTTCATGTATTCCAGACAGGTTGTATTTGTGTTTTAATTTTTACTTAATGCAATGCATATAATTAAACATATTACACATTCTTTGTATTTTCCACATTTACTACTCTGGTTAACTGTTTAAAATAAAAAAAATTACTTCTACAGATTAAAACAGTTGTACAATTATTATTTAACATAAATATCAGTCAGGCATGTTACAATACAATATAACGCAACAGGTTAAGCCATTTTATAGCTTAACCAAAACACCCACAATATATTGCGATAGTGATCCTTTGTATCGTGATATATCACGATACAAAATGTTTGGCAATACCCAACCCTACCACACCCACCACCATCACTATCACACCCACCACCACCACTAGCACACCCGCCACTACCACTATCACACCCACCACCGTCACTATAACACCCACCACCACCATCACATCCACCACCACCACTATCATACCCACCACCACCACTAGCACACCCGCCACTACCACTATCACACCCACCACCATTACTATCACACCCACCACCACCACTATCACATCCACCACCATCAATATCACACCCACCACTAGCACACCCGCCACTACCACTATCACACCCACCACCATCACTATCACACCCACCACCACCACTATCACATCCATCACCACCACTATCAAACCCACCACCACCACTATCACACCCACCACTAACACACCCATCACTATCACACCCACCACCACCACCACTATCACACCCACCACCACCACTATCACACCCACCACCACCACTACCACACCCACCACCACCACTATCACACCCACCACCACCACTACCACACCCACCACCACCCCATCACACCCGCCCCCACCGCCACTATCACACCCACCACCATCACTATCACACCCACCGCCACCACTATCACACCCACCACCACCCCTATCACACCCACCACCACTATAACAACCACCACCACTACCACACCCACCACCACCATTACCAGACCACCACCACCACTATCACACCCACCACCACCATTATCACACCCACCACCACCCCTATCACACCCACCACCACTATCACACCCATCACCATTACCACACCCACCACCACCACTAACACACCCACCACCATCACTACCACACCCACCACCACCACTACCACACCCACCACAACTATCACACCCATCACCATTACCCACCCACCACCACCACTATCACATCCACCACCACTATCATAACCACGACTACCACACCCACCATGACCACACCCACCACCACCACATTCCCACCCACCACCACACCCACCACACGACTACCACACCCACCACCACCACCCCTATCACACCCACCACCACTGTCACACCCACCACTATCACACCACCACCACCACTACCACGCCCACCACTATCACACTCACCACCACCACTATTACATCCACCACCACCACTATCACACCCACCAATACCACTACCACGCCCACCACCACCACTATCTCACCCACCACCACCACTATCACACTCACCACCACTATTACATCCACCACTACCACTATCACACTCACCACCACCACTATTACATCCACCACCACCACTATCACACTCACCACCACCACTATCACACCCACCACCACCACTACCACACCCACCACTGCCACACCCACCACCACCACTATCACACTCACCACCACCACTATTACATCCACCACCACCACTATCACACCCACCACCACCACTACCACACCCACCACCACCACTATCACATCCACCACCACCATTACCACACCCACCACCACTACTATCACACCCACCACTACCACACCTGCCACCACTACCACACATGACCAGTCGTCCCATTTTATGATAGAGATCGTGTGACTGTAGAAAAGAGGGAGCCTGTATTGGATGTGAAACGGAGGTAGATGGGTAAGAAAGATATTATGACATATTCTGTGATGCATGTATGTAAACATGGGTTGGTGACTGTTGACAGCCTGTCCAACCAACTGTGTGCAGTGCACTCACTACACTTGGACATCTAACAGGACAGAATGCTCTCAGTGCACAGTTGGCTTTGTTGTGGGCAACAATAAGAAGACTTGTGAAGGTGACTATGTCAACGTTGCAAATTTATTGTGAATGTTTATGTCTGAGTGTGTGTAGGTAGCACAGCGGTCAGAGTGTCACAATGTGCCGAGGGAGGACTGGGTTTCGACTCCACTTCAGTTTAGTTCACCCCAATTTGCCTGTGTCTTTTGAATGAAACACTAAAACCTCAGGTCCCTTCTACCTGGTGTCTATACCAGGGGAAGTAGAAGATCCCTTCTACCCGATGTCTATACCAGGGGAAGTAGAAGATCCCACACAGGAAGTAGATGTGTAACCTGTCATAAACACTGACTCTGATCTGAAAAAAGGATGGCTGCATCAAAACATCCTACAACTGGCGATGTTGAGAGCGACGGCCAAGTGTAACATATCAGGGTCCTGCAAAAACAAGAGCTCATATGAGCAAAACTTGATGATGACAGTGGTTGGGAGCACTCTTGTTGGCTACACTGTAAATAATAAACCTGGTTATTAATGTTATGATAAAACGTTTCAGTTTCACATTGTCACAGAATCCGAACAATTAAACAACCTGTTTTTTGTTTTGTGAAGTAATTTGAAATTTATCATTCCAGATATTAAAGAGTGTGCCAGCAATCCATGTATGAATGGTGCCACGTGTAATGAAGGCATCAATAAGTACACCTGTACTTGTGTTCCTGGCTACAATGGAGTCCATTGTGAAGAAGGTGGGTGGGAATTTCAAAAGTGTTTGTTGTCGACAGGTGTTAGTTATGGACAGGTGTACTCGAAGACAGTTTTTACTGTAGTATGATTTTTCAATTATATTTTTAGTCCATTTGTTTTAATGTTAGACACCATAAGTAAGAAATGTATGGAATTGAATGGTCTTTCATATACAAAAGGAACTGTAGTCCTGTGTTGAAAATTTGAATTCAGGCGGCAGCTTTAATTAAAAATAATTCATGCAATAGCCAATTATGCAAATTTTACGAACTGGTTTTTGTTTCCTGTTTAGTTTTTGTTTTCTAGCATGAAGAAATATCAAAATAATTTGTGATTATTGAATTTATGTATATCATTCCAGATATTAAAGAGTGTGCCAGCAATGCATGTATGAATGGTGCCACGTGTAATGAAGACATCAATAAGTACACCTGTACTTGTGTTCCTGGCTACAATGGAGTCAACTGTGAAGAAGGTGGGTATCTGAGCCCAATATCAGTCAATCCTATATCACAGATCATGAATGTGGCTGGATATCTGTTTTTATACATATGTCAGCTCATATTAGTGATGTTGACTTTCGTTTCCTATAGTAGAAACTGTATGATTCGGATGTTGTCTATGTCGAGGAATGAATGCAAAAAGTCTAGGAGTTTATTTTGAAGGATTGTATCGAACACACGTGATAAGTCGCTACTCATTATTCCAGTCACGTACTTGTATCATTGGCACTGCAGCGAGCCACTGATGTCCCCATACGTCATCTGCTGTTGACCGTCCACGTCTAAATCCGCTTTGGGTTAGCGAAAGGAAGTCATTCATCTGGTCGGAAATCTGGTGCAATGTGATGAGAGATAACGTCTTTCGTAGAGTCGTCAACAGCACTATTGGTCTTAGGCTCTTCAGAGCACCAAGCGGTATGACAGGTTTCTTATGTGCCTACTTTTTGTACCCCTGTTTCTTGATGACTTCGATGAACATGTTGGTGGTAAGTCTGGGAAGTTCGGCAGGTGCATACGTCAGAAGTTCGCCTGGAATCAAGTCATATCTGCGTGCCCTGTTGTTGTTGAGCCTCGCTAATGCAGTCTCTATTTCTTTGGTTGTAACTGGGAATCAAGCGACTTTGACGAGCCTTCACACATGTCAAAGCCGTGTTCTACTTGATCTTGGAATTGGTTTTTAAGGTGTTTCACTACGATTGACAAAACTTTGTCTTTGTCCACAGTGACATGTTGAAACTCGATGTACACCTTCAGCTTAGAGTATTGTCAACATTGTAGCAGGCGAATGGCTTTAAACATCTGCAGGCCGTCATGTAAGAGTTCTGTCTCTTTGACCGAATCGTCCAGAAATGACAAGTTTTCCAGAGATCTCTTGTGCATTTCGTGCAGAATCTTACTTTGTCTTCTCTGTAGCTCCTTGTTTGTCATCTTGTCCTTCGTATTCTCAATCCATAGCCACAAATCTTTCTGCTCTCTGGACATGGATTCGATGATTGAGTCGAAAATTCCTTTGTTGTCAACTTGTTTTGGTCGTAGGACAATAGACTTTTTGGCTGAATCAGATTCCTACAGACATTTAATTATAAATACTCGATTCATACAATAAAATGCATATTTGAATTACTTTCTTTTAGTTTTTCTGAAGAATTCTTGTTTTCAACATTAACAAATTTTAAGATAATTTATGTACATAAATAAAAATGGAATATTTTCTAATTTCATGTACACAATGGTAAACTTATTAAAAAATCTGTATGAATTCATCATTCCAGATATTAAAGAGTGTGCCAGCAATCCATGTATGAATGGTGCCACGTGTAATGAAGGCATCAATAAGTACACCTGTACTTGTGTTCCTGGCTACAATGGAGTCCATTGTGAAGAAGGTGGGTGGGAATTTCAAAAGTGTTTGTTGTCGACAGGTGTTAGTTATGGACAGGTGTACTCGAAGACAGTTTTTACTGTAGCATGATTTTTTTTCCAATTATATTTTTAGTCCATTTGTTTTAATGTTAGACACCATAAGTAAGAAATGTATGGAATTGAATGGCCTTTCATATACAAAAGGAATTGGGGGCCTGTGAAGAAGGTGGGTATCTGGGGTCTGCCAAAATCAGTCAATCCTATATCACTGATCATGAATATGGCTGGATATCTGTTTTTATACATATATATCTGTTTTGTGTACACATGTCAGCTCATATTAGCAATGCTTGACGTCTGTTTTGTGTACACATGTCAGCTCATATTAGCAATGCTTGACGTCTGTTTTGTATACACATTTCAGCTCATATTAGCAATGCTTGACGTTTGTTTTGTGTACACATTTCAGCTCATATTAGCAATGCCGGACGTCTGTTTTGTGTACACATGTCAGCTCGTATTAGCAATGCTTGACGTTTGTTTTGTGTACACATTTCAGCTCATATTAGCAATGCTTGACGTCTGTTTTGTGTACACATTTCAGCTCATATTAGCAATGCTTGACGTTTGTTTTGTGTATACATGTCAGCTCATATTAGCAATGCTGGACGTCTGTTTTGTGTACACATGTCAGCTCATATTAACAATGTTGGACGTCTGTTTTGTGTACACATGTCAGCTCATATTAGCAATGCTGGACGTCTGTTTTGTGTACACATGTCAGCTCATATTAACAATGTTGGACGTCTGTTTTGTGTACACATGTCAGCTCATATTAGCAATGCTAGACGTCCGCGTACGTGTGTTCATGTGTGCGTATATGCAGGTGCAGTATTGTAGTGGTTAGCACACCCGCCTTACATGCCAGAGTCCTGGGTTCACGACCTGGACTAGTCATGGGTATGTTTGGTGTAAAAATCTATCTCTATACAATGGGGATTGTGTATCTCACGTGACTCGGATGATCACCAAAATGTCAGTCTCTTCTCATTTAATTGGGGATGTAATAGAAACATTAAGGACACCATGCATCCTGGCAGTGATCACCCTCAATGCCAGCATATACAGGTCGGTTTGGCGATAATGTTCTGAAAAAGGGTGGCTAGTTGAATGAGACCTCGAAACACCATACAATTGTAGTAACCACAACATACAGACTAGTTGGTTAATAGAACGTTGCCCATTGCTGGAAACAACTAGAAACTAGAGCTACTGTTCCATAATAATGTTTCACCAATATTTAAATCTGTTGATATCAGATATATACTGTTCAAAATGTAATTTCATATCAACTCATCTGATTGGTCCAAGCAGAAACTGGGACAACTTTAAAAACCACTTGTAGGAGTGGATCCAGTCAAGTACTGATATCACCGCTGGTTAACAAGGATTATTAACGATGATCAGTAAGACTCGCAAGTAATCCAGTGATGGTTGATAGTGAAGCTGAAGGGAGGCGTGGAAGTGCAGTGGTTAGCACATCTCCTTTGTATGCCAGAGCTCTGAGTTCAAGACCTAGACCAAGCAATGTATGTTTGGTGTACAAACTAGGCTCTCAACATTGGGGACAGTGTATCCTTCATGACAAACAGTGGTGCTCTCTAGGGAGGGTAAAGAAGAGTCCAATGGTTTATCCTTCAATTTATATAACACATCTATTATTTGTTTATTGTAGAACGTGCAGCTCCTGGATGTCCAGACTTGGCTGTTCCTCCAAATGCTCACCTATCCAGTGGTAGTCAGACAGGAAACACGCATCGCACCACACTGACTTACGAATGCGACCCAGGTCATGAATTGTCCAGTGGTTACCTTGAGAGGTCATGTGACACCACAGGACAGTGGAGTGGACAGGAACCATCTTGTACAGGTAAATGGAGTTCTCATGCAACAGATTTCAACTCTGTGAGTGGCCATTGCTGATATGTGCAAGACACAGTTTGCCTTCAATAACAGAGAAAAAACTTGTGTTGGTGAGTGAAGTCACATTGGATATAATTCAGTATTTATAGAAATTGTGCACAATTTGTGTATTCTACTTTTTGACTGCCAGTGACCATGTCAGAATCAAAAACCATGTGATGTGAGTTCTGTATGAGCATATATAGTTGAAAAAATTAGCAGAATTGTATAATAATTGCATTGAATCCAGAATTTTTTTTTCCCCACTGTGATGACTATTGTTTGCAGCCTGGCCTGATCACTGTGAAGCATGCAAGTATACTTGCAGAGGTAACTGTGTCAAGCTAATCTTTGTCATATACAGTCATATACAGTCTTTGGTCCCCATTGGCTTAATGCAATGTGAGAACTGTTGAAACACGAAACAATGAAGGAAATGTAATGTATCGTATCGAGATTATTCCCATACAAAAGAAACAGATTGTTGAAGAATGGATAAGTAAAATACAACGAAGATACTTCTGTTGCATTAATATCCTCAGGAAACTCAAGGTCAGCAGTGTGCCAAAGCAAAAGGGTTAGGCAGTTTCTAATGAAAAGGCACTGATTGCTTAGATGAAAGTGCTAGATAAATAATGCGATATCGGACAGGGAGCTAGTGCAGTGATTTTAGAAGTGGTGCTGAGTGAGAGAATCATAGAGACTGGGTAACTAATCTTGCCAAACAATTTTGCACATGTTGAAGTTTCAAGATGTCCTTGAGAGCAATATTGTGGAAAAAAGAATTGCACTAGTCAAATCTACTGCTAACAAGAGCAGACCTGCAATAGTTTTGCCGACAGACAGAGGCAAGTAAGACTAATAATCCTGGGGTCTAGTTCATTCAATGTGAAGTATAAATTCAACAAATTCTTTTCACTTGCTCGTCAAGGCGGGCTACACATGGATGTGGAAATTGTTGGTTGGACTCTCGATAAGCCAATGGCTTCCTTGTCCACTTGCCATCTGGAACTTGTTGTTTGGGATGACAATTTTGTTAAATCTTGTTAAAAAGTAGTATTTCTGTTATAAAATTCTATGCCTAACTGTCATGTAAAATGTGGAGTTTGTGCATGTATAGTTTGGTGGGTGTGATGTTAATCTAACGTAATTAAGTATTTTAAAGTTTTTCAAACTGCAAAACCTGCCACACAAATGGAGCATCAAAATGTGATCGTAATAGGTGCAAGACACAGTTTGTCTTCAATAACAGAGAAAAAACTTGTGTTGGTGAGTGACATCACATTGGACATGATTCAGTATTTATAGAACACAATTTGTGTATTCTGCTTTTTGACAGAAAATCATCATGTCAGAATCAAAAACCATGTAATGTAATGAGTTCTCTTTAAGCATATATAATTGGCACATTTTGCAAAATTATTAAATAATTGTGTTGAATCAGGAATTTCATAAGCTTGAGTTTTGAAATGAATAGGATAGAAACAGTTTGTCTACAACAGCAATACAAAGACTTGTGTTGGTGAGGCACAAATAAATCAAATTAGGCAAATTTTAAGTAATAATTTGTTTTCTTCTGTTTTGAGAATTTGGGGGTTATGTTTGTTTATGAATTCTTGGATGATGTTTTTTTACCATTAACAAGTTATCAATGTTGTCAAAACATCTCTATTGTTATTAAAACTGTAAGCACTGGTGCGTAATAATTAAAGTTACAACTTCTGTTTAAATATAAGTGAGTAGACAACCAGTACCTGTTCGAAGGTTTGGTCTTTTTATATAATGATCTGTTTATAATAAAGGAGAGGTAAATTGTTCTCTTGAAATCACTGATGAGAGTGAATCACTCCTGGTCCAGATGATAAAAATTATTAACGAGATTAATGAAGTGTGACGCATCTCCAGACTCAGAGTGACAGCTAGCTGTATCCAAAGACAGACTCAGAGTGACATCTAGCTGTGTCCAAAGACAGACTCAGAGTGACAGCTAGCTGTGTCCAAAGACAGAGTCAGAGTGACAGCTAGCTGTGTCCAAAGACAGACTCAGAGTGACAGCTAGCTGTGTCCAAAGACAGAGTCAGAGTGAGAGCTAGCTGTGTCCAAAGACAGACTCAGAGTGACAGCTAGCTGTGTCCAAAGACAGAGTCAGAGTGACAGCTAGCTGTGTCCAAAGACAGACTCAGAGTGACAGCTAGCTGTATCCAAAGACAGACTCAGAGTGACAGCTAGCTGTGTCCAAAGACAGACTCAGAGTGACATCTAGCTGTATCCAAAGACAGACTCAGAGTGACAGCTAACTGTATCCGAAGACAGACTCAGACTGACAGCTAACTGTGTCCAAAGACAGATTAAGAGTGACAGCTAGCTGTGTCCAAAGACAGACTCAGAGTGACAGCTAACTATGTCCAAAGACAGACTCAGAGTGACAGCTAGCTGTATCCAAAGGCAGACTCAGAGTGACAGCTAGCTGTATCCAAAGACAGACTCAGAGTGACAGCTAGCTGTATCCAAAGACAGACTCAGAGTGACAGCTAACTGTGTCTAAAGACAGACTCAGAGTGACAGCTAGTTGTATCCAAAGACAGACTCAGAGTGACAGCTAGCTGTATCCAAAGACAGACTCAGAGTGACAGCTAGCTGTGTCCAAAGACAGACCCAGAGTGACAGCTAGCTGTATCCAAAACACACTCGGAGTGACAGCTAGCTGTATCCAAAGACAGAGTCAGAGTGACAGCTAGCTGTATCCAAAACACACTCGGAGTGACAGCTAGCTGTGTCCAAAGACAGACTCAGAGTGACAGCTAGCTGTATCCAAAGACAGACTCAGAGTGACAGCTAGCTGTATCCAAAGACAGAGTCAGAGTGACAGCTAGCTGTGTCCAAAGACAGACTCAGAGTGACAGCTAGCTGTTTCCAAAGACAGACTCGGAGTGACAGCTAGCTGTATCCAAAGACAGACTCAGAGTGACAGCTAGCTGTATCCAAAGACAGACTCAGAGTGACAGCTAGCTGTATCCAAAGACAGACTCAGAGTGACAGCTAGCTGTATCCAAAGACAGACTCAGAGTGACAGCTAGCTGTATCCAAAGACAGACTCAGAGTGACAGCTAGCTGTATCCAAAGACAGACTCAGACTGACAGCTAACTGTGTCCAAAGACAGACTCAGAGTGACAGCTAGCTGTATCCAAAGACAGACTCAGAGTGACAGCTAGCTGTATCCAAAGACAGACTCAGAGTGACAGCTAACTGTATCCAAAGACAGACTCAGACTGACAGCTAACTGTGTCCAAAGACAGACTCAGACTGACAGCTAACTGTGTCCAAAGACAGATTAAGAGTGACAGCTAGCTGTATCCAAAGACAGACTCAGAGTGACAGCTAGCTGTATCCAAAGACAGACTCAGAGTGACAGCTAGCTGTATCCAAAGACAGACTCAGAGTGACAGCTAGCTGTATCCAAAGACAGACTCAGAGTGACAGCTAGCTGTATCCAAAGACAGACTTAGAGTGACAGCTAGTTGTATCCAAAGACAGACTCAGAGTGACAGCTAGCTGTATCCAAAGACAGACTCAGAGTGACAGCTAACTGTGTCCAAAGACAGACTCAGAGTGACAGCTAACTGTATCCAAAGACAGACTCAGAGTGACAGCTAGCTGTATCCAAAGACAGACTCAGAGTGACAGCTAGCTGTGTCCAAAGACAGACCCAGAGTGACAGCTAGCTGTATCCAAAGACATAGCGAGCACAATGATGCCACCATGTAGGGTGCAAGTAATCCAGAACTACTACCAAATGGCAGTGTTTCGCTGTGAACTTCTGAGATTCACTGTAATGATTACCTTGCTAAATGAACAAAAGAAGAGCTGATGTTACGCAGATGAAAGAACAAAATGTTCTTTTATCTGCATTAACTAATTATTTTACTCAAATGAATGGACCATGCTATGACAGTAATGATTTTTGCAAGGAGCTTAGTCAGTCACGCTTGTAAGACTGATATGCAACTACCCTGAAGGACTGATAATAATCTGGTCTGATGAGTTAATTTCCCTTTGTTAGTTGTTTGTCAACAAGAATTATTTTCTTGAACACGTTACTATTTCTAGTTTGTGGATTTATATCAACATGGTAATTAAAGGTAGAGATAATTACAGAGAAAAATTTTAATCGTGCATTTGTAAAACTTCTTTTGATTTGAGAGAGTATAATGACTGAGAATAATGACTGCTTTGTTTGCAGCGTGGCCAGTTGACTGCAAGGAGGCTACCTACAACACTGATGTAGACAGAGCAGAATGTTCTCAGTGTAATGATGGCTTTGGTGTCAAGGATGATGACAAGACTTGTGCAGGTAACTGTGTCAAAATCTAAATTGTCAATTACCCCAGCATCGGGTAAATGCACATTTACGAATTTTGCGTTATCTGGGTGGCACTGTCTTGGTGGCAGAAGTAAAGAGCCCATTAAAATTAACTTTATAGTTTGTTCTATGATTTCACCGAAACTAAATAAAAAAATTGTACAAATGAGTTAGCGTATTGTAGTCGATACCAGATAATTATATAGCCTACTATATATTACAATTTGTGTATTTCCAACTTGTCAAAAGTGAGCTTAACCCATTAGACCCCACAACGGCCGGGGCCGGCCGCTCTGTGCAGTCCTGGAACGGCCGCCGCCGGCCGCATACAGGACCCTCTATTTTAAAAATCCTGGCGAATAACTACTGAACTAAACGCTACTAAATTTTGCCACACCCTAGCGGATACATTTTGCAAAAACAACAGCTCGTTACGTGCATGTGTTGCCCTTTCGGAAATCTTGATTTTCATCAGTTTTGTTCACGCTATCTCGAAAATTTTTATTTCTAAATTTGTCATGATAAAATATGGTGTAACCTGAAATATAACCATCAGAATTTGATAATGTTTTCAGTGGTGCAAAGCTAAACATATAGCTACATTTTCTTCACTGAGGTGATGGCATGGGATCATTGTCAAATGTCAGTCGCAACTTTCAAAGTTTTAACAAATGTACTATTTTGTCTTTGCAAATTGTGATCAAATATCAACATTTTATTAATATATCCTATTTCTATGTATACATGCATGTGGAGAAATTACTACTCTTCAAAATAAACACAACTTGTAATTGTCAACATTGAATAGTTTTTTTTCTACAGATTTTTTAAAACAAGGAGGTAAAATCGCTCAAAATTTGCCAGAAATCCTGGGAACATGGTGGCATGTTTTAATAAAATCCTGGGGCCTAATGGGTTAATAAGTTATGACTGAACAGATTCAGTCACTAATCTATATTATTGTCATTTGTTCATGGTTCAGGTTTGAGTAATTTATTCTCAGAGTTTAAGTTCATGTATTCCAGACAGGTTGTATTTGTGTTTTAATTTTTACTTAATGCAATGCATATAATTAAACATATTACACATTCTTTGTATTTTCCACATTTACTACTCTGGTTAACTGTTTAAAATAAAAAAAAATTACTTCTACAGATTAAAACAGTTGTACAATTATTATTTAACATAAATATCAGTCAGGCATGTTACAATACAATATAACGCAACAGGTTAAGCCATTTTATAGCTTAACCAAAACACCCACAATATATTGCGATAGTGATCCTTTGTATCGCGATATATCACGATACAAAATGTTTGGCAATACCCAACCCTACCACACCCACCACCATCACTATCACACCCACCACCACCACTAGCACACCCGCCACTACCACTATCACACCCACCACCGTCACTATAACACCCACCACCACCATCACATCCACCACCACCACTATCATACCCACCACCACCACTAGCACACCCGCCACTACCACTATCACACCCACCACCATTACTATCACACCCACCACCACCACTATCACATCCACCACCATCAATATCACACCCACCACTAGCACACCCGCCACTACCACTATCACACCCACCACCATCACTATCACACCCACCACCACCACTATCACATCCATCACCACCACTATCAAACCCACCACCACCACTATCACACCCACCACCAATATCACACCCACCACCACTATCACACCCATCACTATCACACCCACCACCACCACCACTATCACACCCACCACCACCACTATCACACCCACCACCACCACTACCACACCCACCACCACCCCATCACACCCGCCCCCACCACCACTATCACACCCATCACCATCACTATCACACCCACCGCCACCACTATCACACCCACCACCACCCCTATCACACCCACCACCACTATAACAACCACCACCACTACCACACCCACCACCACAATTACCAGACCACCACCACCACTATCACACCCACCACCACCATTATCACACCCACCACCACCCCTATCACACCCACCACCACTATCACACCCATCACCATTACCACACCCACCACCACCACTAACACACCCACCACCATCACTACCACACCCACCACCACCACTACCGCACCCACCACAACTATCACACCCATCACCATTACCCACCCACCACCACCACTATCACATCCACCACCACTATCATAACCACGACTACCACACCCACCACGACCACACCCACCACGACCACACCCACCACCACCACATTTCCACCCACCACACGACTACCACACCCACCACCACCACCCCTATCACACCCACCACCACTGTCACACCCACCACTATCACACCACCACCACCACTACCACGCCCACCACTATCACACTCACCACCACCACTATTACATCCACCACCACCACTATCACACCCACCACTACCACTACCACGCCCACCACCACCACTACCTCACCCACCACCACCACTATCACACTCACCACCACTATTACATCCACCACTACCACTATCACACTCACCACCACCACTATTACATCCACCACCACCACTATCACACTCACCACCACCACTATCACACCCACCACCACCACTACCACACCCACCACTGCCACACCCACCACCACCACTATCACACTCACCACCACCACTATTACATCCACCACCACCACTATCACACCCACCACCACCACTACCACACCCACCACCACCACTATCACATCCACCACTACCATTACCACACCCACCACCACTACTATCACACCCACCACTACCACACCTGCCACCACTACCACACATGACCAGTCGTCCCATTTTATGATAGAGATCGTGTGACTGTAGAAAAGAGGGAGCCTGTATTGGATGTGAAACGGAGGTATATAGATGGGTAAGAAAGATATTATGACATATTCTGTGATGCATGTATGTAAACATGGGTTGGTGACTGTTGACAGCCTGTCCAACCAACTGTGTGCAGTGCACTCACTACACTTGGACATCTAACAGGACAGAATGCTCTCAGTGCACAGTTGGCTTTGTTGTGGGCAACAATAAGAAGACTTGTGAAGGTGACTATGTCAACGTTGCAAATTTATTGTGAATGTTTATGTCTGAGTGTGTGTAGGTAGCACAGCGGTCAGAGTGTCACAATGTGCCGAGGGAGGACTGGGTTTCGACTCCACTTCAGTTTAGTTCACCCCAATTTGCCTGTGTCTTTTGAATGAAACACTAAAACCTCAGGTCCCTTCTACCTGGTGTCTATACCAGGGGAAGTAGAAGATCCCTTCTACCTGGTGTCTATACCAGGGGAAGTAGAAGATCCCACACAGGAAGTAGATGTGTAACCTGTCATAAACACTGACTCTGATCTGAAAAAGGATGGCTGCATCAAAACATCCTACAACTGGCGATGTTGAGAGCGACGGCCAAGTGTAACATATCAGGGTCCTGCAAAAACGAGCTCATATGAGCAAAACTTGATGATGACAGTGGTTGGGAGCACTCTTGTTGGCTACACTGTAAATAATAAACCTGGTTATTAATGTTATGATAAAACGTTTCAGTTTCACATTGTCACAGAATCCGAACAATTAAACAACCTGTTTTTTGTTTTGTGAAGTAATTTGAAATTTATCATTCCATATATTAAAGAGTGTGCCAGCAATGCATGTATGAATGGTGCCATGTGTAATGAAGGCATCAATAAGTACACCTGTACTTGTGTTCCTGGCTACAATGGAGTCAACTGTGAAGCAGGTGGGTGGGAATTTCAAAAGTGTTTGTTGTCGACAGGTGTTAGTTATGGACAGGTGTACTCGAAGACAGTTTTTACTGTAGTATGATTTTTCAATTATATTTTTAGTCCATTTGTTTTAATGTTAGACACCATAAGTAAGAAATGTATGGAATTGAATGGTCTTTCATATACAAAAGGAACTGTAGTCCTGTGTTGAAAATTTGAATTCAGGCGGCAGCTTTAATTAAAAATAATTCATGCAATAGCCAATTATGCAAATTTTACGAACTGGTTCTTGTTTCCTGTTTAGTTTTTGTTTTCTAGCATGAAGAAATATCAAAATAATTTGTGATTATTGAATTTATGTATATCATTCCAGATATTAAAGAGTGTGCCAGCAATGCATGTATGAATGGTGCCACGTGTAATGAAGACATCAATAAGTACACCTGTACTTGTGTTCCTGGCTACAATGGAGTCAACTGTGAAGAAGGTGGGTATCTGAGGCCAATATCAGTCAATCCTATATCACAGATCATGAATGTGGCTGGATATCTGTTTTTATATATATGTCAGCTCATATTAGTGATGTTGACTTTCGTTTCCTATAGTAGATGCCGTATGATTCGGATGTTGTCTATGTCGAGGAATGAATGCAAAAAGTCTAGGAGTTTATTTTGAAGGATTGTATCGAACACACGTGATAAGTCGCTACTCATTATTCCAGTCACGTAGTTGTATCATTGGCACTTCGCAGCGAGCCACTGATGTCCCCATACATCATCTGCTGTTGACCGTCCACGTCTAAATCCGCTTTGGGTTAGCGAAAGGAAGTCATTCATCTGGTCGGAAATCTGGTGCAATGTGATGAGAGATAACGTCTTTCGTAGAGTCGTCAACAGCACTATTGGTCTTAGGCTCTTCAGAGCACCAAGTGGTATGACAGTTTTCTTCTGTGCCTACTTTTTGTACCCCTGTTTCTTGATGACTTCGATGAACATGTTGGTGATAAGTTTGGGAAGTTCGGCAGGTGCATACGTCAGAAGTTCGCCTGGAATCAAGTCATATCTGCGTGCCCTGTTGTTGTTGAGCCTCGCTAATGCAGTCTCTATTTCTTTGGTTGTAACTGGGAATCAAGCGACTTTGACGAGCCTTCACACATGTCAAAGCCGTGTTCTACTTGATCTTGGAATTGGTTTTTAAGGTGTTTCACTACGATTGACGAAACTTTGTCTTTGTCCACAGTGACATGTTGAAACTCGATGTACACCTTCAGCTTAGAGTGTTGTCAACGTTGTAGCAGGCGAATGGCTTTAAACATCTGCAGGCCGTCATGTAAGAGTTCTGTCTCTTTGACCGAATCGTCCAGAAATGACAAGTTTTCCAGAGATCTCTTGTGCATTTCGTGCAGAATCTTACTTTGTCTTCTCTGTAGCTCCTTGTTTGTCATCTTGTCCTTCGTATTCTTAATCCATAGCCACAAATCTTTCTGCTCTCTGGACATGGATTCGATGATTGAGTCGAAAATTCCTTTGTTGTCAACTTGTTTTGGTCGTAGGACGATAGACTTTTTGGCTGAATCAGATTCCTACAGACATTTAATTATAAATACTCGATTCATACAATAAAATGCATATTTGAATTACTTTCTTTTAGTTTTTCTGAAGAATTCTTGTTTTCAACATAAATTTTTTTTTAGATAATTTATGTACATAAATAAAAATGGAATATTTTCTAATTTCATGTACACAATGGTAAACTTATTAAAAAATCTGTATGAATTCATCATTTCAGATATTAAAGAGTGTGCCAGCAATCCATGTATGAATGGTACCATGTGTAATGAAGGCATTAATAAGTACACCTGTACTTGTGTTCCTGGCTACAATGGAGTCCATTGTGAAGAAGGTGGGTGGGAATTTCAAAAGTATCCGTTGTCAACAGGTGTTAGTTATGGACAGTTGTACTCGAAGACAGTTTTTACTGTAGCATGATTTTTTTTCCAATTATATTTTTAGTCCATTTGTTTTACTGTTAGACACCATAAGTAGGAAATGTATGGAATTGAATGGTCTTTCATATACAAAAGGAATTGGGGGCCTGTGAAGAAGGTGGGTATCTGGGGTCTGCCAAAATCAGTCATTCCTATATCACTGATCATGAATGTGGCTGAATATCTGTTTTTATACATATATCTGTTTTGTGTACACATGTCAGCTCATATTAGCAATGCTTGACGTCTGTTTTGTGTACACATGTCAGCTCATATTAGCAATGCTGGACGTCTGTTTTGTGTACACATGTCAGCTCATATTAGCAATGCTAGACGTCCGCGTACGTGCGTTCATGTGTGCGTATATGCACGTGCAGTATTGTAGTGGTTAGCACACCCGCCTTACATGGCAGAGTCCTGGTTCACGACCTGGACTAGTCATGGGTATGTTTGGTGTAAAAACCTATATCTTTACAATGGGGATTGTGTATCTCACGTGACTCGGATGATCACCACAATGTCAGTCCCTTCTCATTTAATTGGGGATGTAATAGAAACATTAAGGACACCTGGCAGTGATCACCCTCAATGGCAGCATATACAGGTCGGTTTGGCGATAATGTTCTGAAAAAGGGTGGCTAGTTGAATGAGACCTCGAAACACCATACAATTGTAGTAACCACAACATACAGACTAGTTGGTTATTAGAACGTTGCCCATTGCTGGAAACAACTAGAAACTAGAGCTACTGTTCCATAATAATGTTTCACCAATATTTAAATCTGTTGATATCAGATATATACTGTTCAAAATGTAATTTCATATCAACTCATCTGATTGGTCCAAGCAGAAACTGGGACAACTTTAAAAACCACTTGTAGGAGTGGATCCAGTCAAGTACTGATATCACCACCGCTGGTTAACAAGGATTATTAACGATGATCAGTAAGACTCGCAAGTAATCCAGTGATGGTTGACAGTGAAGCTGAAGGGAGGCATGGAAGTGCAGTGGTTAGCACATCTCCTTTGTATGCCAGAGCTCTGAGTTCAAGACCTAGACCAAGCAATGTATGTTTGGTGTACAAACTAGGCTCTCAACATTGGGGACAGTGTATCCTTCATGACAAACAGTGGTGCTCTCTAGGGAGGGTAAAGAAGAGTCCAATGGTTTATCCTTCAATTTATATAACACATCTATTATTTGTTTATTGTAGAACGTGCAGCTCCTGGGTGTCCAGACTTGGCTGTTCCTCCAAATGCTCACCTATCCAGTGGTAGTCAGACAGGAAACACGCATCGCACCACACTGACTTACGAATGCGACCCAGGTCATGAATTGTCCAGTGGTTACCTTGAGAGGTCGTGTGACACCACAGGACAGTGGAGTGGACAGGAACCATCTTGTACAGGTAAATGGAGTTCTCATGCAACAGATTTCAACTCTGTGAGTGGCCATTGCTGTAAAAATTAGCTCAAAAGTAAAAGGATTCAAACTCAGTTATCGAGGAACTTGCATTGAAAATGTGGTATTGTTGGCATTACTAATTAGGCATATTTTACTAAACTGCAAGCGATGCTGTTGTTCCTGTCGTAATTGTTAGATTCAGTGTCTGTTGCAGGGATCACTTGCCTGGTGCCAGCGCTGCCAAGCCATGCGCGACTGAAGCGTCATGCTCAAGCTGGGCACAAACTTGTCTTTGGAGAATTGTTGCAGTATGTCTGTGATGTGGGGCATGTCCTGGTTGGGGGTGATCTGGAGAGACTCTGCCTAATGACAGGACAGTGGACTGGTGTACCACCTCAATGTCAACGTATGTCTAACTATCTCAAGAATATGAACTATTGTGTCAAATGAACAGACATTTTTATGAATTTGTAAAAACGATTTGGAATACATCCACTGAACATTATTTCATAAATGAGTAAAAATTACTGTCTTTAATATGCATGACAAAACCCCCAACAATTTACAAAAAAATACTAAAACTCCCTCCACAATAATTGATTTAGCCCACCACGAATCAGGTTCGTTGATATTCATATTTGTCGTGTGTGAATTGTTTAAGTATAATGTGCAGTTGGTTTGTTAAAAGAGTTGACTTTGAATGTTAGTTCGCGAATAACCTCGTGTTGTAGTATAAGAAAGTGAATAACCTTGATATAGTATAAGAAAGTGTGAATAACCTCGTGATAGTATAAGAAAGTGTGAATAACCTCGTGATAGTATAAGAAAGTGTGAATAACCATGTGTTATAGTATAAGAAAGTGTGAATAACCATGTGTTATAGTATAAGAAAGTGTGAATAACCATGTGTTATAGTATAAGAAAGTGTGAATAACCTTGTGTTATAGTATAAGAAAGTGTGAATAACTTCGTGTTATATCATAAGTAGTGATGAATTCACCAAAACTATAAGACAATTGCACAAACGAGGTAGCATGTTGTAGTGGATACTAGGTAGGTTTAATTTGTAGCGAGATGAGTCTGAAATAAGATAAATCTAATTGAGGAGAGACCTTTTATTTAATTAATATAGTACATATGTATGTTAGCTTGATGTTTGTGTGTTGTAGCCATTGAATGTCCAGTCTTGGACCTTCCCTCGCACACTCGACTAACTAATGGTGAGACTGGACACACCTATGGCACCACTCTAAATTATCAGTGCTCTGAAGGTCATGAGTTGATCAGTGGTGATCTTCAGACATCGTGTGAGGCCACTGGAAAATGGAGTGGACAGGAACCATTATGTAGAGGTAAATTTAGTAGATATTCAGCAGTATTAATCAGTAAGTATATATGTATGTCCAGACAATTAGTTAATTTTGAAAGCGCATTTTTAAAGTAGCTAGGGCAGCTAATGTGTCAGTTGATTTTTTTCCCTTACAACATGTTCAGTTCAAGAAATATTTAACTGAATGTCGACACCACAAATAATCACCCGGCACTAACGTTGTATTTTGCCAGTCCAAAAAAATAGACAGTCGTTTTGGAAATCCCCCTGACTTCTTAAAAACTTCTGGTTACTGTGATTCCAGTACACATCAGACTTATATCTACCTAACTAAATCATGTTCTTAAACCAGCAAATATCAGCGCTAATGTAGTTCATTGTGCCTTTGAAGGCATAATGGGAACGGCCAAGTAGATATGACCTGGTGACCCTGCAGATAACGTGCCAATAAAAATTATTACGTGTTTGTCAGATGGCTGGCATAACCTGATATCATAGATGACAACACGTTACAAATACAGATTGAAGGGCCATTGTGGTGGCAAATTAAAGGGATATGTCAATATTATACATGGCCGTTATATTTTGTCAACAATACGTAAAATGCTAGTGAAAAACATCACATTTCAAGCATGATATGTGTATCTATCGACATTTCTGTTATCACTAACAACCAGGAAATGATGCTTAATTTACATATAATAGCTGCCCCAGCTACCTTAAAATTTTCAGTATAAAATCGGTTAATGATTCATCTCATTATACTGAGAAATACGCCATGTCCTTCTTGAGCCCATTCTTGGGTTAATGCAGGAGTTCTCACACAAGTTACACATTCACCCCCTGTGTGAGAACTTTGACTTCCCCTGGCACAGACACCAAATAGAAGGGACCAACGGCTTTCAATGTCTTATCCGAAACACACAGTGTCGAGTGAATGAATGATGCTCTCAATGGACAGTCAGGTGTGCTAGTCACAGTAGTCAGCAGTTTTTTGTCATATTAACTGATCATTGTGTGATGACATTGTTGTAAAACTGATTTGTTGACGTTGTGACAGTGACAGAATGTGGTCCACTAGCGCCAGTGGCCCACGCCAACACAAGCACATCTGGGGAGTCCTATCTGTCCGTCGTAGAATACAAGTGTGACGAGGGATACAGGCACACTGGTGGCGCCCTCTCACGGACGTGTCAGGCGGATAAACGATGGAGTAGCATCTCACCAATCTGCACAGGTATGACTGTTATAGCACCAGGAGAGGCAATGTTAGAAAGGTGATTTAAAGACAGATGTGGCTCAGGATCCAATTGGATAACATTTGTTTCTAAATGTTTTGTTTTGATAAACCTTAAATCCTCAACCAGTTCCCAAGTTTATAGACAGTTTTGTAAAGCAGCTGCTCTTTGCCATGCTTCCCTTTGTAGAGAATAATAATGATAGATGACACTACGTATCTTATATAACACTCCATTGTGGAGACTGTTTTGAATAATTTTGCAAGCAGCAGATTTTCCTGGCCATTGCACCTTTCCACAACAGTGTTTGTCATAAGGGTGGCAGGGCTGTTTAAATGTCATAAGGCTGGCAGGGGTGTTTATCACAAGGGGTAACAATGACTTGCCCCATGTTTCAGTGATCATGTGCAGTCAGCCGCCCTCTATCAATTCCACCCTGCTGTCAGTGGAGAGTATGGTGTATGGCGGTAGAGCGCTATATGAGTGTGACGCGGGCTACAGAGTGGAAGGCGGGGAACGAGTGAAGACATGTGACCTGAAGGGCGAGTGGCAGGGTGACGACCTCCAGTGTCAAGGTCAGTGGGGTGAAACTGAAGGACGAATTCAATGGATGGCTGATCTGGAAGATAAACATGATGTTTATGCTTCGATCCCTCTTTTTTATTGAGTAACTAATAGACAGAGGGCATATGTTTTGTTGATGTATTGGAAAAGGAAACAGAACATAATAATAATGATTAGAAAACTTCTATCGTGCCTAAGTGCTTCGAAACCTGAGCTCAGAAGTGCATAAAAAATTAAAGGGTTAGGTAGTCTCAATATCGGTTTACAATGTTAAAGTTGTCAACATATATATCTCAGATTATTCATGAAACCAAATAGTGTCAATAAATATTCATTAGTGTAATTTGAAAAAATGTGAAAAAAAAAAATTTTGAGACATATTTTGTTTTTATTTTTCTAATTCTTGTTGATTATTTCTGCTCTCCTGTGTGCAAACTATGATATAGGTAGTGCTTGCATCCTGCAGAGATTCGCTGTGGCAATCCAGCGTCCATCCGCCATGCTGCAAAACGAGTCCATGGTCATGCATACAAGTCAAAGACGATCTACACTTGTGAGTTGGGATACGAGCAGACAGAGGGCAGTGCAGTCAGTGCCTGTCTCGAGTCGGGCGAGTGGAACACAACAAGCTTCCGTTGTGAAAGTAAGTGTATGAAATTAACGGGGCATTCTTAAAAGAATTAATGTACGTTATTACCTGGGTAATTGCAAGTGTTTAGTCCAGTCTCCTAGCCTCAACATTTTCACAGATGTGCACATAAAATTCCATTTTGTTCAGTATTGAACAGCAGGTAAGAATATGCCAGTCACCTACATAAAATTATGTTATCGCGATATTTAACACTGCTAAGAAATGTAGCAGTCACCTACATAAAATTCCATTATTTTGATATTGAATACATTGTAAAATATGTCACAGTCACCTACAATAAAATTCCATTATTTCAATACTGAACAATACTTAGATATTCACACAACCTTTAGTGATGTCACGTATGTATACTGGCACCAAGGATTCAGTTCAGACTTGAATGTTGTAGAGATCTTCTGTGGTCTGCCGAACCAGCTTCCTCACACACAGATGACAACAGATAGCCTTGACTACCTCTCTAAGGCTACCTACATGTGTGAACAGGGCTACACCCCCACTGTGGGGGTGGCTACCACCCAGTGTACAGCAGAAGGAACCTGGACCCCAGTCAGCATTGATTGTCGTCGTACGTAGAAGACATCTGTATTATATTTGAAGCACATAGATAAGCTAGACAAAATACAATTTTAACAAAGAGCAACTAAGATGATTCCAGAACTGAGAGACCTTAGTTATGAAAGACGATTAATAGAATGTAGTTTGACAATACTAGTGACCAGGAGACTAAGAGGAGACCAAATAGAAGGCAGTTAAATTTGTTTAGGGAATTGTGGGCAATAAAATAGAACAATCTCTAAAGCCTGTCATGATGAAATTATTATTAGATGAACACAATCTTATTGTCCAAAGTACCTTATTTCATAAGTCACTGGGAATAAAACTTTTACCTGTTTAATTAATTGTGGAGTGTGTCATTACAGCCATAACCTGCTCATTGGATACACTTCGGCAAACTCACGTCAATGTCACTGAATCAAGTGACAACTATTTTGGTGCATTGGTGACACTGAGTTGTGACCGTGACTACAAGCTTGTGTCAGGCAGTCTTATCAGGAGGTGTCTGGCTGATGGCTCGTGGTCTGGAGAGAAACTTACGTGTAAAGGTATGTACCAAGCTTACACAAAACAGAAAGACTGCAGACACACAGGCAAAAAATATGTTAAGCGCACAGGGTTGTTTGATATAAATTATGATGTAAATCACTCCAAAAAAAACATATTCTGAATTTTATTATTAACACAGAAAAGTTACATTCATAAATACACCTCAACAAAGTTTGTGTATGTTTCCTAATGCAAAATCATAAAAACACTAATTGCAATATTCTAGCTATAATATCCCCCGGTTGACTGTTGCTTTGGTGTATTCTCTTTTATGTATTTACATTTTGTGCATACAAATGTAAACAAACATATTTTAAAATAATGGAAAAAAGCCTAGCAAATTAGATAATATAAATTTACAATTGTATAAATAGTTTTTTCCAAATAGGAGCATTTAAATGTATACACATTTGTTGATATATATATCTGCAGTAAATGTAACTTATTGTAAATGCCATGTTATTATTAAATATGTTTTCAAAATATTAGCAAAATAAAAAATAAATTAGTGCTGTATTTTTGTAGAAATACATTGTCCAAAGCCTGCCAGCATCCTTGGTGGTGAGCCATCTGTGGACCAACTGACCGTTGGATCAGTGGTCACTTACAACTGTTCAGAAGGCTATCGATCCAGTAGCGGTCATCACCATCGGATGTGCTTGGGCGATGGAACTTGGAGTGGCCAGACACCGGTCTGTGAAGGTCAGCCTGCTTGCATGGTTTCACAGCAAACAAAACATTAATTGTTGTTATACATATAACAACACTACTAACATATAACAACACTACTAACATATAACAACACTACTAACATATAACAACACTACTAACATATAACAACACTACTAACATATAACAACACTAATAACATATAACAACACTACTGACATATAACAACACTACTGACATATAACAACACTACTGACATATAACAACACTAATAACATATAACAACACTACTAACATATAACAACACTACTGACATATAACAACACTACTGACATATAACAATACTACTAACATATAACAACATTACTAACATATAACAACACTAATAACATATAACAACACTACTAACATATAACAACACTACTAACATATAACAACACTACTAACATACAACAACACTACTAACATATAACAACACTACTAACATATAACAACACTAATAACATATAACAACACTACTAACATATAACAACACTACTAACATATAACAACACTAATAACATATAACAACACTACTAACATATAACAACACTACTAACATATAACAACACTACTAACATATAACAACACTACTAACATATAACAACACTACTAACATATAACAACACTAATAACATATAACAACACTACTAACATATAACAACACTACTAACATATAACAACACTAATAACATATAACAACACTAATAACATATAACAACACTAATAACATATAACAACACTACTAACATATAACAACACTACTAACATATAACAACACTACTAACATATAACAACACTACTAACATATAACAACACTAATAACATATAACAACACTAATAACATATAACAACACTACTAACATATAACAACACTACTAACATATAACAACACTACTAACCATCTCACTACCGAGAATGGCATTTGCTAAAATTGAAACACCATGAGCGTGAAACACGACTTTCCATATTGTACGTTAACACCACGAATGTCCAGTTTTTGTAGTCCTCTTTTTATAAGTTAATAAAATTCCTTTTCCATGCATGTAACCACTTAAACCCAGTACACATAGCACACCGTATAACATCCTCTGCAAAAATGAACCAAATTCTTTCTTTTAATAGGTTAGCTTTTGAGGATGAGTGTATTTGTCATTTTGGACAGTATGGATTTGGATCTTCACTGGCGATATCAAGAGTGTCCGCAGGAATTTTTCCAGGGAGGGGCAAGAAAGAAGAAATATATATATGTATATATATATATATATATATATATATATAATAATAAAATATATATATATATATACATATATCTTTCTTCTTTCTTGCCAAGTGTCATGAATAGATGTAAATGTAGATGTAAACATATACTTTGATCTTACGAATATACAGTACGCTTCAAAAAATTCCAGATCCGGGGGGACAAGTGCACCCCCCTTGCCCCCCTGCAGATGCCGATGGATGATATACTCTTTCCCTTGCCAGTTTATAGTTGCTAGTAACATAACAGAAGAAGTTGTCAATTGCATCATATGGGCATACACTTAGGCAACTAATGAATATATAACTACCTCATTAGATAGTCCATTTATATGTCACATCGCTGCAGCCCATTAGAAAGAGAAACTTTACAGGACTTTATTTAAGATATTGTAATTGTTATAATCAATCACTTTACCGTCCTCTTGTTGCACACAACCTTTATACATGTCATTGACAGATATAAAGTTACTGTGTGTTGATGTTTTCAGAAATCCTCTGTCCAGATGTCAATGTACCTGCTCACTTGAAACTACGATACCTGATTGAAGGCCACACAATCCTGTCTCGACTGACATTCATGTGTCTGTCTGGCTACTTCATGGCCTCAGGCAGTGCAGTACAGCACTGTCAGAGAGATGGACACTGGAACACAACCCTACCTGTTTGTGAAAGTAAGAGACATCCCAAAGTCATAGAACATGTTGGTGAAAGTTAGTTGACATCCCAAAGTCATAGAACATGTTGGTGAAAGTTAGTTGACATCCCAAAGTCATAGAACATGTTGGTGAAAGTTAGTTGACATCCCAAAATCATAGAACATGTTGGTGAAAGTTAGTTGACATCCCAAAGTCATAGAACATGTTGGTGAAAGTTAGTTGACATCCCAAAATCATAGAACATGTTGGTGAAAGTTAGTTGACATCCCAAAGTCATAGAACATGTTGGTGAAAGTTAATAAACATACCAGTGTCATAGAACCTGTTTGTGAAGTTAGTAAGTAGACATACCAAAGTCACAGAATATGTTTGTGAAAGTTAGTTGACGTACCAAAATCATAGAACACGTTTGTGAAAGTTAATAGACATCCCAAAGTCATAGAACACGTTTGTGAAAGTTTGTAGACATCCCAGTCATAGAACATGTTTGTGAATGTTAGTTGCCGTCCAACAGTCACAGAACATGTTTGTGAAAGTCAGTTGCCATCCCAAAGTCATAGAACATATTTGTGAATGTTAGTTGACATCCCAAAGTCATAGAACATATTTGTGAAAGTTACTAAACATCCCAAAGTCACAGAACATTCTTAGAACGTGTTTGTGAAAGTTAGTTGATATCCCAAAGTCATAGAACATGTCTGTGAAAGTTCGTAGACATCCCTGTCATAGAATGTGCTTGTGAAAGCTTGTGAAAGTTAACATCCCAATGTAATAAAATATGTTTGTGAAAGTTAGTTGACATCCCAATGTCATAGAACATGTTTGTGAAAGTTTGTAGACGTCCCAAAGTCGTAGAACATTCATAGAACATGTTTGTGAAAGATAGTTGACATCCCAAAGTCATATAACATGTTTATGACATGTTACTAGACATCCCAAACTGATAAAGGAATAACTAGTGGACACCACAATGTTGTAGACAAAAGTTAACATAATTAACTAACATGATTTATATGTACAAGAAGCAAATAAAATTAATTAATAGTATTCCTTAACTCATAGTTGAGGTAAAGATTACTAGAACTTTTGTTTTGGCAAAGAAGAGCTATCAGGAACTCCAAACGCTGGTGTTGTAGAGGTGCTACATGATGTCTGTTGTTGTAGAGGTGTTACATGATGTCTGTTGTTGTAGAGGTGCTACATGATGTCTGTTGTTGTAGAGGTGTTACATGATGTATGTTGTTGTAGAGGTGCTACATGATGTCTGTTGTTGTAGAGGTGCTACATGATGTCTGTTGTTGTGGAGGTGCTACATGATGTCTGTTGTTGTAGAGGTGCTACATGATGTCTGTTGTTGTAGAGGTGTTACATGATGTCTGTTGTTGTAGAGGTGCTACATGATGTCTGTTGTTATAGAGGTGCTAAATGATGTCTGTTGTTGTGGAGGTGCTACATGATGTCTGTTGTTGTAGAGGTGCTACATGATGTCTGTTGTTGTAGAGGTGCTACATGATGTCTGTTGTTGTAGAGGTGTTACATGATGTCTGTTGTTGTAGAGGTGTTACATGATGTCTGTTGTTGTAGAGGTGCGATGTGTGGATGCACCCTTGGTAGAACACGCTCACGTCGACTACAATGCAACAACATTCGATGATCACGTGACTTACAGCTGTGACGAGGGCTTCTACCTGGTGCAGGGAAATGGCAGTTTGTTCTGTGGACCTCAGGGGCATTGGGAGGGTGAATCAACTGTCTGTCAAGGTTGGTCCTCTTTGAGTGTGCATATGCATGTGCAGTGTGCATGTGTGCATGGTATGTGTATGGTGAATGTGTGTGTGCGCCTTTTCATACAAATAAAATTAACCCCTGGTTAGACATTTATGGTTCTTCGATGCTTGTGTGTGCATGTGTGCTACATGCAGCCCATACTGCTGTATGGAAGTGAATCATGGTCAGTGACTAAACAATTAGAAAAGAACCGAAATGTAATGAAGACATTCTTATTCAGCTAACGATGAAGAGAAAATCGTGTGCAAAAATCAGGAAAAGACTAGTAGAATTTGTTGGCCACTTGATAAGAAAGAGAAAACTAGAACGTGATAATGGGAATGATTGAGGGACAAAGAAGCAGCTTGTACCCCACTGACCGCTATCTGTATCTGTGACTTGCAGGCATTGCCTGTCCCATGCCAGAGCACGGAGACCACGCCTTCCCAGAGACTGCCTCTCATACAGTCGGGGCGCAGGCGGTGTACAGATGCCAGGATGGGCATGTCATCATTTCTGGTGATGAAGTCCGGACATGTCAGAGCAATGGCACTTGGGGTGGCACGGTGCCAGTCTGTGGTGGTACGCAGCATTTCTGGGTTTTTATTAGTATTAATGACAACAGAGGAGTAGACAGGTAGCAGAGACTGTTAATTAGGATGATAAATGAATGGAACAAATTATCTACAGATTGTGGTAATGCTAGCAGCGTGCATATGTTTAAAATTTACAGGTATCTGTGAGACAGATGTATCGGGCCAGACATAGAGAAAACATTAATTGTTGGACTCTCGATAGGCAAATGGCTTCTTCGTTCACTTGCCTGAAGTAGTTTGGATGACAAACTTGTCCAATCTTGTTATGACTTGCCTGGATCTTTAAGGCTTTCCTGTCTTGTAATACCCTCCTTTATTCTTCATGATTTATTGATGTGAGGACGTGGCTTGTGCGTATATATTGTTATTTAAAAAAAATTAATCCTCCAGGCATCATCTAGTCTCTGTTGAAGGCAAGGATGTTTTCTGCATCCACAGTTGACTGTGTAAGGTCATTCTAGTCCTGGAAGATGCATTGTGAGAAAACACATTTCCTGATGTCAACAAGCCTGCTGGGTTTCTTGCTGAATCTCTCGTTATGCCCCTGTGTACTTTTAGTGCTAGTTGTAAAAAAATCATCTTTGTTGATGTCACCGATGCCATGTATAATTTGTTTCAGTCTGTCTCCGTAGTGTAAATTTCGGAGATCAGTTGCCAGCTTGGTGGCTCTTGTCAAGTGTGTTTATGTCTATTTCATAGTGGGGATTGAGCATGATGAATATAAGATCCCTGTTTCTTCCAGTTATTGCCTGTCCGGATCCAGTGAAGATCGTGAATGCCACACACAGTGTGAAGAAAGGACTACGACTGAGGACAGTCGTCTACAAGTGTCTGCCAGGATTCGATCACATCACCGGCAACAAGATGAGGACTTGTCTGCCCAATGGCACCTGGACAGGGGCAGACATTGAGTGCAAAGGTACATGTCTTAATGATGAACATTACAGTGTCTTATCACACAATACTTTCCAATAAGGAAACTGTTAAAGTGCTGCTGACACAATAATGTGTGGTCTTTTAAGTTGTGCGTGCATGCGTGCCTGTGCATGCAATGCCATGCACACATACATGTGTGTGATTGTGTGTCCCAAGCTGAAGTCATGTTCAAGTCAGTTATTAAAGCCTAATTTTATTGTAACAATGGGCAAAAAGTGATTGGCATTTCTAAACATTTCATGTACGATGAAACAGCGGCTGACCATCCTCACACCAGGAAACCAATTCCATGTAGTATTGTACATCATCCCTAATGTTCTGGGACATTTCTCAGACTTGCTGACATCTGATCAATTTCAGTGTCTGCTGTCGACTTCTACAAGATCTTTGTGCCAGAAGACGAGCCCCCAAGCACGTATGCGGAGAAGGTTATGGCTAGTATTGGCTACCTGAAGGCAGACCAAAGACCTGCGGCCGTAGCTACTGGAAGTGTCATGATCCTCTGTCTTATAGCCGCTCTATCACTCTTAATCATCATGGACCTGCCAGTTTTAAAACTGCATTTTACTCGGCTAATGCTGCGGAATTTGCGACGTCGTCCATGATGTGTGTTCTGCATCTGATTCATTTTGTTATTTAGTTGCATGTTTGTTGATTAATAATCTTGTGATATTATATTATTGAATATACAGAAGTAAATGTTTTGGATCATACGTACAACTCAAGTTACATAACAGTTTAGGATAGTTTGATCCAGGGAGTCCTGCACCAGCACCTGGAAGATTGCTGTCATATTGGTCCCCACAGATGTAGTACTTTAATCATCATAATTAGATGGGTATATACAAAAGATTGCAAATAAAGATTAAAAATTTTACAATTGCAAGCAAAGATATTAAATACATTATAAAGAACAATTATAATTAAATACATTCTAAACAACATTGTAAACCATATTATAGCAAATAGCAATATTCACATCAAATATGATTACGTATATTAATGTGTGAAGGTATAATAATATACCTGTACATGAAGATAATGCAGGCTAAATTGCATGTGTGTGATATATATATATATATCATATATATATATATACATCAAATCATGTTTCTTACTGATTGAAAATAAATGGATATATGTGACAGCTAGTGGTTGCATAACATATTTTATGTAGGTGCAATGGTGCAAGAAATGTGCAGCCTGTAACAATATAGCCTCATAGAAACATGTCTGAAGCGGTGCATCAGGGTTATGCAGACGATGCTTGCGAGGGTATTAGACTAATTACTCCTACGTGCAGTGTAACACAACCACATAGTCTGAATTCATTCTCACTTGATCTCAATCTTAGGTGGTTCACGTGAAATCTTTTGCTTGTCAAAATCTAAAAATTATTATTTGTTACTTGTTTTTCATTGCTAATTGTAGTTAATTCTAGATGGGTGTTGTTGGATGGTCAATTGTTGCATATTCTAATCAGGAGTGTTTGAGTGTGTTTGATCTCACCGTTCTCCCTTTGCCACCAGGTGGAGCAGTCAGTCAACTTTGAGCTATATATCATTAAGTAACCCTGCAGTGGATTGTCCCACAGGTTCTTATTGCAATTTAATGTGTTAAATCATTGTAAAACATTGATTGTATAGAAGTGATGCACATAATGCTAAAACGCTTTTCCCTGTTCTTGATTTATACACAACATTTACCCTTAGGGCTTTTTTCAGTTGTGTTCACAGGATGTTTAGGTCCGCATATCTTATCCAGTATTTGTGTCGCGGTCTGGTGGAGAGACCTACACAGATACAGTGTGAATGGTAAATGTTAGTCAGTAGTCATATAGTTGGCATTTGTTGCAGGGTGGCTGCCGGAGACAATTAAATAGTATTGTTATCAATGTTTGTTGGCATGCTTACTGTTATTATGTAGTGAAGTATGTCATATTGATGGTGAATGCTTGCATAATTGCTGGCACATTAATTAATAAATAAAATGTAATTTATTTGGCCTATTTCAGTCTACACTGGACTTGCATTGCTATTCTGCACACATTATGTACTGAAACGTTGTATTGTAAACAGCATTTTGGAATAAATGTTGTGCTCCTTGTGAATCATGTAGACTGTTTTCTGGAAAGAAAGTATACTGAATACAGACCCTAGAAAAAATTTGTGTTTTCAAATAGCATCATATATGATGTAACAGGTATCGCACCGTGTCATCGTATGTATCCAGTGTAGTCACACTTCAAAATTTAATTCGTTCTTCCAACCAAACCAAGAAAAAAATCCCAAGAAAAACTTCCACCAAAACTTTCGAAGTGCACCCCCCAAGCGCATCTGGGGTAACCCGTTCATTGTTCCCCTTTACGCAAGTGTAGATAGTTAATCGCGTACCCGAATATCGGTCTAAATTTAGACAGCCGGGCAAAAAGTAGGACTACATTAATTTTCTATCCGGCTGGGAAGGGGGTACCTGGGGAATTCCCTTACCGACAGGAGGCGCTTTAGCACTGTCCTCGTTTTCGATGGCTGTGATTACCCGCCGATTTATCTGTTTACTGCAAACAGCCTAAATTAAAGGGAATTATTAAGAAAACTTTATGTAATACAAAGCAGTTTATATTGGCAAAGATAGTACATGGTATTGGGATAAATGTCACAGAAGGTTAGTCGGCTAAAGGTAGGCAAACGAGGGCGCAGTGACGCGCTCTGTCGTTCCACGAGAAATCCAGGGGATTCCCCGCCCTGTGACCATGTCGGTCGTCATCACGAGGGAGAAGGCGATGGCAAACGTAACAAGTTGGTGCCGAAGTGGCAGATATTAACCGCAGAACATCTGCAGTGCAAATACTGCCTGCTGTATCCCCGGGACGAAGCAGACGACCTGTTTATGAGGTGTCAAAATGAATTCATCTACAACAGCGGTAGATTGGCGCAGGTTCGTCTGTTCGGCAGGTGGCGCGATATTCCGAGGAAACAGGTGAAGCACATTTTCACTTTTGCTGGCACAAAGTGCACACACTTGTGTAGCTGTATTGACACCAGATAGCCTGATAGTCAAATATTTTATGACATTGTGTATACCAGATGTAAATAAAAAAAATCATGATTTTTTCAACCCTGGAATCTTGATAATTATGCTGATTTGGCTGCTGGCGCTTCATGAGGACTCTTGCACAAAATGAAATGGTGACGTGCCAGTGGGTGACAATGAGACCATACCTTTGGGGCCAGACTCTCTTCTCAGCGAGTTCATGAAGGCAAGCAAGAGTCGGATAAGCGAGGCTAGGGGGTCACTCTTGCAGCAGATGCACAAAAGGAGCTACCAATACAAACTATAGTACCGTATTCAACTGTGTGTTTATTAGGTAGAATACGGTATATTGATTGGATCTTATTAGGTAGAATACGGTATATTGATTGGATCTTATTAGGTCAAATACGGTATATTGATTGGATCTTATTAGGTCGAATACGGTATATTGATTGGATCTTATTAAGTCGAATACGGTATATTGATTGGATCTTATTAGGTCGAATACGGTATATTGATTGGATCTTATTAGGTCGAATATGGTATATTGATTGGATCTTATTATGTCGAATACGGTATATTGATGGGATCTTATTAGGTCGAATACGGTATATTGATTGGATCTTATTAGGTCGAATACGGTATATTGATTGGATCTTGCGAGACCGATGCCGCTGACCGCACAACTAAAATAGTTGCTAGATCGAGTGCCAGACTCAGTGCCTTTGATGTGAGCATACTTTTCTTGGAGGTGGCCTATGGAGACCCTGGCCTGACGTACACATTCTCTGGAGTGACCATTCCGGCCAAACCATGGACACCCCTGCTACTGCAAATAAAAGAGCATATAGAAAGTACTACAGAAAAGGTGTTCAACTTTGTACTCGTTAACAGGTGTGTATAACTCATGCAGGTTGCTTCTAAGAAGCAGAAATTGAGATTTAGTTTCACTTAGGGGCCATGTCGAAATATCAAATGTTTGATACCAAATAAAAAAAGGTTTCAAGGGGGGAGGAGTGGCTAGCAACGGTTTCAGTTAGCGTCATACATCGATGAATTTTTTCCCAAAATCATAATTTATTTTCCGATCACAATTTGTACGGGGGCTGACTTTGAGATGTATAGGCAGTTTTGTGTTATGACGGCTGAATATGAACGTTGTTAAGGTCGGGGCATAAAGGCGAGGACATTTTCACAGGTCAGTGTAATTAAAAGTTTCATGGCCTGATGTTAAATGATTTCGTTTAGCATCAAACATTGATGTTTTGAGGCGGCCTCTAAATTATTACATCGAAATGCAAATCAGGTGGTCCTGGGAAATCCTGCTGGGTAATTTCAGGGGTGCATCATAAAAAATATAACAAGTAACACTAAAAACGCTAGATTGTGAAATTCACCCCACCCCAACATTATTAGGTTATGATAAATTTTTAAGCCAGTATCACATTAAGTAGACAGATTATAAATGTTTAATTTGCATTTTGTCTGCCACATTACAATGTGACATACACACTGTGTGATCATGAATTCTATGCCACAATATGTATTTAGAAATAAAAGAAAAATTTGTGCTGTTTGTAAAGGTACGAGAATGGCATGGATCATATCGGAGAGCATCGGGACGATGAGAAAGACCTCGCTCCCCATGGATCAATAGCCTCGCTCTCCCTTGGCCAACCTCGTGACTTTGTCTTCCGTCACTGTGACGCAAGGGGCAGTAAGGCCCCCCGCAAGGTACCCAGAGTGATGGTCACGCTCCAGCATGGAATGCTCCTTGTGATGGACCATCCCACCAACGTCTACTGGTATCACTCCCTTCCCATCAGACTCACTGTCTCGGGGGTGAGGGTAAATCTGACATTTCGCCAGATGGTAGTTACTTGAAATTGGGAATTCGGGGCACATTTTGAAATTGTAATTTATTTAAAGAAAATGTACAATTTTCATTGGTTCACTGAATGACTGTTTTACTGGACACTGAATTGATTAGTATTTTCAAATCTCAGTTGTTTAAAAATAATATCCATACAAATAAAGTCTTAATACTTTAGAAAATACATGATTTGGCGATGAAATAAAATATGCCAGTTTTATGACATAGGTCGCTGCAAAGACCAATAAATTGCCACCTTTTGAAGCTGAAACATAAAAGTTTTTATCAGATCACTCAAATTCCCAGTTTATTCTGATAATAAATAGACGAAATCGAAAAGTTAAGAGAATTCAGGAATTTTACGAAACCCCCGGCTAGCTCTGTATCAGTTAACCAATGAAAATTGTTGTACATTCCCTTTAAAACTTTTCCCTCAGAAATGACTAAACATGGGGGTTAGTTAAATCTAATGCAGACAGGAAGGGTCGGATAGGGCATGTTATATGACTTGTATTAAACATTTTGTTCCCTGGAGTGTTCTGTTACGTGTTCATTTGTTGACAAAAAATAACTACTTTGTTAATGGAATGCGTCTAGTACATTTGGGAAATATATGTATATATATAATATATGTGTCAAATATATATATATTTGACATGAATTTGAATGCAACATTCCAAGATTCTTCCATCTTTCCTAGATGAAAGATATCTTTATGAAAAAGCAAACCATGTGGAAAACATTACAGCAAGCCTCACAACGATTTTATTAAAGCAAGACAACTCAAGACTTTATTCTGTTTGCATTATTTCATCAGGGTTCTGCATTTGCTGTACAATTATTGCTAATGACGACTGATAAGAAGCAGTTACTAGACAGAAATGCATCAGTCTGTGGCGAGTTAGGCCCAATTGATTCAAAGAAACTAGAATGTTAAATAGCTGGTCAAAAATAGAGTAAAAATTTAAATATTCACACTTTATATACATGCTCCTAAAAGGTGTAGTGATAAGTTTATGTACACATCTTCACCTACTACTAAAAGTAGTAAATACCCAACATATTTATATTAAGTAGGTGTAAATCTCTTTTATAGTCCTATGACTGACATCAATGCTTGATATTGGTGCACAATAGCGCCGCAAAATAACCAGTACAGAAATGTTCAGCCAACTTTTCAACCAAACCGTCACAGTTAGAAAAATACTTGTACAATTACCTGAAAGAACTGTCTGTATTACTGGGGGCACTGTCCCCGGGAGGGGGGGCAGGACACCCACAGGAAGGAACCCCGGGTGGGGGAATTAAAAAAAAATCGTAATTACATTAGTTACCATACTACATGGCCAACATTAGTGACTGAATCAAAATGGCTTCATTGGTTTGGTGATGTTTGGCATTGACTACAATATCAAGGTTTACAGCCATATTCGTCTAACGACCACTTTAGCATTATAATCACCTCATAAATATGTTCAATTCTCCCAGTCACTAAAACATTGATATTCATGTCATCCCCTGAACAGACCTCATAATTAAAATCATGAAAATAAGACCACTCTTGAATAGTTTCATACGTATTCGTATTTTCAAGGTTACACTATACCGTATTCGACCTATTAGCATACACGGCTGTTTTAATCAGCAGGATCCATAATGATTGTAATTTGACTAGTGTGGAACAACTGAAAAATGTCACTAAGCCTGACTGTCCTCACCAACCTGAGGGAAAATATTGCATTTAACATCCAGCATTTGTTAACACAAATATACTAGGGGACATCTCAAAACATCAATGTACTATGCTACATGAAATGCGTGTCATTCAACCTAGACACCCTCTCATCTATATGAAAATTTGAATTCTATTGACCTGTGGATACTGGAAGAATTGTCCTTCGTGCTGTAACCATCACATACCACACGGGCATACACATACCACACGGGCATACACATACCACATGGGCATACACATAACACATGGGCATACACATACCACACGAGCATACACATAACACACGGGCATACACATAACACACGGGCATACACATACCACATGGGCATATACATACCACAAGGGGATCCACATAACACATGGGCATACACATACCACACGGGCATACACATACCACATGGGCATACACCTACCACAAGGGGATCCACATAACACATGGGCATACACATACCACACGGGCATACACATAACACACGGGCATACACATACCACATGGGCATACACCTGCCACAAGGGGATACACATAACACATGGGCATACACATACCACATGGGCATACACATAACACACGGGCATACACATACCACATGGGCATACACATACC
The DNA here is from genome assembly GCA_963662155.1 of Lamellibrachia columna. Lineage (NCBI taxonomy): Eukaryota > Metazoa > Annelida > Polychaeta > Sabellida > Siboglinidae > Lamellibrachia > Lamellibrachia columna. The sequence continues at coordinate 5,614,270 of OY759269.1, forward strand.
ACATGGGCATACACCTACAAGGGGATACACATACCACATGGGCATACACCTACCACATGGGCATACACCTACCACATGTGCATACACATACCACATGGGCATACACATACCACACGGGCATACACCTACCACAAGGGGATACACATACCACATGGGCATACACCTACCACAAGGGGATACACATACCACATGGGCATACACCTACCACACGTGCATACACATACTGACATCCTTATTTGATCGGAAAATAAACTTTGTTTCTGGGAAAAATACATCCGACTAATTCCGTTTTAATAGTACTAAACATTGATGTTTTTAGATTGCCCATTACAAGGATTTTCTATAAGTGCTTGAATTTCTGTTTTACTATTCGCTGCCTGCCTGAGCGCAAATTTCATCAGAGAACAAGATCCTGAGGTAACACGGTAATATCAATCATTTGATTATATGTCAGATCCAATTTTTTTAGGCTGGCTTCGTTCAACGATTCCATCTATATTACACATTCTTGAGCCAATATAAAACTTTATTTGCATTAATTTGTATATATTTGCATTCAATACATCCTTGACATTGACTCCTTGTAAAGTCTGGTTTACATGAGCGACCCATTGACTTGCACCAATCCAGACTTGAGCTTTAATGTAAGGTTATGATGGGTGCACCTGCACTTGGTCGCGGTGGTTCCTGATTGGCCAGTTTCCAAATGGACTGTCGGCCATGTTGGATCCAGCCCCAATTCCAGCGACAATTGTAGCCACAAATTGGCCTCATTAATCGGTGTCGTGTGGGAGTTTACATGACCAATTCTTACACTGTGATATCGCACGAGTATCGGCTGACAAATTGGGCAGAAATTGCTAATGTAAATCAGCATTAGGATGTGCATAATCTAACATTCTGTCAAGCCATGCAACCATTTTCAGTGTACTCCATAAATATACACTTCCTGAACTGAATCCGGCATACATACATTTAGCAAATTAATTAAATAATTCACACTTTCTCACTAATCCCAGAATCTACAAAAGCAATGTCCACTCCGTGCTCCTCCATGGCTCGGATATACTAACATAACACCTGGATACTGCAAGTGTCCTGGCCTGAGACCATCTCAAATACAAGACTCCACCAAACAAGAAAACACGAGTACATTTGCATCACGAGAAGAAAAACAAGAAAGATGGAAATGGCTCAGACATGTCTTCAGAATGACGTACCAGCGTTGACTTAAGACCACAGAAGACCAAAACCAACACGGAGATGAACCATGGAAGAAGAACAGAAGGCGACTGGGCCGACACGGGGCACAGCAGCAAGGAGAGCCCAAGACAGAGGGAACTGGCAAGATCTTGTGTGAGCCTAAATGTGCCATGCTTGGGCACGAAGAGGTTCAGTAAGTAAACATGTACACTAATATAGTGTACAACTAATAAAATTTTCTCCACCATTGTCTGCATTGTCCACTATTGGTCAGTACGATTTGAATACATATCTGACCGACCTCATCCGCCGCTCACATTAAGGAGGGACTATGTAACATTTCACGCCACCATTCTGTCATTACCGTGTCAATTATTTCACCTGTGCATAAAGGCAGTGTAGATACCTTGACATAACCGTTTACCATCACTTAACAATATCGTCAATCAACATACATCAATGCAAAAATTTTTTCAGCACTGTTGTGTTTCTAGCATTACTTGTGCTGCAAATCCCGGGCCGCCATACATCGTGCATTTGGTGACCCCGATGTTACCCTAGGTGAACCTCACGTGACCCTATTGCCACTGGCAACCACCAGTAGTCTGCAGAGCACACTATTTTCCCTTGACATTTCATAATCGTTCGTTGCTCATCCAAGTTTCGCCCACTTGAGAAATGCTGGCGCGTTCTTCACCGGAACGTTACGTGTGTGTGCTTTCAGGCGGAGATTTCTGTCATCGGTCAGCAGCACGACCTCGCGCTGCAATCTGATTGGCTCATCTGAAACAAATAAAACATGATTTAATGCTACTAACAGACTAATAGTAGACACATAATTGATCGGCAATACTGAAGGACAACTAATTAAAGAATTCCGATGGGGTCGAATAGTCATAACGTTTTGATTACAATTTCAGGGAATAAAGCAATTTTTCTTGTGCAATTGTCAAAACTGTAAAACTATTGGGAAAAATTAGTCAACTACTGCTGCACAGGATAACACAGCATAAACTGGATTGATTTTGCAAGATTTAACAACTGTCCATGGCAAAGGCCCAGATGGCAAGTGGACAAGGAAGCCATTGGCTTATCGAGAGGCCAACATTTTGTATCTATGTGTAACCCGCCCTCCTGAGATATGTCAACCTTGTTTTTAAACATATTCATGCTGCTAGCATTTACACTATCTATTGTCCTCTGTGAGAACAAGTACTTCCTGATATCTGATCCTTTACCTCATGTTTACCTCTAGTTCTATCATCTTTTATCTTTACCAGAATATCAAACAGATTGTGATCACTACTGAAACATTGTCTAAAAATAAGCAAATTCACTATATTTGTTCAAATTAGGAATCAAGAACATTTCCTGCAACCGCTGTAAATGTTACCTCTGTCTTTCTGCATATATTCCCTCGCCTTGTCTTGACAATAATGTAGACAACACGAGAGGATCAGGTCATCATTATTCCCCTGCAACAACAATGTTGTAACGCTTGAATGGATGGACGTTCTCGTTTCTTGGATTGTTTCACTAGACATGCTATTTACCTCACAAGAAATGTTTTTGAATTCTCCAAATTGTTTTGGTGCTTTGCTCAACCTTTATCGGCAGACTGATTTCGATATGGACATGTCACATGACCAAGATCATGTGACAGAAGCTGGAGGACTTTCACGATAAAAATGATCTTTATACATGTGCCTATTTTAGACATACGTCAACACATTTTACGTGGGTGTTTCGAGGATGTAATCTCACAATCACATCTCCAACTGTCCATGATGACTACACAATTGAGTTTTTAGTGTGGCCCAACTTACCCCATCTTGTTTTTCCTCGCTGCGGAACGATATCGTATCCATCACCGTTCCCTTTGACGTGAGCGCCTTCAGGTGACAGTTGCGTTTCTCAAACTGTTCCTCGAGGTACGTGATGGCATTGTTGGCTCCCGTCTGCACCATCTGGGCGTGGTCTGCCGTCGCGTAGTGATCCATCCGACTGGCACGTTTTAGGCCGTCCAATTCATTGATAACTGAAGCAAGAAATTATGTCAATCAAAAATAAACTATAACATTGCCACATGAGCTCAATTGAAAAGTGTGGAAATTAAGAACTTTGCTGAAAATTGGCAGGAAACCTTACTCTCACAACATCATCTGCAGGAATTTATTTATGTTTAAACAACAACAACATCATTATAATGTAATATCTTATATTCTATTATGCATAATATGGAAAATTATTATCCACAATAAGGTATGCCAAACCTGTAACATATTAACACGACAAACTCACCAAAACATTGAATAACTTTGCCCCTAAGACACCATTCTCAACTCACCCACTAGAGGGACAACGACTGTGTACTTGGAGCTGTCGACAAGTCGGCGAATTCCCACCAGGTGGTCGATGAAGCAATTTGTATCTGGTACAAGGACGCGTGGCCGAATCATGAGCTCGATGACGCAACTCGCCTGGTCGGCTTCAAGAACGGCACGGATGTTCTCCTGCTGACGTGTGTGTTCCGCCAGATGGCGCTCTAGCTCTATCTTGCGCAAGCGAAGGCTGCGTATGTTCGGCTCCTCGCTGTGCAGATCATCAGCATCACCATCTGAGTTCTCCAGACTGATGTCATCCTCGTCCTAATGATTTTCAACAAATATTTAATGGGAATGTATGATGATTTTCATTGGCTAACTGATATGGGGATTCGTATAATTAAATGCCCCAATTCTCTTAATTGCTAGATCTCAAATGTAATCAAAATTAATACTGTTTATACAGCCTGTACTTAATGTTTTAATCTTTATTGCTGCAGTGTATATATATATATATATATATATATATATATATATACATATATATATATATATACACACACACCATTAGAAATAGTATAAAACAGGAATTTAACAGACCAATAAACAATTTTATAAAAGACATTATATTTCACCTTAAAAGGTGACGATATATGTGACAGTATTTTAATGCAGTAAAGCTCTCTCCCCTCCCTCTCTCCCTCCTTCCCCCTTACATAGTTGCTACCTTTGAAGATTCAAGTTGTGGAGTTTGCTCAGCGTTGCCCTCTAGTGTAGGGTCTGTCTCGGGTGCGACGGCCATGTAGCGGTGGGTGTCGATGTTGTATGCTAGCAAGGGAGGCTCGACCCCACACAAGTAGTCGCCAAACAGTCGTAGCTTGTCCACTCGCAGACAGTCCCGGGCGATCTCCTAGTGACCAGAGAAATACACAGTTACTCCATCATGCCAGAATCTTTATCGATATTTTTCATCAAGAAATGCCAGCAGAATGCAAAATCACAGATACCAGCTATATGACTATAGTGGATAGAAACAATGTCTACCAAAGGTCTAGCATGAAGACACGACTGAATAAACTAGACTGCTTACTAACTCACCTTGTCAACTGTGCAGTGGACGTAAACTGAGGTTTGTGGTAAACTCAACAGGGGAACAAACCCACTGAGCATTACGTCCTCCTCTAGTACGACCAACTCGCAGCCTATGGACAGCAATGGCAAACACACTGAACAGAAAGTATCAGACAGCAAGTATCTAGAGTTTCTCAATGGATTGATGTTCCAATTTCTTGGACATCTTTGATATCTGACCTTTGTGATACGTAATTATCTCTTGTTGTATTCTTTCTGAATATTTAGACCGACTCACCCAGTCCTCGTTGGCGGACTGACGTTGCTAGGGGTATGTCACATGATCAAGGTCATGTGACACAAGCTGAACAAGGAATGGGGAACTCCTGGCTGAGGTCTTGGTTCGGTTTTGTTCGATGGTTATTTACTGCGTCATTGATTTTCCTCCTAAACCAGTTCTCCTGATGTTCAAATATTTGTTTGTTCTTCATACAACACTGATGTTTATGGTCACTAACGGCTGATGACAAGACAGGTGTTCCTTTAATTCTTGCGCCTAGAGTTCTTGCCGTCTCCCAAATGTAATGTCAACGAAGACCACGCAAGTGAGTTGGTCGAAATATTGGGAAAGAATACAAATTTCTTGGCGGGTAATTACCATGTCAAATATGACAGGTTGATTAGTCATAGTACACACATTATTATAATATTCTCACAGTTCCTTTCTGCTCGTCCCACTCAGAGGTTGTTGAATTTGATTTACCAACAAACAAAGTATATCGTATGTTTACAATCATGATATTTGGTTTACCCACCCTCTTTCTTTTGTCGATAGAGTTTGACGTGATTGATGTCGACATTCTTGAGAACATTGCACAGATCGGCGATGCTCTGCCACACGTCCACACTGGGTCTGTAAAGCAGTAATACATCATAACTGCCTAATCTGATATGGTCAACTATCACCAGATGATATCCATGATAACTGCATAATAAGCAGGCACACCTCTTACGGCACATTTTTTTACCTTTAGAGATTTTTGACAGCCATATGTGTGTGTTATCGATACTGGCCCAAAAACGTTGAACAATGAGGATCAAAATTCAAATTCATTAACACAAACTGATATTAGTTTTATTACATTCTTGAATACTTTCTTGATAACAGGAAACAGTAAAAAGATAGTTACTTAATGGTAAGTTTACAATTGCATTGTAATATAAGCCCGCATTATGTAACGTTCGTGACTTGGTGTCTTCAGTGACCTTATTAGCAAATAAATAATTTTTTTTCTCAACTGTCACTGATCAGTGGATACCTATGTTATGTGGACAGTTAATGGGGAACAAACATCAATATTTAAATGTAAAACTAACTCTGATGCACAGACACCTCTAATGTAGGGACACTATTTTTAAGATGGAATTTATTTTTAGGATGGACACTATTTTTTAGGAGAAAATGTTTTATATGATGAACACTATTTTTAAGGATGGACACTATTTTTAAGGATCAATAATATTTTTAGGATGGAAACTATTTCTAGGATGGATTATCAATATGGGTCTAACAAAGAGCAAATTCTCCTACTCACCCCAAGTCGGGGCTACGAGGGAGGGGCACAGGGTTCCACAGGTCAGTGTGACAAGTCATCCAATCACACCACATCTTGATGCTGGGCACCACCTGGTGGAGATCTTCGTTAAACACGAGACAGTTGCCGGTGGCAAGGTGTCGTCGAAGCAGTGCCGTGCTCTGTTGTGCGAGTTTGCCAAACATCTCGAGGCCAACTTGTATGGCATGCTCTTGCACCAGGGGACGGCAGTTGTCGTCCATCGATGCTGAATCTGCTGTCAGACGAGGTTGGTCAAAATCGCTGGACAGATACCACGCTTGAAACTGTCTTGAACCAAATAAGGCGTTTATCCTCAGAACAAGTTAAATGTCAAAACCCCCCAAAAACTGAGTTAAGAGTAGTTTTGTGCTGCCATCTAGTTAAAAGGTAAAACGCATTATATAATATATAGTTTTCCTATCTATTACATAACAATGTGCAGCACAACACGATTTATCTAGAAATGCACACAATGGATATTTACCCATTTTGTAGATAAATGTTATAAATGTTTATCGTAATAAAATCATTCATATATAAATTATTGGGACAGGAAAAAGCCACCGATACAGGTATTGTGGCATCATTTGAAATATTTGTTTGTTCTTTCAGTTGACACATTTAATTATATTTGGAAATTACTCGGTCACATTCAGTCGAAGCTATTTAGTAAATTATTCAGCTTTCAATCCTTTCAGGGCTTTACTACACAAAACGGTAACATAATTATAAGTTTATTCTACTTGCAACCATATATGTTGACTAATACACTTAAGAAAAAATTAAAACATAAAAAATCTGCATAAGACTTTAAATACAAAAATAATAAATTATATAAATAAAATCATAGCTGGACCTGTATAGATATATATAAAAGGGCGTAGGCATAATAAAATAAAAACAATGTTAATATAGAATTATCACTACCACTCTTACAGTTATTTACAAATAAAACAGTCTGTGATTACTGCCAGTGGAACAGTGCATCTATACTATAAAGTAGTTTGTGGCTGTGTTTGTCTGTTCCCTCATATCTACGTCAGTTTCGCAGGTGTGTGATTGGAAGTTTGTAGGTGTGCTCAGGGGTCCAGGGGGACGGTTTGTACATATTAAAAAAAATTCTCCAGAGGATGTGCACCTTTACTAGCTGCGGTGTTGTCAATGGCAAACATGTTGATGGCCATGAGCTGGAGTAGGCGTGTGCTCCCAATGGGCTGTGGCGAGTGACCCAGGAGTACATCAAACTCCCGCAGCATTCCCGCCGACAACTCAGGGAAGATATCCATGCTGAAGCACCAGTGGCAACCAGTGAGCTCATGGAAGAGATTCATGATGGTGGAAAGAGATTCATGTTGGTGGCAAGAGGTTCATGATGGTGGCAAGAGGTTCATGTTGGTGGCAAGAGATTCATGATGGTGGCAAGAGATTCATGATGGTGGCAAGAGGTTCATGATGGTGGCAAGAGGTTCATGATGGTGGCAAGAGATTCATGATGGTGGCAAGAGATTCATGATGGTGGCAAGAGGTTCATGATGGTGGCAAGAGGTTCATGTTGGTGGCAAGAGATTCATGATGGTGTTAAGAGGTTCATGATGGTGGCAATGTAAATTCACATATTTTTACCACTAACGACCAAAAACTTCCTTGAATGGGTTGACATTACACTCATTCGGAATGTGAAGTCAATCTGACATTGTTTTATCTCTTTCCGTATATTTTGCCAAAATCTATAGGTTTTCATTGGCGGACTAACGTGACCATGATGCCAACGAAGGCTGATTGTCTGGAGAGATAACTACAGCAGGTAAAACAATGTCCAAACATTTTTTTCTTACTTTTATCGACGTTTCGCCCACAATCTGCGGACATGTTTAGACTGACCACCAGATGGTGTAGTGGTCAACATGCGGGAGAAATCGTCCCTCAAGACCCGACGTAGTTTTCTAACAGGAAACATGTTTTAAACATGTCCATCTTCAGAACCTTTCAAAAGTTCAACTGGAACCATTTATAAGGTTCACTGTGTTAGACAGACAGGTTCCACGAAAAGAAACCAGTGTTATCACATATACATCAATATGAGGTGCATTAGCTCAGTGGTCAGAGCGCTGGACGGTCAGTCGAGAGGACCGAGGCTCAAGTCCATCTGATGGCATTTCGAAACTTGAACAATTTCATTCACCCCACTTAGATTCTGGTCCCTTCTACCTGGCTGGCGTCTAACGCCATCTACCTGGCTGGCGTCTAACGCCGTCTATGCCATGGGAAATAAATGACGCGGCTCATCAAATTTGGCTAAATACTTCACATGGGACACAATCGAATGAATGAATGACATCAATATGTGTTCAAACTCACCCTATGCGTGAGAATAACTTCCCGTGACCATTGAGGAAACTCAGCACAAACCGCTTGTTGAGCTATAAAAACACGCATAAAATAAAGAGAACCTATCAGTTGGACAATAAATTTAAACAGAGACATTCCTTACAGTGCTCCACATTTTGAACAAGTTTTTTTTGCATTATGGGATATGGTCTGCATTTGTCAAATGTCATGCGGATAACACACCATACGTTCAAAACACATTCGAAAATAGCTTTGAATGTCAGCTACTTTTAAGCATGCACACTAGTTCAGCAGATGTAGATAATCAAATGGATTGGTTTGCTGCCATGTTTTATACGTGTGCACCAATTAGTGCACACGTATAATATTCATTTGGAAAATTATCTTACTTAACCATTATTATCAAATTACATTTATCAGTGCTGACAGTGCGTAATAAAATTAAAATAGGAAAATCTTACGAACGACTCATGGAAGAACCACACATTTGAAACGATCTCAAAATGGTTTCCACAGCAACATACCTCAGTGTTAGACATCTTGGTGATGTCATCGTTGTCATTATTGTTGTCACAGACCGGGTCGCATGAGCTGTGTCCGTCAGATGAGATCCATATTTCTACGCGCTGACCGCCGTGGTCCGTGGGAGATGGGGATGACCGGAGCCTCTGTTGCTGCTGCTTCCTGTCTAGCCTCTCCGCCAGACGCTTCTTCTGGATATGCTCCGCCTGCAAGGAGTGTTGCCATAAAGAATATAGTGAACTACACATAACACATTCGCAGATAAAAGAATCAGCCATTTTATAGAATCAAAATGGTTGTAATCATTCAGTATTCCTGATGTGCTAATCAATATTTCGCCAATACATCCTTTAAAAAACCAGTCCTTTTGGAAATCCCCAGACTTCTTCAAAATGCTGACGACATTTCCATAGTAACGACTGTGTGTGCTTCGATCTTCAAAACCAGTGTAAATCCATTCGCCGTGAACGCAGAACATATCATCAGACAGATTAGTGAAATGGTCTGAGAAAAGGCAGATGTTGTTCAATTTTGGGAAATGTAAATGCCTACATACAGGACATAGGAACTTGAATGTAAACTATAAAATGGGAGATACTGTTCTGGGTACTACTGTAAAAGAAAAGGACTTAGGAGTTACAATAAGCGCTGATATGAAAGTTTCAGAGCAGTGTGGTATTGCAGCTTCAAAGGGTAATCAAATTCTTGGATTGATTAGAAGAAACATAACATACAAGGGAAAAAAGTTAATTATACCTCTTTATAAAGCAATAGTTAGACCTCATTTAGAATACTGTATACAAGCATGGAGACCATATCGTAAGAAGGATATAGATACGCTTGAACGCATACAAAAGAGAGCAACTAAAATGATTCCAGAACTGAGAGACCTTAGTTATGAAGAACGCCTGAAAGAATGTGGTTTAACAACTCTAGAGACAAGGAGGTTAAGAGGAGATCAGATTGAAGTTTTTAAGATATTGAATGGGTATGAAAATATTGATAGAAATATGTTTTTCTCACTCAAGAAGGATAGCAGAACTAGAGGACATGAGGTAAAATTAGTAAAGGATCAATGTAGATTGGACATCAGGAAGCACTCGTTCTCACAGAGGACAATAAATGAATGGAACAAATTGTCTACAGATTGTGTAACTGCTAGCAGCGTGAATATGTTTAAAAACAAGGTTGACACATATCTCAGGAGGGCGGGTTATAAGTAGATGAACATTGTTGGACTCTCGATAAGCCAATGGCTTCCTTGTCCACTTGCCATCTGGGCTTTTGGCTTGGATGGCAAATCTTGTTAAATCTGGTTACTGTGATTCCAGTACACATCAGTATTATATCTACCTAACTAAATCATGTTCTTAAACCAGTAAATATCAGCCGTAACGTAGTTTATTGTGCCTTTGAAGCAATAGTGGAAACAGCGGGTAGGTGTGACCTGGTGACCCCGGCAGATAAAGGGCCAATCAAAATGACCATAAACACGCCCTGCCGCGTGTTTGTCAGATGGTTGATGTAACCTGATATTGTAAATGACAACACGTCACAAATACAGATTCAAGGGCCATTGTGGCGGCAAATTAAGGGGACATGTCAATATTAGAAATCACTGTTATGTTGTGTCAACAATAAGTAAAAAGCCAGTGAAAAAACGTCACATTTTAAGCATGATACACATGATATTGAATTTCTGTTATCACTAACAAACAGGAAACGTTACCTAGTTAATTTTTTATAAAAACTACAACACTTATGATGCTGAAATGCGGCATGAACGTGTCCGTGAGCAAAATCACATGGTATCATGGAACAAATGGTAGAGGGTTGTCTAAATTTTTTTTTACTTTTGGCTGTCATTAAAAATTCTGCTAAAACCTGGGTCCTGTAGCTGCTGTAATTCTTTCATGTTAACCAAAATAGTTTGTGGGATCATCAGTGACACAGTCAAACTTATATATATATTACTAAAAATTAAATAAAACGGCATTTGTGGGTGTTTTTTCATATTAAAAAAAATTTTTTTTTAATCATGAAACGTCACCAAATAAATGAAAAACTCCAAATTTTATTAATCTGGAGTATTACCTAATATTTCAACTACAACTTGTAAAAAAATGGTTTGTATATTGTAAAAAACTTCTACTGGAACTATTCAAAACAAGCATAGAACAGCCGCCACAGCCACCTTAACAGAAATAACATCCGCAAGATTTACGTAACAAAATTTCATCCATTTAAGAAAATTTGTAGCTTGAGAAAACCAATTTACAAAATTTAATAGCTACTATGAAGTAACCCAAAACTCAATTGGTTGATGTTCGATGACATCCATATTATTCTGAGTCACTTTGTTTTGGAAATTTGCTTAAATGAATCAGCCGTGTAATAGAATCATCAATTGCTCTGGCTGAAGTGGCTCTGTTAAGTGGAGTCCGCTGTATCTTTATTATGTGTCTGAAGGCTGGATGTCCGGGAAATCCATTTCATCAAGTCAACCCAATATATTTCTGTCCACATGTCAATTTATATATATAAACCATATATTCTATGCATCATTTATAACGCTACATTTATTGGTCTGATATCACCACTTGACAGACCTGTTTATTCCAACACCAACTCCTCTGGGAAGCATTCAGCCATGCAATGAATATTCTTTCAAATATATCCACCACTGTCAATGGCCAAGTACTCATTTATGCAGCTGGATGAACTGAAGCAACGTGGGGTGAATGACTTGAACCCTGTCCCGATTGTAAGTCCGATGTTCTAACATATCCTGTTCACCACACGTAAGTATTTGTATAAACTAAACCATTATCATTGACTTGCAGATACACAAATGATTATTCCAGCCAAGTGAGAGAACATACCTTTTTCCTGACATCGTCAAAGAGGGACATGAGACTCTCGCGGGCTGTGATGAACGGGTTGCTTGCCGCCAGACTCCGCATGTAATAGTACACAGCATCCAACTTACGTCTCTGTTGAACATATCAAACAACACACATCAAACAAACCACAAGTGAAGACGAAGAAAAGTATCTGGACAAAATTGTGTGTGAAAAAAATACCCCATGTTTTGTCAAAGGGGAAGGCGGAAAAGTGTTTGGATTCTGGTTTGGAAAACACTGCACTAATACTAATGCAATGTACGTCTTCCATCAAAACATCATATATCTTCCTATCACAGTTGATAACGGTGCTGACTTTAATCACAGTTGATAAGGGTGCTGATTTCAAGTGCTTCCAGGCAGTTTTGATGATGAATAAAGTCCCTGCCGAATACGAAGTTGCACAAGTTATAATTAAAAGTTTCCCAATAGTTCATGTCTGTGCTAAATGACATAGGTTCCCATAGATACACACATCAATATTTTGGTGCCTAACTGAAAATTGTCTTCAATACGTGTTGGTTGGAAAGATAAAGAGACAAGACCCACCGTGTAGAGGGCTAGAATGGCCAGTTGGTTGTACGGACGACCATTTTTTGGTGCAATCTGCTGGGCTTTCATGTACCAGCTGCAAAAAGGTGAAGGTAAGTATATATATAAATATATATATATATATATTGCAATGCAATCCTTAGGACCACTCAGATTTAGGACCACTCAATTTACACTTCACTCCCCGACAGACCTGTTCATTCCAACACCAACTCAACTTCTCTGGGAAGCATTCAGCCATGCTGTAATTACTGCATTAAAACTATTAGTTAATTGTGTTCACATATATCCACCAGTGTCTACAGCCAGGTTCTCATTTCTACAGCTGAGTGAACAGAACCTAAGGCCAGGCAGGTTATGAAACAAGAAGAAGGGCATTTGAATCCCAGCCCTCTTAATTAAAAGCCCAAAGTCCTAATATTTACATCTGTAACATCTAACTAAGCTATACTATGGAGTAAGCAAAGTTACAGACAGGACATGGGAAAGGAGACTTGCTGGCCACTGCTACAGATGCAATGATGAAATGGCATTGAGGACCACCCAGTGGCAGCCAGCGCATGGAAGGACAAACCAAGTCAGATTATCGACTGTCTAAGGGAAGATGTTGGACTGGAACCTGGACAGAGATGTCAGGAGACAGATGGTTCGAGCCAGCAGAGTTCGACCCCAGTGACCAACGTGAATGGGTGATAAGGATTGCACATACGACACCTCCAGCAGACAAGTGAAGGTTTTGAGAGACTTGACCCACCTACGAGCCCTGCCGTAGTTTGAGGTTGACATGGCAAGTTCACGGTAGCGGGCGATGTCTCCGAGACAGATCATCGTGCGCTGTGAACTGAGCAGTGCGAGCTTGACGACATGGCCAATGTTCTCCGGCGGTGCACGGTGTGCATGGAGGAAGTCGTCCAACTTGAACTTGTACGTAGTCTGTAGTCGCTGCAGAAGATCCTCATAGAACTCGGTGCCCTGTGAGTTACACAAGTAGGCAGGGGATCAGAAATAAATTACTTGTGCAAAAAATCGTGAAAAAACGACCCCCTCCTCCATCCCAGTACACCTTGCATTATTCACATGTAATCATTCACTTGAAATTATTTTATTTATTTCTTGCCCCCCTAGTTGCCCGCAACTAGGGGGGCAACTAGGGGGGGCAACTAGGCGGGCAACTAGGGGGACAACTAGGGGGACCCACCCACAGTTACCCCCTACCCTTTCTTGCATATGTAATTTGTAGATGGCCCCCCTCCCTCCAACATTCGTTGCTCAGGGCACATTACACTTTTGCCCCCACAGAAATTTAAAAAGAAACGCTGACCTCATCCAGTAGACTGAGTAGATGCTCCCTGATGGTTGTCATTGGCAATGTGGCATCATCAGCGCCATCTGCCAGTTGGTGACGGAACATTTCGATGAAGTGGTAGAAGGCAGACTTCCACAGGAGTTGTTCAGCACCATGTTTATTCGACAAGTCTGGGTCGTGCAGAATCACGTCCGCATACTTCTGTTGGAGGTCACGCCTGCAACAGTGACATAAATATTGAACATTTTACAATAAGAAATAATTGGTCCATTTTTCATGTCTTGGACATGTTTGTGTTTTGGTCAGTTCTATCCAATAAGACTCTAAATCAGTTAATGTTACTTAAAGGTGCTTAATCAATTCGATTTTTTGCTAGTCTCATTTCAAATAAAGTTTGGGAAAAACCAAACCTACCTAGTATCCACTGCAACATGCTACCTCGTTTGTGCAACTTTTGTATGTCGTTTTTGTGAAACCATCAGACAGACTATTAAATTAGTTAATGCTTGTTCAAGCATTTACTGAAGTGAAAATCGAAATGCTGAAAAATCATGATTTTGTTGCTTGGTGAAATTTTGTAGCTTTGTCATGTGATCTGCGAGAGGAAGGTCACGCCCATGATCAGCATTGACCCACACAGTGTTTACCATTTTGGATATCCACTATTTTGATCATTACCAGATCTAACGACTAAAGTCTTTCGATGATTTGAAAAAAAATTGGCATTTTAAAAATTAAATCGACTGCAGATGTTACATAACCTATTCACACACAACATATTTGGACATCAATGAAATGGATTTGCGATAGGCTAAATCAGCTGAGGAAGCAGTTTTAAACCAAAGAACATTTCAAAGATTGTTTCTTGCTCTAGTACGTATTTTACCAAATGTTATTTGCACCAAAAAGTGTCACAGAATGGCACTTTCTCTAGTTATTATTTCATTAAATAGGACTTGCACCAAATGGCACTTGCTCTAGTTATTATTTCATTAAATAGGACTTGCACCAAATGGCACTTGCTCTAGTTATTATTTCATTAAATAGTACTTGCACCAAATGGCACTTGCTCTAGTTATTATTTCATTAAATAGTACTTGCACCAAATGGCATGTCACAAAATGGTAATTGTTTCGTAGTCAGCACTATGCCATATGTTACTTATTGTTACATAAAAGAGCTTTCCACTGGGCACCAAATATTCTTCTGACAATAGGAGCACCAACTCTTTGCAATTCACTGCCCACTGGCATTAGGTCAGCAGGAAACACAATAACACTTCGCTTCCCTTATTATTATCATCATCTTTATTCGGACTCCAGATCCACAAACATGTACATAATTATTCATGTTGACAACTGTAACATTGTATACCAGTTTCACGATTGTTTAACCCTTTTGTTTTATATGTGCCAATCAGTGTGGGTTTCTGAGGATTAGGTACAATGGAAATTTTCTAATTATTATTAGTCTCACCTGATCTTGAGAGCCCCTTGTAGGCCGTCCTCTCCATGTAGACGGCGTGCCAACATGCTGGACAGCTGGCGGTCAAGTCCCACTGCATCACGCAGGATTACGTCTGCCTTGGCCGAGCCAGTCCATGTTTGACTAACGACCATGTCTGGTTCGTAACTGTGGCAGTCAGAACAAATTATTGAAACTACAGTAGGCAGGCAATAAGAGAGTGCATAATTATTAGTAATATATGTTTATATTAGACTTTTAAACGGGAGATTTATTTACAAATGGTTTGTTTACACATTCATATAACTAGATAAATTTCACATTGGCACATGGCCAAATTGAGAATGCTTACTTTAATAAATAACAGTAATTATGACAACTGATTAAGCTAATGCCATGATGTATTAATGTTTATCAAGAAATGCAACATATTATTATTGTAAATTCCAACATATCGATATTAATATCTGCCCTCTGTTGCTTGTACAAACCTGTGAGTAAAATGCTCATTGTTATACGAGTCGTCCACGTAAGTTTGTGGGGGATAAGTGTGAGCTCCTCCGTCACTGCCTGGAAGGGAACCCGTACTGCTGTATTGCACTGGATAGGTGGTGCTGTATGGCCCCTGCTGTGGTCCGCCCGTTGGCGTGTATCCATCGTAGAAACAGCTCGAATCTGGCGAATACTGCGATTCAAATGGATCCTGAAATTGTAACTTTGGACTTGAAACCTGGATAGGTGTCGTGGGGTTGTTTGGGTCAAACAAGGTGCGGTGACCTCCGCCCCGGGTGGACGGTGCAGTGCCACGCCCACGTGGTGCCATACGGTGGGAAGAATGCTGGGGTGACGCAGCAAGGTGTTCTGCAATGTGTGGGGCGGGGAGAACCCCGCGTACGTTTACCACGCCCCTGTCACCTAGCACCGGGTTCATTTCCACCGGCTTTGCGTCCGTTTGCCTCTGTTTTGTGGGCAAACTCATGGGACCAACCTGAACCTGCCTGCCTGCCTCCTTGCTCGAACACACCACCTTCAGAGGAGCATTGTGGGCATCCCTGCTCTTTCCCGGATTCCTCTCATGTATTGCATTTGCCTCCATGGACCGTGATATGTTTTCACTGTTTCTCCGTTGTCGGACTACTGCTGTTGTATCGTATTTGTTCTTATTTACATGACCACCCATCCTGTCAGATTCCCCTTCCCTCGTCTGTGGAGGAGGTACATCTTTCCTCTCCACACTCCTCTTTCGTTCCGTCTCCTGTCCTCGTCGTCTCATTCTCCCAGACTCCGTCGTTGCCACGGTTTCACTCACACTATTTCTGTTTCTCCGCCGGTTATTATTACCCTGACTTCTACTCCTCCTCCGTTCACCCCGCTGCTTCCCTCCACCCTGTCTTCCCTTCTCCCCACCATCCCCAATAGCCCCACTTCCCTGTACATAATCTCTGCTGCAGTTCTTCACCCGTTCCTTTCCCGAGTTCTTAATAATGAGCCCTTCAAATATCGCATCTGCAATTGCCGATTCGATCGATGCGCTGACTTTCCCGGATGTCTTATTAGATGACTGGTTCTGATTGAGTTCTGACCCACCCAACCTATTCACCGGGACAACGTTGTTTCTCTCTTCCATCTCCATAATATCAGCCCAACTCTGTGAAGTCGTTGCCGCAACTTCCCCATCTTCCTGTACAACTGGTTTCCGTCTTCGTCGTCGCCGTCTCTTGCCTGGTTTTGTAACATCAGACTCCATTTCATCTTCATCGAATTCAAGGTCTTTCAGGGGAACACCACTTGCCTCCAATTCATCATCGCGATATTTAAGCTTGGCGAGGTGGATGTCGGTTTCATAGTCCCACTCAAGGGAACTGTCCGTGTTATTATCGCTAACGTTCTCCAATCGGTGCACATGCAGTTTGTCGCCCCCTCTATGGGTCAACACACATTCGGGCATGTCTTTCCGTCGACGACGCTGACTATATCGCTTTGATTCTGCACTAGCATTCACAGATGCATCTTGGTGCCTACTAGAGGCATCTGAAGGCATTCGTACAGCCGAGTTTTCATCCTTCCTTAGGTCTGCTGTGCGAACACTGTCCGTTCTCTCTGGAGACACAACCTCCGGTGTTTGCAATCTATCTTCGTCACCAACAAGCGCCACCTGGTGCTTTCGTGGTACATACACCTGAAGGTCAGGCCTCTTTTGTCGCATACGAGCTGACAATTTTTCTGTTGCTGGCATGTTGGACTTTGCATTGTTATCTTGGAAGCTTTTCTCGACACTGCTGCTTCGGCAGGACATGGGATCTGGCGGGTCATTCCCTGTTTTCGGGTTCTGTTCAACAACAGAATTCTTTCTTGATTGAATCCTTGGACCAGCCTGGTACAGTTCCCGGTCAGGGCGTTTACTTCTCCTTGAATTTCCATCCTGTTTCCTCCCTGTAACAATTAGGAATAACTGTCAGTTCTATTGTGCTAAGAACACAGTGACTGACTCCGCTTAACAGAATCAATTCGGGTCAGAGAAATTTGATACTATTAACCTGATGCACCATGAACACCGAAATTTCGGTGTTGGGATGTAGTGTTCATATTGATCGCCATGTGGCGCCACGTTCATTGGCTTTGGTTATGCTGTTGGTGCCCGGATGAAAACAACACATGTGCGGACGTTTTGAGCCATTTCTCGAATCGATCCGTCAATTATTAGTATTTTTGCGAATTTTTTAAAAGTGACTGATATCTCGTCAAAGTTTTACGATTCATGGTTATGATGACTATGAGCGGGCATTGCATCTGTTGTGTTTTACATCCGATATTTCGGATGTAAATGACATTAGTAGTGGACAAGACAGCGACATCGATGTGTCAATGATGTGTTGTTACTGTATTCATTGTCTTTTGACGTAACATTTGCAGAATTACTGCATTTATATTCCTTGAATTTTTCTTTTCTTTTCCATAAGTTATTATACTACAATACATGGTGTGCTCTGATATATATATATATATATATATATATATATATATATATATATATATATATATATATATATATATATATATATATATATGTCAGTAGATTACATGTACCTATGAAACATTCATTATTATGCATTTTGTGAACAGTTTTGTGTGCTTTATATGTATATATGCGATCAACCAAAATCATAGTACTTGCATGCTAACTGTAATATTTCACAGGTAAATGCAGATATTATTATAATTTCTCTTGCTGCTCATAGAGGACATGTAGGGCTACCTTGCAGTACCAAACTTGCCTCATTTTGTGCTTTATTTTGTCCATGAGTGACGAAATAAAACTAGATTTCGTATTTAAATTTTCACTTTGCAATTGTTTACATATGCTAATTATATTTCTTCAGCACCTTGATGCCAATGGCAATGTGCAGATGGTATATATGTCGGTAATGGCATGGAATACACATGTAAAACGGTTAGTGCGTGTCAGTTTCAAATATTAAAGTGAAACCAAACGAATGGTTTTGGGCCTTTGCACCTATGAGTGCCTAAAAAGTAAACATTTGTAACTATAATCAAGAATATCATGAAGTGGTTTACTGGGAATCTGTTCTAAAAGTGTGAAATTCTGGTCTAACATAATTTTTTGTGGAGGCTGACATATATATCAATGTTTGCAATTTTGACAAATCAAAGGCGAGCAACCCATTAAACCCCAATCGTGTATTTTTAACATGGTTGAGATGTGCAGTTACATTTTTATTTGTTTATATATTGGATTTACATGCAGCAACAACTCTTACAATACTGTACTGTGCAAACATTCAGATGTAAACATGATTCAGCGAGGTATAGAATTGTTTTTTTATTTCCTCTGGAAAAACAGACAGTAGTGCAGCAGCAAATTCACAATTGTGGACGGGTTGGTTGGAAACCAACACGATATGCTAGAATTTATTCGGCCCATTTTGAAGAGTCGTGTTTTGATGTTGATATATTTTCATCAACTAATGGGTCAAGATCCTTCAAAATGTTGGCGACAGAGAACGTCAAAATCTGAAGCGGTACCAACAATCTTCCAGCATGTACCTCAGCCGAAAGCTTCAACACAACGCAAACACTCGATCAAGAGAACGAGGCAGTTAGTAAACAATGAATGAATGGACTATCTTACAAAATAAGTTGATTTTAGATGCAAACAGCATGTCCAAACTTATTGGCAAGTATGTGACTAAAATCGTCCATGTCTACGATAAGGCGTTTAAAGTTGGAGTTATGGGAAACCTAGTCAGCACTCTTGACGTAAGATTCTGAACAATTATGGCGCTGCCCATGCAAAAAAGATTTTCGGTATTCAACGAGGTATATTTAGTTAACCACTTTTAACAAGATTTAACAAGATTTGCCATCCAAGCCAAAGGCCCAGATGGCAAGTGGACAAGGAAGCCATTGGCTTATCGAGAGTCCAACAATGTTCATCTACTTATAACCCGCCCTCCTGAGATATGTGTCAACCTTGTTTTTAAACATATTAACGCTGCTAGCAGTTACACAATCTGTAGACAATTTATTCCATTCATTGCATGATATTCTTGATTATAGTTCCAAATGGTTAGTTTTCAAGTACTCTTATAGGTGCAAAGGCCCCCAAAATGCATTTGGTTTCACTTTAAGTTATATAGTTCTGAACTGGAATATGTTCAGATGTGGCAAATACACGTGTTAATTTTTAAGGGGCTGGACCTCTGGCTCTGGCCCTACTTGGTCTTGGGTGGTTGACTCTGGCTAGTTGGTGAATGTTTATCAGTAACAAGTCCTAACATCAGTGCTACATAATGATTGCAATTATTGTTGTCCGACTTGACACTTGTCGGCTCCGTCTCGATCATGATCTCTCAACTCCCTGGCTATTTTCATATGCAATAACGCTATTGCGTTATACGTACCAACAGCCTTAGCGGACACATGACTAGTCGAGTCTGTATCGTGCTCGCTGTACCTGTTTGCAAGATTAGACAACTGTTCATGATTTAAACGCACAATGTTTTCGTTCTTTTTATCGGAAGCCATTTTCCCATAATATGGAGCGCCTCCTGTCGGATAAGACAGCAACATCAGCACAGTGCCTCCCTCTTTCGGATAGTCTGGAATTATATTTTGTTGACGTGTTTGAAACATCCTTGTCTTTGCAGGCATGGGGTAATAGTAATATGTAATAGTAATCGTGATAGGTAATATACGTTTTTTCTGTAATAGTAATAGATTAGATTTTTTTCAAAAGTAATACTAATATATCCTAAAGTAATATATAGTAGTAGATTACTTTTCTATTACATATGTTGCCGCGAACTTACAAAAAGATCATGTTTTTAAAATGTTATACCTACTGAGAGAATGCATTATATTTAGTGTTGTCTTCACAACATGAATTAGTGGACAAAGTCATAATACATGAACCACTGGGTAACAGTGATCATAATCAAATACATTTTGACATCAAAGTAAAATCAGAACGTACAAAGCTAGATTGGAATAACATGCTGAGGAATAAGACCGCAATTGAATGTTGGAACATTCTAAAATATGAAATTGAGAGTATCATTGATAAATTTGTTCCGTTGAAAAAAACAAAGAAAACGGTATCGAAACACTTGTCAAAAGAGGCTATTAGAAAAATAGGCTACAAGCAAACTATGTGGAGGGTTTATAGGCGTACCAGTAAGGAACAAGACTACACAAACTATGTGGTGGGTATATGCTTATCAGAAAGGAACAAGACTGCACAAACTATGTGGAGGGTTTATAGGCGTACCAGAAAGGAACAAGATTACACAAACTATGTGGAGGGTTTACAGACGTACCAGTAAGGAATAAGACTACACAAACTATGTGGAGGGCTTATAGGCCTACCAGAAAGGAACAAGACTACACAAACTATGTGGTGGGTATATGCTTATCAGAAAGGAAAAAGACTGCACAAACTATGTGGAGGGTTTATAGGCGTACCAGAAAGGAACAAGACTACACAAACTATGTGGATGGTTTATAGGTGTACTAGAAAGGAACAAGACTACAAAAACTATGTGGAGGGTTTATAGGCGTACCAGAAAGGAACAAGACTACACAAACTATGTGGTGGGTATATGCGTATCAGAAAGGAACAAGACTGCACAAACTATGTGGAGGGTTTATAGGCGTACCAGAAAGGAACAAGACTGCACAAACTATGTGGAGAGTTTATAGGCGTACCAGAAAGTAACAAGACTACACAAACTATGTGGAGGGTTTATAGGCGTACCAGAAAGGAACAAGACTACACAAACTATGTGGAGGGTTTACAGGCGTACCAGTAAGGACCAAGACTACACAAATTATGTGGAGGGTTTATATGCGCACGAGAAAGGAACAAGACTACACAAACTATGTGGAGGGTTTATATGCGTACCAGAAAGGAACAAGACTACACAAACTATGTGGATGGTTTATAGGTGTACTAGAAAGGAACAAGACTACACAAACTATGTGGAGGGTTTATAGGCGTACCAGAAAGGAACAAGACTACACAAACTATGTGGTGGGTATATGCGTATCAGAAAGGAACAAGACTGCACAAACTATGTGGAGGGTTTATAGGCGTACCAGAAAGGAACAAGACTGCACAAACTATGTGGAGAGTTTATAGGCGTACCAGAAAGGAACAAGACTACACAAACTATGTGGAGGGTTTATAGGCGTACCAGAAAGGAACAAGACTACACAAACTATGTGGAGGGTTTACAGGCGTACCAGAAAGAAACAAGATTACACAAACTATGTGGAGGGTTTACAGACGTACCAGAAAGGAACAAGACTACACAAACTATGTGGAGGGTATAGGCGTACCAGAAAGGAACAAGACTGCACAAACTATGTGGAGGGTTTATAGGCGTACCAGAAAGGAACAAGACTACACAAACTATGTGGAGGGTTTATAGGCATACCGGAAAGGAACAAGACTACACAAACTATGTGGAGGGTTTATAGGTGTACTAGAAAGGAACAAGACTACACAAACTATGTGGAGGGTTTATAGGTGTACCAGAAAGGAACAAGACTACACAAACTATGTGGTGGGTATATGCGTATCAGAAAGGAACAAGACTGCACAAACTATGTGGAGGGTTTATAGGCGTACCAGAAAGGAACAAGACTGCACAAACTATGTGGAGGGTTTATAGGCGTACCAGAAAGGAACAAGACTACACAAACTATGTGGAGGGTTTATAGGTGTACTAGAAAGGAACAAGACTACATAAACTATGTGGAGGGTTTATATGCGTACCAGAAAGGAACAAGACTACACAAATTATGTGGAGGGTTTATATGCGTACCAGAAAGGAACAAGACTACACAAACTATGTGGAGGGTTTATAGGTGTACTAGAAAGGAACAAGACTACACAAACTATGTGGAGGGTTTATAGGCGTACCAGAAAGGAACAAGACTACACAAACTATGTGGTGGGTATATGCTTATCAGAAAGGAACAAGACTGCACAAACTATGTGGAGGGCTTATAGGCCTAACAGAAAGGAACAAGACTACACAAACTATGTGGTGGGTATATGCTTATCAGAAAGGAACAAGACTGCACAAACTATGTGGAGGGTTTATAGGCCTACCAGAAAGGAACAAGACTACACAAACTATGTGGAGGGTTTACAGACGTATCAGTAAGGAATAAGACTACACAAACTATGTGGAGGGTTTATAGGCGTACCAGAAAGGAACAAGACTACACGAACTATGTGGAGGGTTTACAGGCGTACCAGTAAGGAATAAGACTACACAAACTATGTGGAGGGTTTATAGGCGTACCAGAAAGGAACAAGACTGCACAAACTATGTGGAGGGTTTATAGGCCTACCAGAAAGGAACAAGACTACACAAACTATGTGGAGGGTTTATAGGCGTACCAGTAAGGAATAAGACTACACAAACTATGTGGAGGGTTTATAGGCGTACCAGAAAGGAACAAGACTACACGAACTATGTGGAGGGTTTACAGGCGTACCAGTAAGGAACAAGACTACACAAATTATGTGGAGGGTTTATATGCGTACCAGAAAGGAACAAGACTACACAAACTATGTGGATGGTTTATAGGTGTACTAGAAAGGAACAAGACTACACAAACTATGTGGAGGGTTTATAGGCGTACCAGAAAGGAACAAGACTACACAAACTATGTGGTGGGTATATGCGTATCAGAAAGGAACAAGACTGCACAAATTATGTGGAGGGTTTATATGCGTACCAGAAAGGAACAAGACTACACAAACTATGTGGAGGGTTTATAGGTGTACTAGAAAGGAACAAGACTACACAAACTATGTGGAGGGTTTATAGGCGTACCAGAAAGGAACAAGACTACACAAACTATGTGGTGGGTATATGCTTATCAGAAAGGAACAAGACTGCACAAACTATGTGGAGGGCTTATAGGCCTACCAGAAAGGAACAAGACTACACAAACTATGTGGTGGGTATATGCTTATCAGAAAGGAACAAGACTGCACAAACTATGTGGAGGGTTTATAGGCCTACCAGAAAGGAACAAGACTACACAAACTATGTGGAGGGTTTACAGACGTATCAGTAAAGAATAAGACTACACAAACTATGTGGAGGGTTTATAGGCGTACCAGAAAGGAACAAGACTACACGAACTATGTGGAGGGTTTACAGGCGTACCAGTAAGGAATAAGACTACACAAACTATGTGGAGGGTTTATAGGCGTACCAGAAAGGAACAAGACTGCACAAACTATGTGGAGGGTTTATAGGCCTACCAGAAAGGAACAAGACTACACAAACTATGTGGAGGGTTTATAGGCGTACCAGTAAGGAATAAGACTACACAAACTATGTGGAGGGTTTATAGGCGTACCAGAAAGGAACAAGACTACACGAACTATGTGGAGGGTTTACAGGCGTACCAGTAAGGAACAAGACTACACAAATTATGTGGAGGGTTTATATGCGTACCAGAAAGGAACAAGACTACACAAACTATGTGGATGGTTTATAGGTGTACTAGAAAGGAACAAGACTACACAAACTATGTGGAGGGTTTATAGGCGTACCAGAAAGGAACAAGACTACACAAACTATGTGGTGGGTATATGCGTATCAGAAAGGAACAAGACTGCACAAACTATGTGGAGGGTTTATAGGCGTACCAGAAAGGAACAAGACTGCACAAACTATGTGGAGAGTTTATAGGCGTACCAGAAAGGAACAAGACTACACAAACTATGTGGAAGGTTTTCAAACTATGTGGAGGGCTTATAGGCCTACCAGAAAGGAACAAGACTACACAAACTAAGTGGTGGGTATATGCTTATCAGAAAGGAACAAGACTGCACAAACTATGTGGAGGGTTTACAGACGTACCAGTAAGGAATAAGACTACACGAACTATGTGGAGGGTTTACAGGCGTACCAGTAAGGAACAAGACTACACAAATTATGTGGAGGGTTTATATGCGTACCAGAAAGGAACAAGACTACACAAACTATGTGGATGGTTTATAGGTGTACTAGAAAGGAACAAGACTACACAAACTATGTGGAGGGTTTATAGGCGTACCAGAAAGGAACAAGACTACACAAACTATGTGGTGGGTATATGCGTATCAGAAAGGAACAAGACTGCACAAACTATGTGGAGGGTTTATAGGCGTACCAGAAAGGAACAAGACTGCACAAACTATGTGGAGAGTTTATAGGCGTACCAGAAAGGAACAAGACTACACAAACTATGTGGAAGGTATAGGCGTACCAGAAAGAAACAAGATTACACAAACTATGTGGAGGGTTTATAGGCGTACCAGAAAGGAACAAGACTACACAAACTATGTGGAGGGTATAGGTGTACCAGAAAGAAACAAGATTACACAAACTATGTGGAGGGTTTACAGGCGTACCAGAAAGGAACAAGACTACACAAACTATGTGGAGGGTTTATAGGCGTACCGGAAAGGAACAAGACTACACAAACTATGTGGAGGGTTTATAGGCGTACCAGAAAGGAACTAGACTACACAAACTATGTGGAGGGTTTATAGGCGTACCGGAAAGGAACAAGACTACACAAACTATGTGGAGGGTTTATAGGTGTACTAGAAAGGAACAAGACTACACAAACTATGTGGAGGGTTTATAGGCGTACCAGAAAGGAACAAGACTACACAAACTATGTGGTGGGTATAGGCGTACCAGAAAGAAACAAGATTACACAAACTATGTGGAGGGTTTACAGACGTACCAGAAAGGAACAAGACTACACAAACTATGTGGAGGGTATAGGCGTACCAGAAAGGAACAAGACTGAACAAACTATGTGGAGGGTTTATAGGCGTACCAGAAAGGAACAAGACTACACAGACTATGTGGAGGGTTTATAGGCGTACCGGAAAGGAACAAGACTACACAAACTATGTGGAGGGTTTATAGGTGTACTAGAAAGGAACAAGACTACACAAACTATGTGGAGGGTTTATAGGCGTACCAGAAAGGAACAAGACTACACAAACTATGTGGTGGGTATATGCGTATCAGAAAGGAACAAGACTGCACAAATTATCTGGAGGGTTTATAGGCGTACCAGAAAGGAACAAGACTACACAAACTATGTGGAGGGTTTATATGCGTACCAGAAAGGTACAAGACTACACAAATTATGTGGAGGGTTTATATGCGTACCAGAAAGGAACAAGACTACACAAACTATGTGGAGGGTTTATAGGTGTACCAGAAAGGAACAAGACTACACAAACTATGTGGTGGGTATATGCTTATCAGAAAGGAACAAGACTACACAAACTATGTGGTGGGTATATGCTTATCAGAAAGGAACAAGACTGCACAAACTATGTGGAGGGTTTATAGGCGTACCAGAAAGGAACAAGACTACACAAACTATATGGAGGGTTTATAGGCCTACCAGAAAGGAACAAGACTACACAAACTATGTGGAGGGTTTACAGACGTACCAGTAAGGAATAAGACTACACAAACTATGTGGAGGGTTTATAGGTGTACCAGAAAGGAACAAGACTACACGAACTATGTGGAGGGTTTACAGGCGTACCAATAAGGAACAAGACTACACAAATTATGTGGAGGGTTTATATGCGTACCAGAAAGGAACAAGACTACACAAAGTATGTGGATGGTTTATAGGTGTACTAGAAAGGAACAAGACTACACAAACTATGTGGAGGGTTTATAGGCGTACCAGAAAGGAACAAGACTACACAAACTATGTGGTGGGTATATGCGTATCAGAAAGGAACAAAACTGCACAAACTATGTGGAGGGTTTATAGGCGTACCAGAAAGGAACAAGACTGCACAAACTATGTGGAGAGTTTATAGGCGTACAAGAAAGGAACAAGACTACACAAACTATGTGGTGGGTATATGCGTATCAGAAAGGAACAAGACTGCACAAACTATGTGGAGGGTTTATAGGCGTACCAGAAAGGAACAAGACTGCACAAACTATGTGGAGGGTTTATAGGCGTACCAGAAAGGAACAAGACTACACAAACTATGTGGAGGGTTTATAGGTGTACTAGAAAGGAACAAGACTACACAAACTATGTGGAGGGTTTATATGCGTACCAGAAAGGAACAAGACTACACAAATTATGTGGAGGGTTTATATGCGTACCAGAAAGGAACAAGACTACACAAACTATGTGGAGGGTTTATAGGTGTACTAGAAAGGAACAAGACTACACAAACTATGTGGAGGGTTTATAGGCGTACCAGAAAGGAACAAGACTACACAAACTATGTGGTGGGTATATGCGTATCAGAAAGGAACAAGACTGCACAAACTATGTGGAGGGTTTATAGGCGTACCAGAAACGAACAAGACTGCACAAACTATGTGGAGGTTTTATAGGCGTACCAGAAAGGAACAAGACTACACAAACTATGTGGAGGGTTTATAGGCGTACCAGAAAGGAACAAGACTACACAAACTATGTGGAGGGTTACAGGCGTACCAGTAAGGAACAAGACTACACAAATTATGTGGAGGGTTTATATGCGTACCAGAAAGGAACAAGACTACACAAACTATGTGGTGGGTATAGGCGTACCAGAAAGAAACAAGATTACACAAACTATGTGGAGGGTTTACAGACGTACCAGAAAGGAACAAGACTACACAAACTATGTGGAGGGTTTATAGGCGTACCAGAAAGGAACAAGACTGCACAAACTATGTGGAGGGTTTACAGACGTACCAGAAAGGAACGAGACTACACAAACTATGTGGAGGGTTTATAGGCGTACCAGAAAGGAACACGACTGCACAAACTATGTGGAGGGTTTATATGCGTACCAGAAAGGAACAAGACTACACAAACTATGTGGAGGGTTTATAGGCGTACCAGAAAGGAACAAGACTACACAAACTATGTGGAGGGTTTATAAGCGTACCAGAAAGGAACAAGACTGCACAAACAATGTGGAGGATTTACAGACGTACCCGAAAGGAACGAGACTACACAAACTATGTGGAGGGTTTATAGGCGTACCAGAAAGGAACAAGACTGCACAAACTATGTGGAGGGTTTATAGGCGTACCAGAAAGGAACAAGACTGCACAAACTATGTGGAGGGTTTATAGGCGTACCAGAAAGGAACAAGACTACACAAATTACAAAGAGGCATTTAATGCAGCTACGAATGAAATTAGACAATTTAAAAGAAGCTATGAGCAAAAATTAGCATGTAACATAAAACATAAAAGCAAGAGCTTTTATGTATATATCAGGAGTAAACAAAACGTACGAGACAAGGTTGGATCACTTGAAGATTGTGCTGGAAATATAATATCACAAGGATTTTTAATGGCGGAAGACCTAAATGGAGACTTCAGTGCCGTGTTTACCAGAGGGCATATTAGTTAATTACCAGTTCCATATACTAAATTTCAGGAGGCTAAATCGGACTGTTTATGGCAGCTAATTATACCTATATATGAAGCAATACTTGATATACTATGGAAACCTTGGTGTTATGAAACAGGGAAACCGTGGTAAAATATCACGGTGTTTTGAAAAGATAAACCCTGATATACTGTAAAATTACCGTACACAATATATGAAAAAGCACGGCCTGTCACAGTTTGCCATGCAATGTCATAGTAGTATACCATATAATAGAATGGATATTGTGTATGTGTATTGGTAGTGATATCCCTTAAGCATTTAATATTTTGTGAAAACTGCAAATGTCTGTCGCAAGGGCAACGCCCGATATACCAATATAATGTTTCACGGCCTGTTTATCCGTGTATGAATCTATATAAGCCCTCATAAATGTCTCACGTGATAATGTTGAAAATGCCGTAATAATAGTAATAATAAAATCCCTATAGCTCGGGCAACTAAAATTATAGAACATATACAATTGTCTACACGGAAAAAAGAGGCGCAATACAACATTTGGTAGCAACTGTGGATGTATAATAGCTTCAGCCAGTGACTTCCCAGACATTATGCCTAGTTACTGAGCCGTTTAATTTGCGCAATCCTGTTCGCTGAAATTCCGGGTTGCCCTTAAAACGTTACGAAACATGCAACAGTCCTGTTAGGGTCCGTCAAAATTCGCGCCTAGTGGAATGCATTCATCTTCGCCACCGTGGGCTTCTGACTACCCTGGCGAATCGACCTGTTGAAACGCTGATTTTTCAGTTGATGTGTCAACCGATAGGATTGTGAGCTCGAATTTATGCGGTCTGCATACGAGAACTTAACTTTAATTGATTGTTGACCCGACGTCGCTGATAAGTATTTCTCGGAAACGGTCTTTGAAGTTTGGGCGCGTCTCATCCGTCTGATTCCGATAAACACGTCAACGAAGACGACTGATTCAGCATGGCGTGGGACAATGTGACACATCCACGTTTCAACTGGTTTATCTGACTGATTTTGAAATGTTGGTACTTTCAGCATAATAGCCACTGTGTTGATGTACAATTGGTCAGACGTTACTTTCACTTAACTCGGTTACCGAGGCAGACATTCTTTAAAACACACATCACACGCAATCCGCAAGGCACTATTTATTTATTTGTTCTGCCGCTAACATAAACCCTCGTTGCGTCAGCGATCATCATGTGGATCGTCTTCAGATTGTCATGATCGTTCCTCGTAATGTCCTGTGTAACGATCCGTGTGAGCAGATACAAGCGATTGAAATGTGCTGCTTTGGTATGCACGCACACATGTGTGCGTATGCGTGCGTGTGAGCGTGTTTGCGTGGGTGCGTGCGTGTGTGGATTGGATCGGTTATATCTCGAGAATGGAAGAAGACAGTCGCTGCCTGACGTCTCTAACATGGACAGGTGAAGGCAAACGGAAAGCGAGATGCTCAAAGACAAGTTGGCGAAATACTGTAGAAAAGAAAAGCGAGAACTGGGATGGAAGTCGTTGAAAGATGCCAAACAAGTGCACCACAGCCTCATGGGCCACCTGGTCCAAAGTGGATAAGTAAGGTAAGGTATCCCACACAAGTCGTGGTACTTGCTAGCCTTGCCATTGCGTTCACGTGTATTATATACCAGCCCGTGGTTGGTTCTTTTTTTTGTAACCAAATACTCTGATAGCTCTTTCAATCTCATCGAATTCTGCGGCTTGGGCAACGTTTCCCAGGTCACCACAACGCCCTAATCATCTCGTTCTAGTGAGTTATTTTGGATTGTCATTCGTGTAGATGTTGAGGACTAATAGCACTAGAACTCTGCATAAATGAAGTGCTACCTTGCTTGGCTTCCGAACACTGATTCTATCACATTGTCACATCTAGAATGATCGAATCTCCAGTAGTGATCATATCATCAAAACAAGACAGATATTTTGTAGTAATTGCGAGTATTTTTTACTGGAAACCTTCGGCGATTCACTCCGTCATTGATATATTGACACATATAACCCTTGTTGGGGTATCCTTCTCATAACAAAGTGAACGACGATTCAGTCATGTTTTGTGCACAAACATTGTTTTATATTTATTATTTATATATGTGTTTTTAATAAATGTTAGTGTCATATACACTGATTCAATGGTATATGACTATTGGAGTCTTCAGAAGGACCATGTACACTCAGGTCGAGGAAAAACGTGAGGGAGCTGACGACTTTGGCTGAGGATAACACACAGTGGTCAATGGTGAAAAAGGACTGATTGCAGCTGTATGGTGTAGTTTTACTGCTGCAGCCACAGAATACAGCAGGAAGACGTAGATATGGAGATACTGCAGTCTTCGCTTGCCGGTTTGTCTAAGGATCTATATGCTAAGGTTTTCCCCTAGACGTCAGGGTAGATACACATTAATACAGACTGCGTGTTTGTCTGTCATGTCGCAACTATGTCAATTACTTTGTATTATTTCCATTTTCTGGTATATATACGCCCGGTCAAAATCCGGATCGAGATAATGTCTCACTGTAGCACTCGTGTAGCAGTAGATAATGTCTCACTGTAGCACTCGTGTAGCAGTAGATAATGTCTCACTGTAGCACTCGTGTAGCAGTAGATAATGTCTCACTGTAGCACTCGTGTAGCAGTAGATAATGTCTCACTGTAGCACTCGTGTAGCAGTAGATAATGTCTCACTGTAGCACTCGTGTAGCAGTAGATAATGTCTCACTGTAGCACTCGTGTAGCAGTAGATAATGTCTCACTGTAGCACTCGTGTAGCAGTAGAACAAATGGACTTAGTCGTTACAGAGACAAAGTATGTACGACATACGGGACACGACATTTCTAAAAAAGCTTCGCCAAGCACTACTGCGCGAACATAATTTAACGTGCTTGTTTCTCACGGTGCAGTTATATCACAGCGAATCTCTACATCTACAATAATAATCTCGTTTAACAAGATTCGGCGAGGTGGCGCCGTTATATGCTGCTCTGACTTAGCAAATGGGAATTATTTCGTAGCAGAATGTAAGTAATCAATTAATTTCACATTATTGTAAACTCGTTTGAATTGCTATCGATGTATGCGACGCAGTATACACAAACTGCAATCCGAACGGAGAATTTCTTGATAATTATTGATCTCAAAGACAATTTTAGAGAATGTCCTAACCAATGCATTGCATTTATACAGGACGCATCTAGGATCGGGCAAGGAGGGAGGCCAAGTGTGTGTGTGTGGGGGGGGGGGCAAGTTCAATCACCCATTAGTTTACCATGCCTCCATGTAGTGACGCAACAGATTACATAAACAAAAATAAAAAATGTAAGCCAAAAGAGAGGCAAGGCACAATGCACCCCCAAATAAGCAACGGGTAACCATAAAAATAAACAAATAAACTGAACGACACGTGATGACGCCACCTCTCGTTAACTGAGACTACCACTGCCCCCTATCGATAACGCTGCGAGATGGATGTGCTCCAGGATCACCCTAACGAATAAAACCGAGACTAATACGCTGACAAAAAACAATAATATGTCAATATGGCCGCGACATGGTTTCGTTTACGACGCAAGCGAAGCACTCGCGCCTCCCTACTTCTTGCACGCTTTCTTCCACTTCGGGAACATGTTGTGGAAGACGGGAGGCAAGTTGTCGCGACAGGCCTCCTTGCAGGTATTCTCCCGGTTTGCCGCCGTCACCTGCTGCTGGCGGCTCGCGGCCAGCGTCACCATGTCGAAGTGCTTCCCCGACACGGTGCTGCTAACGATGGGCACGAGGCTCGGCACGCTGGTGTCGTAGGACGGCGAGGCGTAGCTAGGAGGCTGAACGCATGACTCCCCCTTGCCCATGTCCGGCTTGCGTGCGAAGCGGCTGTAGTGGTTGGTGAACTGTTGTGTGAAGTTGGCTGGCGTCGTTCTGTCGTTCTCTTGGATTCCCGGCAACGTCACCTGAAGCAGCGACCATGCACGTGTCACGTGGATAATGCAGCTCTCGCTCAAGGACCAAGGTGATTAGGAAGTGGTCCCCCTTTCCTCTCAAACATAAACATATTAGCAACGGTTATCAAATGATAATTCGTATTTGGAAATAATATTGACCAGTATTGCTTGATATAAAATTGTTTTATTTTTTATTTCTTTCAGCAGCTAAGTATAAGTCCCTTTTCAGGGGAGAAGCACTGGAGAATAAACTCCGCTGGACTTGGTCTATATGGGAACGTTTGAACAAGCCGATAACAATTAAGTCAATGGTTGACATGCTGTCACGTTTTGAAATGTGTTACAAATTAACCTTGTTTTTATTGAACGAAATGATTGACATTGATCAATCAACATCCAGAATAACCACAACAAATGTTCTTGGCCTACATGTTCCTCAGGATGTAAGAGGATTTCCGACAGAGAGCGAGTGTTGTCATCGCAACGAGATTCAATCACGTCATTCAAAGCGAATGACACGACAGTGTCGGTTAAACACACATCATAGATTCCCATAGAAAGTCGACTGAGCCAGACAGATTATATTTTGAAACATTTTATAAGCTGACCTACGAAATAACATTCAAGCGACCGTAACCGTCACGTTGTACATACCAGGGTTGGGTTCAATTGTAATCGCGTAATTTGTAATTAATTACAATTAGGGAGTAAATGTGCATGCATTTGTTTAGAACTATGTCATTGCAATTGAATTTGTGAGGCTGTTTAATTGTACTTGACCAGTGTAATTGATCATTGTAATTTACCATTGTAATTTAGCATTGTATTTGAACACAACCCTGGCAGCACGAATGCATGAATTCACCTAAAGCCCTGTGTAACATAAGCAGTAATGGCACATGTAGACTTCCTCTATAAAACAATATGGTTGTACTCAACAAACAAACTATTCCAATTGACCCTTTATGTAGCATTGTAATTGTTTTTTCTGAAGTGCCATAAGTGTTTTTTTAAAGATGTACTTGTAATTTATTTATGATGCAGTGTAACTGTAATCGACAATTGTTACTGAACCCAATCCTGGAACGTACCAGCAGTGAAATCGGATTTCCGATAGGCAAACTGGTTGACACAGAGCATCACTGCTCTAGGGGCTCTGGTTCCAGCATCTTATACCATAGGCAATGGTTGCACAACCTCATCTGAAAACGAAACTCGGGTGGCAGGAACCAAACTGTGAAGTTTTTCGATTTCTGTTCTACTTTTCTGTCGAGCAAGCAACTGAAATAAGGGCGTCACAAACAAAAAAATCTCGTTCTCAACAGGAAAGGGGTGGGGGGGGGGGGGTGTAGTAAACGCCCTCTGAAACAAAACATTTGGGTATTCGTTCTAGGTCTAAATACTTATCCTCGTACCATGCTGTACTGTTGAATACAATTTAACAAGATTGCCATCCCAAACAACAAGGTTCAGAAGGCAAGTGGACAAGGAAGCCATTGGCTTATCGAGAATCCAACAATTTTATTATCTATGTTTAGCCCGCCATTATATATCTATCAATTCTATTTTAAAGCACATTCACAATACTAGCATTAACACAATCATTTGGTAGTTTGTTCCATTCATTTATCACCCTCTGTGAGAAAGAGTACTTTCTCATGTCCAACTACACTGTTCCTTAACTAATGCTGCTTTGTGACCTCTGGTTCTACTGCCTTCTTTACGTTTGAAGAACATATTCCTATCAACATCCTCATAACCGTTCACTATTTTAAACACTTCTATTTGGTCTCCTCTTAGTCTCCTGGTCTCTGTTGTCAAACCACATTGTAATAAGTGGCTTTCATAACTAAGGTCTCTCAATTCTGGAATCATTTTAGTTGCTCTTCGTTGTATTCTTTCGAGCTTGTCTATGTCCTTCTTACGATACGGCCTCCATGCTTGTGTACAATATTCCAAATGTGGTCTAACTATTGCTTTGCACAGGGGTACAATTAGCTGTTTCTCCTCATACGTAATAGTTATCACAATCCCCCATTTTATATTCTTCGTCAATGTTTCCATGTCCTATGTGTATGGATTTACACTTCCCAAAATTGAATAACATATGCCATTTTTCTAACCATTTAATTAATTTATCTAGATCATCCTGTAAAAATTATTTATCTATATCATTAGTAACCTTTCTGAATACTTTTGTGTCATCTGCAAATTTGAGTACTTTGCTCTTCCAAATCATTTATATATATTAAAAACAGTATAGGGCCTAACACTGATCCCTGTGGTACCCCACTCAAAACAGATTTCCAGTTTGAAATCTCATCATCTACTATTACTCTCTGTCTTCTGTGTGTAAGCCACTTTTCTATCCAGTTGATTACATTATCTATACCATTGGTTTTAGTTTAAGTAACAATCTTTGATGTGGCACTTTATCGAAAGCTTTCTGAAAATGTAAATAGACAACATCCACTGGTGACATGTCATCTACCCACTTTGTTATTTCTTCCAAAAAACATTGCTTTTAGGGAACCCATGTTGAATAAGGGACATCCCAAAAGAAACAAGCCGGTTACTAACGTCATGTTGTATCTAAACATGTCAGGAGATCTTCGTATTCACGAAGGCCAGTCCACAATCGACTGGGCTTACCTGTCAATCACTGCTCGTTGTCATTTCGGCGCACTACGACGCCACCTGTCGGATAGTTACGCAAGCCCCGTTGTTAGTGACTGCATTAAATCATGGTGGGAAAGGTAAGTATTCATACAAAACCCGCAGCTTTGGAAAGGGTCATTCGCCGCCACTCGTCGGTGGTAATACGAAATGTCAACCGAATGTTAGTGATTCATCTAAAACACCTATCCGACAAAACGCGTGTTGACCTTAATTATTATATGTTGGTTTTATAAAAGTTCACACTGCTTTATGATATATTAATTAAGCATGTCAGGTGCCCAGAGACAGACCCGTCCTTTCAAGAACCCTACCTCCCAATCACCCACCGCCATCAGACAAGTTGGACGCAGTGTTCGTCCAGAGCCTCGCTTCCCGTCCCAATCTCCTTAACTTCACCTACACCACAGCTGGCCACATATCACTTTAAGGGCCCGTCCGCCATTACCCATAAAGAATCCCAAGGAAAGGGAGGATTGCGCGTGGTGAATGATTTTTCTGAACAATGTGCCAATGAATGTGGTCTGTCCACAGCTGCTTTTGGGACACTTCTTTGCCTTGTAAAATATTCAATTATTTCCAAAAAGGTGTTACTATTAGTTTCAAAGATTCACAAATCGTGCCACTAGTTTTTTATTTAAAGCGGTCATTTTAGAAGACAATTAGGCGATCTTGTAATAGAAAATAGTTCCGCGTAACTACGTGAAACAATTCATGTGTGAGTCAGTCAATCAAGATGTCAGTGTTTTGACATTTCTGAAAACTTAAAAATCCCTCGACATCTACGATAAAGGAATGAAACTGAAGGATAAACAATCACCTCGCTGGAAAACAACACGTTTGTGAAGCAAGGTCAATGCAAGTTTGGAAGTAGTCCGGTTAACGTGGCAGCGGTGAAGTGGAAGGAGTTTGGGACCGGACATGGGGTTCTGTGGGGACAGTGGGTCGGACGAACCTTATCTCGCCGCGCGCTCATCATCTTCGCCTTGCCGCGGACGGGCGCCACCATCGTGCTGGCTCGCGAGTAGCTGGGCATGCCCATCGTGAGCCGCCGGCGGAACTGTCCGCTGTGCTGGTCACTCATCAGCTGCAGGAGCTTGCTGCCCCGCAGACCGTAGGCGGACACGCTATCGGCGGCGGTGTCGGCAGACGCAAACCGCGGCGGCAGACGGCTGGCCACTGGCTGGTCGACGGCATCGCCCCCTGTCGGCCGGAGGTCGGGGCATGTATCGTTGGCCTCGCCGCCGGCTCCGCTGGTGGGGAGACGCATTATTGTTTCTCGACCTCACTGCCACATCTAAATCTCTGCGTTGGCTTCCTTTCCGATGTGGTAGTATTTTATAGATTTGTACCGTTACATAACTGGTATTTTCATATAAGCAACCGTCATATTTACATTCAATGCCCACTCCAACTATTTTAGTGTTAAGTCAGTAGGAAACACAATAACATTTACATTCAATGCCCACTCCAACTATTTTAGTGTTAAGTCAGTAGGAAACACAATAACATTTACATTCAATGCCCACTCCAACTATTTTAGTGTTAAGTCAGTAGGAAACACATAACATTTACATTCAATGCCCACTCCAACTATTTTAGTGTTAAGTCAGTAGGAAACACAATAACATTTACATTCAATGCCCACTCCAACTATTTTAGTGTTAAGTCAGTAGGAAACACAATAACATTTACATTCAATGCCCACTCCAACTATTTTAGTGTTAAGTCAGTAGGAAACACAATAATAGTTTACATTCAATGCCCACTCCAAGTATTTTAGTGTTAAGTCAGTAGGAAACACAATAACATTTCGCTGTCAACTGAAGACCTATCTCTTTAACTGGCTTTAACTGGCCATCTATTGACAACTTTAACACTGTATACCGATTTGAACGTCAACGAACATGTTAATTCGCGCCAGTCCCGACTGTTGCACTATGACAGTACACGACAGCATGTCGCCCGACGAATCGGACAGAATCGCTCGTGCAAACCGGCCTTCACAGGACGCGCCACATCTATGTCGCTTACCTGGCAGGCGCCTGCTCAACGTTGCATTTACACTGCCCCGTCTCGGAGGGTAGGACCGACGTGTATAGACACCCGTCCGGGCCCTCGTAGATGGAGGCGGGGATAGGGACCACTTCGGAGTCCTTGTTCCGGTCCTCGCTCCCCCTGTGCCCGATGTTGTCAGTCAAGGATTCCTGGCTGGGTCGCGGTCCCCCGGACGCACCCTGATCGACGGAACTACGACGGAGACTGCGGCGGCGCATGTTGATGGCGAGCGACAGGCGCTGGGCTCGCT
>OY759269.1:5656469-5911469 GCA_963662155.1 Lamellibrachia columna
GAGAACAACGGCGCGTACAGCAGAATGTTCATGTCAGACAAACGACCCCCGCCACTCACCATGCAATCACACATCCACAACCAGACGATTAAAGTCACGACAAAGCTTCATGACAACAAACCCCTTTGGAAAATCTGCGGCTGCCACAGGAGTCAACGAATGGCTTAACACTTCTGGTCTAACTAGAGAATCGCACCAACCTTCGAATACCAGCATCTGAGGCATTACCACCAGGTTCGAATTAGGGATGGGGCACGCGGAAGACCCTGAACCGTCTTCGAACGGGGATGAGCAGCTCACGCGTAAACATGAGAAAGTGGGGGCTAGAACAACGACCCTGAAACTGCCGCCTGAATTGCCGCCTCCTGGAGGAACTGTGCTCAACGACAGATCTTGCAGCGTTATCCGACACAGCAAACGTATGTGCGCGGTTTTGCAGAGACACGATATGACGATGAAGTTGTCTGCCATGGTAACACCTTTGGTAGCCCGCAGACGACACGTCTCACACGCCTCAAGAAACTGATAAATTATTTAGATACACAATGGCTAACCGCATAGGTCTGCGCAATTGTTGTGATGTCACAGTTCCTAACATGGATAGGCACTGGTGAGGAAAAGAAACGATGGCTTACCTGTGTATAACACTGTGGTTGTGGCAGAAAATCAGCGCGCTGCACAACTGTCTGAAAATAAAAGGGCATGCGTAAATACCCATTTGCAGAAAAGGCATGTCGTCGTTATCCAGGATCGCTGTTATGACGCATCATAATGTACACAGCAGGTGCCGTTGTCACACTCCGTGTCACACGTAATCATAACTGCTGCAAACCGACCTAGCAATTGTTATAAAGACCATGATCTAATTGTTGCATCCTCTTTGTCCATAAGACCGGGGTGGAGCTGTCGTCGATTCTGGTCGTCAATTTTTGTTTTCCTTCTAGTTCCGTCACTCCATTTCACTGCCGTCTCCATTACCCGTCTCCACTCCACCCATCTCTTACTGTCGTTCTCTACTCCACCCCCTTTCCCGCCAAACGTCTCTTCATAAAATCCTCCCCTCTCAGTTCGCGGCGGTTCATACGCTATGACGTCATCCGCTCTCTGCGCCAATCGTTCCTCGCCCAGCGCACTAGTTCTAAACCGTAACCCGAGCGATGTGTTCAAATCGGAGCCTCACGACGTATGTGCAACATCATGGTTTGCCGGAGAAAGTCACAAATGTATCAAATAGAACTTGTAACTAGCTACAAGGATTTCAAAGTTATAAAGGTCACATACACTACGTGCCAGACGCACCATCATGCATCAATAACTAGCAGCTATCACTTGAGCTGTACCAAATTTCATTTTTTTATACCGTCCGCACGCTACACTCCTCCGAGACTACAGTTGCAACACCGCAAAAGCCTGTTTACACGAGCGATTGTTGTCCAATTTGCTGTCAATTGTTGGTACGACCGAGTCGGAGAATTGGGACTAGATTTTGAAGCAGTGGCCGGTCAGCGACCGAATTCTTGTGCACGTGTCGTGACCTCTCAATAAAGCTCAATTCGGGAGTGACGCGATTAAAGATCTAGATCGCAATGTTTAGACATGTCACTCGTCTAAGCGCACACATTATTTAGGTGTGTGCTCTCATGCACCGCGGTATCGCCCGACAAATCGGGGAAAACTCGCTCGTGTAACCCAGCCTCCACACCGACATATTTATGCGGAATATGAACCTACCGAAAGAAGCTACGTGCTTCCTGTTCCGGTAATCCGCTGCCCGTCCGGGTAATCTGTCCGTTGAGGTAGTCTAGGAAGGTGCCACCCTCGCAGTATTCCGTCACGATGTAAGCGAAATTGCCCGAATGGAAAAATTCGTACAGCTGGATCTGACAAAACGCAAAGATCACTGGTTACAACAAATATGCAAGAATCGTTGGGCGGATTCAGCTTAAACTACGTCGTGATGGCATGTGTTTGATGGTAGGAGAAAGAAATTTGTTGATTTTATAGCGTTAATAACGTCCATTTTGAAAGAAAACGAAACTGCCGGAGTTTGCGAACTGTCGGTATTTGTCAGAACCATATAAGATATTGATTATACTGAAAAATGAATACAACTATGAAGTCAGGCATATACAACCTACCACATTGGCGTGTCCGCGAACCTTGCGTAGCGCCTTCACTTCTCGCGGCAAGAACTTTGTCAAGTACTGCGGCGGTGCTTTCGTCTTGTCTATTATTTTGATGGCGCACTATGTCAACGAGACGCAACATGAAATATAATGCGGCAAGCAATCTGAAGGCGAAATATAATTCGCAAAACACTCCAATCCCTGTGTTATGAACATACTGATATAAGTATATCTTCACATTTAAGGAACGTAGAAGACCTAGACGACAAGAAGCGACGTTAATAAAGGAACAGCGTGGATCAAATGTCATAAAGCATTCACAGAGAACCGTAAATGAATGGAACAAATTATCAACTGCTTGTGTAAATGCAATATCACCATGACTATGTTTAAGAAGCAGTTGACGTGTATCTCATACATATATGGATAATCGTTGGACTCTCGATAAGTCAAAGGCTTCCTTGTCCATTTGCCATCTGAGCGTTTGCTTTGGATGACAATCTTGTTAAATTTGTTTGAACCTGCCAGCATCATAATAGAGCTGCCACCTATCGAGTTTCCGTAGAGACATAACTGTTATTGTACGGTGCGGAAACATGGACAATTTCGAAAAGAAGCTAGCAAAGACTGGTTCGAGATGTGGTGTCTAAGCAGAATATTATGCATACGCATACGCTGGACTGAGCATGTTACACATCTAGAAGTCATCATGCGGGTTGGAATAAAAAAAAACTCTTGAATAAAATACAGAAACACAAACTAATTATTTTGGACATATCATCAGACGAGAAGGAATTCCACGGGAAATAATGGAGAGGGAATGGCTGCCGGTAAAAGAGGCGGATGAAAGTGAAGAGACAGCTGGACAGACAACGGCAAGGCATGGCTGGGGAACATGAACTATGATGATCAGTCAGAACAGCACAACACAAACATGAGCTATTTCTTCGAGACAGCCGACCATCCGAGAGGAGATGGCGCCACATGATGATGATGATTGACAGACCACAGCATTCACACTGACCAGCTCGTGTCCAACGCCTATGGTCATCTCGCGGATCTTCGCACTCGACTCCAGCTTGCGTTCCGTCACCCTGCCGCGGTGGATGTTGGCGCACTGCTTGCAGTCCGTCTTCTCGTCGAGCTCGTAGCCGTGCTGCAGACATATCGCCGTCTGTTCCACTTTCGTTGACGTCGGCCTCGAGGGAGCACGGGCCACCTCGGCCACCTCGGCCACCTCGGCCACCTCGGCCACCTCGGCCACCTCGGCGGTCTTGACACGCTCCTGCAACCAAGAACGTTTATTCATATTAATAGACCCAGGTAGCATGTAAGAACTCGCCGAGGGGGGGGGGGCACGAAATATGTTGCGAGTAGGGTATCAAATCACAAATCACACTTACTGGGTAATTAAGGGTATATATTTTGACATCTGAAAGCGCGAATAAGATATGTTAGGGAATATTAATCTGTACCATGGAACAATGCATAGTTTACACGTTAAAGGTGTATATTATAACTTTCAAACAACTATCTCCTATAATATGCTTTAAAATGGTGAAATATCGAATATTAGTAATATTGGCATTCAACGA
This sequence comes from Lamellibrachia columna, assembly GCA_963662155.1. Taxonomy (NCBI): domain Eukaryota; kingdom Metazoa; phylum Annelida; class Polychaeta; order Sabellida; family Siboglinidae; genus Lamellibrachia; species Lamellibrachia columna. The sequence goes on from OY759269.1 coordinate 5,660,191, forward strand.
ATTCCATAGTTTTGTTATATGCGCAGCCAATGACCCAACCCTTCTATTAGTTGATGCGCATGTTTGGTGGGAAAACTGATTTGGTCTTTTTTGTGTGTATAGCGTTTATTTTTATATACGTCACAGATAACATGGTCGCCATCTTGAAATAATACGTTTGCTGCTGCTGCTGCTGCTGCTGCTGCTGCTGCTGCTGCTGCTGCTGCTGCTGCTGCTGCTGCTGCTGCTGCTGCTGCTGCTGCTGCTGCTGCTGCTGCTGCTGCTGCTGCTGCTGCTGCTGCTGCTGCTGCTGCTTATGTTACGTCTACTACAACCTTTGTCGGCGTCTTCCCCGCCTTGTCCACGGCTGCTGCCGTCGCCGAGTCGTCCAGCTCGCGAGCGCTGTTCGTGACGCTGATGTTCAGCGACTGGTCGCTGTCGCTGAAGTGGAGCACATAGTCCTTGTCCCCGGGCCCGGGCGCGGCCTCGTTGTCGCTGTAGCTCGCCTCCGTGTCGCTCTCCGACAGGATGATACCGTCAACGACGACCTGGGCACAGATCACTATTTGTTTTTTCTCAATTCAATTATATCGCTCGTCTACTTTAAGAATCGTTTCGCGTAAAATCGCACCCATCTAGTATCCACTGCGATTTGTTAGTGCCTTTGTGTAAATATGTTACTAAGTTTTGACGAAATCATCGGACAAATTGTCAAATTATTTGCGCGCGGATCCTGTAGAAAATCGGCGGAAATTGCAAATGGTTATCTTAACAAAAACACGCACTTTTCTATTAAACCGACCACGTATCTTTCCGCGCTACGTATACGAACTTCAACGAACCTGGTTTTCGATGGAATAATTGAATTGAGGATGGACTGTTAACGTGATTAAACACTCTTTGCATTTTTGTAATTTGAATCTTTTGAAAATAAACTAAGCAACGCACAGGATGTTCCCGGTCGAATGCCTTCCAACATAACTAACTACGCACGTCATGTGTCCATACGCAAGGGATCCTACATTCACCGACACTTGCATAGTCCACCATCCGTCCACAAGAAATTTAATTCCTAGCACAGTATAAGTTTCACAGGCCTCATACATGGCAATAGTCCTGTTCAACAATACTTGTCCAGGAACCTCACATTGCCCAAATCACTGGCACTTCATGTGGAGCGGTGGCTCTGCGGTAAGAGCGGCGGACTATCACCGCTGCCATTTTGAATATTTGTCAATTTCGTTCACCCCACTTTGCCTGTGTGTTTTGGAAGAGTCATAAAAAGCCGTTGGTTCACTCTAGCTAGTGTCTATGCCCGGGGATGTAAGAGATGCCATACAGAAAAAAACTCACGAAGCCAACGGTATCGATTTACAAACAACCCACACGGGCGATGTGTTAGCTGCTGCTGCCAAGAATTTGTTCTGGTAATGGAGCTTGCGTCATAAACGCATTGTCTAGGAACGTGTATACCGTCCACACCTGCTGTTTCCCAGTCTGCCCGTCGCCTGTCTCGTACGGGCCTCGTTCGTCCACTGAGCTCTCGACGATGCTGTTGGTTTCTCCCTCCGTGTTGTCGACGTTCTCCGCGCTCACCGGCGCCGTCGGCTTGTCGCTGCCGAAGTCGGCATATTCCGTCGCCTCGCTCAGTCCGTCCGTCGTGTGGTTCTCATCCGACAGGGCCGACTGTTGCCCGGTCAAGGATTTTTTGCTCGTGCTCCCGTACTGCGTTTCATTGCTGTTCGCTGAGCTGGCCGACATATCCGATGCTTCCATCGAGACGACGGCATCTGATGTGGCCGCGTCTTCTATCACGTTCGCGTGATCCTTTTCCGAAGGAGTCGTTCCCTGGTCTTCTGTTGTACCACTCTTTCCACCCTCGTCACCCTCAGGGTCACAGTCCGGTGCTGTGTCGTCGGCTTGCGAATACGGAACCCTCTCTGGGCTGGGATCCATCGAATGTCCCCGACTTCAATCTGTGACCGTTCTGTGAAGCTCCAAGCTGTCAGGCCACCAGACAACCGCCTATGGATAAGATATTTCGTATGTAATTAGTGTAACAAGTATCCCTATCAAAGAGAACTGGCCAGTTATCGAATACGCAACTACAATATAACGCAATTAAGAAACGTCAGAAATGACGAAGCCGGCAGCGTTCCGTTACGTAGCTCCTTTGCGTTTCCCATAATACTCGAAATATATTATTCTGAATTTCTTTTTCCGTTCGTAATTTACTTGTGACAAGCTCCTACTTTTGCTATTTGACTAAATCTACGTTGTCACCGTCATTGTTAATCACAAATAATATTTACTCGTCCAAAAGTGTACGTACCCGCGGAACACACGCTTCACAAACACAGTAGCGACATGTTAAATGTCTAAATGACACGGCACTCAACGGCAACAAGACGTATTAAGACAACAATTTCTTCCTATGCGTTCGCAAGAAAAAAAATCTAGGGTGTTTTTGTCTGTAGAGCATTCAGTTCCGTACGCAAAAAAAAGACAACGCCTTATTAAAATATATTCTGAATAAGGTCTGCATCTTGCTAACTAAAATATAACGCTGTTCCACCGTTGCAGTGGTTGGCCTCTTATTTTTTATTTATTATTTTCGGTAAGGAAAAGGTTCGTATTAGGTTAGCTGATAGACGCGATTGTATTTAAACGTGTAACCTGTGACGCGTGTGACGTCATGCTCGCGCAGAGAAAATACATTTATCTTACAACATTTCCCGGCAAAACGTCAAAGCACAATTTGTGTTTTTATATGCTGGTATTTGCGTGCGTGCGTGCACACGTCCGTGTTTGTATAATTTAAAATATAACACGTCGAATAAATCGGTTAAGGGCTAGGACACGAAATTATATATCACTGTTTCCTGAAAGCTCTTTGATTCCACAATTTTGTTCTCGAAACAAGTTTTCAGAAGAATAGGCATAACTGTTCATAAGAATAACTCGGATATCGCTGAAACTATGCCAATACTTCAAATACTACTTCAGCTCCCTTGCACACCACAAGAGCGTTTAAAGAATCCACGAGTTCCTCAGCTTCGTCTTCTTCCCGTGTCCCTCACACGAGGTATTGCCGTTTTTTAGCGCATGCCTTTGTCTGGTCCGTGATAGTCTTTCAGTGCGCACGGGAGTCGGTGGAACATTGTCAGGTCTCCTCCGCGGTCGCTTTTCGTTGACTACGTCTCGTCAATCTGGCGCCACACGGTTGGTTGTCTTTACCATGGTTGTCTTTGCATGGCCGACCGTCTTACACAGACGGTTAAGTGATAGCTATGATTGGTCAAACCCTGCTGGTATAAAGATTCAACTGGTTGTACACCCACTTTGACCAATGGATAGTCCTGTTCTGTTAGGCCCGTCTAGCAGATCAAAGTCCTTAGATCCCAATTTCAAAAATGCCTCTGTGCACATCACCTTTATTGGAAACTAACTGGGTCTAATCTAATTGGGAACCGCCCAATAATTTGACAATTCCAAGCATTGAGACAAAATACATATTTATGGAGTTCCTTCGTTACCAATGAAACGGCCCCGATAAAATGGATGACGTAATCCACCCACGCGTAACTTCCGCTTTCGGATGCATTGTGGGAGTGGCAGCTGGCGAGTTGTCATCGCGTAGGGGGCTGTTCGTTTAGCGGCGGCTTCGAGCGAGGTTCTCGCCCTGTGAAGCGCTCATTGGCCTTCACGTACCACGGTCAAGCTGGCTCGGCACATCACCATCGGCGTCAGCGCGTAACTATTGGCTACATTGTACCGATGGTCGGCTGAAGCGGTGACTTTGCAGATGGTTTGTGTCTGTAGGTCCATCCATAAATGATTCCGGCCTGAAGCCAATGCGGCCTCTGTGACACACCAGATGGCGCAACTGCCAGAATGTTGACGTGAGCCGCCGGAAATAAAGCAACATCGTCCAAGCAGCCATGCCTGTCAAGTCGACACCGTATGCACAAAGCGGCGTCATTAAGGTTTGTAAAACGCATCCCCATTGGCTATATTTGACATTCGTTATTTAACCGACTTCTGTGAAGTATTTCAAACGAAAACTGGATTGTAGATTAAAAACAACATTATTAATTTGTTTGTGTATTGCTAACTACGAGGCTGTGTGGTGGAAAGCGCACACGCACGCACGCACACACGCACGCACGTATGCACACACCCATTCCACATTCTACTATATACTTGTTATGTGGGAAATTGCGAGGGAATACTATTTGTGTTGTGTGACCTATACTTTGGCAGCTTGCACCAGTAGCACAACACGGCTTCTCCGTCAACGAGGCGATATGCCACGAGATAGAAATCCAGCGGCAAGACTGTCTCGACCACGGTTATGCCCTGGGCGCAGTCATCCGTGCAAGTCACTCACCCATTACCTTTCGACGGGGTGAAGTGCAGGTAGGGGTGTCGTCTTCCTCTTCTCTTGGATCATGACGTATCGAACGATTCAGCATCTGGCGATGTATTGGTTCCTCTGTTCCCCACGTCTGTCCTGTTTCTGACCTCCTGGTCTTTGGTGTGTCCATGGGTAAAATGCTGAAGACCCGATGCCATACACCGACAAAGGCGACCTAAAAGTGTTTTACCATCTGTAGTCTTTTATATAAGTGTTGCTTCACTATATTCTGCGTCCTCTTTTCTAGTTGGCATCCCTCTTTGGGAAGGGCATCATGTTATATTTCACACACAAATATTCCGAATTGTAACTTAATAAATGCCAGGTCACAAAAATAGGCGTGTTAAACACGGAGACAGTTTTGTCTTGCCATCAAGTATTTCTAGAGAAATCCGTGCTCGAGCCAAACACGACACCGAGAGGGATATGGGATATATAGATGTTTAGTTGTTGTATCATGTCTCGCATGATGCACAGAAAACAACCATATCGTATATCATGCAAGTCCGTCGAAGAGTTGTTGTAGAAAATGAAGTATGTGTTATCTGTAATTTGCAGGAAGATAAAATAAAACGAATAACAACCATTGCAAAACTGGTCAACGACATTGGCCACATTCGAGTAAGTAGAACACAAATTACTACACGTTTGTTGTGTGCTTTACTTTACTTAGGCCCGTTTGCTCGATGGAAACTTAGGCCACCAAAACGTTATCCACTGTGCCCTGTGTTGTGTCCTGTGTTGTGTCCTGTGTTGTGTCCTATGTTGTGTCCTGTGTTGTGAACTGTGTTGCGTCCTGTGTTGTGTGTTGTATCATGTGTTGTGTCCTATGTTGTGTCCTGTGTTGTGTCCTGTGTTGTGTCCTGTGTTGTGTCCTATGTTGTGTCCTGTGTTATGTCCTGTGTTGTGTCCTGTGTTGTGTCCTGTGTTGTGTCCTGTGTTGTGTCCTGTGCTGTGTCCTATGTTGTGTCCTATGTTGTGTCCTATGTTGTGTCCTGTGTTGTGTCCTGTGTTGTGTCCTATGTTGTGTCCTGCGTTATGTCCTGTGTTGTGTCCTGTGTTGTGTCCTGTGTTGTGTCCTATGTTGTGTCCTGTGTTGTGTCCTGTGTTGTGTCCTGTGTTGTGTCCTGTGTTGTGTCCTGTGTTGTGTCCTGTGTTGTGCCATCTTCGTGAGTTCGTTCCAGGTGTAGTATAACCCATTTTCTTTATTTTCGCTTCAAAGTTCCACCGCCAGGTGTTTCTAGACCGTCCTTTTATTCGTTTTCCTTGGGGTTCCATGTGAGTGATTGTTTGATGATACGAGGCGAGGGGTGTCTTAATTTGTGAACAATCCTCACACTCCATTTTATCTTCATTTGCTTCTCCACATGAAGCAGTTTGTCCTTTTTGGTGAGTTATTATTGTCTTACTTAAAACCGTTAAATAAAAAATATTATCATTATTATTACTAGGCTTATTATTATTATACTCATTATACATATATATATATATATATATATATATATATATATATATATATATATATATATATATATATATATATATATATATATATATATATATATATACACACACACACATATATATATATATATATATATATATATATATATATATATATATATATATATATATATATATATATATATTGTTGTGAACTGTTTGGATATATGACAATATATATATATATATATATATATATATATATATAAATTATATATATATATGGATATATGACAATATATATATATATATATATATATATATATATATATATATATATATATATATATATATATATTGTCATATATCCAAACAGTTCACAACAATACCAACAAAACCAAACTAACAACCTTTGACAACGTTACCTATTGCTGTTGTAGTGTGAAAACAATGGAAGCCCGTTTGTTTTGATTTGTCCGATGTGGTTGGTCTATTAGGCTAACTTCTAACATGCAAACGTGGACTTTCATTGTTTTGAGTCTTCAACAACGCATCTGCCAAAGCAAAGAAAGTCCATTTCCGTGTTTTAGAAGTTAATCTCTAGAACGGTCTTGGTGTAATAGATATATATCCAACCAACCGCCTTGTACATATCAAAATGGACTTGCATTGTTTTGACTCTTCAACAGCGGACTATGCAACTTACTAACTCCTAAACATGTAAAAAACTCGCCAGCACTGTAGGCGTACATAAACACATGGTAACATGTGTCGTCGTCTGTAGTGTGTTGTCAAGATCATCGACAGACGGAAGAACCCGCTCATGAGCATGAGCTCGGAACTGAAAGCTCTGCACAGAGTTCGCGGTCACCCAAACGTCGTGAGTGTTTGCCTCCGTGTCGTATGTCTGTGTGTCGACGATGCAATCTTCGCAGTTGGAGTTGTATGATTTGAGCTCATTCCCTTAATAACAGAGGTGGGACAAAGGACAGAATTCAGGTATTTGTAATCGACAAGACAATATAATGGAATTACTTGATTTCTGCCTTTTCACTCTGTGCAAGAGAACAGGCCATTGACGACTCATTTCCACCGGACACCGTTTTGAGCTTGCGCTTTCAATTCTTTCCAGCTATATACTGCTTTCGTTATATCTGCTTCCACGTCTCTGCCCCAGGTGTTTCTCGACCTCGTCATTTTTCTTTTGCCCTGAGGGTTCCATGTGAGTGCCTGTCTTTTGTCCTGAGGGTTCCATGTGAGTGCCTGTCTTTTGCCCTGAGGGTTCCATGTGAGTGCCTGTCTTGTGATGTGCTTTGTTGGCTTCCCGAGAGACATGACATGACATGTCCAGCTCTTTCTCTGGACTTCCATACCTTCCTAAGCATGATGAAACCTGCCCCATCTTAGTCTGCACACCACTATCTGTTTCTCCCCGTGTACCCACTATGTGAAAACCTGTACATATTAAAGCATTTCGTTACACAATTGTTTTATTCCGATACGCTCTAAGTGTTAACACGACTGACGTTTTCTACTTGCAATGCAACTACACAATCCACAATACTGTGTAGCAGAGTGAAAACAAATGCATTGACTTGTGTCCACGAAATCTGCTTCATATCACAAAAACGTATACTTATACACCATACGAAAATGCAAGTCAGTGGGAACTGTTGTCGTTTTGTGAAAGATACTTCGTGAACACCATGAAACTTACACAATTTTGTGGAAGTGCAGTTATGGTTTATTGTGTGTCGTCATGACGACGCCAGGTGCACGTGTACGAGTACTTTGAGACGGCCGACTTCCTGTACCTGGTACTGGAGCATTGCGGGGCCGGCACCATTCGCACGTACGTCTGCTCGACACAGCACTCTGGTCTCGGTCTCCCCGAGGACGAGGCCCGTAGGCTCTTCGTCGATATCTGTTACGCCCTCAGTCACTGCCACCAGCAGGGGATCGTCCACAGGTCGGTAGTGATGGTCGTCGTGTGTGACTATGGCGGTGGCTATGGTGGTGCTAATATTTGTGGTGGTGTGTGTGTGGGTTATGGTTTGCATTGATGATAATTGTGGTGATGCAGATGATGATGGTGGTTGTGTTTGTGATGGCGGCGGTGCTATTGGTGGTGTCTGTGGTGTTGGTGGTAGTGTTGTTTTTGTTGTTGGTGGTGGTGGTGGCGGTGGTGCTGCTGGTGGTGGTGGTGGTGGAGGCACAGATGATGGTGAAGATTGTGTTTGTGGTGGTGGTTCTGATGTTGGTGTTGTTGTTGTTGTTGTTTTTGGTGGTGGTGGTGGTGCTGATGGTGTTTGTTGTGTTTGTGATGGCGGCGGTGCTATTGGTGCGTAAGTAAGTAAGTAAGTGAGTAAGTAAGTAAGTAAATGTTAAATCCAACGCAGTAGCATACGTTAGCCAAGCCAACTTTAGTAGCATCGATTATTACGCTCCTTTACAATCACTGTGCGTGGCTATATAGTGTCGTCTATTGCCGTCAGGGATCCACATCCATCTTACACTAAGGTTAGGCTTCACTGAACGTTGCGGTTTTAGCCTTCAGTCGTTTTGAAATGTTTAGCACAATTTTGTCTCTCTTACAAAAGTGTTCCGATTTCTGTCATACTATGTTAATGATGCAAATGCACCCTCTTATTGACAAGTTGAACTACACTGCCAAAGGTGAAGATATGCACTCTACGTGACACCAGCTGATGCGATATACGGGACGTCATGTTGTAACGTAAATGTATGGCTGTGTCCTTTCTACAATCCAGGGATCTGAAGTGTGACTCCATCCTTCTGGACCACGATAAGATATCCCATGAAGTCGTTGTGAAACTGTCGGGTGAGTCACATGACATTACGGAAACAGCTAGTGATGCTAATTCAACATTTCCCCGGGCTAAAGTTATTTAGTATTACTTACTTTTACATAAGTCAGGGCTAAAGACGACCAAAGCAGTTCTATTAAAAAATAAGGTACATTCTTGTTTAAACAAGGAACAATGGTCATTGCCACTTTTTTTTAACAACATTCTGTAGTCAATTTGTATTACCTGTTGTTCTGTACTTTTGCTAAATTTTGCCAGAGTACTGTACCGTGGTATTTCTTCCAATTTACGACAAGTAGCGTTGTTATTTTTTCCCGCAAGAGTTCTATCATGCCGACGTCGTTGAAGACTCCACAAGCCGCACAGTGCCTGTCGTTGGACTTCCGACTTATGCGTTCGCAGCGCCGGAAGTGTTCCTGGAGAGTCGAATAAACGGCAAACAGGCGGACATCTGGAGTCTGTGAGTAGCCATACTTCATGGACATGTTCACGAATCGGAAATGGTTATTTGACCAAAAATATATCATTCAAAACAGTGTATTTCATACAATTACTAAATATAAATTCATAATTATACATTATGTAAAACCAGCATGTCACCAATGAACTGATTGCAATTGAAAACAAACTTAATCCTTAGCATAATCAGATTCCGCAGCAACTAACTGACGTTAAACCTATGTCAATTGGTCAAGACACTGTAACTGAGACCAAATTGTGACCAAATGTGATTGCTATCGTAGCAACCACGACACGAGAATAACCACAAACTCGTTGATGGTAAACCGTCAGGTTCCACTATTTTGTCATAATTTTGAAACACTGACAGCGAGGAATTTCTTTGTAACTTCATGTAATTCGTAAAATATTTCTTGTTGTTGGAAAAGAAACGTCAGCGGAAGACGATGCTTTTTCGATAAGCCGTGTCTGTATAAAACGACGACAGAAGTGCACCCGAGACACTCCGGTCTCCGTGTGTTGTCACTCGAGACACTCCGGTCTCCGTGTGTTGTCACTCGAGACACTCCGGTCTCCATGTGTTGTCACTCGAGACACTCCGGTCTCCGTGTGTTGTCACTCGAGACACTCCGGTCTCCGTGTGTTGTCACTCGAGACACTCCGGTCTCCGTGTGTTGTCACTCGAGACACTCCGGTCTCCATGTGTTGTCACCCGAGACACTCCGGTCTCCGTGTGTTGTCACTCGAGACACTCCGGTCTCCGTGTGTTGTCACTCGAGACACTCCGGTCTCCGTGTGTTGTCACTCGAGACACTCCGGTCTCCATGTGTTGTCACCCGAGACACTCCGGTCTCCGTGTGTTGTCACTCGAGACACTCCGGTCTCCGTGTGTTGTCACTCGAGACACTCCGGTCTCCATGTGTTGTCACTCGAGACACTCCGGTCTCCGTGTGTTGTCACTCGAGACACTCCGGTCTCCGTGTGTTGTTACTCGAGACACTCCGGTCTCCATGTGTTGTCACTCGAGACACTCCGGTCTCCGTGTGTTGTCACTCTTGACACTCCGGTCTCCGTGTGTTGTCACTCTTGACACTCCGGTCTCCGTGTGTTGTCACTCTTGACACTCCGGTCTCCGTGTGTTGTCACTCGTGACACTCTCGTCTCCGAAAGGATAATAATAATTTTATTTTGTCCCAACAGCAGAAAAACATAGATAAATTATATTGAGAGGCAATATAAATTATACAGATATACATGATACATACAAATATTGAATGTACAATATACAATAACAGTTAATAAATAATCAACAAAGTAATACATTACGCAAAAAAAATTGCTTTGGAATGGGAGACTACTACTAAGACCAAAACTGGTCGCCATAGTACGCGTGTAAGCATGCGTGCAAGTATACAAATTGAAAGGTTGAATTGTACTTGTGTTATACTGTGTTATACTTATTCGTAATTTATTTCATTTAGTTGGCATATATAGCAACTTAACATGTGACGTTATATTTTTGTAGCATGTAATGTTTGGCATAACTTGAGAAGCCTCTCAGACTATGAGTCACTGTCGTGTCAATAACTAAATCAGGGATATTATTTATAACATGTGGCAAGTTGTACTTGAGAAATTTTTAGGCAAATCAATGTTTAGTTCTGGAAGTATGTAGATCAGTTGTTCTCTGATTGTTATAATTATGTATGCTGACATTTGGGGTTATCTACAAATTTAATAAGTAGACAAGTAGATTATTTATATATTTCTGCAAAGTTTACTTACTTACTTATACTTTTCATGCCGTGTGACACATAAGGCTCGCATAAGATCTCGCCAGACCTCTCTGTATTGGGCATTCCTTGCTGCTGTGCCCCATGTTAACCCAGCAGCCTTCAGTTCTCCTTCCATTGTTCGTCGCCACGTTGTTTTCGGCCTGCCTCTTTTTCTGTTTCCTTCTGGCGTCCATGTTAGCGCTGCTTCTGCTGGCAGATCGTTGTTCATCCTGTACACGTGACCAAGCCATGCGCACCTTCTCTTTTTCATGATGAGGCAGATGTGTTGTTGTTTTGTTGCTTGGTGGAGATGGTCTCGGGCCAGTACACTTTCAGTATCTTCCTTAGGCAGGTGTTATGAAAGCTGGACAGTCTATTGGTGTCCTTTTGTGTCACGCGCAAGCATTCTGAGTCGTAGAGGGGCACAGATAGGACATTACTCTGGTAGATTCTGAGGTTGGTCTTTTGGGAGTATACTGAGGATCTCCGTAGCCGCTGTAGATTTGCAAATGCTGACCTCGCTTTTCCGAATCGTGTTTTGATGTCTTCTTCTGCACCTCCTCGAGACTGGTGATACTTCCCAGGTAAATGAACTTGTTGACGTACTCGAGGCGATGATTGTTGGTCATTATAAGTTGATGTGTCATGTTGCTGTTTGTTAATACTTTTGTCTGTTTTGCATTGACGAGACAGAGACCAATGGAACTGGCTTGTTGCTATAGGTCGCTTGTTTTCTTCTTCTGTACCTGGTCTCAAGTGTGAGAAGGCAGAGCGACGTCATCTGCATATGACACATCCTTGTCGGACGCCGGATTTCACAGTGAATTTGGTTGTTGAGTTTCAGACACTACAAGAGATGTTCATGGATGAGTTTCACCAGCTTTTCTGAAATTTCATAGTGTCTCAGGATTTTCCAAAGGCTCTCCCTCTGCACACTGTCGAATGCTTTTTCGAAATCTACGAAGTTAACATAGATTTTTCTTTGCCATTCATTGCATTGCTCTAGAATGTTCCGATGTGTTCAGTTGTTCCTCTCCCTTTCTGAAGCCTGCTTGTTCTGTGCGGAGAAGCTTGTCTACTGTTGTTTTCATTCAGGTCATGATGATGAGAACATTTTACTTACAGAGTAGAGTAATTCCCCTCCAATTGCTGCAGTCTGTTAAGTTCCCTTTTTCGGTAATTAGATTACCCTCCCTTGTGTCCAGTCAGCAGGCAGTTCTTCATTTTCCCATATCTCCACAAAGTGGGGGTGTAGGATCTCGGCTGCAGTTTCTGGGTCAGTCTTGAATACTTCTTCTTAATGAGTCTGTTCCTGGAGCTTTGTTGTTTCCCAGAGTGAACGTTTCATGTGTTCATCTACAATGTTCACAGTGGTGTTTTCTATTTCATACCACTCCACCGCCTCTGAAATTCCTTGAAAACGAAGGTTTGCCCTTCTCGAATACTGTTCCATATTGTCCTTGTCTGTTTCCAGAGAAGCTATTCTTGTTTCAAGTCAGTTTTAGTTTTTCTCTGAGTCCATATCTTGAGAGTGTATGGCACCAGAGGAGCTACTTTTGCGGTTTTGGTGATAATTTGTGGCACTGTTTAGCACGTCCGGCAAGTATATTATTGCACAAGACACATAGTTCTTTTGTCATTCAGCACATGTGTTTTCTATGTCGGATCAAGGCTACGCCTACGACGCATCTAGAAATGGCGCTTTACCTGCAGGACAAGTTCGTTGACGTTGACACTCCCTGTAAACATATTTGTTCTTTCTACGTTGTTATGCACATGACGACATCTCGCCGTAAAGATACGTTTGATTGAGTTTATATATATATATATATATATATATATCGAAATTTACCGGAGAGCGAAATTTTTTGGACCGACCTCAGCAGCGCCATCTGGCGTAAAAGTACCCTTATACTTTTCCGTGTGTTGTCACTCGTGACACTCCAGTCTTGGTCTGTTGTCAGGGGTGTCGTCCTCTTCTATTTACTCAACGGCAAGCTGCCGTACGGCAACGAGCCGGCGGAGAAGTCAGCCGAGATCAAACTGCAGAAGTTCACCGTGCCCATCCGGGCCAACCTTTCGCGCGGTAAGTGAAGCCATGACTCCAACTTCACGTGTCATTGATTTTTTCTCCGCTAATCCAGATTTTAAAGCGAAACAAAAGTAATGGTTTTGGGCCTATGCAACTATGGGAGTTAATAAAACATAACCATTTACAAGTACCTACAATCAGTGGTTTACTAAGAAAACCTTGTTGAACACGGCCTTTATTTACTACACCCCTTCCGTTCTTACTTAGCAGCGCTTTTGTTTCGCTATAATGGCATAATATATTACATACATTTGTGCATAATAGTATATGCTGTCTGTGAAAAACGTAAACATTTACTTATGGAAACGAAACCAGGAAAAACATTATTCCGTTTTCTAAACGAGACATTTCAGTCCCTGTTGACTTAATGACTCGGCTGCTGCGTGCGTTGTTCGTCGTCAGAGGCTCAGGGGCTGCTGAAGCGAATTCTGCAATTTCGTCCTGGCGACCGTCCGAGCATCAACGACATTCTGCATGACCGGTGGACGCTGGGAGAGGCGGCGGGCATCAACACAATGGCCATCCTGGAGGAAGAGGAGGGTGGGGTGAGGTTTCCAGTGGCGTATTTGGGGCAGGGGGGCATTGGGCCAAGACCCCATTACAGTTTTTCGTATGTAAACTGTTGCGCCATTGCACGATACCATGGTGAACTAACGGGTCACGAACCGTGCCCCTCCCCCTTTACTCCACTTTGGCGTCCGCTTTGCGAGATACTTCGTACGGCATTGAAGGTTTCCCCATGTGATTTTCTTCCTTAAGCATACATTTAGCCTGAAATCGTGTCTAAATAACGTTGTCGAAGAAAGTGCTGAAGAAAATAATCCAATGGGAATCAGGTAAATAACACAATCACCGCTAAAGTTGCTGATATCTAGGTGCTGTCGTTGTTATCACCGTCGTTGCTTTGTCGTTGTCTTCGTTGTTATCATTCTTATCGTCGTCGTTGTTTTGTTGATGACTTCATTGTTATCGTTGTATTGTTGTCTTCATTGTTATTGTTGCCTTCATTGTTATTATTGCCTTCATTGTTATTGTTGTCTTCATTGTTATTGTTGTCTTCATTGTTATTGTTGCCTTCATTGTTATTGTTGCCTTCATTGTTATTGTTGTCTTCATTGTTATTGTTGCCTTCATTGTTATTGTTGTCTTCATTGTTATTATTGCCTTCATTGTTATTATTGCCTTCATTGTTATTATTGCTTTCATTGTTATTGTTGTCTTCATTGTTATTGTTGCCTTCATTGTTATTGTTGTCTTCATTGTTATTGTTGTCATCACTGTTATTACTGTCTTCATTGTTATTGTTGTCTTCTCCGTAGTCGTTGTTTTTGTTGTTGTTTTCGAGTCTTTGCCTATGTCGTTGTTGTAGTAGTCATTGTGACTGTAGTTGGCGAGTGCCGATGAAATGGAGGACGTCACAGGCGAACTGGGCGGGCGCACGTCGCCGCCTCAGCCGGAAGTCGACCAACTAGCTCATGTCGAGAAGAAACGGGGTTCGCAGCTGCTGGCAGGTAGGTGATGCCCCGTAGGAACGGGTAGTAACCAAAAGGTAATGATATTCTTTGGTTCATTAGGAGAAAAATAACATATAAAGAAAACGAGCCAATTATACTAGAAAATAGAAAATGTCACACGACCTGTCTATCTGAGGTTTACTTGCACCAGAAACTGTCTCATGCTCGCGGCTTATTCTTTTGGGTTGTTCCTTGTTGGTTACGTGATCTCGCCATGTTATACCCACGATGGGTCTACGGTGTATCATCGTCTCATAAGCGTATTCCACAACTGAGACACCTGAGCTCAACGCCCGATGGAGTGTGGTGTATAGTGTGGTGTATAGTGTGATGTATAACGTAATGTGGTGCACTGTAGATTGGATATTAGAAAGTATTCATTCTCACAGAGGACGATATATGAATGGGCTAAATCTACTGACTGTGTTAATGCTAATATGCTTAAAACTAAAATTGACAGATATATAATAAGAGCGGGCTACGCATCAAAGAAATATTGTTGGACTTTCGCTAAACCAAAGGCTTCCTTGTCCACTTGCCATGTGGAGTTTACCGCTTTGGGTCGCAATATTGTTAGATCTGGATAAATGTGATCCTTTGAACGGTTACAGAAGGCAGAGGCATGGGTCGGAAGGGAACAGTCCCCGGCATGTCGATGGCGAAAAGACTCTCGTTGGCAGCAGTCCGCCGAGCGTCGCAAGTCGTATCGCCCGGGAAGCGACCCGCGCGCTTCTCCAAGTTCCACGTCCACGCATTCGTACCGAACATACGGCTGGAAGAGGTCCCCGGCAGTGACCCCGGGGTCGGTCCGACTGCAAGGTACGTGTTCGGGCGTTGATCAGTTATTGACTAGATCCATGCATGAATATAAATATATGGCCATAGATCACAAATAATATTAATTTGCCATTGCCCATATAACATGCATTAAAAACACTTATCACCACGACCTCGAAATTGAAATTTCTAAATTCCTAAGTCGCACTGCGATCTATTCACTTGCCATGTCATTGAATTGTGGAAGTATGTTGTGTGACTGAATAAAGTTCATGCATTAATTCAGTCATTCATCGCCTTCTCGACGTCATCGCCGTCGCCATCGTCATCACCGACATCAATAATATTGATCACAGGCGCCGAAACACGATGCGTCAACCCGTCAACAACAAGACGATCCATGTCGTGGCCGAGGAAGACACCACCTCGCTCACGGTGGACTGGCCCGAGTTACACAGAGATAGCCAAGCTCAGCAGGCTTCCGAAAACCCGAATCGTCGGGAAAGCATCCAGGTTCACAGGGAAAGCACACAGGCTCGCCCGGAAAGCACCCAGGTTCGTCGCACGTCTCGAAGACCACGGGTAGGCATCGTTGTTCCGATACGGCAAGATACAATGATGATGCACAGGGGCACGATGTTGAAAACGGGTGTGGTTAACGGGATGGGGCCGCGGCGAGACACGCTGCGGGTGGACACATCGACCCGGAAGCAAAACAACTCGACAAAAAAACCTTTGCTGAACCAGGACAGCTGGGATGCACCCAACGCCAAAGGACTGAGCTACCTGGCGCCTCCGATTATTGTCGAGGAATACTCAACGCCCGAAGGCAATATTATGCGGCACCGTGACAGCACATTCCACCACGCCGAACGCATGCTCATGTCATCCCGGACGAGCCCCCAACTACCTACGTCGAGAGAGCAATGGGTCGACCATCTTGACGTCGACGATGGCAGCGATCTGTCTAAAGCGCTTTCCGACACAAGATGCTCGAAGGTGCGTCATTACATCAACAACTATCCAATAACAATAATAATTTACGGTTGTCACAAATAGTACACGACATAATTTGTCTTCTTTGGGAACTATTGCTCTTAAACTACGTCGGCCTACAAATAACACAAATGCATTCACAATTAAACCGAATATATACAACACGAATCATGTTTATTAAATATTTCATTTTTAACATTGTAATTTTCCAATAATTCCTTTTCATCCAGATTGACCAGCGCGTAAAATTACGTTGTTATTAAGCATAAGCTTGCTACCTTATATTGGATGACATTTGTTAACTTTATTGACGTTGTTTAAAGTATCGGATGTTATATCAACCTACTCGTTACATCGTGTAAGGATTACATGTTTAAATAAGCGACGGAAGTCAACGGTGTAAACGAAAGGTGATGAGTATAATGACTGGCGGTTTATTGGTCACAACAGAAATCTGCGAAAATGCCGTCACACAAAATGCGGACTGCCACGGAAACGTCGTCGTTAACAAGTGCGTCATCTGACAGCTTGCAGGACGCGTTCTGCCAACAAGAGAAATCCGTCGCTTTGCGGCGGGACGCATCCGACTCACAACTCGGTCAACGTAAGGCCCACGAGCGTGGAGTACACCGACGAACACATCTTGTCATGCTTTAAGAATATGCAATTCGCCAATCCAATAATTAATCATTGGACTTCTATAAAAGAGAAATGTGCTACAATAAATCACAATTAATGTATTTCCGAAAGTTCTAAAAGGCTATAAGCATGGATGAACGTATACATGGTTTGTGTATTATCGGTATTACAACCGGATGACAAGATTTAACAAGATTGCCATCCCAAACAACAAGTTTTAACAAGATTGCCATCCCAAACAACAAGTTCCAGATGGCAAGTGGACAAGGAAGCCATTGGTTTATCGAGAGTCCAACAATGTTTCATCTATGTGTAGTCTGCCCTTATCAAATACCTGTCAATTCTATTTTTAAACATATTCACACTAATAGCATTAACACAATCATTTGGCAGTTTGTTCCATTCATTTATCACTCTCTGTGAAAAAGAGTACTTTCTCATGTCCAACCTACACTGCTCCTTAACTAATGCTACTTTGTGTCCTCTGGTTCTACTGCCTTCTTTAAATTTGAAGAACACATTCCTATCAACATCCTCATAGTTGATGTATACCATAATAAAACTCTTGTTGAATGCAACCGTAGTGTCTTTCAGACTCTGTTTTTTTCTAAAGTTACTACACTAAATACTTGAGGAGTATATTGTTAATATAGTATATTGTTACTTATAGTATTTAGTTTGTCTACACTAACTTTAACCACACGTGTGACAATTGCTTTTGTAACCTAAGAGATGCGTCACATGGGTTGTAGAGCGCCACCAGGCGGGGGACACCACGTACGACGAGCGGGAGTATCATAGAAAACGCAGCTTCTCCGTTGAGGCCGATATTTTGCCGACTGCCTCTCTTCTACTGGAGTCGACTCGTCGGGGCACACAGCAGGTACGACTGGCCGTTGTGGACACTCACACAAACACGTAACAAATACGCATGCACGCACGCATGGACGCACGCACGGACGCATGTAGACGCACGCATACACCAAGCAAAGGACGGCAATAATACAAGACTAATTATAATCATAAAACTATTTAAAAAATCAAAAGAATCTTGAAATTCTTTAAACTTATTTTTATAAATCATGAAAAAAAATCCTAACAATTATAATAATCGCGCTAATCATAGTAATCATAGTAATAATAGTAATCATAATCTTAATAATCAAAACCAATAAAAAATGTATAGATACTCTGAATGACATAATGACATTAGTGATACTTGGCCTTCTCTTCCGCAGCCGCAGCAGCAGCAGCAGCAGCAGCAGCAGCAGCAGCAGCAGCAGCAGCAGCAGCAGCAGCAGCAGCAGCAGCAGCAGCAGCAGCAGCAGCAGCAGCAGCAGCAGCAGCAGCAGCAGCAGCAGCAGCAGCAGCAGCAGCAGCAGCAGCAGCAGCAACAGCAGCTGAAAGGATATCGCCGAGGCAGTCAGTTCGCCTCCTTCGCAAGACGAAAGACAATGGAAAAGCCCACCGGCATGGACCGAGAGGCGCTCGCAGGGCGTGACCGGCACGAACAGTACCGCGGCGGACGTGAACAAAGCAGCGAGTCAAGTCGAAAAACCGAAAACCGGCACGGCTTACGTAACGAAGACGGCAGACACGAACATTACCGACACGAACAGTCCCGCGGTCAAAATAGCAACGAAGACCGGCCAGGCGTACGCAACGAAGGCAGCCGATACGAACGGCCACGAGCAGGACACGAACGACACAACTACAAATACGGACATGACGAACACAATAACGAACGAGACGCACATTCACGCTCTCACCAAACCGGCAAGAAGACGGATGTTGAGCAGAATCGACGTTACTCGACGATGCCGGGTCGAGGTAGAGGTCGCCGCGACTCAAACACGACAGCCGACTCCGGGAGCACGTTCGAGGGGAGACACCAGCGCGGCAGCACTGCCAGATACGACGGACGGGTGGCGAGTCTATCGAAGCCGAACGGACAACGGGAGACGCCATCGAACAGCCGGAGAAACTCAGAAGTAAACGACGACATACAGGCTACAGCAAAAGCGCTACGGGATGGTTTGCGACAGTTCAACCTGGGCATCATCGAGGAGATGGAGTCCAGTGAACCGGGGCACGAAAGTGTGGATCATCTAAAGAAGGTCAGCGGCGACGATGTAGCACATCACCTGAATAAGATCCAGGTGGTGACGAAGGGCGTTCGTGTGAAGCAGGAACTGCTCAAGAAACAACTACAACAGCACCAGTCGCTGCGGGCGGAACACTTGAGTGACGCGCACAAGAAGCAACTGACGCAGCTGCAACTTAATCTACGCGAGCTAGACCAACACGAACAGGAGCTGATGCAAGAGGAGCAATATCTGAACCGAATGAACAACAAATTGCGCGACCGACAGGGACAACAGCAGCATCTGAAGCAGCCGCATCAGCATCAGCCGGGCAGTAGGAAACATTCACGTCAAGAGGGCCAACAACAGCCGCACGAGACGGCTGCGGAGCAGTTGGAGAACAGTCTGGACGCCCTGCGCAGGATGACACAGGAGGAACTGTACCAACATCTATTGCACATAAGCAGCGAAGTAGGGCGTCTGGGGAAACAATACGAGCACAAACAGAAACCAGAAACACGTCACCAGATACAGGGGCTCCAGCGGGAGACGGCCGAGGTGGGTGCAGTACTGTATTGTTTGTCCCATAGAAAACAACGGCATGGTTACTCGGGCAATGCCATAATGTGCGTAAAAACGATCTGACAATACTCTTTGATGTATGTCTTGTCATCGATCTGCCGTAGCGTTTTCATCAAATCCCGCAATTTGGTTTTCGCGAAAATCAAAATGGAACATATCGCCCAAACAAGCCGGACTCCGTCTTCATACACAAGGGATCCTTCCGTCGCGGGCACGTGCATATTTTGTCAACCAAGCAACTAGAAATTTGATAATATGCGCAGCAGATGTGCCTTAGTCTGCCAATGTGCCCTTTTCCCTGTTCATAAAAGACCATTTTCTCATGGTACAAATATCTTCGAAGGTGTACTGGCTCAAAATCACTGTCACTTCATCTGTATGACGTGAACCCGAAAGTAAACTGTGGTCTATCCCCCAGGTGCTTGCGCTGCTGCTGATGCGGCTGCAACCGCAGCTGACGGTGCCGCAGTTATACCTGATCACGCAACAGCGCGTGCGGGAGCTGCTGCACCACCTAAGTCTGTCCGTCTCACAAGACGAGCCGCCGCAGCTGCCGGAGACGCAGCGGCTGATGCACGAGGTGGAGCTGCAGCTGCTGCAGCTGCTGCGGATGATGCACGCGCAGCACAGGCGGGAGCAGCGGCAGTACAACGCCGACTGCTTCCCGTATTTGCAGCAGCAGATGTACCAGCACAGCAAGGACATCGCCGGGCTGCTGCGGAACGAAGAGCAACTGCTGGACCAGCAGGAGCAGCAGCAGCAGGAGAAGACGCGACAGCGCAATAAGCCCAAGAAGAAGGCGAACCCCGTCCAACAGGTATAGTACACCATTGATTTTCCCAGTGAAACTAGTGCTGAAAGTAAGTCAGTAATTTCCATCATGTGCGAACAACTATACACTTTAATTTGTCTCTTGTCACACACTTTCGGTAGCGTTTTCGTCAAATCCTACAATGTTGTTGTTCAGAAAATAAACATAGGTGATGCTCCCAGTCACGTTTCGTCCAAACCAACCGGATTCCGTGTTCGTAAACGCGGATCCTTCCGTCACTGACTCGTGCTATTTTATCAGCCAGCAACTAGACATTTTAATACGGCCTCATGGCGTAGTCCTTAAATATAGCCACATTCCAGTTAATTCAGAAATCATGTTTTCACTGAGAAAACAAATTGTCGAAATCAATGGCACTTTATTCGTATGACATGAACCCGGAAGTGAATTAATGATCTGTCCCCAGGTGCAGATGCAGGTATCGCAACAGCTAAAGCAGTTGATGAAACTGTACGAGCTGCTTCAGCAGCAGTCACAGCAGCAGCGCCAACTGCAGCTTCGGCTACAGAAAGTGTTCAACAAGCTGGACCATCAGCTGCAGGAGCAGAAGGCGCACTTCAAGCAGGAGCACGAGAAGGGCATCCACGAGGTGGAGATGGATGTACTGCCTCTGCTGCAGCAACTGTTCCACCAGCAGCGCTCGATGAGCGGGCGCGCCGAGTACAAGTCCGAGACCCGGCTACTGCTGGCGCACACACAGTCGGCCCTCAAACAGCAGCAGGTACAGTCAGGCGGATTATGGTATCCCGTGGGCAATAAATGATTAGAAGATTACACCAATATAGTTACCTTCTATATACATTCCAGAGAGTAGAAAAGTCATGATGGCAGTCATTGCGGGTGGCCGGTGGCGGCCATCTTGCAATTCAAAATAGCCGCCATTTGCAAAAAAATTTCTGCAATAACTCACGCTGTGCACATTGAATGAAGCTGTTTTTGGTGAAAAAAAACAATGGCAATGAGCTGAAATAAGACCCTAGTATTCACTGCAGCTACTTGCCCGGAAGACTTGTTGCTGATCAAGTCAATGAACACTTCTAAAACACGATTTAACGGGAATGTACAACGTTTTTCATTAGGTAACTGTACAACGATTCTCATTGGTTAACTGACATGCCGCTATAGTTGGGAGTATAAATTTTGATCTCAAAGTATATATAAATTAACAATGCTATACTTCATGTTTTAATAGTTATGGGTGTAGTATATTTACCGTCAGAAATGGCATAAAACAAAAATTTGCCGGACCAGTTTGACACCCGATGAGACACGTATGTTTCATCTTCATAACTGAATATTCATAGTCTTTGGTCTTTGGTATTTTAATCAAATGTAAACATGTCTAAGCTGGATATTACTCTGGATATGAGTGTATACATTAAGTTTATTATTATTATTGAAGAAAGTATGGCAACCTCTCGGTCCCTTCGTAAGCGTCATTTTGAACTAGCCTCTGGTGTCATTTGACCATGTTGGAGGGCCGTACAGAATACCTCTGACGCAAAGACCGAGAGGGTTTCGAAATCTCCGCCAAGCTAGAGATATATATACTTACTTCAATATGAATGAATGGATTTAGTAAACAAAATGTACATCATTTATACAGTACATATCATTAATAGCATTTTATCGATAAGGGTAAAAAGAAATTTAATGCTTATATTGTTAACCTGTTTTTAGAAATTTAGCTTAATAACTAACATATCTAGAATAAAATACTTAACTGACCGTATAACTACTGTATACATTAGAGTATGAACTGTGTGATTATTGTCAAGATTCAAAGTGCATCAATATAGTATACATGTATATTCATAGCAGATCAAAAGAACGTATTGGAACATGAATTTTAAAACTTAATAACACTCTCAAATATTTCAGACATTAATTTAATTTGCAATGAGATGATGAGCACAATAACTGATGTTTCTATTTTACTCAAGAAATGGTTAAGAATTTAGCACATAACTATTCAATACTTTAATTGATATGTGTAGTACTTTTTGATTATGAATTTAAGAGCAGGACTTACGTGCCGATTTATTAGCATTATTATTATTACTATTATTATTATTATTATTATTAGTTGACGCTGCATTCGCCGCGCGAGAAGGTCGACCCGGCGGCCCAGACTCAGGTCCAGCGAGACATACAGCAGATGTTGGTGCGTGCGCAGGAACAGTTGCTGCAGGAAACAGAGGAAGAATTGCCGGAGGAGGAGGAAATTATGAAGGAAGATGACGGCGCCGAGAGCAACGAAGAGGTCTCCGACGGTGGTAGACAAGAGACGGCCACATCACAGGGAGGCGGAATGGGTGGCAGGGGGAAAGGGATAAGTAGCACGGGGGGAGGGAGAGATAGCACGGGGGGAGGGAGATATACCACGGGGGGAGGGAGAGATAGCACGGGGGGAGGGAGATATAGCACGGGGGGAGGGAGTGATAGCACGGGGGAAGGACTTATGACAAGCGGCGGGAGAAACAGCGACGCAAGGATTCGTCGCACGACGAGAAGGGAGCCGCCTCCTGTTGCCGACGGCGACGGTGCCCATGACCACGTCACCATCACGATTTCAGAAACAGAGCTCGATACGTTCGACGGCAGCCACACATCAAGGCGGACAACTTTGGAGAAAGGATTTGGATTGAAAGCACCGCAGGACAGCGCCCACAGCCGCCCGCCCCGGGCCACATCCCTAAACCACAGCGGCGACCACAACGCTCGCCTCGGCTCCAGGGACCGGGTGGGCAAGTCGGTCTTCATCGGAGGTCGACACAAGCCGCACGTCGCCGGTCATTTCGGCAAAGACCACCCGAACCGGGCCGGGACCGTGCGTATACGAATGGACAAGAAGCGGCAATCAGCCGAACTTGACCTCGAAGACCAAGACGACGAAACCGATGAGGTGATTCCCCTAGGGAGGAAGCGCGCCACTATCCATCTTGCTCATGGCGCCCTCCACCGGCCGTCGCAAAGCAACGGACCCGGCAACGGCGCTGTTCTCTCGGCGGACACGATTGCCAGCCACTTGGCAAGCGAATTCAGCCTGTCGCCGATGCGCATCGATTCGATCGTCTCGGATGTCTCAGGAAATACGCTGACTCTGGCGTCCTTCTGGCCAAAGCCAACCAGGTTAGTTGAATGTGGTTTGACGGCGCTGTCGACCAAGATATTAAAAGGAGACCAAATAAAAATTTACGAATTTACGAAGATATTGGTAGTAAGATTTTCTTCAAATTTTGAATCGGCAGTAGAATTACAGGGCACAAAGTAGCGTTAGTAAAGGAACAGTGTAGATGGGATATAAGAAAGTAGTAATTCTCCAAGAGGACACTAAATGGAACACCTCATCTACTAATTGTGTTAATATTAACAGTGAGAATATGTTTAAAAATAACATGTATATGATGATAAGGGTGAACTACATATAAAACAGTTTAATGTTGCACTCTCGATAAGCCAATTGCTTCCTTGTCCACTTGTGTTAATGCTAGTAGTGTGAATATGTTTAAAAATAGAATTGACAGATATATGATAAGGGCGGGCTACACATAGATGAGAAAATTGTTGAACTCTAGATAAACCAATGGCTTCCTTGTCCACTTGGCATCTGGAACTTGTTGTTTGGTATGGCAATCTTGTTAAATCTTGTTAAATCTTCTCATCTGGATCTAAACTCTTTGGGTAGCAATATTGTTAAATCTTGTTTACACCTTGTTAGCTATTGTTAAATCGTTTTTAATCCTGCTAAGTCGTGTTAAATCTTGTTAAAGATCGCCGTTCTCGACGGAGTCCATCGAGGAGTGGAAGACCCTCACGCTCCCCGCGGCTACCTTGGCCAAGTGGGGAGCCGGCCAGCGGCGGGCCGACATCGACACGCGCAAGTTCCGTAAACGTCGCACAAAGGGGACGCTCTACGTCGACCTGGCGACCATGGCTCTGATGACAAACAAGTCGGAGGTTTGCGTACTTACTCTTTAGACCTCAGCCGTTTTTTTAAATCGATCCCGGTTCAGAACGTTCAGGCTTGATATCCAATGTGTTCTCTTAACTGTCCGCCAGAGCACGCCACTTGTATATATTGAAATACGCTGCTATTTTTGGGCTGGGTGTGAAAGGGCAGTCCGCTGGCGAGTTTGGCCGACGTGGTGACGCCATCCAGTCCTATTTGCAGCCATTCGGTCCAAGTCACGTGTCTTAAAGCGAAATAAAAGGCTTGGTTTTGGAGCTATGCACCTAAAAGAGTTAATACCAACTAACGATTTGCAACCACAATCACGAATATAATGCCAGTGGTTGGAGATTCTTGTCAAATCTCAGTTCTCATGGCGGCTGACATGTTAACCATGGCGACCAATAAGCACGTCCGACAAGGTTTTCCTAGTATACCACTGGCGTGATATTCTTGATTGTCGTTGCAAACGGTTATGTTTTAGTAACTTTTAAAGGTGCAAAGGCCCAAAACCAATACTTTTGTTTCCCTTAAGATTCTGGGTTTGTTCTTCTCTCGCGATGGTTCGTCTGTAGGTTTACTTTTTTCCTTTTCCCATATGGTTTCCAACACCACGCCTGTTGTAGTGTTCTTGTTGGAAGCATTCTAAGAACAGAACCCAAGTACCCCATGTTCTTATAAATATTTTTTATTTGATTGGTTTTGCATTTGTTGTTGCAAAGACCTCCCTGTTGTTCATAAACTCATCCCATCTGATGTTTAAAAGACTTGCTAGTTTATGTTCAATTGTGTTGCTTGTTTTCCATGTTTGCAGAAAAATAGATAGATGGAGGTCTGCAATACAGTAATCGTTAGCGCCATTGGGACATGTTTTCATCATCGCATCATGTTCTTGTCCTTTGTTCTTTGCATGATCGCAGGCCATAATTATTGTGGATTCTTTCAGCGTATGCTCAATGCCCTCTTGACGACTTGTTTGCAGATCACTGGCTCTTTCGCCTTTCCTACCATCTGTTGTACACGCAGTAACGAATACACCGTGGTGCAAGGGGTACACTCGTACCAGGTCCACACAATATCAACCATAATCCATCTGAATAGACGCTTAGAGTACCTCTTCGCTTCCCTTCAATCGTATTCCGAACTGTGTTCAACGTCTGTGCTATAGTCGTGAATGTAATGTGTCATGAATGTATTGAACGACAAATATGTAAATATTATTATTTTATATTGCGAGTAATTATTTAATTTATTTTATATTGTGAGTTATTATATCACTGACACAAATCAGATGTTAACTAATTGAATAAGGAATAACAAGCATGCCATGCATTTTTCTTTTATCTCAAAAATACTTCATATGTCTGATGTACGTATATATGTATATGTAATTGTATTTCATTTCAGACAATAAATAGTATTGTTATTATAATGTGAGACGGTCTCAAAGTGATATACGGCGACTGGGTGAAGAGAACGTCACAAAACACGGACGTGAAGTTTGTGACAGAACTTTAACTAAAGCAATTTGTGAATGTTTATGCCCAAACATAGTTGAATAAACGTTAAAGTATAAGACATTCGGCTGGTTTCATCAGCTACTGACGTCCTCCGACTATTTTTGATCTTCCCGAAATAAAATAATTAGAACACCTTTTAAAGCAGCCTCCGAAATTATATTAATCGATCGCAAATCAGGTTCGTTTGTGTTAAAATCGGTAGAACGTTAACAGTCCAAACAGTCCTCAGCCAAACCAGACATTACATTTTGTATCCCTCTGCTCTGATATCTCTGATCCCAGAACTGAGTGTTGCCACAACCCTAGAAACGATGAGATCAAATATAATTATTTAAGGTATTGAATGGCTATGAAAATATTAACAGAAGTATGTGTTTTGTTTAAGGAAAAACTAGACAGCACGAAGTAACGTTAGTGAAGAACATATTATCAACAGATTGTGCACATGTTCAGCAGTGTGGATATGTTAAACACAAAAATTACAAATATCTCAGAAAGGCCGGTTACCTACAAATGAAACATTTGTGGACTGTCCATACGCCAATGGCTTCCTTCTCCATTTGTCATCTGGGTTGCTGCTTTGGGTGGCAATGTCGTTAAACCGTCTTAAAGTGTCGAGTCTTGCGACTAGGCTGGGAATTCACATTGTCTCTTCACCTTCAATGTGCCGCAGCTGAAGCACGCGACGCTCCCGAAGAGGCCGAAGCTGAACATCGCGCCCGGCGACTACTATTGTGCCCCGGACAAGACCTTCGAGCCGGGGCCGAGGAAGGGGAGTTTGGGGCCTGGCGCCGCCACCGCGTCAATCGAGGCTGTCAAGCGCGTGATGCACCCCGAGAGAGTCGCCCTAATAACGGCCGCCGTGGCCACACCGCTCTACAGCAATCCAACCAATCGAAGGTACGCCACGGGAACTTTATCCCCACAACACTGTCAGTCTGTCACCACCAAGACAACAAGTGTCGGACTAAAGGCGGGATTGATCTGCTCGGATTTAATTATCCAATGATGTTGAAGCTTCCTGACAACTATCAAACACTTCTTAGAAAATCATGGTTAGATGGTCCAAATGCTGGCGAAAAACCATTACCTAAGAGGAGATCAAATATAAGCTTGATAAATATCGAATAGTTATAAAGATATAGACAGAAATATTGTATTAAACTTTAAAAAGGTACTAGAACCGGGGGAACAAGGCAATATTAAAAAAGGAACAGTATAGGCTGGACTTGAGAAAGTACTCATTCTGACAGAGGTCGATAAATGAATGGAACAAATTTAACGAATGATTGTGCTAATGCTAGCGCCTAGCAGTGTGAATATGGTTAAAAAATAAAATTTACAGATATCTGATAAGGACGGGTTATACACAGATGAAACGTTGTTGTACTCTCGAAAAGCCGACGGCTTCCTTGTCAACTTGTCGTTTACAGCTTGTTGATTTCGTTGGCTGTCTTGCTAAATCTGGTAAAAAAAAAATTAAATATGGTTAAACTTGGTTTTCTCCGCAGTCATTTGCATCTTCGTGACCACGAGGTCAACCCGATCACGGAGACGAGCGACCATATTCTGGTGACGCTGCAACCAAAACATCTCGTCGCCAACTCGCCGGATGATGTGGCCAAGACCTCGACCCGCGTCATCTGCGTTTAGGGCCAGCCGCTAGGTGGCTGGACCTACGTGTAATCCGACCGTTCTCATTACCTGGCGAGCCATGCTCTTATCAACAGCCTATCGTATTTCGCGTGAATTATAGGAAGTATTTCACATTTGAAATGTGCGAAACCGTAGCTCAGCGTTCTGGTGCACATGTAATATAATGCTGTTTCATTGTACCTTAAGTCCATAACTAATAAATACTGATAAACTTTACCCTCATAGGCTGAGTTGAATTTGACCTACTATGAAGACAAGTCATCAACACAATTCACGCGAAATGTAAGTTTTCTGCAAAAAAAGTGGCTCTCCACATAGTGAGAATGTCACAGTACTGGTAAATGATAGGCGAGTTTGTTGACAACAACCATTTTCTACACCTGGCCAGATTAGAGAACTGTGTGCGGCAAACAGGTTTATGACGTACTACTGACGTCATTAGTCACAACGTAGTCCGCTGTTCACCGGTTTTACAGTTAAAGGGAATGTACAACGATTTTCATTGGTTAACTTATAAGGAGCTAGGTTGGGGTTTCGTATAATTAAAATTCCTGAATTATCCTAATTTTTCGATCACGATGTTCATCTAAATTAACAGTGTTATACTGCATGTTTTAATCTTTATTCCTGTAGTATGATATTTACTATCAGAAATTATATAAACCGGGAATTTGACAGACTAATAAACCATCCGAAGAAAAACGTTATATTTCACCTTCAAATGTGAAGAGTAATTGATTAGTCTCGCTTATCCGACTCTCTCTCGGCTTCGTGAATCCGCCGAGAATAGCGTCTGGCAACAGAAGCATGTTTTGACTGTTACCGTCGTTAGGTGGCACCACTTGTATACACAAAAATTATGGCGTCATCAATGTTTGAAGTAATCTGACGTATTGCCGCGTTTTCGTGATCTTGTGACCAGTTCTGGGCTTACCTTATGAAAGGCTTATTATCTGAGTTTTCTCAATAGTTCGCAGTCCTATTTTTAGACAGGATGCGTGAGGATGCGTGTCAAATGGAGACGGACGCAAACATTTTCAAATCATTTAAACATTTCGGTGTGATAAAGCATGTTGTGCAGTGTATAACCCTTTTTTGATTTTGTTTAATATTTATTATTTGCGAACTTTTTTAGTATCATAAAAAGGGGAATTTTTTACACTAGGATTAGAGTCCATATCTTGTGATCTGGATGTTTGTGGGCTACACTGCCACTGAATGTAAGGGCAAACGGCATAATCCGTACTAATGGGGTAATGAAGATATTGAGGTGGAATAAAAAGTTTTAAGACCTAATAATGTGTGAACTTGACATAACCTTGCAATGACCTACTTCCTTGACCTACAATGACCGTTGACCTATTTATGTTAAAAATGCCCTAATTAAGTAATCATGTATGACTTTTGAGATCAGTAAGCTGAGCGAGTAGTGTAAGGTAGAATGTATAATTATACACATTGACCTTAATACCCATTATTGACTTTACGTGTTACTGAATTACGTGTGTTAATGATCTATTTATTTTTAATTAAGTATGGATTATGGTGATATCATGTCAATAGAGGTTGTAATTGTTAACCATAACACTAACCTGATTATTTGACCTCCATTGACATATTTACATTGATAAATTACCTATTTTAGCCATAAATAATTATGCACGACAGTGGTGTTTACAAATGTACTGGGCAAATGGTGTACACAATTAACTTTACTACAATGTAATCTTTTGGAGACTGAATTATGTATACTTAAAGATGCTTCCTCAATAAAATGTTTTTGCTTGTCTGTTTTCAAGTTCAAGCCTACCTAGTATCCACTACAACTCCACAATTAAATTACTTAGTAAAAATTGAAATGCTGAAAAATAAAAATTTTCACCTTTGTTAAAATTTCATAACTTTATCATGTAATCGGCAAGTTGATGGAAGGCAAGCCCATGATCGGCATTGACTCGCACAGGGTTTACTATTTTGGATATCCACTATTTTGAGCCCTACCAGATTTATTATTATTAAACATTTATAACATGCCATGTATCCGGGTGAAACACCTGCTCAAAGGCTCTAGTTGTACTATATAAGGCTTGAGTTGTACATATATAAGTAAAATACATTAAAATGAGTGAAAATAGATAAAAGGAATAAATTAAATGACTAAAATAAATTAGGTGCTTAAATTAGTTAAAGAAATAGGTAGAATAAGTTAGTTTATAAAACATCAGCATATACATAAATCAAATGTATAGCTAAAATGCCACTGGAATATCACTGCTGCAAAATGCAAAGTTGCCTGCCGGAAGAAATGAGCCTGCATTCCTGTCATGAGGCAGAATCAGCACAGCCACCAAGAATGAACAATTAAAGTAAATTCTTTCAATGATTTCAACAAAAATACACACTTTTTAATTAAACCGATTGCGGATATTACAATTCACACACTACATATTAGAACATCAACAAACCAAATACACGATGGGCAAAATATGTAGAATCTGTAGTGTTTACTGTATAATTATAAAGAACACCAATATATTATTGCATATGGAAATAATTGTTTGAAAAAACACAATTTATTATACATTTTGTAATTTCCTGCATGCATAATGCAACAATATTTATAGTCCAATGTCAAAACTGGTTTACAGTACACCACAGGCCCAGTACATCAATATTCATATTTCACTGTGTCAAGAAATAATATCCTGTACTTCAACATGAAGTAATGTTTATTTATTGTTCACTGTAGGCTGATATATGAAGACATGGAAAAAGACAATACCCAAAGTTGGCATCAGCCCGTCATGAAAGGAACTATAAGAAGACCATAATAATAGTACAATACAGCAATATTCACAGTTCACTGTTTCATATATCCAATCCATGTCAATGTTCACAGGACATTATAGGCTCATTGCAGCAAAGTGCATAAGTCTATATGACATTGTCGGCTAAGTATACACATATTCACAGTTCACTGTTTCGTAAATCCATGCATGTGTAATGTGAGGATTTCACAGTCTGATATACAATATTTGGCTGATCTAGACATGCCAAAATTTCTAGTGAAGCCGTCATGCAAAGTTCATTCTGGATGTCGATCCTCTTGGCTGGAGTAACTGTTGCAGCACATAATCTTCATGGAAGTCACTGGCCCTACAATAACAGGAATAGGAATGTAAAATAATTAAATTAGTAGTTATTACCGTATGCACTATTTACTACAAGGTTATCATAGGAAGTTAACAAGATTTAACAAGATTTGCCATCCAAGCCAAAGGCCCAGATGGCAAGTGGAAAAGGAAGCCATTGGCTTATAGAGAGTCCAACAATGTTCATCTACTTATAACTCGCCCTCCTGAGATATGTGTCAACCTTGTTTTTAAACATATTCACGCTGCTAGCAGTTACACAATCTGTAGACAATTTGTTCCATTCATTTATTGTCCTCTGTGAGAACGAGTGCTTCCTGATGTCCAATCTACATTGATCCTTTACTAATTTTACCTCATGTCCTCTAGTTCTGCTATCCTTCTTGAGTGAGAAAAACATATTTCTATCAATATTTTCATACCCATTCAATATCTTAAAAACTTCAATCTGATCTCCTCTTAACCTCCTTGTCTCTAGAGTTGTTAAACCACATTCTTTCAGGCGTTCTTCATAACTAAGGTCTCTCAGTTCTGGAATCATTTTAGTTGCTCTCCTTTGTATGCGTTCTATATCCTTGTCTAGTTCTAGTACCCATTGTTACATTATGTAACAGATGAATATCAATATTGATGGATATCAATATTGTTCATTGTCACAGGTCAAAGTGTGATAAATTTACAAATGTGTACAATCAGCCCAAACAAGATCTGACTGATTGAAACTTATAGGTGTTGCAGACAGTAGACAACCAAAACATGTTTATAATGTAATTTAATCAAACAAAAACATGCACAAATTGGCCACCATTAATAATTGCCTACTTTAAAAGCAGCCTTGTCACAGTCGTTGAATTTTCAAGTTAATGACATGTTTTAAATTAGCTGTTGTTAGCATTAGCATAGTAAATTGACTAGGGGATGGCATAGGTAACTGAAGTGTGTTTTGTGTATTGTTGGGGCATGACAAATGTGAGTTGTCACGTTCAGCAGGAAACAAAGACGAATTTTGGAACAACAATGCCACATGTACACCACTAATACACTAAGTATTTGGAGAAGCCAAAAACGTTGCTCATCTGCAACTGCCACCAAACCCTGTTACAGGGACTATTATTGTTAGTAAATATCTGTGAAATGGATTTCAGTTGCTACATTGTTGTGTTGTGGAAAGCAATACTGATCCATTGTTATTTCTTATTTAATTAGGCATGTTGAGCAATATTATTATTCATGTGTATTGTTTTACATCAGAACATCATAATTTATCATATTTTATGTGTGTACAACATAACAAGTGCCCAATGTGTTAAGTTGGTGGCATACAGGAATTAAATTATTAAAAACAGATCTTGTTATCAAGTAATACTTGCCATAATTGTTATGCTTTTTTCATAATTGTCTATGTAGAGTACAGTTAAATCAGACTTTTACAGGGGTTATGATTTGTGAATGATTTTCATTGAAAATCAAGTTCTCAGTGAAACTTTGCATCGATGTTAATAAGATGACAAATGATACACATTCATGTGCACAAACACAACGCCAAGTTTGGCATGGGCCAACCTTAATATTTTGTATTTGCTTTTAATTGTAAGTTTTGGAACTAAAGTTCTCTATCATGACAGTAATATCCCATTTAGTAGTTATATCAATATAATGAACATTGTAAAAAATATAGATTAAAATAATGTAAACTTAATTATTAATGTATGAAAAACAATGAGGAATTGCATAGTTAGTGTTTTTGTTAATACATTGTGGTTCAAAGAAATGGTAGTATAATACTGCTGATATAATTATGAAAGTTTCAATTACCATTCGGTAATGCAGTGAGCCTCAGCAACTACAATTGTATGTAGTCTCTCCTGAAAAAGCTCACCTGACATGATAGCCCTCCACTGTCCTGCAAACAATGCTTTGGGACTCGGTAGCATAACTGGAAAGTCCCCATTTCACCCTTTCCCTTGTCTCTGAAAGATAAAAATTGTCATATTCAGAAGATGCTATTAAAATAATATATCAGTATCTAGGCTGCTGACTGAAGTATTATGTCAATAAGCAGACAAAAACTATTGACACAGTAGTTGCTTTTGTCACCGGGCAAGTACAAATTCACTATGCAGCTGTCATGCATATACAGTGCGTGCGTGTTTATAATACCATGTTAATATTTTTTATAATATATATTATAAACATGGCCAAGACTGCATACAATTACACAAAATCAAATCAATTACGTTTCATTTGAATTACACTAGTCCTGTTTCAATTACAATTACATATGCGTTATATGGATCTCCCCACAAAAAGGCACATATGTATGCAAAAATGGCACACACCAATGAATGACAAAAAGGCACATTTGAGCATGGTATAATTAAGATTAATGTAACCTTTATTTCTACACTTCAGGAACAAATGTAAATCTGAACTGAAACAAATAAGAAAAAAAAAATTTAATTAGAATTGAAGTTGCAAAGTGAGGTGCATTCAGATGAGATACATTTTTAAAAAAACTGACAGTTAAGTTTCTTCAAATTGAATGCCCCAGAAGCCATAAAGAAGTGCTCATCTTTTCTCTGGTCAGCAAAATTGTGTACTAGTTGCAAGTTCAGGCCATTGTCCATTTGTGGGTGCGTTTTTGGACACTTTCACATTACATATATAATTTGCATGTAAATGCTTATTTCTTTTGCTGAAGTACTCAAACATAGCTACTAATCATCGGTTAAAATTTAAGCAAATTCTGAGGCATCAACTTTTAAAATTTCCTGATAATTGGTCGATTTGACACGGATTGACCCATATATCAGTCAGCATGGGAAAATAACTGGTTATGTTTACATACAAGAAACAGAGTACAGAGAGGAAAAATTTGCTACTTTGGTTATTCGCGTTACATTTATGAGGGGGTACGTCTATCTTTGGCTGAGAGCTACATCAATACCATATTATATTAGTAACTGCAATACCAAATGGGTGTACCATGTAGGTACTAGGTAAGCTAATTAGGAAGTAATATAGGCGTATGCAGGTTTGATTTAATTGTATAAAATATAATCAATTTATTAAAATAATGCTTTACAAAAAAACAAGGGGATAAGAGCCCCAAATCACATTTATTTTCACATGTTTTCAGGTGCCTTTTTTATAAATAACTTGATTGCAATGCAAACATGAACCACGCGTGACATGAGAAATCTGCGTTCCGTAATAGTCATGCTATATGTATGAAACTTAAATCAATACAATGGCTTACCCGTATCAATAGTGCTACCGCTCAGCTTCGGGTGAACTGCACCAAGTCCAAGGCCCATCGATCGTAAGTAGTCTTTCTTCCGATGACCAACTGTAAATAAAAGGCAACACCATGTCAACGTGTGCCAGCCGATATTTCCGGGTAACATATAAAGTACACGAGGGAGAATTGTGCATATGAGGGTTTCTCCGTACCCTGTTGGAAGTATTCCCATCACATAACGTTCATCAGTAATGTTCTGGATGCAGGCAAACTGTTTTTTTTCTCAGTGACAGTGCAAATTCTAAATTTAACGACTCTTGCTATGTCGATAGCACGTGCGACTCGTAGCGACTCCATTTGTATTTCTGTAGGCGTTACCGGATGAACTGCCAACAGCCAATCAGCGTCATCGTCGAGCTTAATTAGCTACTTATGTATGCGCCCAGAATCTGGGCGCATACATAATTTCCGTCACAATGGGAACCCCACTCTGTGTCCAGGCGGTGATGTGTGCGACAAACGGTGGTGCCACATCGCGGAGCCTGGATAATCGAGGCTAGTAATTGATGTGTCTTGTATTGCTGCACGACGATATCTGTATATGTCGTAAAACTGGCATATTTTATTTCATCGCCAAATCGTGTATTTTCTCAAATATTAAGCGTGTTTACGGTGTCCCGCAAAACAACCGTGTTCAGTTAACCAATGTAAATCGTTGAACACAGTATGGCCTATCATTTAGAGATTGGTGTTTTGTGACAAATAGGAAACTTCCGAAGATGTTACTTCAAAGTTCGTCGGTGCAAAATACAATATAATAAAGATATCATTATGTAGCAACTACGTGTGTTGATATTGTCCATTAAATTTCGACTGACAACAGTGATCAAGTATCAAACTGCAGTTAATATTACTTTAATGTTAAATACCTTTTAAACAATGGCCAACGAACTAACTATGGAATGCGTGTTATAATTACATCAAATCACCCAACATGAACCAACGACTTCGCTTTCTCTTGATTAGGAAGTGACAGTTTATGTTTTTGTCATGAAACATCAAGCCCAAAGTTGTTTTGTGATCATGTTATTAATTTGATTGGTCTTCTGTCCACCGTGTGGCGCCACTGTCATAGCTCTATCGCCTAGTGGGGCAGGAATAGGTTATAATTGTTCGACGGAAGATAACTAACTATAAGGGGATTCCATACTTGACGTCATTCACCTTGGATACGAATACACAACGTAGCAGCTTTAGCCGTACTTTATCGGTACAACTCATACTACTGATTATTGACTAGAAACAGAGAGTAGCATTAGTCATTAGTAAGTTTGGATACCCTTTATCCCCTGTTTTATACAACGATTATATATCTACGGGGTGTCGATGTGAACTTCGATCAATACCGTCGGCAACCAAAACGCCCGATGATCATTTCTTTCATTTATTTATTTATCTCGGCTTTTCGTGTGATTCAAAATCCGGGTTGAATACAAGCCCGTTTCAACTGTATTATAAGATCGTTCTTTGGTAGGGACCATCCTTGCTAGGGACTGGCTTTTCGAAATAGGCAGTTCATGTTGATAAATAGACCTTTGAAAACCAGGACGCCGATCGTGGTCAGCATCAAATAACAGTCCTACTCTTAATTAACTAGTTCGTGGAACAAAAGCAAAAGTTACGTTTGTAAACCACAGAGGTGGTGTGTCCTACTGCCAGTAGTACTGGAAGATTGCTCCGTTATATAATCACGCGCGCGCGCACGTATGCACGTATGCACGCGCGCGTACAGTTGCTCATGAACACTTTTGGACCAATGTTAATCCACACTTAATGCCAACTAAGCATTCTAATGTGCGATAGTCCTACGTCGCTACGCTTGCCTCCTGAACGTATTGCACCATTTTCGATTATAGTCGATCGGCGATATTCACCTTGTAATATCGGATACTTCACTACCTACAATGTACAACACACGATCTAGCGACAATACATCTCAAAAGCTTAAAACGCTTTTCTAAAATTAGCAAATGTAGCATTTTTGTTTCCTTGACCTTTTGTAAAAATCCGGCGATTTAGACCGACAAGGTCACGATCGACCCGTATACTCGCGCCTCTCAATGCCAAGTCTAACATCTATCCCTGATACGTGTACGTACGCATGAGCACACGCGTGCGCAGGCCAGACAAGCGG
Source organism: Lamellibrachia columna (assembly GCA_963662155.1). Taxonomy (NCBI): domain Eukaryota; kingdom Metazoa; phylum Annelida; class Polychaeta; order Sabellida; family Siboglinidae; genus Lamellibrachia; species Lamellibrachia columna. The sequence goes on from OY759269.1 coordinate 5,696,323, forward strand.
ATGTACACGTAGTTGCTAATTTTGTTTCGTCCGTCGGAGCCTTGCCGCGCAAGCCGCGGAAGACTGGCGTGAGTTCGCGGGTCGATACGTAAGACGAGCAAAATCTCGAACGTCCCACGCAGCGGCCTACGTGGCCCGTGACGTTACTGGCGATGTTTACTGTCCGAGCTGACGCATATGTGTAACGTGTTTCCGCTGACGTCCTATCAGAAATAATAAGTCTTTTTATGGTAAACATTTATTTTAGAGCCGTAAAACCGAGGAGACGTATACTATTATGACGCGTGTTATTGACACATGTATTAACGATATCGTCCTCTGACGTCTATCTCTGTATTGATAACCGGATAATTATTCCGTGTAGTGACATCGTGAGCACCCCGTAAGCAGCATCCTCGCTGTGGGAAAACCACAATAAAAGAAGGAAAGGATATTTTACTTCCCTTGGCACAGACATCAGGCAGAGAGGACAAACGACTGTTAATGTCTCTCCCGAAAGACACGGTCAAAGTGGGGTGAATGAAGTTGCCCAAGGTTCGAAAGGTCAGCAGGTGGATGCAAACCTCGGTACGCGCGATTGAAAGTCAGGTCCTCTAACCGCTGAATGGCTATCCATAAAGTACATCACGCTAATAAATAAATTGAGCCACGCACCCCCTGTCACGCTTTGTAATGCTGACATGTACACCCCCCTAAAACTACGTTCATTTTGAAAAAGACCCCCACACCTATTATGCGTACATATATTTTAAAAAATTGCAGACTTTTCGACAGCCTTTACAGACTTCACTGGGGCAAGGTAGAGTCCGCATTCCTTTTCCTTTCGAGTTTAGATTAAATATACCCCAAAACTAGTATAGCAATCAGTGCCATCCATCTAAAATCGAACGCTAGATGAGCATAAAAAACTTGTTTAATAACGGACATAACGATTGCCAATACCCGCCACCCCACGTAACGCCCCGTGAAGCTTATCCGGACACCGGACGTACGTACTTTGTGACGTACTTTGAGGATAGCTCCTGATCTCTATCGCCTTGAAGAAGATCGAATGTTTTGCAACTTTCTTGTTGTTCCAAACAGAATGGTTGGTCAATTTAATGTGGACAAGACACGTGTGACACAGGACTTCTTCCTGTAACTGTCTTTATACCAGAAACTTATAATGTAAACCTTTGGATACTGAGATACAGGTCATTGACTTGAGACTTGACTTGACTTGCAGGTCAATTACTTGAGACTTGACTTGACTTGCTAGTTTGTAACTTGCCAACGAGTCTGCGAAATCGTACAAGTAAACTCGATCAGCAATATGCTCGAACAAACATATGCACCCGTACAAACTGAGTCTGGGTACATCTAAAAAGTTAGGACATACTAACAATAACGTGCCTGGCTGTAAGTGATGCGTCAGATGCAGTGATCCGTCAAAAATAGAACCAGTCGCGTGTTTGTCGATGCAGTAATATGATATTCCGTCAAGCCTGCGTTCGCTAACTAGCTTACGCGACCAACGCGAAAGCGCCTTGACAAATCAACCCTCCCAGAACGCATGCTCTGACAGTTGAGGAAAAACTGGCACGCTACCTAGTGACTATGTTGACAAGCCGACACGCCACCTTGTGAGTATGTTGACAAGATGCCAGGGCCAAGTGAGTAAGTGGCCGCAGCCCGGGGTCCAATTAAGCGAAGGTCGTTAAGTTTGGTCCGCTTGTTATCACCAATTTTGGTCACGCAAAATACAAAAAGATTCTTTGTCAATGCGAACATTATCTAGTAACTCCAAAACGTCACTGGTAGTCAGCAAGGTTATGCTGATAAATTCGCCTTTAATAACCTGTGCCCTGACTTTGACTGACCTCGTCAAGAAAGAGTCTTTGTTATCTAACTTCGTGAAAAGTGTGTCTTAAGCATGAACGTCCTTGAAAATATGTGTTCATTTTAGTTAGAAGTTACACAGTGCACTTATGTCATTCTATTGCCCTCAAGTTTGACAGCGCCCCGGTGTCACGATCTTGAAGTTTGAAAAGATGATTTTCAAAAGTAAACTTTGAAAAGCACTCCAACCCAAACTTGAAAGTGTTTATCGTGGGACACAGTGAAAAGTTATATATATTGTATATATATTATTTCAAACGACACAGTCAGCCTTATCGCTTATTTTACTATTATGTATAATATTGACGAAGTCTGTCTACATAGGTTAATCGAAATCGCAGACTAATTACTTGAGACTTGACTTGACTTGCTAGTTTGTAACTTGCCAACGAGTCTGCGAAATCGTACAAGTAAACTCGATCAGCAATATGCTCGAACAAACATTCAACACTATTTTAGTAAGAACAGGCGTTTCCAAAAAAACAAAAATGGGCAATTTTATACCAATCGTGTGGTGCATATGCACCCGTACAAACTGAGTCTGGGTACATCTAAAACAGTGACATTGGGCCGGGGCAAATGTATCACGAATAAGTAATGGCCTAGTGTAGACTATAATATTGCCGCCGCTGAATGTACGTTTTGCGTTTCATCCTTTTTCGTTTTGTTAACAAATTAAAGAATTAAATTGAATTGAATGGCATTTTACAACTCTCCTATGACATCGACCGAAAAGTTGCAATCGCGGATATTTTTGTCTCTTCGTATTTCACAATTTTGTCAAATCCATAATGTTTTCCGTAGATATTTACAATCGTTTTGTAGTGGACTATATTAAAGACAATCCAATAGATGTAGCGAGGCTTGTCTGTTCTACAAAGTCGATATCGTTTACGACACGCCCTGCTCCAAGAATAGACCTACAACCTGCACTACGTCACATCCAAGTGGTTGTAGAAGAACGCGCGGGGGCCGGGCGCGGTTGCTAGGAGACCGATCTGGCTCAGAGCCAATCGGTTTACAGCTTCCAGGCGACGTAATTACTTTGTTTCCACGTTCGCCGCGTGTAGTGCTACTGTGCCGCAGGCTTTTAGACTTAGGCCTCTACCGACGCGGTGTTGTGCTTTATTGGTAACAATTCGTGTTCAACAACTCATTTATTCTACTACGGCAACTTTCTGCCGCAGTCTAACCCAGAGTGGTGTTTGTATATGGCATAGTTTAACCGCCACAGGTTCATATATATTTCTTACCATTATTATTTTTATTTACTGTAATCATGATACTTTAATTTGGCCATCATGTATTTCTAGTTCATTACGCATCTATAATAAAAAAATACACGATATATGATGAATATTTTATAAGGCCTACACATTTTAAATTTTAATCCAAGACTTCATAGATACTAGTATAGTAATGTTTTATTAATATAGTCATGCGATGTGCATTCAGTTAGATCGTATGTTATTAAAAAAACTTACAAATACAAATATATTACGTCAATTTCACCAAACGTCATGGTGACCGAGGTAGACATATGCCTAACAGGAACGACCTGGACGGTTACCGCTATAACAAATACAAAGTTGCCTATCTTCCGACCACTTTCGAGATATAAGGGACTCTCATACAAACTTTCAAAACAAATATATCAAGTATTATATGTTTGCTAATTGCAGAATCTTGCAAATGTGTTTGATATAACAAAACTACTTGAATTACATTTAGGTAAAATAGAAACAACGATGTTGTAGCGTTTACAATTATTAAAATAATTGTTTGCTTAATAATTATTTTAACGTTAGCTGATTGGCTCATTTTGAGAACAGTTGATCTTACTCGTTAATAACAGTGTACGTATTGTTGCCAAAGACTTGACAATGCAGGACCCACCAATATGTAATGAAACTTATCTCCTGGTTCCCGGGTATCATAAAGAGTAGACATCTACATAGTTGTGGCGTACGTAAAACCGCATCAAAGCGAGGCGGTGCGTTATCGTTTACCAGATTTTACGTAATTGGACAATCGTAATCATGTGACACATGACGTAATAATAAAAAATTACGTCATCGCGGTGACACATCCTGGTGTACGTTTAGGTTAAAAAAACATATATTACAAAGAAAAAAGCTTAGGGGGTAAATAGCATATGACACATTGCATAGGGTATTTTTGTGTTTTGGCAAATGTATTTATCAATTACGACAAAATAGGTCAAACGTAGTAAAGCATAATGCTGAATTTGTTTTCACTCAGATGTTGGGAAACAAAGTGGCTTTCACAGTGGGAAAATATAGCACGCTCTGCGTCTCCAGCCATTACTAAAGCAGGTGGGATCATAATAACTTCACTGCCACATTTAAACTACATGATGTTATACAACTACAACCTGACATTTGAAAAAAATGGAAATTATATATTTTATAATAATAATTCAAAATGTTGAGAAAAAATAACCATTTGTTTTCGTTACAAATATCTATATCACAGACAGTTATCAAAGATTTTGCAATTATCTCGTTATAGTTGCGTGGAGGCAGTGACGCAGAATACAACAATGCAAAACTGATTGTGGTGACATTAACACAGCTTACCCCTCATCATCATCATCATCGTCCACATCGTCATCTGTGGTCACTTGCTCAGCACGGTGGCATGATTCTACATCACTATGACGGGGTACATCCATCTTCATTCTTCATCCTGTTTCTATCCATAATCTTATGGAGATGGGATGAAGGGGCGATTGTGTCATGGTTCCACACGGTAGCCGAATTGTGGGTGCGCGTGATTTGGAGTAGATAGGAGCCTATTCACATCTGATATCTGGATGTGTGGGAAGTAGATCTTGCATATGAATTGTTCAATAGCAGCAAAGCTCATGTGCTGTGTCAAGAACTTGGATGGCCATCAAGTTGCTAAAAGCTGCTTCGTATGGCAATTAATTATTTTTTATTTGTTTTAGTAATAATTTTATTTGTCTCCGGGACAAGCTGTGCCCTAGACTTGTGGCAATTCTGATCATTTGGCAGGTCTTCTTGTCATAGGATAGCATTGTATTTGGTCCCTGGATAACCCATCGATAGAAACTAAGAAACTGTAAAGCTCTTTCAGCAAATGTTTACCAGTTATATCAGTTAGGGAACCACGCAACGTGAATTTTTCAGCCTTACTTATTGCTTTTCTCGACAAGGCAGCTACTTTATATAGAATTTTCATTGTTCATATTCATGTCCAGATGGCTCTCCTCGACTGCTTCAAACACGCACCCTGGTTTGTGTGGAACTCTACACGGGGAATGTCTGCTTGAATAATTCGTTTACTTTTTTCACGACTGTACTCGGCTATCGTCGCGTTGTTGGCAGATCCAATGTCTATGTATGATGCATGGATGGATGGATGGATGGATGGGTGGGTGGGTGGGTGGATGGGTGGATGGATGGATGGGTGGGTGGGTGGGTGGGTGGGTGGGTGGGTGGGTGGGTGGATGGATGGATGGATGGATGGAGGGCTGGATGGATGTATGGATTGATGGATGGATGGATGGGTGGACGGCGGCAGGGGGAGGGAAGTAGAGATGGAGGGGAGATAGAGAGAGAGAATGTGCGCGTGCGTGCGTGTGTGTGGTGCGTAAGTATATACGTGCGTGCGTAGATGTGCCCACTCGATATGTCTACAATATAATAGACAGGTCTCTGTGATGGATCAACTAAACGGATACATCAGGGAAACAGTGTTAATACGTGGTTGTGCTGTTAGGCATCGACACTTCGACCAAAATACCAAGTGGGCACTAATGAATACGAGATATTAAAGGTCCCTCTTCAATTAGATTTTTCGATGTCTCGTGTCAGACACATTTCGCGGAAAAAATTAACTCATCTCTATACAGTACAACATGCTGTATCGTTTGTGCACATTTGTTATTCAGTTTTGGTGAAACATCGGGCAATTGTTTTGGCGAAAAATGGCAAAGAAGTCCTGCTCTAAATACACATGTAGCGTACCATCACGTAAGGTTAGTCGCACTTTCGTAAGTTACGTGACCAAGGTCAATTCTTTCGACGATTTCAACAAAAGTACGCAGGCAGGCTAAATCAATTGAGGATGGGTGTTTAATTAAATGGGTTTTTCATTCATTTGTGTCCACGTGGTAAAGGCGTTAAAAGTCCCAGACCTTAAAGTTGGTCTAACATTTGATTTGTTGACCTTGGCATAATTCTACTGGCCCCTTGATTTACGAATAGTCCCTTAGGGCGTAAATATGACCCCATAATAGAGCTAACCCGTTTGAGACTACGATCTAATAATAACTCGTTAATGAGTGACTAAAAAATCCTGCAGCGACATCTATAATATCCCGCAATGCCTGCTACGTGATTCCAAGAATAAGGAATATATCTAGACCGAATGAAAACAAATATTGCCGCGCTGAATGTGCGCCAACAGAGGCAGCTAGGCTAGCTTCGATAGCTCTAGCCCGAAGGCGGCGTCTAATTCACACGGAGACGACGACTGCGCCACCTGGTAGCGCCTGGCGGCAGCACATATATCGCCACTCTCGGTGACTTGGCTGAAAGATCGCGGTTCTTGGTTCAGCTGCGTTTCAAGTCTGCTGTCGCGAAAACGATGCCTTCATTGGGATCATTTCGATATATTATCATCTTCAACAAGACTCTAATACTCATACTGACGCCGCTGCTTCTACTGCCTTTGATATTCTACTACCCAGGAAAGGTAGGTTCGCTCAGCGGGTTCCTGGCATTTTTATGAAATGTCGGGACATTTTCCCGCCGATGTTTCTGGGGTTACCTTTGCATCCGTTGATAAAAACACAGTAGATGGTAATGTACTGGGCTTGTGTAGCTGAATGGGTAATAATGTGTTGGATTTGTAGTTACGCTGACCGAGAATTGAATGAAAACATGCAGTGGGTTATTGACCGAGCGAGCGGGCGACATGTGCTGTCGGGTTTATCTATGCGGGCTGCCGGTGTATTCACTGGGTGAACCTGTGCTTTGTGTTAGCAACCGAATAGTTCGTGTTTGTTGACATTTTGTTCGCGAACATCAACATCCTGCCATATATGTACATTGTAACAATTTGTACAATTTAACAAGAACATTAGGAAAAAATGGGCTTACAAGCAGTCGTAATTCGAAGCCGGCTTCTAATGTATTTGTTACTCGCTATTACCGGGGTCAAGGTCACTATGTGCGTCATCATTGGCCACGGTCACAAGACGCGCCTCCCTCTCGACCAATCAAGTGTCTGCACCGAGTGAGCCCCTTTCTATTATAGATAATTATGAATGACGAAATGATGCCTGCGTGGCACTGTCTAAACTGGTTTGTCATCATGATATGAACACATATTCATGTCATCATGATATATATGTCTTATGATATATATATATATATATATATATATATACATACATACATACATACATACATACATACATACATACATACATACATACTTACATACATACATACATACATACATACATACATACATACATACATACATACATACATATATATATAAAAAATTAGTAAGCACATTTTGAAGGGCCCACCCCACCTAAATTAGGACGTGATTATAATGATTAACGTATACAAATGAAACACCAGATTCGTCATAATTCACGGATTTAATGCAAGCAGCAATTATGAAAAACCAGGGGAAAATGTTATCCCTAAGTTTTGTATTGTAACATATCCAGTTATAATTATGGGTTGACTTGTAATTGTAATTACTGAGTTGGCTGGAATGAGGTTTATTACATTTTTGTAATTTGTGTGCATTAAAAACAGTTATGAAGTAACTGCAATGATATGTATCATATCCTGACATTTGTACATACAAACTTTTTGTGGCTGAACCTGTGGAATTTTCCATTCACTGTCAGTCACAATTACAATACACACCTTGGTATCATGGATTTTTATAGGGTGGCATTTGGGGTTAAAAAAGAGACCTAGTCCTTGGGGTGGCCAGATTAGGTTTTGGGTTAACCTTTCGTTTTTCTATGTTAATTCCTGGATTTATCTACAAAACTTAGGTTAAATCCAAGTTAACAGACTACGTTATAATAAACCAACTTGTTTTGTTTACCCAGGTGACGTTTCTAGTTTTTATTACAAGTTTAGAGTGCTTCATTCACACACCCTGGTTCGTGTGGAACTCTACTCTGGGGATGTCTGCTTCAATGATTCATTGACTTTTTCACGACTGTACTCGGCTATTGGCTATCGTTGCATTGTTGGCAGATCGAATGTCTATGTATGCTGCATGGATGGATGCATGGATGGATGCATGGATCTGCAGTGCATTTGCATTTCAAATAATTTACTCCAGATGCAGTGATTTTAATAAAAAAGTAGAACTGATTTAGTTCAACATCATTAAAACCAAGTATAATGTAAAACATCTCAACTGTTAACCTTTCAGAGCATGAACAATTACTCAAAGCTAGTTATAACACAGTATGTAATTTTATTGTTCTTATTTGTGTTACAAAAGCAGTCCTTAAGACCATAACGAAAATCTTGATTTACTAATGGACATGCTGGGGATGAAATCAGCCAGCTTCAGTTACAGAGGCTACAAAATAAAAGCTCCAGTTACATATGACACAGAACTCCAACTTTCTTACATATGACCTTTTTGACATGCTCCAGTGTACTAGATCAGACAGTGTCTGCTGCTGATTGGTTGTGGTTGTGGGGGGGTCACCCTATGTGCAACGGTGACTCTTCAAGTGTTGGGTCAACAACCCCCAAGGCTACATATAATGAATGGTAACCAAAGGTATTGAACCATAAGAACAGGCTTCAAGCTGTGGGCCAGTTGTCAGAAGTCGTGTTCTGAAGCTATATTTACTTGAGATTACAGGAAAGATCTGAGTAGTTTAGTAACAAGTTGATGGTTTTAATCATCATTTCCTTTCTGATCTCACAAGTCTACACCCTGAATTATGTTGGGGTGTGACATACTGCATACAATACAGTGTCAATTATGTTGGGGTGTGACATACTGCATACAATAAACATGTGTCAATTGTTTGTGCAAAAATGTATGCATTTGTTTTAGTTCCTTCCTCAAATAAATTGATATTTGCTCGTTTTGTTTTAGGATCTTTTAATGAAAAACCAAACCTAAGACATGATAGCATGTTTGTACCAAACCTAAGACATGATAGCATGTTTGTACCAAACCTAAGACATGATAGCATGTTTGTACCAAACCTAAGACATGGTAGCATGTTTGTACCAAACCTTTTCTGCACAGCTATTTGTTTGCTATTAGAAATTCTCAATTGCTTCGTAGTACTCGCATATCAGACATGTTTGATTAATGCTAGTGATAGCTGGCATCACATGTATTGGAGGCTAATCAAATGTTTCTAAACCACTAATCATTCACTTCGATTCATATGCTTGCTTTAGCATGCATTTTCTAGTATATTAAGCAGACATGATATCCAGCTATCAAATATTGATTGAACATGTGATGTGACCCATATTTCTATTGGTAAGCAAGGAAAACAATTGGTTATGGTTATGTGATTTGGATGTAGTCCAATCAGTGGTTATGGTTATATTATGATGATCTTATGAAATTTTCTTCAGTACTACACCTAAGTAACCAAATTTTGCCTGTCAACCTATTTCTCCATGCAAATGATTTAGACAATTGCCAATTATTAATGATTCATTTGTGTACAGCCGTGAATTGACAAAACATGGGTTGATCTGGTGCTTTGTAACAGAAGCTATAAAACAGGTCACGCACGGCTGAACAATGACTGCCTTCTTTTCAGGTAAATCCTGAGGGCATGGGGGGTGGTGTATGTGTGTGGGCTTAGCCCACTGGGCTGTGGGGACAAGGAAGGTCTGTTAACAGGCAGTGGAGGTGTAATTCCCATAGGTGTAAATCTACTAACTACATGTAAAAACCACTAACAAGGTTCAGAGAGTTGGCTGTCTTCCAAGGAGTTGGTGAACTTAGACCTGTATATTTCTAGGTTCTGTTAATCGACAGCATATTAGTTAACATCTTATCTAATATGTATAACTAATATATATAATATATATATATATATATATATATATATATATATATATATATATATATATATATATATATATATATATATATATATATATATATATATATATATATATTAATTAAGATGTTAACTAATATATATATATATATATATTAATTAAGATGTTAACTAATATATATATATATATATATGTTAACTAATATATATATATATAAATATATATATATATACATCTTGGCTAATTTGTATAAGTTAACATCTAACTGTGAGGGAGGGGGAGGGGGAGGGGGAGGGGGAGGGGGTGGGGGTGGGGGAGGGGGTGGGGAGGAGTGGAACCAGTCTGAAAGAATGTTGATAAGAAGCAGTAATGTTGAACTTTATCAAACACTTGTGAATAGTCATGGATATTGGTTGCTTGTAAATGATCAAACATTATCACAAAATGTTTATATTTGATTATAAATTGTAACTGAGTGTTAACTTTGGGCCAACACAACACAACACAATCATGAAGATGACAAAAACATGAAGATGACAAAAACATGATGATGTCAAAAACATGAAGATGACCAAAACATGATGATGACAAAAACATGAAGATGACAAAAACATGACAATGACAAAAACATGACGATGACAAAAACATGAAGATGAAAAAAAATCACACTGCTCTGACAATATTGATTCAGAATATACCAATGCCTCAAGTGTTATGCTGAATTAAAATGTAGCAAGTAAACTACAATTATAGGAACCACCTTGTAATAATGTATCAGAGCGCACAGCATGAAACCACACAGCTCCTTAGATTACCAGTGAAGAAATTATCCATAGTTATAATGCCCATGTGAAGGTATTCGGTTAACTTATAATTGCACATTCAATGGTAGAGTTTTGGTGCAGTAAGGTAGACATAAGGTTTCACATAATGCTTCGTATTTGTTACCTCAGTCTCTGTAAGTAATCTATCTCATAAGGTCACAGCTAAACAGATAATTATATGTCTGACTTCAGTGATTTAGTCTGTATGGAGTGGTTAGAGTATGTAGGTACAGCCAGTATAACTATCAACACTGACAGCCTAATTGGTGATCTCAAAACCGCTTTGTATGACTATGGCAGCATTCACAATGCTGTATAGCTAACTGTAACACATTTAATGGATTCTGTCACAACGTGATTTTTATAGTATAATTGAACAAGTCATTTGATGTCATCAATCATATTGTTATGTTCTGGAAGCTTCCCTTTTTTCCAACTGGTGGGGGGTGGGAATCAGGGAGATAGGGTTCTTGTTTATCCGTGTCATAGTTAGTGGTACTCATGGGATGAAGTTCACACAACTTGCTAAAGTTGGCTTATATAGCAATGGTGGTTGGCTTTAGAGCGAGAAATACAACAGATTAAGATTGAGTGTCATAACATCGGCACAAATTACAGTCCATTATTTGTTTTATTATTTCATAAAATAAAGTAAATCGATATGTTTGATTTTTTTACGAAATGATTCTAGAATGAGACTAGCGAAACAATTAAATTGAGTTGATGAGGAACCTTTAATTAAACAATATTGTGTTATACAGCAGCCTTAATAAACTTTTGTTGAATGGATCCTATTTGATGTTTTGGTTAGTGCCCCAGATGATTTACAAAATATTTGTGTTGTTTGTGAAAATTAGTTCTGACATACCCAGAGTACCACATGGAAAATACCCAATTAGACTTTTTGTGGCCACCTTTATATTAAAATCACCTCAGAAATGTGACCAAGTTTCCCAATTAGCATTTAACTCCAGACAGAAAGTTCAGAGTAAAGTGGATCTCAAAAGTTATATCACTTTTTACTAATACCATCTGTGGTCACATTTTTGAGGTTCAATAGGCATTATCTTAGGAATTCGTAAATAATTTGAGGAATTCTAGTCATAGAACTGGTAATTGACCTGGGAGAATGAACCAATAGAATGCAATTAGTGTGAATTCATACCTCAGTGGTAAGTTGTGTGGTTTGCATGATATACACATTAATAAGATAAAAGTGAATGTGAAGTAGATATGTACCCGCTATAAAAGGGGAATAATGAGTGCTGGAAATGAAACCGAGTGAGAAGTGTAGACCTCCGCTATAAAAGGCGTGATGAGTCAGTTGATATGCCCCCCACTCCCTGAGGTGACTGTGGAAATTTCCATGGGCCAGGAGAATACCTGCATGAACCAGTTAATTTAATTTGTTTTTTATGAATGATTTTTATTAGATGAGAGCCCAGATGCTTCACTGTTGGTCCTGAAATGATTCTTGTTATCACAAAACAGATGTGTGTTTGCTGTCTTGGTTGGTGACCAATGTACCACAAAGCATCAAAATAGAAGACTGCCTTTAATTTATATACAGAAGCGGTTGCTGCTGCAAGTAGCTTGTGCAGCTGACACAGGTGGCGCTAGTATCTCTGTTCGGTGCATGATGGGACAGTTCTATCAACAAGCCACACCAATTTGGAATGAAAGAAAACAAACTTGAGAAGTAGGTAGACTGTACATTAATGTTTTAATTGGCTGTGTTAATGTGCACACTCAGAAATCGTTTTCATGCCCAAACATTTATTTGGACAACAATGGCCAATGTTACATGTGTGAATTGTTCAAAGATCATTTTTTTATGAACCATGAACAAAATGTTAAGGCAACCCCAAATAACCCATAAAAATATAATATAATTAATTAAATATTATTAGATGATCATATCTGTTGTCTAGATATTTTGATAAAAACTACTACGTTCACTTCATGCAACAAAAGATCCAAATTACTGGATGCCATTCGTAGAGTATCCCTGATTTGTGTTGTGTTTTTTATTATCTAATACTAGATCTGATATAGAAACATTTTCAGTTACTAGGATTCTTCAGCCTTCCTTTTCATACCACAATAAATGCCATGACTACTGTTGCACAATGTAGTGATTATTAGACTGCCACTTGTAAAGTGTAAAATAATCCATTTGATTTGTGTCAAAGAGTCAGAACAGTTGGTAAAATGGTGATCTATAAAATAACAATTGTCTGCGCTTGTTGTTGTTTCTTTATAGCACTGTTAGTCTCCTGGTTGTCTGCTTCAAGTGAGTACACAAAGGGCAGGTTGCCTCATTAACTAGACAAAGAAACCATCAGCTTATCGTGAGTCCAATGAATTTTCATGTGTCGCACGTCCAGATATTTGTCAATGTTGTTTCTGTACATTTATATCCATTCACATCACACAGCATGAACTATGCACTCATTACAAGTCAAAGTATTTTTGGACATCTAAATTCAAGACATACATACTAGTTGCACGTAAATGGGTCATGAATAGTTAATGGCATATTTTAAATTTTTTAGATAAGTTGATAGCATACATGATTAACATGAATAATAATCACAGTGTAACTTTGTAAATTAAAATGCCTAGTCATGATGACAGTTAAGAAACACGATAAACATGTAATGTAACAGTCAATTTGTTATCGTCTCTCAGAATATTTGGGCCAAATATTTTGGCTTTCAGTGGTGGACTGACATGACTTCACAGTGATGTCAGTCTAGTGATGTCAGTGTAGGCCGAGCAATTCAGCTGAAATATCTAGAAAGAAAATGATAAGCTTCTTATGTTCAACTATTGCTATTATTACCCATACCAAGATGGCGACAGAGGTTTTCATAAAAGCAGACTTCTTATCTGCAGCAAAAAGATCTAGCTACTGTAGTTGTCTGGATAAACAGTTGTTTTATTCTCATCTGAGTAGAGTACATAGTTGTATGTAGTTACATTTTGTAATGAAATTTGAATTGAGTCCTGAGAAATGTTGAACATTTCTAACCTATGGTGCATTCAACCCTAATTTCAGCAACATCAAGGTGACTTCGCACCACCTTTCTTGTGCGTCTTACAATGATTTTGTATTCTGACCATGCTTGACTGGACAGAAGCTTTTCAGAGTTTCACACCTGATTGAATCTATTACAGAGCAATTTCGCAACGGGTTGAAAATACAAATAAACTAGTGTTGTATTCTTCCGTGTCAGTGAATTGTGTAGGTCTTGATGCCCCTCCTTAAACCTTTTATCAGACAGAACCAGTTGGAAACAGAACATGCACTATTTTTTTGCTCTCTTTGTTCCTGAAGTCTGGGGTGAGGCAGTAAACCTGTTCCGCGACTTTTGCTTTTCTTCTTCTTCCATCACTGATCCCGTTTCACTGCCGTCTCCACTCCCGCATCCCTCGTTCTCATTCTCCACTACCCTTCCTGGGCCTCCCAATCATCCCTGAAACTCTCTTTCACACCAACCTCCTCCCTCAGTTCCTACATTATTCGCTTGTCTATTCCTTTCACTCCCTCAGTTCTTCTCACCCATTTATTTTGACGAACTTTGACTTTCTCTCAAGTTGTTATTCCGTCATTGCTATGGTATCTATGGTATCTATGGTATCTATGGTATCTATGGTATCTATGGTATCTATGGTATCTAGGCCATATAAGCATTCACTACACATATTGGTTGTTCATGAGGGTTCCTGCGTTTTTCAGTGTCTATGTTTTGTACAGCTCTATCAATATCTAATGGTGTGTGCAATAACTTACATTTTTCTTTTATCGTGGAAATTGTTTTATTTGAAAATACATCGTCATAATAACAAATCATCTTAATTTAACTATGTTGATTGGTGCATATATATTTGTCATTGTTTTGCTGATTGAAACAAAAATTTACAGCTATCTAATCAGGACAGGCCACACAGAGATGAAACTCTCGATAAGCTAATGGCTTCCTTGTCCACTTGCCATCTGGAGGTACATACAAATAAATTAGTGTTGTATTCTTCCGTTTGAGTGATTTGCATAACACCACCTATAGTCACGATACCCCTGTTAGAAAGAGGTTATCAAACAGAACTTTTGGAAACCAGAGCACACACTGAATATTAGTTATAGCAGATACAGTACTTAATTACAACTGGTCATACGTAGGAGTTCCTGGATTTTTCAGTGGGCTAGTTATTGCACATTTCTATGTCAATATGTAACATGTCATAATTGCTATATTTAAAAAAATGCATTGTAATGACAAACAAACTTATTTTACTTATGTTTATTGGTGCTTATATATCTGTGATGGTAATTGGTGCATATCAAGATTGAAAATACTAATAAACTAGTGCTTAGTGTTGTATATCTATATATCAATATCTAAAGGTGCATGTTATAACTTGCATGTACTTAACTTTAATTTTTTTAAACAAAATACGTTGTCATGATGACGAATCAACTTATTGTACCCCCATAATTATGTTTATTGGTGCATGCATATAAACACACACACACACACACATATATATATATATATATATATATATATATATATATACTGTACCTGTGTTTGTACGAGTTAGATGTGCTAGAGTTAGTTATTCTGAAATATTTTTGTTGGACCTACGTGTCATGAAACATATTGCACAGAGACAAAATTAACATTTGGAAGACAGCCTCTATGTATCTGCATGCGTGTACCAACTTATTTAAAGTGGAAAATGGCATTGCTTAGAAATTGTACTGTGTAGACATGATACATAATTTATGTTCAACCAACCAGTCTGCGTGTGTCTCCTTGGGTGGCCAATCAGCTTACAGTAATTCTGCCACACCTGATCAGATGCATCATGTGTAAAGACGTCTTTAGCCCATTGACAGGTGTGCCACCTATTAGCGGTGACGTGCGTTACATGAGGCATGAGAAGAATAATAAAATGAAATGATTTGTGAAATCTAAAAACTTTATTTTGCATGTGTGTATGCGTGTGTGTCTGTCTGTCTGTCTCTTCCTCCTCCATCCCTTCCTTCTTCTCCCTCTCCATTTTTCTTCCTCTTTCTCTCCCTCCCCTCCCCTCCCTATCTATCTCCCGTACTGTCCCCCAATACATTTCTTCCTCTCTTCTTGTCCATCTCATATTCTTTTTCCCTTTCTCTCCCTCTCCCTCTCTCCCTACCACTCTTTCCCTCTCCCTCCCTCCTTTCTTTCTCCCCCTCCTTCCCTCCCTACCTCCCACCACTCTCTCTATAAATTCATCAAATGAATGACTCCATACTAATATTACACAATCGTAGAACATTTCCATTGCAAAGCTTGCCTTTAAACAAAGGCATTGCTCGTTCTATTTGCAGCCAGTTAGGTTTGGCACAGCCAGCCCTGGCATGTGCATGTTGTAAGAATTACACAGATTTACACACATTTAATCACAGTAACACTAAGACAAAAGGCAACTAGTTATAAATTACAAAGTTACAGCACTTTATTTACAAACATCACAGCATCATGATACAAACGCAGGACAGACATTCCTCCATTTAATAAAGCAACATTATCCCTTTTGCTTGGGTGGCATGTTGCCTAGCAACAACATGATGGGATTCTGTAACTGCTGTAAATAGCATGATCAAAGCCCATATTGGGAACTCGTGAGTCTGATAAACAAGCAATTTCTTTGAGTAGTATTAATTTGTCTCGATACATTTATTATATATCAATAGAATGTCACTCTAAGCTTGACAGATTTGCTATCATTGTTTAAATGTTTCTATGAAAATAAAAAAGAATAAAAGAAAATATCAGTTCTCATTACTCAATGCATATTTGTAAAGTTCTAACTATGTAATCAAAGCCATAAAGGTTTTAAGAGTGATTTTATAAAAGTGATGTTATAAAGCTAATTTCTAAATGACTATTGTCACTGTACTTATTCAACTTGTAGTAATTTAATGATGATGTGATTGTGAATTTAATGTTGTGTTTTATCTCAAAATGGACATAAGACCTTTGTAAGTCACAAGACTTCAGCTATGCTGCACTATCGTATGTATGTTGAATTAACTTACACACCTAAAGTACACAGCTAGATAAACTACTGACCATTAAATTGTTATTATTTTGTGGATATTACAACCATTGAGAAAGCCCCACAGGTGGCAGCAGTGCTGGGAAATTTTAGTTTTTAATATCGTTGCTACTGGCAACCGATCTCTATTGTGTTGTCTGTAGTTTTGGCAGCAGGATGCCAACGTGTGATTGCAGACATCAGGATATAGATGGGGCCGATGTGCCAGCCAATTCCTCAGCTGCTCTCTTTCGCCTCCTGTTGTCAGGGACTGTTTCAAAAATCCTGTAACAATAAAAATAAAATTTAAGTAAATCCATTTAACACTATCAAGTTGAGCTTGAGTCTATTCATGCTGAAAATTGTGGACATTTAGTTACATTAGTATGTATGTCAACTTAACGAAAAAAATCCTAGAAATTTAATTTGTTTTGTGATGGCCCCTTAGAGCCTGTGATGACATTAAATTATGGTTGTCATCGTGGGGTGGGTTGCAAGGTGGTTATTTGAACTGTGAATGGGGGTAATGGGGTGATGTAAAAATACTTTTTTTAATATATATATGTACATAACTTTGTAAAAAGCATCTCATCTGACGTAGATCATTGGGCTGTGATGATTATTCCTTTTATACCTGTTATTACTGGATTATCTGATTGGAAAACTCCACACGAATGATGCTCATAAATCTATGTTTTTCCCATGTTACTGTTGCCAAAACCAGCCGTGGCCACATTGAAACTAGTTCTAACTGGATGGTATGTGAAGTCTAATTACGGATTCCTTCCACTGCCAAGAACTCGCACTGACTAAATCAGTGCAGCATATGTGAAATACGTGCACGTTTTGTGCTTGATAATAATTATAATTATTATAAGATTCTGCGAGACAAGACTCATTGTAAGACTAATAATCCGTAGGTGTTTGATGATAATTATAATTATTATGGTTTTTGTGTAGGTGTTTGTTGATAATAACAATGAAATGCAGATTATAGTAGCCATGGATGCAGTTTTAGCTGGTGTTGTTTGTGAAAAGGTTTGTTTTGGTTGGAATTCAGCTAAAAATAAAAACTGTTGTGCAAGCTTGAGAATTTTTTGTCTGCCTGTTTTTTCTGTTAGGGGACATATAGTTCAAATCTGAATACTCATGGTATGCACATGAAGCATTGGTTTTTATTCTGACCTAAGTAAGTAATTAAATTGGTAAGTGTACAAACTAATAACTTGTCTTTGTTGAGACTGAACCATTTGTAATTACCTCCAGATTAGGTTAAGTAGATCACAGTGCTGTGTAACTAATTAGTATCATTAGGATAATTGGCAGGTTAGAGATGTGGGCTCTAGGATGAAACTGGTTGGTTTGTTGTTGTCTGGGAGTGTCCTGATTTAGTACTGTTAGACTCCAGTATTGATCTGGTTCTCTGGTGGTGGTTTATGGTCCGGTAGGGTCAACAGACACTCCATGGCAATTTCCATGGACTGCTGTGCAGGTAGGTGGGTGGGTGGGCCAGCCAGACACACAGACAGACACGCAGACACAAATGTTCAGGGATGATGTATATTATAAAATAACACAATAATATAATCATGTTATAGAAGCCAAGCTTGCTGATAATAAATAAGTATTTATACAGTGTAACACAGTTTCGTTGAAAGCTCAATACACTTGACATCAAATGCATGACAAAAATAGACATGTATAGGAAATATGTATAAAACTATGTTAAAACTAATAAAATTAATTTATAGGTAAACTAATTAAGGCAATTATGATATATTCTTGTTGTGTGATTAATGATAATTGCTAAGATAATTTTATAGAAACAATTAAATTGTTGTTTGATCATTGATGTGATTTGCTTCTTTCTAGTTAAAAATGTGCAGTTTCTTGAAGGTTATTTCTATATGTTGAAGGAGCTGAATTCATTATAACAAAATGTAACAAATTGATATTTTCAGAGTTTCATATATTTTTGATGGAATATATAAAGTTGAACACTTATCAGTTTGTAATCTTCAGGCACTTAGTTTGAGACTCAGGAAAACGAAATAAATAAATTTAAATAAATTTTTCTGCCCATATAATTACTGTGGTTCGTATTGATACTGGATTTAATGCTTCATAATTCAGAATGAAATTTGATTAATAAATACAGTGTAATATAAATAATAATATAAATCCCCCGTAGATAGACATTGATCAGACAAATCTACACCATTTCCCCAATGGAATCCATTTTATTCAGCTCTGTTATTTATTCACTAGAGCGAGCTGGCAAGCTATATTGAGTGCAGCTCAGACATCAGAATATCGTCATTGACTTTGACATTGACCTACTTAGAACTTGGCTGCAAGCCAGTCACCTAGATAGTTTCCAGTTGAAGCATTCAGGCTAATCTGCAGTGCCTCTACACAGATGTAACAATTATCTAAGGTAGATTAGAAGGCAGCCCTACCAGCTTATTACAGGAATTGACATGTGCAGAAGTGGCTAGTAAAGATATGTCTCTATGTAGACAAACAACGTGCCATTATGCATTTGTTTCTGTACGAATATAATATTGTTCAGGTTATAACACAATGGATACAATTTTTCTGTGTCTGTACTTGTGAGGTCACATGCGTGCACTGTAAGACAAGTAATTTATGAACTCTGCTTCATAAATAATTACATGTCACTTTGCAGGTTCTGTTATACACTCTTGCATGCACATGTACACACACGCATGCACACACACATACACAAACACACACACATATTATATATGGTATTGCACAATCACAGTGCAATTAAGCCAGTAAACTTGTCCGACTGTACTAACTCATGTGGTCAATATATTTTCTTCCACTATAAATGTGACAATTTTATGACCCCTATGAGGACAGTTATGCTGTCTAGCTGAATTATAGAGGTTTGATTCTCATAAACATCTCACATTCTCACTGATGGGATCTCTACTGTTTCTAGTTGGCTGACATAGAGCCAAGTGCTGTGGCTATTGACTGGTTGTATCTAGCTTTTTAGTGTGTAATTCCAAGAAGTGGGAATGATACTATATACCCAGAAATCCTTATTTGCGTGCAAGCGAATGTGTGGTCATGCATACATTCATTTATGTATGTACTATGTGCTTGCGTACATATCAGTCTGTACATATCAGTCAGTACATATCTAGGTATGTTTTGGGTGGAAATCATGGGCAGAGGTGGCACAGAGGGCGGGTGACGGGCGGAATGACAGACTCTTGTTCATGCCCTAAGCGACACATGGTGCCCAAGCCATAAGCGTAAGTACATACTTATATATGGCAATATGTATTAATATGTATGTTGTAATTATTTAGCTGAAATATGCCAATATATATTAATATTTATGTTGTAATTAATTAGGAATTTTTTTATAAGTTTGTTCAGCAAAAGCAAATGTGTTATTGCCTTTTATGTGTAAATATTTATGCGTACCGTGATTACTAAAACAAATGGAAATATGAAATCACTGTAAATGTACGACACGTACGACAGGTCACACACTAGACAAGCAGTTGTTTTTTCAAGAGACCCACCCTTATTTTTTTCATTCAATTATATTTGTATTTTGTATATATGTTGGGTAATAAAGTATTAGTATTAGTGTCCGAGTTTTATTTCAATATTAATAAAAAATATCCTTAAAAAATTTATTGTTTTTTTACTACTAACTAAGGTCATGTCATTTTAGTAACTGACTTTGACGACTCAGCACTTTGTGATTACCCGGAGCATCTACAGTGCAGCTGCAGATGAACTAATCAATACCTCGGCCTCAATACCAAGTTTCATTGAATTATTTATGAACATTTTAGATACACATTTTCTTCAAATTTGTTTGTATGTGTGTGTGTGTATATATATATATATATATATATATATATATATATATATATATATATATATATATATATATATATATATATATATATATATATATATACGTGTGCACACACTCACACATGCACACATCCATGCACGTATTTGTGCATCCATGCATGCACATAAACATGTAAGTACATATTTTAGAAATGTATAAAACATTAAACACAATAAAGCACAATATTAACAAAGTATAAAAGTTAATATCATATATGCTAAAGTTAGACAATGGCCATGGCCATGGAGACAATGGCCTACCTGACAGGGGACAGTCACTGCATGACCCAAGGACAGCAGACACTGACTGACCCATTGAGTGACACAATGACTGACCCACTGACACATTGACAAATAGTTATCTTATCTCTATCAACTGAAAGCTCTTTGAAAGTTATCTTGGCAGTCAATTGGTCCCAGCTTTCATACTGGACCCACTGGCCCAGTTAAGGTGGTCTCACCATACTGACACACTCTGAAGGAATTTAATTTTTTTGTGGGGTGCAATAGTGTAGTGGCTAGAACATTGGACCCTCCGTCAACAGAATCCGGGTTTGAATCCTCTTGCTGCCGTTTTGGAGCTTAGGGCAATTTCATTCACTCTACATTGCCATAGTTCACTCGGCTACAGAGTACTTGGCTATAGACAGTGGTGGATATTATTATATGAATATATAGTTTCTGCACAATTATTGCATCATGGCTGAATGCTTCCCAGAAAAGTCCTCTTAGTTATGAGAAATATATCTGCCTTGAAGAGGACAGTGAACAACTACTAAAACATGTGACGTGTTGTGTGTACCATATTGAACCTTGTAGATGCCCCAATAGAAGCAATTACTGTAATATTTAATTTATATGTGTATATGCAATCTGACCTGAATGAAATCAGTGGCTATTATACTTGGAAATTATGCAGTTACAAATGACACCTCATTTTATGTGTTATGTTGAGAAATAGGTTAACATATGCAAAACAAATTGTATTGTTGAAGGGTATAGATATTTAGATAATAGTCAGATTACAAGCTGTGATGCAAACATTCCTGCTCACACAAACATTCATTTATGTCCAGACATGTAGTGTGTGACTAGTTTAAGTAATGTGCAGTCTGTTTTAAAAAATGCCTATTTTTGTTCAAATCATCAAAAGAATTGATTTCAGTCATTAGATCTGGTAAGGATAAAAATAGTGGATATCCAAAATTGTAAGCACTGTGCCAGTCAATGCCGATCATGGGCATGACTTCAATCCTCTCGCCGATCACATGACAAAGATAAAAAATGTCACCAATGCTTGAACAAGCTTTAAGTAAGCTTGTGTTCACTGATGCCCTAAGCATGTTATCTATATAATAATTATGATACCCCTAGGTAGCATGCCCCAGATAGGTTATGGAGCAAGTCACCTTCGTTGTATAATATGCCACAGTCCACTGACCTGAAAAACTTCTCACGTTACAGCTGAAAAGATTGTTATACCTGCTGATAGTGGTCCTTCTATTTGTGGACGTTTATTTGTCTGGCTCAATATCCCTGTCATCATGATCTGACCCCATTACAAACTAACGACCTAGCGGTTCTGTTCTGATTCGTTGAAAGAACCTTACATAAAACTACTGATAAGTCTACTCAATTGTGCGGCATTAATTAAGCCAGAAAACAGTGGTAAACAAATTGAAATAATGTTCAGTGTTTAATAATACATTAACTATATAATTGTGTCCTGAGGTAGATGCTATGTGCAAGAGGTTTGACGGAAACCTTTGATATGCATGTGATTGATTCGCAGATAACAGCTAACGGTAGATTCAACTATATAATATATTATAAGACATGATCAAAAGAATACGACAAATGGTTGCCAGAAGTATACAGAAGAGAACAGCTCAAATTACAAGCATTCATCAGCGTGCAACAAATCGACATGAACAGGAGCAATGTTGTAGTGCAAATTAAAATATGTCATTATTTGATTTCTGCTTTGTGGTTTAGTTTCCATGCACATGGTGTGATATTAATAGGATGCTTGACAGTAACCTTCTTAGAACCATGACGTGGCAACTGTGCACTCTCCCTGAGGCTGCTTACGTCATTGAAAATACATCTTACCACCTGAGACATCGATACATCAGTGATGTGGTGTTTTTATTGCTGCTGTACATGTGTTTGTCTGTGTCTGTGTGTTTGTGTGGCTGTCTGTGTGTTTGTGTGACTGTCAGTGTGTTTGTGTGACTGTCAGTGTGTTTGTGTGGCTGTCTGTGTGTTTGTGTGACTGTCAGTGTGTTTGTGTGGCTGTCTGTGTGTTTCTGTGGCTGTCTTGTGTGTTTGTGCGGCTGTTAGTGTTTTGTGTGGCTGTGTCTGTCTGTGTTTATGTGGCTGATAGTATGTGTTTGTGTGGCAGTTAGTGGGCTTATTTGGGTGTTTGTGTGTGTGTTTGTATTTGTGCAGCTGTCTGTGTTTTTATGTTGGCTGCCAAAAGCCTCACTACAGGTATTAGTATCATGACCCAGCATTGACAGACAAAACATTCATAAAGAGGAACACTCTTCCATGGTTGTTAATATTTGCCTGGGTGCTGGGAAATGGTAATTTATGACCTACTTCTAATATTAATAAACACAATGACAATTACAAATAAAAATCAGTCAGTCATATAGTATTTGCATGTATTCACGTGTATTGTACTCATGTGTATTCAATCACGTCAATTCACGTGGAACTGGGGAAACGCATATGGTTCTAGCTGTTTGTGTATTATGTATTCATGTGTTTATGTGATTTCCCGTGATTTATGTGAAACAGTAATACACCTGTCTGGACACGTTTTCATTGGAAGAGGTGTCAACAGACTATCGTGAATTCGTTTACAGAAACACATGAATCCATCCAGTTGAAACACCTGAATTAACCTTCAGATCACGTGAAATCATGTGTCATTGTTACTTGGGAGACACTGGCTGTTATCAAGCATATATATATATATAATTATATGTGTATAGCTAAACGAGGTTAGTGTGTCAGTGCTTGGCAGTGTGTCAACCCATGGTTCTGTGGGTCAGTGTGTCCTTCCAGGGTCCACTCTGTCAAAGTACCCATGGTCATTGTCCCACTTCTTATGTAACACCCACTAAGCAATAAATTTTAATAGTCCCACTAGCGCCTATTTTCAACCTATTGATTCTACGCTGAAATTAAATACCGGTCTGTACCTAATTCACCAAGCTTAATAGCCCAGCCACTGCTGTAACAATGCTGTTGCCGTGGAAACCCAATAAATGACCGAAAAAGCGTACATTATTTCTGAGTGATGCCATCCTGCTATGCCTAGAAATTGAGCCAATGTTTGTTTCGTGGTGTCTGCGTCGATATCTGTGTTGGTCTCATGTAAACATTGAAGGTCAGCGACACCACAGCTGAGTTTGCGGACTGTGGCTGGCCCGCTGCCAATGACGCTGGCTCCCATCAGCAGGCGTACGTGACCAATCCGTCGGAGGCGGCATTGATTTTTGGAATATTGTTCAGCGAGATAATGGCGGCGACCCGTGCCGGCAAATAACTTAGCATATTTTTGTGTCCTGTTGGCTGGATCAGCGAATTATACGTTTTTTCCACCAAGAATTCTATTTTAATTGAGGCGCGTTGGGAGGTTGTTCATAGAAAACTGCAGTTACACAAGGGTGTATGTATTGGGAGTCGCACAGGTGGATCATGGCATTCAGCAGCATCACATTCTGAAATTATGTGTGGTGTTTACGTGGCTGTCGTGGGAGTGAATTTGTCTTGAAATACGTGGAGACGTGCTGACAGGAGGAGCTCATACTGGCGCTCTCTGGTGTGTGATTGCCAAACTATCTGTAATGGAACAAGCCATTGAAATATTGGTTTTTATGCGGGTTTATTTCCGTGTTCATGACATATCAAGGGCCAGTGATTTTAAGAAGATACCCCCCATTTGGCAATTTTTTTTTTCCCTGGAAAATAATTTTTTAACTGGAATGTGGCTATGTTTGATGACTATGACACTTATGTTGTGTGCAGTTTCCAGTCAAAAAATAATGTAATAGTTTGTCTGTTGATTTAACTGAAACAAAATAACAAATTTGTGTAAACCAGCTAGCATGTCGTCTTGGATACCAGATAGGTTAATTTTTTTTGCGATATGAGTTGGAAACGAGACGGAAAAAAATCTAATTGAGGGGCGACTTTAATACTACTGTCTAGGAGGCCTACAAGTTGTCTGAGGCCATCAGCCACTGTGTTCTCTCAGCACTTAGCCTGTATGAGCTGTTTTCATATAATAAATTGATTTTTATTCCCCATTTATTTTAGGCATCTACACTGCCTGTTCAGCATGTCCACCAGACCATGACTGAGTATTGATCATTTGGAAATGACAACATTATGTAACATAGTGAAAGTAGGCCACAGTGTCTGGTTTATTATTGGAGTACGTTTATAAAATATTGGTTTTGCAACAATGAATAATAAGACATAAAGAAGACAGTTTTGTACAGGCAGAGGGAGGGAGAGAGAGGGGGGGAAAGGGGTAGAGGGGGGAGAGAGAGGGCGGGGAGAGAGAAAGAGAGAGGATGAGAGAGAGATAGAGTGAAAGAGTGAGAGAGAGAGAGAGAGGAGAAAGGGAGATGGAGGGAGATAGGAGGAGAGCAAGGGAGGAAGAGGGAAATTGGGAGAGAGGGAATAAGGGAGAGACAGGGGAGAGAGGGAGAGAGAAACAGAGAGAGGAGAAAGGGAGAGAGAGAGGAGAAAGGGAGAGAGAGGGAGATAGGAGGAGAGCAAGGGAGGGAGAGGGGGGAAAGAGGGAATAAGGGAGAGAGCGGGAGTGAGGGGGAGAGAGAGTGAGGGAGGTAGTGGGAGATAGAGAGACAATACCACTGATATCCCCATCATGAGTGTCTAACATTGAGGTTTGTTTAGACCAAATACTTTTGTGGCCTGATCTGCTGTCTAATCATGATCATCATCTTGTTCCAGGAAGGAAAATGTGCGTACGGGATCATCTTAATGGCTGTGTTCTGGATGACGGAGACCATCCCCATGGCTGTCACCGCCCTCCTCCCAATTGTCATCATGCCCTGGCTCGGTGTGGTCGGATCAAAGCAACTCTGCAAGAATTACCTGAAGGTGAAAGTTGAATTTAATAAAAAAATAATTTTCAGATCTCGACTAGGATTGCCATCATAACAAGTCGGAGAATTTAGTATGTTGTTTTTAATTGTATATTTCATCTTAAGTTAAATCGCAGTGGATGTAAGAGTGTGTATGATCGACACAGTCATGCCATGAATGTGACATGAAAATGTCCTTGTCCTTTGTGCTGTAACCATGACATACCACATGGAAATAAATACACATTGTACTTATGTGATTGTAACAAACTGTAATTTATGTTCTCCCCTTTCATCTGCACAACGTTTTTTGAAGAAATACATCAATGTATGATGCCAAACAATTTAATGTAGTATCAAACTATATTGTTTTGATATGGTCCCTTTCCTGTGAATACTAGAGAGTCACAGATGCAGAACTGATATAACAGCATGTCTCTGAATGGGGATGATCATGTCTCTGAATGGGGATGATCATGTCTCTGAATGGGGATGATCATGTCTCTGAATGGGGATGATCATGTCTCTCTTGACTAATAGGTTTCAGCCAAAATTATGTCAAGATTATGTTAAGATTATGTGTGAAATATAATTTTGTCAGACATCTGATATGAGAAAGACATAAGAAAGTGGAAGAAGACCTCCCTACTTATGCATTTTTAAAATACATTAATTCGTAAATTAAGCTGCAACAGTACTGGAAATCAATAGATTCAGTTGGATATGAATTATGTGCATCTAATCTTACAAAAATACTACATGCCGTACATTCAGTAGAATCAAATTCTTGTCATCATATTTTCAGTGTAGGTTTAACAGTATGATATTTTGTAAATTGAATGTAGACATATTTTAATGTTGGAATGTAAATAGATTTGTGAATTTGGGTACTAATGAAGTTTTTTATATCAATCATTTTGCTGCCATTTCCACCACCTGTCTCCACTTGCCCTACTTCTCCCTTTCCTGTTCTCTACTCCCGTCCCGTTCAGTCCATCTGCTCTCAATTTGGTCCACGTGTCCAGCCCACTTCAGTCGACTCCTCACCAGCTTCCTCCTTAAACTCTCTTTCAGTCCAACCATATAGCAGTATTAAAACCATTTGAGTAAACATATTAAATGCTGTGATTTCAGGACACGAACATGCTGTTTCTTGGTGGCCTCCTGGTGGCCGTTGCCGTGGAGAAATGCAATCTACATCGGCGGATTGCATTGCGGGTCCTCTCAATGGTCGGCTCAAAACCCAAATGGCAAGTGACACTGTTCACACTAGGGGGCGCTACAACATCCTTACATTGTTGGACCTTCCCATGAAGTTTCTTGTAATTGTACCTGTAGCTTATTGAAATGAGTTAATTATGAATAAAAAATTCATATTATGAATTATACATTCATTCCTGTTGTGTTATTGCTTCGTAATATTGTTTCTCCCAGAAAAGACTGAAATTTTTGTATCGTCTGCTGTGACTTTGTATTAATTTAAACAGGAATAGCATATGCTTTCCCGGGCTCATAATCTAACTATAATCGAGCTAGCGTATGTTTTTATGTTAACGTTTTCCTACTAAATGGCTTGCACCTCGGTCGCCAAACTTTCAGGGATTAATCTACGACCCCACGAATGAAACGTAATTCCATTAATTTTGTGTTTAATGTTCGCTATGTAAAATGTTAACTTCCAACAATCGCAGAAACCACACGCATGTGGCGAATACTTCAGTATGTTTGAGAGTACATAGCGCCATCTGGGCGGTTTATATTGCGTAAAACGTTAACTTCCAACAATCACAGAAATCACGCATGCGCGCGATGAATACTTTGTCTAGCCATATTCATAAAAGCGATCACCTATTTGGTAAACATTGCTCTCATGACTGTCACGTATGAACTACCTGTGGGGAATGGTGGTCTAATGGTTAGAGCACCCGCCTGTCGATCGAGAGGAGGGTGGTTCGATTCCACCTCCACCATTTCGAAGCTTGGGCAATTTCGTTCACCCCACTTTGCCCGTGTCTTTCGGAAGAGACACTAAAAGCCGTTGGTCCAAACTCCTGCGTTAGCTCAAGATTGGGCTGTTTGGAGTATAACTACTTGAGACTTGAGACCAAGTTATCCCGTTCTGGGGATGGGCATTTTTGCTAATAATAATAATAATATGAAAACTTCTATTGGACCTAAATCATCAGAAACCTGGGCTCAGAGGCACATCGTGGTGTGGAATGTTGGTGTTGTCAACAAATGGATGAATGTGCTGGAAGCTAAGGAAGGAAAGCACATTTATAAAGATAACTCGTCTTCAGATGTCGGCAAAATTATATTATAATACTGAGAGGGAGTGAGTTCCAAAGAGTTGGTGCAGTGACTGATAAAGACCTGGTTCCAAAGTTTGTTTCAACTCTGGGAACATAGAGTAGATCAGAACTTGAAGACCGAAGCTGTCAGTAGGCTTTCTTGCAGGAGTGAACAGTGAAAGCAGATATTTAAGAAATGGCACTGAGTGAGAGAAACTACCAAACATTGATGATGAGTTGCTTTTGTTCTTTTAGGCTTATGATGGGCTTCATGTCGGTGACAGCATTCCTGTCAATGTGGATCAGCAACACAGCCACGACTGCCATGATGATTCCCATCGTTCATGCCATTCTTGTCCAGCTGAGGGAGAATCGTGAGACCGTCTTCATTGACGTCGAGGATGGCCCGAACAGTATGGAACTTGGTATGTGACATTGTTGAACTGCTGGGGTCATCATGTGATGGTCTTTGTCGTGGCTTTGTCACTTTTGCTGACCCTTCAGATGGAAATAAACCTTATTAAGCATAATTACCTCTCAAGAAACTTAGTGTTCATTCTGTACATTTCAACTGCATCTCGCAGTCTTCTTCAGCAGACTGAAGTTACAGATGTGTCACATGACCAATGTCATGTGACACAAGCTGGAGTAGGACTGGTGGGAGCTCCTGGCCAACGTCTCAGTTCAGCGTAGGTTTCTCTCTGGGGATGTTAATCGCCTCCTTTATTTTTCTCCTGTGCAAGTTCTAGGTCTAGTCCTACTCCATCTTGTGTCACATGACATTGGTCATGTGACACATCTGTAACTTCAGTCTGCTGAAGAAGACTGCGAGATGCAGTTGAAATATACAGAATGAACACTAAGTTTCTTGAGAGGTAATTATGCTTGATATTAATAACCAAGAAACCGGATCATCTATCCATTCAAGGTAATAAACCTTGTTTGTAATTCTATCAAGGAAACCAGATTTTCTTATTTCTTCGTTGAATGAGGATTAAGTAAACTTTGCATTGAGGTAATTTTAACAGGACTATTGAAATACAGGAATATTTATTTCAATTATTAGTAATACCTCATGTATTCTTATTGTCTTGTGTTGATATACCAACAAAGGTTACTATTGTAAATCGTGTTCTAGTTTGCCTAAGAGAATGTGGTTTAATAACATGAAAGAAAATTAGATTAATAGAAGATCAAATAGAAATGTTTAATATATTAAATAGTTATGAAAATATTGCTAACATTATTTTTCTCACTTGGGAAAGATAGAAGAACTAGAGGACATGAATTAACATTACTGAAGGATCAGAGTAGCTTGGATATCAGAAAGTATTCATTCTCACAGAGGACAATAAATGATTGGAACAAAGTATCTATTGATTGTGTAAATGCTAGCAGCGTGAATACGTTGATGACAAACGTCATATAAGGGCGGGCTACACATAGATGAAAAATTGTTGGACAGTCGATAAGCCAATGGCTTCCTTTTCCACTTGCCATCTGCGGTTTTTGATTTGGATAACAATCTTGTTAATTTCTTTTGACACAGAAGCATGTAAGACACCAGACAATGAGGACTTTGACATGCCAGACGAACAGAACATGATGCAGAACCACGTCACGCACACGGACGACATGAACAGCACGCACTGCAATGGCGACAACGCATACTTGAAGAAGAGGTGTGTCAATCAACTTGTGTGTCGGGGGGGACCATTTTATCACATCATTTGTAGAAACAACGATGTGTAACCAAAGCATACATTAGGCCGTTGACGTCCCCATGCAGTCTCTCTAGCCATTTCGAGTCCGCCATCCGTCCAATGCTTGATGTCAATCCAGCCCATTTTTTTTCTACAGCTTCAGTTTTATCGTGCTAGTTCTTCTATGGTGCTAAGTACTAGACTCTCGGGTCTTCTTTTCCAATGGTCGTGCTTTGCCAGCTTGCTTCTCTTAACCATTTTAGTACAACAGGCGGTGTGTGACGCTACAGTACGACACGCTTTTACTCACAATTATCCACTAAGTGGAGCCACTTGTTATATACGATTGTCATGGCGAACGAATTAGTTATTCGGTAGTGGCAATCGTTTATTATCGCTCAATATAATTTTACGGAGATTTTCGCGTATTTTAATGATGGATTATCCAAATCTGATATGGCTGCAATGGCGGACGGCATTACTTCAACTGACGATTTACCGCCGTATGTTTTGGACAGATTATTTGATAGTTTTAGCGACGAATCTTTGTCGGATGTTGATGATCGATACAACAATGATGTTGGCGAACTTAGCGACCAAGCCGGAGGCCAACCGGATACTGACAGCGGTAGTATTTTCGATGGCTACTCGGACGTTGGTGATGATGAATGTGACAGTGTAAACGCTGAGGATGAGCTGCGCACTGCACTATCAATGGTGGATGATGCGTGGTTTGATTTTTGTTAGAAGAAAAAGGTGTCTGTGAATCCATCAACATACAAAGTTTGATTGAATCGGTCCAGTACTGTAGCGATGAACGTGTTAGCAAATATATACAAATGAACACTTATGTCATATATGTTTAAAATATAGATAAATAACTTGTTTTTCAATTTCTCATACTCCACAAAACGTACTTTATATTGTATTTTATATCATAGTACACTCCTGTAGCATGATCAACATGAGTAGTTTACATTGGCATACAACTGCGTTCAACAACTGCAAAAACGTTGAAATCGTGGTGGCCATCTTAGATTGCTGGTTACCATGACGACGAAATGTAAAATGATAAGGCTCGCTTTACTCGCTGATTATCGTACTTTAAGAATATGTTTAATATTCCTATTCCTAAAATGCATTTGTGTTGCTGAAATCTTGACTTGAAGTGATGCAGTCTATAATCTTGCATATTCACTGGGGATGCAGTATTCAGTGGTCACAGCAGATCAGGGCTGTAGTACTGAAGTGGTTAATGAAACAGAGCAGACCTTCTTCTTCATGAACCCCTGCGTTATCTTTGATACAGATGTCAGTCTTTCTCTGCGTCCAACAGCTCTGGCTAATCCGAAGCATTCTGCATATACATTTGTAGAAACAACATATATAACCCATTAACCCCCGTTTAAGTGCCAACACTCATTTATTCAACTGAGTGAACCGAGGCAACATGGCTTGTGCAACATTGCCCATGTATTGAACAGGAAACGAGAGGATTTGTGGAGCGCTGTAGTGGGCAAGACATCAGACTCTTAATAGTGAGGGCCAGGCGTTGAATCCTCTTGCTGCCATTTTGAAACTTGGCAGTTTCGTTTACACCCCATTGCCACAGTTCACTCAGCTGTATAAATAAATACATGGCAATAGACATTGGTGGATATATGATTGCTTGAATAGTCTGCGCAGTAATTGCAACATGGCTGAATACTTCCCAGAAAAGTCAAGTTGGTGTTCGAATGGACAGCACTGCCAGGGTGTGAAGTGTAATGTGCTTTGAGCGGTCCTAATACAGAGCTATATAAGAACTTACCATATTCGACCTATAAAGCGCACATGCCCTAATTAGCGTACACCCACTTTTTAATCAGCAGGATCTATAATTATTGTAATTTGACTAGTGTGGAACAACCGAAAAGTGTCACCATCTAATGTTAAACAGTTGGCACCACTTTTCAGTCATTCTACACTAGTCACCAAATGACACCACTAGTGTTAAAAAGTGACCTTATTGTCTAGAGAAAATATTTTTATTTACACTTATAAGAACAGAATCCCTGACATTTTTCCATGCCCCAATTATTTTTCAAGTGTTCTGTAGGCTTAATAGGTAGAATACAGAACCTTTATTTGTAACATTTGTTTGTAGACGGAGAAGAATGAGCGTGAAGTCGGAGGGGAAGTTTGTCTACATGAGCAAGGCACTGCGACTGTCCGTTTGCTTCTCGGCCAATATCGGCGGAACGGCGACGCTGACGGGAACTGCACCGAACCTTGTCCTCAAGGGAATTGTTGACACGTACGTTTGGTTTCATTTCTCTGTCAGAGACCGGATCATGTCAACCAATGGAATTCTTCCAAAAGCATTTAAATGGTTTGTCATAGAGTTGTGGTTGGAGCGGCACATATTATATTTATTATGTGAAATAACTAATAATAATGATATACTTTATTTATGCAGTATCAAATCCGGGACTAGTGCCCCGTTCACTGGTAATTACAAAATCAGCAAACTTCTAAGAAACATAAAGATGCTTTTAAGAAAAATAAATAAATAGTAAAAAGTAAAATTAGGAACTAATATGCTATGTATATGTATACATGTATGTATGCATGTATATATATATATATATATATATATATATATATATATATATATATATATATATATATATATATATATATATATATATATATATATATATATATATATATATATATAAACCTATGTGTAGTAAGATTACAGGTAAGTGCAATTATAAAGCAAATGATTTGCAAAAGTGCTGAACAGCTGATCATATTGGATAATAAATAATAAAAGATTATATTAAATAAGTTAAAAGTTACTAAAAAGATAAATAAACCTAAGATAAATAAAACTATATATTAATAAAACTGTATGTATAAATAATACCATGGTTAAATGAGGTCTGATTAAATTAGTTTAAGAACAAAAATGTCTTCAATAATTTTCCAAACTGCCTGGTGTTCTGGATCGCGCGTAGTTCCAGTGGCAGAGAGTTCCACAATGTCGGCCCAGCACAAGCAAACGCCCGGCGACCATAACGTTCTAGGTTTACGCGTGGAACATCAAGAAGTAAACCACCACCAGAGCGTAGGGTCCTGCGTGGCGAGTGACGATGTAGCAGTGACGCAAGATACACTGGCGTGCCTGCATACAGTGCCGTGTGTACAACCATAAGTAATTTAATAATAAAAGCAATACCGCCTAATAATTTGAATTTCTTACTGTGTCCTGTATGTTTCTCTTAATGGTGTAAATATGTTTAGAAACAAAATATACAAATATCTCAGAGGGGTTTGTTACACATAGATAAAAAGTTTGATAAGCCAATTACTTCTTTCCATTGGTTGCTTTGGATGATTCTTTAAAAATCTTGTTGATAAAAGTCATTCTTAACTGAAGACTGTAATCAGCACTAATAATTGTTTTCTAAGTAGAATTGTTTCCTTTGGCTTTCAGATTGTATGGGGCCGAAACAGGAATCACATTCAGCTCGTGGTTCGTTCTTGCGTTTCCAAACATGTTGATCATGCTGGTGATGGCGTGGGCATGGCTCGTGGTTCTCTACATGGGCGTCAGGTAGGTGACTCGTAAAACTCCATCCTCGATTGATTTAGCTCATCGCAAAAGAGGATTATTGGTGTTCATATCTGTAGTATGTAGTATGAGAGGATCATTGGTGTTCATATCTGTAGTATGTAGTATGAGAGGATCATTGGTGTTCATATCTGTAGTATGTAGTATGAAAGGATCATTGATGTTCATATCTGTAGTATGAGAGGATCATTGGTGTTCATGTCTGTAGTATGTGAACAGTCAAATACATGCAGTTGGTTTTATAAAAGAAGGCCTGCTTTTGTTAAAAATATCAAAACAATTAACTTTGACCATTATATCAGATAACCCGCAAAACTGTAAATAACCATATGTTCTTAGAGATGGAGCAACTTTTGCCATTAGCATGTCATAGTGGATACTAGATAAGTTTGCTTCTTTGTGAAATGATTCTGAAATAACGAGCGAAAAAGTTGAATTGACAGTGAATCTTGAAAGGTAAAAAATTTCATAATTTTTATCCTGAAATTTGAGGAGTGGACATTTTTCATTTGATCAACACAAATAAAAGGAAACCTCAAAACAATAGACACTGACATCATAAATGATCGGCCATCAATTGGACGACCTTGGGTGATCGAGACAAAACCACTGTATTCATCAGATGGATAGGTTCCATAGAACCGATGAAACTCCCCGGAACATCATCGGAAAGTGTGCCACCAACTTGCTGAATGATGTCTTTAAAAGATGCCTTGTAAAAACTGATGTTAAACTAGTCACGGTTCGTTTGTTGCTCGGTATGTTTGAGAGAACAGTGTGGTGTTGCAGTGAGTTTTGGAGCACGGACTCAGAGGTGGAGAATGAGAGGACGAAGGCAGCCGCACAGGTGATCAGTGACGAGTACCAGAAGATAGGACCACTGAGGTACAGCTGTTTACACTGTACACATGCACACATACATGCTGTACACAATGATGTGCATACAATGTGTGTACATGTACATGTACATGCATACATTGTGTCTGTGTGCATGCATAGACTGTGTGTACATATGCATGCATACAGTGTGTGTGCAGGAGCATGCACATACTGTACAAGTGCTTGCATACAATGTGTACATGTGCATGCATACACTGTGTGTGCATATACATGTACACTTACACTGTTTGTGCATGTACACATGTATACTGTATAGATATGCACAGTCATTGCACACACTGTTCACTGTTGTATGACATACTTTTATACTTTGCACATAGACACAGCTAAATTACAACACGCATACACACATAAATTATCATCTAGTGAAAAAGTCTACATTTCTTATTTATTATTAATAGACTTATGGTGATATGACCATGACCGTAATGCACTACAAACATTGTAGTGCTATTTAGCCTTTTATGCCATTTAGAAAGGTCTGATAATCTACTTTTTGTATATTTATATATATTTGTATTTTAACTTGTTTAACATGTACTTTTATTGCACAACGTGTGTAAATTTTATATATTTTCTATGCTTTCTACATGTACTTTTAATGCACAACATGTGTGTATATTTGCATATATTTTTACTTGTATTGTATGTACATACATATGGACTTTTTGTCTGAAACAAACATTATTATGTATAACTGATTTCTTGGCTGTGTTTCAGCTTTGCTGAAAAGGCGGTGGCAGGACACTTCGTTATTCTCGCAATCCTCTGGCTCACCAGGGACCCCCAAGTCATACCGGGATGGTCGAACTTACTCGGGGAGGAGACAAAAAAGTCAGCAAAATTTGTTTTCTCTTTCAACCATTTGTTTAAACAACGAGCATAAGAAACTTGTTAACAATTCTAAAATAATAATATTAATAACGCTCCTATAATACCAAAATCCTCAGGAACACAAGCTCTAGAGTGCAACAAACTATATTATCAATTTGAAATGTTACTATTAAATTATCAGTTGCTTTAGAAAATGTTGCACTGTTAGAAATAATACATTTGTATGCAGTTTGTATAAATAAAATATGCTTTTTTAGTAATTATCAATATCAATTTGTCCTAAGCAACTTTTGACCTGGTCACCATTCAATCTTCTCCTTTTGTTGTAGATTTGTGACAGATGCGTGTGTTGGAATCACCATAGCCGCATCTCTCTTCATGTTTCCTTCACGCAAGCCAAACTTCTTTCCTTTCCGCAGCAAAGATGGTATGTCTTTCAGTCTCCAACACTTAAAGGTTCCTTCTCAGTTTGATTTTTTTCTCTTGTCTTGTTTCATTTCACACAAAAACTGAACCCATCATGTATCGACTACAAAATGCTAGCTTGTTTGTGCATATATATTACTGAATTTGACAGAATTATCGGACAAACTATAATCTATTTTTGACCAGATCCGGCCAAAATTCTGCATAAAAATGGCCAAAGTGGTGCGGCTCTAAATATGGCTATTCACACTTTTGTAACTTACCAGATCTGACGATCGAAGTCAATTCTTTCGATCAGTTTTACAAAAGTATGCAGTCTTCTTTTAAACTGACTTGAATATTACTTAAGCTTTTCATACACATTTGAACATCAACAAACCTGATTCACGAAGGGCTAAATGAATTGAGGAGAAAGTTTTAATGCGATAGTTAAAATGTAGGAAAACCATTTTTTTTATTGATCCACAGAAATGTTATAATGGCCGCCAGTGGAAAACTAATTGTGATCTGACCTCTCTAGATGATTCGGAGCCAAGTCCAGCTCCTGCATTGCTTGACTGGACGACTGTTCATCAGAAGATGCAGTGGAATGTTCTGCTTATACTCGGAGGAGGGTTTGCCTTGGCAGAGTCATGCAAGGTATGCACAGAAAACTCAACTTAGACTTGTTGCATCAACTGTGTCACTGTGGTTGTAATAATCATTGTGCTCGGGAGCGCATGGAGATGGTTCGTACATTAAAAAATTTCACTATTCCCAGGGGTGGGGATATTTCGAAGGAACCTATGTGGACATTTGTCGTAGATTACGATTGTTGCGTGATATCTATGTCAAACGTCCGCATACAAACGCTTCATGAAACCGGCAGTTGTACATAATTTTTTGGGCATGAAGTTGTCATTGCTGTGGGATCACCCTACCAAAATTTTATTGGGTATTGCAAAGAGTCACAAGATCTCGCAGTAGTTGCCTTTTTGTCTCGTGCATAGCCAGACAACTCGGCTAGTAATACATATAACTAATCCATGATATAATGTAAATGTTTCGTTGTTGTGTATATTAAATTTGATGTATATGTGTCTGTCTGTATGTATGCATACACATACATACATATGTTTGCATAGGTGCTCACATATAAGCACCCATAAACACGCGCACACGCACGCATGCACCACCCACCCACACACACACAAATTGCTAAAAATCACATATTTCACTATGGTCGTCTGCTGCTTCCAGGAGTCGGGCTTGTCGGAGGACATTGGTTACATGCTGAGAGGATTCGGAAGCTTACCGTCTTACCTGATCATCTTCTTCCTCTGTCTCATCACGTCTCTGTTCACCCAAGTAACGACCAACACTGGCACTATCACCATCTTCCTGCCAATTCTAGCAGAGATGGTACGTATAATCTGCATCACCTTTGGGACGCTCCACATGCAACCTGCAATTTTAACTCACACAGTGTGCCTCGATGCAAAACTGCAAAATTTAAGAATTCTTATACCTAATGGGCTTTACAACTTGAAATCATGAACTCATTAGATATTTTTCTGTGTTTACCTGTAAATAACCAAGTGGTAGTGATAAGTTTTATATAATATTGTAATTATACAATTTCAGCCATAAGAAGATTATATAATTTCAATCATGTAATCATGTTTTGTAGATGATGACATGTGTGTATTAACAACAGATGGTTTGATATAACTCATGCCATTCATATTTAAAATGTATCTTAGTTTGAATAACAATATTTTATAACAATTCTGATAACATGTATTTCATGAATTCGTGTTAGTCTTTTATAAAACCATTAACATACATCCTCACTTGCTTACGTATGCACAAAAGACACAGCAAAACCTGGTCTTTTCTTCAGTTTTGCTGTCATGCGTAATAGTACGAACATATTACAAGCCATAGCAATTGTACACGACACTAGCCGTACCCAGAATGCAATGTGTCTTCAGGCTCGCACACTGTGTGTAAACCCTCTCTACATGATGGTACCAACAACTCTCGCGTCGTCCTTTGCCTTCATGCTCCCGGTTGCCACTCCGCCGAACACCATTGTGTTTGCTTATGGCAATCTCAAGATCAAGGACATGGTCAGTGCAGTTGCATATGTTTGTATAAAATCTACCATAATTAGTTTGTTGTTGTTTGAAAAAAATAATTAGGCATTGTAATTAGTTCAGTGATTATTCAACTGTATGAATGAAACCTTTGTATCTATGACTCTGGTAAAATCCTTTATTGATAATAATTATCATATCTGGTTGAATTGTGAAGCCATAATGACTAATGTCGGGATACGTCAGACACTAAAATGTGAAATTGGCTTATGAAACTTCTGTTTTCGCTTCTTGAAATTGTTAGAGCAATATTTAACTTCTTTTTGGCCTTTGACATTTTTAAGAACGACCATGTGGAATTAGATTTATGGTCAAAGAAAATGACATGTCCACTATTTCCAGCCATTTGGAATTTGTCTGTGTTAAAATTGAAAAGCGGTCACATGAAACTTATTTTGGCCAGTGAAGTTGCAAGAACTTGTATCTGGGCGGCAGGGAATAGTAAGTTCAGCCATAATGCAATGCATTGCATTGTCCAAATACCAATTCCTTGCTTGGCGAGGGTTTGCTATTCCTGCATATTCTGTTTTTAGGTGATATCTGGCGCCATTATGAACATCCTGTGCCTAGTGGTACTACAAATATGCGTTAACACGTGGACTTATGCATATCTCGACTTTGGAACTTACCCATCTTGGGCACCAAGCGGTAACTGCACTGCAAAGATCAACACCACAGCCATACCATATGAGGTGCAGGCCCTAAATGTTACTCTCATCCCATACTCGAACTGAACATGTTCACAGGTGTGATGATGGTCAGTGTTTTGGTGCTTGTAAATCTTCTGGTGGGACATGGGTTATCTACTTTCTCAAATTCTGAACCCCGTGGAAGGAAGAAGAATCATGCACCATTGTGATCTGTAGCATCACCTAGTAGGACGTGGTTGTGTGCTGCTTCAGAAGTCTTAGGCGATCAACTTTCTCTCTTTCTAAACATCATGGAAAGAAGAAGACTGTATCATGCGCCATTGTCTCTGCACAATTGACATGGTCGTATAATGCTTCAAGTCTTAGGCGATTAACTTTCTCAAATTCTGAACACCATGGAAAGAAGAAGACTGTCTCAAGCACCATTGTCTCTGCACAATTGACATGGTCGTATGATGCTTCAAAAGTCTTAGTCGATCAACTTTCTCAAATTCTGAACACAATGGACAGAAGAAGACTGTCTCGTGTGCCATTGCATCTGTGCAATTGTTGGCGGATACAGAGAAGACAAATTATCAAAGGGTTGACATTGTTACTGCTGCTTCGTTAAGATATATTTGAGTTTGATGTAGCTTACCAGTGACTATTAGCCAAAGATTAAACATATTTCACAACTCCTAAATGTAGAATGTTATAGTTTTATTTTTGTCTACTGTATTCTTGCCACAATGTTGTTAAAATGGTGGAAAGTAATCTCATTTTAAACAAGCATGTATGTAAGGTATGACTTATGATGAAACATGTTACCGGTGATATTTATATTTTCTGAGTTCTGATCTTGCCATAATACTGTTTGTTTTTCATGAGAAATGTTTGTAGAATCTGCTGAATGGACATATTGACTTTTGCCAGTTGCTGTGATATATTGAAGATAGAATGTCTCGTTAATGTAAATAGCATAGTGGCTTATATGCTAACGATAATGCAATTTCTCGTGATCTGATTGCTTGTGGTATTTATATTCTTCAAGAAATCTTGTTTCTTGCTGAATCATTTTATGGCATGTTAAAAATTGGACAATTGTGTCTTTTCTCACAATCTACAAATTGACTATGTAGATCAGCGCTGTTTTCTTAATGCAGCTAATGTTGTGCAGATTTCGTTTGCAACGTTCCTGAAATAATGAATGTCGGTGTCTGTTTAAAATTTTCAAAGTGGTGAAACCTGAATTGTGGTGCCACAGTAGACAAAGTCTACTTTCCCATGGACATTTAGAGGTTTGTGCAGCACAGTATCTGATTCAACCAACTATTGCACTCGTTAGAGGACTGTCTCTGTTACAATCAGTGGCATCAGATGTCAGTTAAAAATACATTGTTAAAAATATAATCTGATTGGAGGGGGAAATCATGTTTCTGGATTCTGCAAAAGAACAGCTTCTACTAGAAATCCACCAATCGACAATCCAACAATACAAATACATTAGTGAAGATATGATTAGTGATTTTTATGATTAATGTTGGTACGAAGGTGCTCCACGTGTATATTGAACATTTTACTTCAGCTTATAAAGGAGTGGTACAGCACATGCAAGTACAGATGGTATTCTGGTGTGCCGTGCCGTAGGTATAGTTTGAGAACTTGTACAGTTGAACAAATGTTCACAAAGGTAAACATGTGTATACATATAATGCATATACGAATGGTTATATAATTATTTCAAGTGATAATGTATTATGTCGTAGTGCACAACGTAAACAATGTAACATGGCATGGTTGAACAGAGCGACAAGCGTATCCACACCATGAATTATCGTTGAACGGTTCGAGCGGTAGTCTATTTAACACACCTGTTCTATATCTTCACCGGCGGACATTCAAAAATTACACGCTTGGTGACGACACATAAATGTTCTAAATATCAGAAGTAAAAAGAAACGAGGAAAGGTAATGTCTAATATAAAATAAAACGAATTACTATTGTTGTTTTAAGTAGTGAACGATCAAATAAATATACAATGGCATTCTTCACTCATGGCTAATCAAGCCAACTCTTCTGATCTATTTAAATAATTGTGTTATTTAAATATTCTAAATGGTGAAGATAAAAAGAAAGGTAATTCCTAAGAAAAAAAAATAATAATGGCTAGGGTTGTTTTAAATAATGAACTATCAAACAAACGCATACACCACTCTACGTGGCGTTCGTCACAGATGGCTGAACAAGCCAACTCTTCTGCGCTGTCACGTCGTTTTTTCCTATTTGGGCATTTTATTATACGATCAGTTAACCAATGGCAACTGTTATGCATCTCTATAACATGACTACCAAGAGGATGCACAATTGAGATTGTGAACGAGTTTATCCTGATTCCAATGTTACATAATGTCGGCAAATCTGGGCACGTTACCCGGGTACGGAGGCTGGCTGGTTCGTTGCCTCTCCGCTAAGCTCAGCAACATGGGCGCTTCGTTTCTGATTGGCCGTGGTTCTTACTTCTGTGTTCTTGTAAGTATTCTACGTTGCTCCATTCTACCATTATCCAAATATCGGGGCTTTCTGGTGTTCAAATTCTTCCAAATATCCATGGGGGAAGAAATGACCAGCCAGACAGTTTCCATTGCCGGCTATATACACTGCACATAATATTATCGTAGCTTTGCACAGCGATACTATCTACGATGTTGTGTGCGTGTGTGTGTTTGTTAATAACTATGAAAACGTGGGAAAAAAGAAGTAAAACATGTATGTATATATAATATGCAGTGTATTTGATGTATTTAACGCGGAGTGAACGCAACATGCAGTTATATTTCGAAAGAGTGTGTGTGGGGGAAAAAATCTTTACGAAATTGTTCGCGGGAAACGGTGTCGCATGTTAACCGTAAGCGTACGTGTTATGAAGAACGTAAACTCAGGTGTGTGAGGGATCGTCCGCCGCAGTCACTAACTTCGTGAGACGGTTGGAACGAAAGCTTGGTCGCGCTCTCCACGTTATCTCGTGGACGTGTCTGTCGCAAAAAAATGAGAGCTTCCTAAATTAAGTAGTAAGCCTGCTGGTACAGTAGTATTTTTGTATCTAAAATCTTCGCAAATTGCCTTGTGTGTGATTAAGTATTAGTAGACGTGTTCTTGAGGAACTCACACGAGTTGAATGAAATGGTACGTAAACCATGGTGTGCAGTGTCGTATCGAATTGTACAGTCCGCAGGAATTACGGATCTTCGTCATGGCTCTGAGAAATTCGTAAACTTTTCAATACAAGGCCTTCATGTTTGACAATTTAAGCGTCTAGATAATCTGTCTAGATAATCCGCTCATTTATTTACACGAAAAAAAACTAAATAATCTTTCCAAAAGGTTTCCTTGGCGACTATGAATCGCACTGCTTGGTCCAGGAATTATACCTTAAATAGTATAACTCGACTTTTAGGATTATAATTATTATTTTGAGCAACGTAGAGTTGTCTTACATGTTGATGATGGACATAGGTTAGTCACGGATTTCCTAATGTTCCCAGAACTGAAAACATGTTCTCTTCAGTATTGAAATTTCACTGATTAACATGTGGATGAGTTTACCTTAAAACTATCAGACTTTGTACCATTGAGATATGGCGTAACTAGTCAATCCCAGATTTATGTTACAAAGCTAACGTTTGCTGTTGGTTTAATGACATTTGTGGTCGTTGGTTTGTTACGCATTGGTTACTCCTTGGTTACGCTGATCGCTAGAATCAAAGTTTTGTCGTCATGCTGTTTAGCTTTGGTACTGGAACTAGCATTGTTACGTTTCACTTTGAAAATGAATTCGCTGGTATTGCCATTGACTAGAATAGCAGGGTCGAAACATAGTAGAAGCACGCGAGCTTTCCTCATTTATCATTTGAGATATATTATAACAGTTTTTTATGTTGATTGATTGCGGATAAAAATGTATTAACGTAATGTACTAGATAAAATGTCATTCTGATGATGTAATCATTATAGAATTTTGAAATTTATTTTGATGAAAATTACCGGGAAAGCAAGCATCCCTAATCTCGCTTCGAGCCAAAAGCGACACATAGACAGTGCTGCCACCTTCTGGTTAATGTGGAGAGACGCCACTCAACGAAGCGACTAGGCGCAATGGTTGCTGTCTCGCTGACCCCGGTGTCGCAGGACAAATTGCGATACATATCAATCTCGCCGGGGTTCTTTATGTGAAACGAATATCAGTAAGACACTGCAGATAAACTGAAGCTGTCGCCAGATGCTCTCTCGTAATCTTGCCGTGTTGTGTAACTAAATTGACGCTGTGATTCATTGAGTTGAACACTTCTGTATACGGGCACGAAATGATAATTGTTTGTCGAATCTCGGTAATCGTTTACAAACTTCGCCGAAGGTATTACGGCTTTATATGTCACCCCAAAACATGCATTTCATAACACTACATATTACGTTTTGAGATACTGGTCCAAATAGCGCTCAGAAATGAGCGATAATAAAGGAGACTGGTGCAATTTGGACAGCTATAAGTGTCCTAATAAACAAACTTTGTTTACATCAAATGATGTGAAGTGACGGAATAAACGTTTTGGGATAGAAAATAGGTAAGATTGACATATAAAGCAGTAATAATTTCGTCCAGATTTGTAAAGGATTACTTTGATTCTCGTCTGAGCGATCGAGTGCACGTCATCGGAGTACTATTTTAAGCAGTGGAAAGTATGCAATCCACATTAAACATGTACCTATGGACAATATAGACCGTGTATGCAATAATGTATTTGTTTGCCAAAACCGGATCCATTTTGTGTTTCCGGATAGAACAAATACTCGACCAACTGGAACGCACGTCGCGAAGCAGATTGCGTCAGATTAGTTCATACTGCATGCTGCGACGGCTGTTGACAAACAGCAGCGAGGTAGCAAATTAAGACTATAGATAGTTATAATGATCATGCATGTGCAAGTTCGTTTGCCGATTTTCTGAACATTCTACAGTGTG
The DNA here is from genome assembly GCA_963662155.1 of Lamellibrachia columna. NCBI lineage: Eukaryota > Metazoa > Annelida > Polychaeta > Sabellida > Siboglinidae > Lamellibrachia > Lamellibrachia columna. Next base: position 5,739,786 of record OY759269.1, read on the forward strand.
CCGTAATCTATTAATGGCATGTTCTGCTCAACGTTTTAATATTGCTGTGTAAAATGCCTACCTAGTGTCTGCAATGTTTATTTCGGTGGACTGAACGTTTTCCGTATGTTTGTTGTCTTGTCGGAAATTATGCAAACGATTATGTACATAGTTACACCGAAACGTTCCTGACAACTTAATAAATCATCGCTACGCGGAAATGCATAAATGCAGCTATTCTGGGATGTGCCACGCATGCAATTTTGTAATTTTGAATTATTAATGTTATGATAATAGTAACACATATGGATGCCTTTATGAATAATCGAAAACAGTGTAGTATGAACCCTGGATGTGTTCGAGTCAACTAATATTAGAAGTGTACTTTGGTCTACATTTTGGGATTTCTGTATTTTTAGGAGTGTGTTGAATGCGAGTATTTTGGTATATTGACTAAACAGTCTGTATCAACATGATGGAAACATTGAGATATTCAGAGGAGACTGATATTTTAACTATTTTTAGCCGTTAGACATGTCCTGTGTTCCTACGTTGGAGTAATGTCACTGTGTCAAAACGAGGCTTGAAACTACTGTGCAATACATCAGTGAAATGATGTGAAAATAAAGAAAGCTGCCCATTAAGGATGTTCATCGCCTGGCTTCTAAGTGTGTGCCTCTATTAGTTCGGCTTAGTACAGGACACTGTCGTCTGTGAGTATGATTGTGTAGGCATCTCATCAACCCATCTACTGTTGTCAGTGTTCGTAAAACGGTTAATGCAAAGGAATAAAGAGAACATAGTAATACGTAACAAGGACATTGCGTACATAAATTGTCGTATGACAACACAATGTGAGTCAGTATTTACAATATGAATACAATATCAAACACACCTGGTCTATGCCGACTCCATCTGGCTATTACAAAATTCTTATTTTCAAGCAAAATTGCTAGATAAGAGGATGGGGCGTTTCGCCCAACATGGCCGCTTTCCCCCTAACTCAAGGTCAAGTTATTGGATGGTAAATGATTAATGGTTAACGGTCGATCCTCAATTCAGTATTTCACTCGTCTCATTTCAGACTCAATTCGCGAAACAGAAAACCTACCCAGTATCCATTGCGACACGCTGGCTCTTTTGTGCAAATATAAATTATTTTGTTTTAATGAAATCGTCACATACTATGACATAGGTTATTCAGTTTCGTAAGTTACCCGGTCTAATGTTCAAAGTCAATTATTTCGATGATTTTACCGAAAGTACGCGCTCCTGTCTGCAGTGAGAAAGGCAACAGAAACGGAGGCAGGCATCGAGAGAATTGGACGGATGACGTCAAAGACGGGACAGGTCTCTATTTCTGTGAAACGCAAATGGCACTAATGGAATGGACTGGCAATGGTGGAGACTTATTGTCAAATTATCCTCATTAGAGGTGCTCCAACAACCTATCACGGTTATTGGTGAGGTGAGACGCACTCTTGTTCCACCGACTGCGCATATTGACCCAGTGACAAACTATTGTTATGCATCAACGTAAGAAATTAATACAGATGTGACATTGCGCCAGTCAGACCGTGAATATTAAAACTGCAAGGTACATACTACACGTACAATTGCTACGTCACGTACAAATCACGTATGAACAATCAGACAACAGCTGCAACGTCACGCATAACTTTTATGTTTAAAATCAAGGTTGGCAGATATCTCCGGAGGGCGGTTACACATAGATTAAAAATGTTGGACTCTCGATAAGCCAATCGCCTAATCCACTTGCCATCTGGGCCTTTGCCTTGGATGGCAATCTTGTTAAATCGAATGATCGGCCTCTTTGCCAATAATAAATATTCCACGTATGTACTCATTCCAAAAATAGAAACATTTACATTTCTTGAAGCTTTTATTGCAGCATAATATTATGTTTGTCGTAGGCAGAGAATACATCACGTGACCATAAATACGGTAAACATTTAGTCCAATATATCAATATTGCAAATTAGTTCCAAATGTCCACACCGTGTTTGTATGAAACAGAAAAATAGTACAGGATAAGTGCGCGATGATATAGGTGTTTCACAGACATCCTGCACGGAGACCCCGACTACTGTAGATAGGGCTTACGTAGTCGAACTCGTGTTCGGAGCCCATGCCGGGTAGACGTTGAGGTCGAACACAGGAATTATCCACGTGTTTACGCCAATTTGTGTGATGAGCATACATATGACGGCTAGACCAATGCCACTGAACATCTGAAAGAGACCGTTGCTTTTTACGTAGGAATGACACAGATGAATACGATGAATAAAGCCTACCTGATCTAATAACTGTAGTTTTGATAGCGAAATGGCGAATACGCCTGAAGGGGTTGGGGGGTGAAGCACTCGAACAACCATAGCCCAAACATAATAACATATCATTTACAATATATATCACCCTTATATGATGGGCGCAACGCCACGGTAATTTTGTAATATCCTTTTTAACTTTGCCATTATCTACGCTGGGCGGTGCCATTGCTCTGCGGGGGCTCAGCGGCAGAGTGGTTTGAGTACGAGCTCCTGGCACCGCGTTCCCACAGTAAATCAATATGAGCGACGACGCATTACCTCTCGGAAAAACGGCCGAAACGCATGGAAAATCGAAAAAAGAAAACTGGTGTGCACTGGACGTCTCCTGGATATATCTACTAGTACTACAAATGCAAGGAAAAAACTTTTTGTCGACTTCCGAGGAAGAATTTGTAGTGGAAAAGGTGGTTGCAAATGCGGAAATTGGCGTGTCCGCCAGCCAAAGGCTCTGCGAGACATCACTTTTCCGATGCAGATTACAAGACAAAAGACGTATGTGATGAGGATGGACAGACGGTGAGCATCAAGATGTCATTCTTGGTCAAAGACACCGTTCCATCATAGATCTTTTTTTCCGCATATGACCATGCGTCTACAGACTATTCTTCGACCAGGAAACGGCAGATATCAGAGGGCAGAGCGATGCGTAAGAAGCGACGAGCCAAAACCAGGTTTGTTAATGTGGCCGTACTCAAAACAATAACAATAACTCAGTAAGTGCTACAGGATATAAAGCAGCCTAATAACATGGGCCATGGCGTATGTAATAGGCAACATTATTAAAGAAAATAATTTGATATTATTTATTGACAGTCATAATAAGTCTCAGACTCGTGTGTTCTAAATGAAACACCTTCTGAGTCTGAGACCAGGGGGTACATGGGGAGACACACGACCAAAAGACAGTATAGACTATAGTGCAACAGAAGCCTTCAAATTCTTTATGGAAATATTTAAATATACAAATACTTTCATTGTGATTAAATGCAAATGCAGTTACTAAAACTTTTTAAAAGTATTTAAATATTTAAGTAAAATGTATTTCACCCAATGTCTAGCTGGAAAGGAAACTAACTAAGACATCGTCATCTACCCAGTTGAACACTGTCAGATTACATGTCTGCTTTCATTAATGACACTTTATACAATTTCTGTCTTGTGACTCGACAATAAGACAAAATTATATAAAATTAATTTGCTTTATTGATCAGATTAAACCCCACATGAAATAACCGGAAGTTCATAAAGAGGTATTAATTACATTTTATTCTAAGTCGACTGATAACACTGTAATGAATATCGTGGGGGAGGGGGCAATTGTCGGCAACTCACAATAGTTTTAGTACAAGCTATGCATATGAAGGAAGTATATCAGGCATGGGGTCAATTCTGTTTTGTCAATTCCAAAAAACAGTTCTAATTCTGCTTTGCAAAAAATCAATTCCAATTTATCAATTCCAACTTTTAAAATCCTAAGGAAAAGGAAAAATTCAAATCCAATTCGTTTTAACACAGTTTTATTTGTCACGTGTGCACAATCATATTTAATCAGATATGATTAAAAAATTAACTATTGTTAGTTAAATGCATATGGCAAGTGACAAAGGGGCAAATGTCCGGGAGGGGGGCAAATGACCTGAACCCGATATAAACAGGGAAACTGTTCAAGACTTAGATTAACGACCCAACTGTCCAGGGCTGTCTAAAATGTTTGGTTTTGTTAGCAAACAGCGTCGATCCTGATCATGCAAGGGTGCTGTGGTCACTGATCTGATCTCCAGATCCACAATGTGATCAACAAGACTCCCTGCAACCATGATGATGACACGGCACAGATAAAAGCTGCCAAGGTCCGTGAGGACCTGAAAAGTAAGGCAGCTAATACCAAGGGCACTCCAAACCAGCTGATCTCTGACTCGTTACTATCCACCACTGTTCGTGGAAGCATCACCCCAAGAACCCATCTTCCACCACTGATCTGACCATCAATGATACCTGGAAGACAACTGGTGACAAGAACATCGCGCTTTGACTGTCAACGATTGCTGAATATTTAATGTGATGGGGTGATCCTGTGGAAACTGCGTCCCGATGTCTACGTTTAGTCATCATGCTGCGCCGAGGAAGCTACTAGGCTATGGCTATGCAGCACCGTGTGCCCGACCGCGTTGGTGCTTGCATCACCGTCCGAAGGCGAAGACGATGATTTTGTAGTGATATGCACAAACAGGGCGGTGCTAGATGTTGGTCTGCTGTCATTGCATGATTTGCGTGCCGACTCATTGATTCGCCCTATAGCTAGCAGGTCAGTAATTCAATTGTTATCGAATCATTGCCATTTTAATAATCGTGATGGCACTAAAGGTGACATCCGTAATGTCAAGATTGACGGCATCACCCGTAACGCTGGATGCTTCAAAACTAGTAGGGTTAAGTTGCCGGGATTGGCCCAGTTCCTCAATCAGACCAGTGCTGTATATTCCATATTACTGTATACTGTGGCATCCTCTATCGATTATGTTATTCATCGGTGGCATTTCGGATGACACGGTAAGTTTCGACGAAATAGCAGTACTTTTTAAATATTTATCACCGAAAGTATGTTTTCTATGTCCCCGACATAATAATCCGGATGTGATCAGTCATGAGTACAGCACCCTTGGTCATATTTACAGGCGAAAATGTGTGTCCATCAAGAGTATAGGAGCCCAACGTATGTGGCGATAATAAGAATTTTAAAGTTGATGTCGTCTGCTTGTGATGACAATGCAATATTTTTAACACATGAAAGTCCACGATTGGACCACTGCAGTTGCCACAATTGGACCAGAGACTCACATAAGGGTATGCCATCATTAGATGTGTGTAATTATTCCAACACAGTTTATTGATTACCATAAAGTAATATTAGACAAGGGAGCACAAATTTAGTGCCAGTGGTCATATATAAACGGAAGAAGATGAAAATAGAGTTGACACATGTTGGAGCTCCGGGGGCAAAGGCTGGAGCTCCGGGGGCAAAGGCTGGAGCTCCGGGGGCAAAGGCTGGAGCTCCGGGGGCAAAGGCTGGAGCTCCGGGGGCAAAGGCTGGATGTCCAATGAGGGGTTTGTTACTTGGCTTTGACATTTCGTCGATTTTGTTAAACCAACTGTTGTGCTCATACTCGATAGCCACGCGACCCACACAAAGAATTTGGCTCGGGAAGCTGGAGTGGTCATATGGTCTCACTTCCACCACACATGACTCACCGATTCCAAACTTTGGGCGGGGCCTTTTTCGGACCGTTTGGAAATGATGCGTTGAGGATGTGGATGAGAGAACATGTAGGCAGACCGGTGACAATGTGGCAAGTCGCCGAAATTCTTAATGTGGCGTACAGAAACGCGGTATCCGTCCAGAATGCTGTCAGTGGCTTCAGGAAGGCAGGTCTGTGGTCATTGACCATAGACGTATTCCAAGACTCCGACTTCGCAGCTGCTATGGTAACTAATGTAATCACGGAAGCTGCACAAGAGCACAACCCTATGCCACCTCTGACACCAGTTGTTGCAGCTCCAGCACTGACATATGTTGCCTTGGAAGCTGTACCAGGGTTATGCCCACCGAAGAAAGAAACTAGCTAAACAAAGCAAAGTCGGACCAGAGAAAGCTACGCCTACTAGGCCCATACCCACCCAAGAGCCCAATACTTCTAAGACTACTGCAACTCAATCGAGAGCATACAACAGTTCTGATCCACCCAAACCTAATTGATTGCAGCTCATCAAGGTCATCAAAGGCTGCCGAACTGGTCAATGGTGCACCATTTTGCACAATGGTAAAATCTACCCAGGCATAATGCGAAGAGCCATGGATGTGACGAAAGAAACTGTGGCGGTGCAGTGCGTGTAAATTGTGGGATAGAACAGGTTCCGGTGGCCTATGAAGGATGACACAGCAGTATACGAATTGCAGTTGACACTATGCAGGCATATTGCAACGAGTAATGGATGTGATGAAATACTCTGTGGTGCCAGTGCATGCAACTGCGAGACAGAACATGTTGTGGTTGGCTCTAAAGGATGTCGATCATTTCCGCTAGCCTATTCCGGAGCCATTGACAGAACACTATGAACATCAGGCCCAGTTAACATTTCATATGACTATTGATTAATTTTATGTTTCTAAAGAACACTGAATCTGAATATCCCACTGCAGTTGTTGTATGTGGGTGCATCACAGAGGCCGATCACCGCTATTAATGTGACGTTTGGGATGTACGCAGCGCATTCGGATGAATATAATATAAAATAAAATACTTTATAAAACATAGTTAAAAGAATAAAAACATGGAGAAGGTTGCCAGCCGTTTAATGCAACCCTCTGCCTCCCAACTGCAGACGAAAAGGCGTTGGGTGTGGGCAGGTTGATGGTGTCATCTGTGAGGGTGTTCCATTCGATGACGGTCTTTACAAAGAATGAGCCTCTATATTGGTCAGTCTTGGTATTTTGAAGCAGCGGCTGTTATTTGCTTGACTTTGTAGAATGTTGTGAGTTTCGTACCCCTCGTAGGTGGTGGCCGGGTCGGATCCTATGTCTGTTTATGTTGACTGCTGTGAGGAAGGCGTCAGCAGGTAGGGCTGGGACCAGGCCTTTTGCTATCTTGTACAGCATTGTCAGCCTACGTCGTTCTTCCAAGGGTGGGAGGTTGAGGAAGTCAAGCATCCTGCCAATGCATCCAGGCTCCCGAGATATGTTGTAGTATCTAGTGATGAAGCGTGCAGCCTGACGTTGGATGCGTTCAAGCTTTTCCGTATCTTGTTTGAGGTAGGGGTCCCACACTACCGCCCCATATTCCAGGGTGGATCTAACGAGAACGATGTACGCAAGGCGTCGACACTCCTGAGGGCAGTTCCGAAGATTCCGGCGTAGGAAGCCGACCGTTGATCCAGCTTTCTTGCCCAGGCCGGTGATGTGTGTTGACCACTTCAGGTCGGCAGAGATCTCAATGCCGATGTAAGAGTTTTGCTCTACATGTTTGAGAATGGTGCCCCCAAGTCTTTAGTAGAAGTGTGATCTGGGTTTGGTTGAGAGGACGTAGCACTTCTGCGCATTGAAGCGCATCTCCCACCGGGCTGCCCATTCCTAGAGGTTCTTGAGGTTGGACTGCAGGGTGAGTTGATCTAGAAAGGAGCGGACCTCCCGATACAGCAGGCAGTCATCCGCGAAGAGTCGTACTGTGGACTTCACGGTGTCCGGCAGATCATTTTACACACGTATTAATTCAAAGTCTGGGCTACATAATTTGTTTGTTTGTCCAGTCGAAGAAGACATGGGACATTGTGTAGGGTGGATGGAACTACAAAGATTATAAACACTGGTATTTATTAGTATATTGTATTTAACCAATGATAACTATTATTGTTATATTATATGTTACTTACGTATCAATTCATAATTATGCTTAGTCCTACATATAATAATTTTACTTTTGGTCTAATCGAAGACATAGGGTGGTCCAATCGAGGAAACCGTCACCAAGATTGGACCGTTTTGTAATTTTTTTTTTATTAATTATTTTCAAAATTCATCAATGATTTTCTTGTGATTAATAGCTTGTTGTTGAAAATAAAATATAAAATATAAACTCTATGTTAGTATATTGTTTACATCAATTCCATTTGTTTTCGCGTTTATATTCAAGTTTATCGTTAGGGGTCCCAATCCTGGCAACTCTCCCCTACCTGTACTTGTACGAACCAATAGTGAATCCTTCATCTGAAAAGATTACACATACACTTGAACATTTTACAAAATTCATCTTTTGCATAATAAAAATTAATCACAATATGAGAGACTTTCTGTTGAATATATTATTTTTAGAATATAAGAGTGCCAGTGTCATATAGAATATATAAAGTAATCACACGCATACCTGCCCACCTGCCCACACGTGTAAATATATATATATATAATTATTAGGTATTATACTGAAAGCATCTGCTAGATAGTATGGTGCATGGACAAAAGCCCCTCCCGACCAAAGCCCAACAGACATCAGCCTGTTTCAATTCAATTATACTGTTCATGGCTGATGCTGTAGTACGCATAGACAAGATATTGTCATGAATATACTTCAGGCATGTGGTCAATTCCATTCCGGAATTGAAATTGACCCCTCAATTCCAGTTCCGGAATTGGAATTGATATTCGAAAATTAGTTGGAATGGGAATTGTTTTTCGTTTGGAATATTTTTTTGGAATTGGAATATTTTTTTTTGGAATTATTGACTTGATACTGTTAATCTTTACCCTTATATTTACTTATATTACTTTTAAAATCATATTTGTCTGCTATTAACATGTCACCCTGAATCTGGTAACAGCCAGGAAGCTGTCAACATTACAGCATAGACACTGTCTACTCTGTTGTTGAAACATTGTGAACAAGAACAATATAATCGAGCATTTGCATCAAAAAGAAATACTAAGTTTCTGTAACAGACAGTAAAACCAAAATCAGACCATTCAGGCCTCATTTTCTTTCTCAGTGGATAAGGTTTATTTACAGAGATTGCCAATTAAGGGCACCTGCCTGCTCATTCCATTGGTGTGAGAGAGGAAGCCTGCCCCACTTGAATGCAGCCCCTTGTTTATCCAAGCCTAATGTTCAGCCCACAATTTTTCCCAAACTAAACAGGTCACTGGTCACCTGTACAATGCTGTTACATGTGGCTGTAGGGTTTGCCCTTTGTAGTAATTAAAAATTTCTGCATGGAGAATACATGTTGAAGAATCAAACTTTCCAGTAAATTTAATGAAATATCAATGATACCACAACTGATAGTGATATAAATGGGTTGCGGTCACATGCCCCCCCCAGACATTTGCCCCAGGACACTTGCCCTCCCCCCGGACATTTGCCTCCTAGTATATTTGCCCCCCCCCCAGACATCTGCCCCTTTTTTCTATGATAGTTGACAAGTCAAAATCAGCTTGCAGTTTTATCGTTATTATTACAATAACATAACATTCAATGACAAGTCGAAGTCACTTTAGCTTAATGCAATGGCCTATCCCCTGGAGTGTGTATGAGATGATCTTGTCACCAGTTGTCTTCCAGGTATCATTGATAGTCAGATCAGTGGTGGAAGATGGGTTCTTGGGGTGATGCTTCCACAAACAGTGGTGGACAGTAACGGGTCAGAGATCAGCTGGTTTGGAGTGCCCCTGGTATTAGCTGCCTTAGTTTTCAGGTCCTCACGGACCTTGGCAGCTTCTATCTGTGCAGTGTCACCATCATGGTTGCAGGCTGTCTTGTTGATCTGGAGATCAGAGCAGTGACCACAGCACCCTTGCATGATCAGGATTGACGCTGGCTTCACTCCCATTGAAGAGTAATCTTGTTGGTCCCCCTTCTTGATGTAGGCATGACACTCAAAACATAGCTTCTGACCTCCTCAGATGCTAGTAGTAATTTCCATGGTGAATTTATAGGTGAATTCTGACAACTCTGGCTTGTGCATCCAGTTTTATAGGAAAATGGAGTCACTCCAAATCTCCATGGTAAATGCAATTCAAAAGAAACCTTGTTGAGATGGTTTCTTTCAAAAAATCCTCAACTGTAATAACATGTCCAGGTCCTAATGTCACTGGCTTCTTCCACAATTGCAATAAAGATAATCCTTTGATTACAGGATCATCTCCAACTACATAAAGTAACTTACTTGGCTGATCTGGCACAAAGAACATTAATTGCAAGTAGGGTAATATATATCTTGAATTCATGTTCAGAAATAAAAAATAAGTTAAAAACATTTCTTAAAAAAAACTTACAAATAATCCAGAAGATATGAACAGGGGGCAAATGTCCAGATTTTGAATAAGGCAAGGGGCTAATGTCTGGGGGGCAAGTGTCCTAGAGGCAAGTGACAAAGGGGCAAATGTCCGGGAGGGGGGCAAATGACCTGGACCCGATACAAACAGGGGAAACTGTTCAAAACTCAGATTAACGACCCAACTGTCCAGGGCTGTCCAAAATGTCTGGTTTTGTTAGCAAAAATCCAGGAGAGGTGTCGCAGCAGAAAGTACATATGAAATGGCTGAATGCCATTTTAATTTTTTTATAGCAAACCTAATATATATATATATATATATATATATATATATATATATATATATATATATATATATATATATATATATACAAGCAGGTTTCAGAAGTGGGAGAGGCACAGCAGAACAGATATTTATTTTACGAAATATTATAGAACAGGTAGTGGAATTGCAGGCAACTCTATACATCACGTTTGTGGATTTTGAAAAAGCATTTGACTCAGTGCACCGAGAGAGTCTATGGAAAATTATGGAGAGCTATGGAATTCCATGCAAGATAATCCACATGGTACAGATGTTATACGAAGATAGTGAATGTGCAGTGTTAGACGAAGGTGAGGAATCTGAGTGGTTCAAGGTCAAAACTGGAGTTAAACAAGGAGATGTAATATCTGGATTTATCTTCTTGATAGTAGTGGACTGGATAATGAGAAACACAACAACGGGAAACAAAACAGGAATAAGATGGAACTTCACGTCAAAACTAGAGGACCTGGACTTTGCCGACGACATAGCACTCATGTCATCATGCTACACACACATGCAAACAAAGACAAGACAACTGAATCAATTTGCAGCAAGGACAGGACTAAGAATAAATAAAAAGAAAACTCAAATATTGAGGATAAACAGCAAGTGCGAAAACAGAATACTAATCGATGATCAAGAGCTAAAGGAAGTGGACAAGTATAACTACCTTGGTGCGAACGTTAGTAAGCAAGGAGGAGGCGGCGATGACATTGTTAACAGAATTTGTAAAGCGAGGGTATCCTTCATGAAACTAAAGCAGATATGGAGTTCAAATATATACACATTGAGATCGAAATTGAGGCTTTTTAACACACTTGTTAAACCAGTGTTGTTGTATGGAAGTGAAACATGGAAAATTAACGAAGGAGACAACAGAAAGTTAGATACATTTTTTTTCAAGTGTTTAAGACGAATCCTACAAATTCGATGGCCATACGTTGTATCAAATCGAGATATTCTGGCAAAAACAAAATTGAAGACAATCAGCACTGAGGTCAAGATAAGAAGATGGAAGTGGGTAGGACATATCCTACGAATGGAGAAGAACAGCAATTGTGAGACTGCACTGACCTGGAAGCCTGAAGGTAAAAGAAAGGTTGGGCGACCAAAGACAACGTGGCGATCAACTATTGAAAATGAAAGACGTATACTGGGGTGGAATAGCTGGAACGAAGCCAGACGTGTAGCAGCTGACAGAACAAGATGGAAGAGATTCACTTCGGCCTTATGGGCCACTGGGCCCGAAGAGGATAGGTAGTAGGTAGGTATATATATACATATATATGTGTGCATTTAACGAACAATAATTTTTTAATCATATCTGATTAAATATGATTGTGCACACGTGACAAATAAAACTGTGTTAAAACGAATTGGATTTGAATTTTTCTTTAGCCTAGGATTTTTAAAAGTTGGAATTGGAATTAATAAATTGGAACTAATTTTTTGCAAGGCGGAATTAGAACTGATTTTTTGGAATTGACAAAACAGAATTGACCCCATGCCTGATCTACTTCCTTCATATGTATAGCTGGTGCTAATACTATTGTGGGTTGCCTACAGTTGCCCCCTCACCCCACGATATTCATTACAGTGTTTTCAATCAACTTAGAATAAAATGTAATTAATACATCTCTTTATGGACTTTCGGTTATTACATGTGAGGTTTAATCTGATCAATAAAGCAAATTAATTTTATATAATTTTGTCTTATTGTCGAGTCACAAGAATTCAGAAATTGTAAAGTGTCATTATAGAAAGCAGACATGTAATCTGACAGTGTTCAACTGGGTAGATAACGATGCCTTAGTTTGTTAGTTAGTTTCCTTTCCAGCTAGACATTGGGTGAAATACATTTTACTTAAATATTTAAATACTTTTAAAAAGTTTTGCACTTAATCACAATGAAAGTATTTGTATATTTAAATATTTCCATAAAGAATTTGAAATGTAAACAGCAACAGCAGGCTGTTGCACTATAGTCTATACTGTCTTTTAGTCATGTTTCTCCCCAATTATTATTGAATTAAGTAACCCCCTCCCCCTTAGGCTTAGCCTTACGCTTGCCGCGTGGTCTCAGACTCGGAAGGTGTTTCATTTAGAACACAGGAGTCTGAGACTTATTATGATTGTCAATAAATAATATCAAATTATTTTCTTGAATAATTTTGCCTATTACATACGCCATGGCCCATGTTATTAGGCTGCTGTATATCCTGTAGCACTTTCTGAGTTATTGTTATTGTTTTGACTACGGCCACGTACATTATGTACATTATGTCTGATCACGTCGAAAATAAATCGGCGGATTGGAAAACACTCGTAATTATATCAAACTATTAACACTTACTCGCACTTTATTGTATCCATACATTTCGATTTACTATGGGTCATATATATGGTGACGTTGAAGCACAACTGTGCTTATTGGGGTGGAACTATATTGTAATCGTAGTGATAAGTCACAATGGTAACGGTAATCCAATTTACTAACCTGGTTTCGGCTTGTCGCTTCCTACGCATCGCTCTGCGCTCTGATATCTGCCGTTTCCTGGTCGAAGAATAGTCTGTAGATGCACGGTCATATGCGGAAAAAAGATCTAAGATGGAACGGTGTCTTTGACCAAGAATAACATCTTGATGCTCACCGTCTGTCCATGCTCATCACATACGTCTTTTATCTTGTAATCTGCATCGGAAAAGTGGTCTCTCGCAGAGCCTGTGGCTGGCGGACACGCCAATTTCCGCATTTGCAACCACCTTTTCCGCTACAAATTCTTCCTCGGAAGTCGACAAAAAGTTTTTTCCTTGCATTTGTAATACTAGTTGATATATCCAGGAGACGTCCAGTGCACACCAGTTTTCTTTTTATTCGATTTTCCATGCGTTCCGGCCGTTTTTCCGAGAGGTAATGCGTCGTTACTCATATCGATTTACTGTGTGAACGCGGTGCCAGGAGCTCGTACTCAAACCACTATAAAATGCGACTTAATATTTATATGCCGTATTTGTGGGCGGGGTGAAGGGTAGATAATGAAGAAGAGGCATAGAGGTGGTAGATTGGGAAGAAGGGGATACATGTTGAGTCATCGAGGGAGGAATGGGTAGAGATGGGGTGGGGAGGAAGAAATGGGGGCATAAAGGAAGGAAGGATGAATAGAAGGAGGTAGCTATGGAAGAAATGAGATAGATAGTGAGGAGGAGAGGGAGGTAGGGGTAGAGATGGAAGAAGGAAGAGATCAACGACGAGACGGACATAACAACAGAGTCACCCACGAAGCTAAACGACAGTGGTTAGCAGCTGGGAAGCCGTGAACTTACCATGTCCTTCAGCTCGAGGCGTCCGAACGCGAGGACGATGGCGTTGGGGGGTGTGCTGACTGGCAGCATGTAGGCGTAGGACGCACTCAAGGTGACGGGAATCATAAAGCAGAGCGGGTTGACTGAGATGCGTTCTGCCTGCAACCATTTAGGGCAGGGTAATCTGATTATAATCCACCGTAAGTATGTTTGTATGTGTGTATGTATGTCTGTATGTCATGCAACTCCTCCTTGACGCTTTGCATTTCGGGCCGGGTCGTCTCAGTTTAATTATTTTCGAAATACACCTTATTATTACACTTTCTACGGACAACCGAATTACCCTTTGTAGTTGTTGCGTACAATTGTCCGCAACGCTGTGCGAACAGTTCCTAACAATCGTGGACAACGTCATGCGTGTTTTCTTCGATTGTCCAAAGTTACGTCATACAAGGGCAAGGCGTCGTTAAACGTTAGTGTAAGTGTTATTATTACGTAGGCATTTTATAACTTTGGATCTATGGAAACTCATCTGCCGGCAACATATCATACTGTATTGTATGAGTTGTTCTATAATCTATTGAAATGTTGCATACAATTCAATTCAAATAAATGACGACGTACCAACGAGGCGACGATCGGAAGGAAGATGGTGGTAGTACTGATGTTACTCGTGATCTGTGTCACCATGATGGTGACCGTGGACACAAGCAAGGCAATGATTGGACGTGGCATGTTGCCGAATGTCGACAGGAACTTGCCGATCTCGTCCGACAGCCCAGACACCTGCATATATAGAAACTCCTTCATCTGTGGTTACCAAATGAGGCCATAATACGGCTATCATCGGGCCAGTACCGAGGCAATACGAATATGAACAATTAATAACATATATTATTGTTATTCTGGGTGTGATAAGTCGTATTCGAAAGTATTAACCGTTAAAGGGAACATACAACAATTGTCAACTGTTAAGGGACATTCTAACACTGAATGTGCAGTAAAAACGCGAAAATGTGTACAATTACGTCCAACGTGTCATCAGGCGTTTTTCAAAACTTAGTCGTTTGACTGACCCTTGTGTTTACCTACCTAAGACATTATATTTTTTTATATCTGGTAAGCATGTTTTGTGAGATATATTTAAATAGCTAAAAATTGCACTCTTACTAGTATCTGCTGCAACTCTTACTTGTATCTGTTGCAACTCTTACTTGTATCTGTTGCAACTCTTACTTGTATCTGTTGCAACTCTTACTTGTATCTGTTGCAACTCTTACTTGTATCTGTTGCAACTCTTACTTGTATCTGTTGCAACTCTTACTAGTATCTGTTGCAACTCTTACTTGTATCTGTTGCAACTCTTGCCCAAGAAAACCATAAGATAAGACAGTAGTAAAAACAATATTTCGATATGTTAGCATAACGTTGGGTTAAATATGAAAGAATTCTTATGTAACTTTCAAACTTTTGATACTATTATTATTTTTATAATGTGTTCTGCCATTTGTGTAGGTAGAGAAGAATAAAGTAAATACAACACTCAAAACCTTATTTGGCTAGCACAATTACTTCCAGCTATATCCTTCTTCCAAATGTGAACAGATACAGAATGTATAATATTAACTAAAATTTATAAAATATCCAACATAATAAGACACAAATAAAACGTCAAACAAAATTATATGTTCTGGCATTTATTATACATATATGCTCTGCACTAAATTATATCGTGATATTTGGTTGTAGTTCCAGCTCGTCTAAGGTTTCTGTATCCTTTTCTACTGAAGACTGCTCACACAAATTGGTCCCACTATTCAACGTATGACATAACATAATAAAATAAAATAAAAGATGAGTATAGCGATATTTTGCCATCGTATCCTCCAATATGCCTTCTAACCACATGCCAAGTTTGAAATTAATTAAGGAAGGTTAGTTTTTCAATAAACTGAAACCTCAATTGTACACGTTTTGTTGTTTTTACTGTGTAATAGTATTTATAACATCCCGGTTGGTTACAAAATAATGTCCATGCAAAACATGTTACTATCGTGATCCCTCATCTCTTATTTTTGTTAAATAGACGATTTGGCGATTAAATAAAGCACGCAAGTTTTACGACATATAAAGAGACCGCTCCACGGCAATTAAAGCATGCATGTTTTACGACATACAATTAAAGACCCACCACTAAATCAAAGGTTTTTCATCGAATGATTTGGTCTGATAAATTCCCGGTTCATGCAATGTCTGACGGTAAATAATTATATACTGCAGCAATAACGATTAACGCATGAAATCTAGCATTGTTAATTGAGATGTACTTTGAGAACCAACATTTAAGAGAATTTTAGCATTTTAATTATACAACTAGCTGCGTATCATTGAAACAATGAAAATGGTTGAAACGGCGAAGGAAAGTGGCGGTTTAGCTGACCGGTTACCTGGCAGGCTTCGGCAAGAGCGAACCCTCCGCCGAGGATAATGACGACATCCCAGGCGAGCTTTTTCTGTACCGTCTTCCAGTCCAACAGTGCAGGCGCAGGAGAAGGTTCACTCGTGTCTGTGATCAAATGTAACGTTCGACATAAACCCAGTGCCGGAGCAACAGTGGTAGAAGTTGTACCTTGTCAGGTCCCCCATTAAATCTGACTATTCACATGAAAAGTATTTGGTGGAAAGTATTTGGATATCCCTCTTTGTTTACTCAGGAGAACTTGTACGGTCTCTATTTTACTCAGTATTTTCTAGTTGCATTTTTCTGGTGTGTCATTGCTTGCTATAGTTCTGGCTTCGTACGCTGTATTTTCTTTTATGTATGCATGTTTGCATGCAGTCATCGGCAACAATCTTATGCTCAAACATAGTTGAATAAACGTTAAGGTATGGAGTTACCTCCATAGTCAATACCACGCGTCTCGATCTTCGTATTTCACGCACCCAGTAAGGACCACCCGCAAAAAGTTCGAAACAGACCCCCCACATTGTTAATCCGGAACTGCACACTTGTGCAAAGACATGCAACACTCCTTTCCCAACACTAAGAGATTGTACTTCCACCCATGTTTTTAAAACATATTATTTTAGCAATGTCTTTGATTAAGCAGCAGTGCGCGCCAGACAACGACAACTGGGCTATTTTAGTTAAGTTATTGATATTATATATTCATCCATATTCTTTCGTAATTCGCCAAATTACAAATGTTTACTTACATGTTTTGTATTCTGTGTATTTTACTGAATTTGTCAATATATCGTCTTATGTAATTATTTAATTTTGGCGGTACTATAGTTTCCTGTATATTTAATACTCACGACATTTAGTTAAATAAAAATATATTTTTATAAGGTTTATTGTGAATAACAACATGAATTATTAATATTATTATTCTCGCTAGGTGATGAGCCAGCTTGGGCCGCATAGTTCTCTTGAATGGCTGATAAACAGGCCAGTAGATATTCATGTGAAGTAAATATTTAAAGTTGTACATAATATAAAAGAGAAAGTGTATAATTTGTTAAAAATGCACTGATTTTTTATGTTGGTTCGATTTACATAAAATAATTAATGTAATTAATCATGTCTATCTCCAGTGTAAATGTTCAATGTTTGTGAGCATGCGTGTGAGGGTGTGCGCGCGTGTGTGGGCTTGTATGCATACGTGCATTCTATCATGCGAATACATCATTGTGTTTGCATGTATGTGTGCTTTTTGTTCATGTGTGTCTGCGAATTAGTAAAAGAAAACGTGACATTGATTGTTAACGTAAAAGTGTATGTTTTAACTTGTCTTTGGTGTTGTTTAAACTGTTGTTGGTATTGTTTGTAAACATCTCAATCTTGTCGCAGCGTATAAAGATCTAGCGATTTAACTCAGTTCGTGGTGGAAAAGTTTTGTCAAATTCATGAGGTTGATTTTTCTGAATGAAATATCCCCCTTAAAATGTAGATATCGCTATATTTTCTGTTCCTCTCCCAGTTTGACCCTTCCCCGGTTCGCCCAACACAGGGAAGAGGATATTACATGTTAACTCACCGCCGCTCTTGCGGAAACACAGGAAGTTCGGCCGGCGAGAAGGAAACATGAACAGCAGACAGCAGATGGAAACAGCACAGCAGGCATCTGTTATGTACCTATCAGTACAGATGTGTATCAACAGGTGGCGCTGCAATAATTCGCTAGGTGGCGTCAATCAAATATGAAAGTCAACCATCGCCAACTTAACGCAGTGACATATAAAAAAGGCAGTGCTGACAATGCAAGCGAGTTTAGTGATTATTGTGTACTTATTTATAACTGTCATTGTTTCATTTCAACTATCGTGGCGACACCTTGTGCCGCAAGTTTGCACCGGTGAGTCTAAACAGGCATATAATGTAATAACTATGATGACGATTTTTAGCTCAGTTTCCGTAAATTTAGCGTCAAACAAACCTTTAATCTCAATTGTTCAATGCATCTAGTAAACCTGCTACATGGACGTCGAGTAGCCCTGCGAATTTTCGTTCCTGCTCCTCGGTAAATCAACGAAATTAAAATCAGTTACGCTAAGTATATCAACAGGTGGCGCTGCAATAAGCAAAGCAAAGCAAACATTACGCCGCTATTTAAGAAGGGATCGAGGAAGAAGCCAGAAAATTACAGACCAGTGAGTTTAACATCAGTTGTATGTAAATTACTCGAAACATTAATTAGAAACCACATGGTGGAATTCCTTGTAAAACATAAATTAATAAATGCATCTCAACATGGGTTCCTAAAAGCAAGGTCATGTTTAATCAATCTCTTATGTTTTTTTTGAAGAAATTACAAAGTAGGTAGATGACGGGTCACCAGTGGATGTTGTCTACTTAGATTTTCAGAAAGCTTTCGACAAAGTGCCACATCGAAGATTGTTACTTAAACTAAAAGCCCATGGTATAGGTAATGATGTAATCAACTGGATAGAAAAGTGGCTTACACACAGAAGACAGAGAGTAATAGTACGTGGTGAGATTTCAAACTGGAAATCGGTTTTGAGTAGGGTACCGCAGGAATCAGTATTAGGCCCTATACTGTTTTTAATATATATATAAATGATTTGGAAGATGACATATCTAGCAAAGCACTCAAATTTGCAAATGACACAACAGTATTCAGAAAGGTTACTAATGATACAGATAAACACAGTTTACAGGATGATCTGGATAAATTAATTAAATGGTCAGAAAAATGGCAAATGTTATTCAATTTTGGGAAGTGTAAATGCATACACATAGGACATGGAAACATGGACGAAGAATATAAAATGGGGGATGCTGCACTAGGTAGAACCACACAAGAAAAGGACTTAGGAGTAACACTTAGTGCTGACATGAAAGTTTCAGAACAATGCGGGCACAAATTCGTCGACTGCGAGTCCCGTGATTAACACATACTAACGCTTACTTGCTCTTTTCGCCGTAGAGAGATGACCAGCCTTTAACGAAGCGCGGGTCACGTGACAACCAGAGGGCACCCAGGAGGAGGAAGTGACCAGCCACGGCGACTTCGGCCCATCTGCGTATGGGCAGAGATTGCGTGACAATTTTCGCATATTTACCACCTTTCGTAAACGATTAGCCGCGTGCGACAGAGCAACTTACTCTTGACTTACTAATGTGTGACGCGATCGGGGCTTACCAAAAAACTAGAAAGAGAAGCAGACATCGTCTTGCTCAGCTAAAAGAAACAAGAGGAAAAACCCAAACAGCAGATTTTAAATCAGAACAAACCAGATCGTGAGCATCCCATCAAACTTGCAAATATGTACATAGCATTATTCGTAAATACGGAAAGGAAACTTTACCAATAACAATATATTATTTAATGCACAGTGCATAAGATTTTTTTATGCAACTTGAAGTTCTTATATCTCAGGGAGATCCAGACATTATAGCCATTACTGAAACATGGTTATCCTTTGTTATTTTTTGCTCAGCATTTACACCACCAAATTATACATGCCTTAGAAAAGACAGAAACTTCATTTTTTTTCACCAGGCACCAATGGGAGCAGTAAAGATAATCTAAATCCAACAGCATTCGTACATGGCAATACCTGGCAATGACAGAAATTGTATGGGTTATCATATCTCCACACCATAATGTTCAATGGCAAGTTTGAGTACGCTATATGCCAGAAGAAAATCAGGCACGTGTTAAAAAAATCAATCAATACAATAGACAAATCCAATTGTCTACTTCTTGGTGATTTTAATTACAGAACAATATTTTAGGCCAAAGAAGAGGGTGGTAGCCAACTAAAGAAAGGTATTAGTGATATGTTAAATGCAACTTTTTGGTTCAGATGGTGGATAAACCTAATAGAGGTAACAACATACTTGAGCTTGTATACACTTCAGATCCCAGTTATATAAACAAACTAACTTGTGGTGGGCGCATGTTTTGCTCTGAGTGACCATATAATTATCCTGGCACTACTAAGATGTCCAGTTGTGCGAATAACATGACAAACCAGAAACGTTTACTTGTACTCAAAAGCTGATTATGAGGCAATAAACAAAGACATAAACACATATTGGTCAAAAGAGTACATTAATAACTCTCTGGCTGAAACGTTGGAACATTTCAAGCATTATTACGCACAACTAGTGGAGAAACATGTCTCATTCAAACACATAAATCAGAAATAAAAATTAAAGCCTGCGTAAAATATGCATCTCTCAAAAGACTGTCGTAAAGGAGGCAACATCATACTATGAAGAAACGTTGGTCGACCACAAACATGTGAAAGATACAAGATTCTAGAACTACACTAGACACTTTACCAAATCATCGCCAACAGTTAGTGGTTTGGCCTTTGAAGGAAAACAGGCACGCGCGCACGCTCGCACGCACGCAAGCACGCACACAAGCACGCACGCACGCACGCACGCACGCATGTTACTGTAAATGTAACACCAATCTAGAAAAAGGTTCACGAAAAACTAACAATTACACACCAGTGTCACTCACCAGCCAAGTGTAACAATTACACACCAGTGTCACTCACCAGCCAAGTGTAACAATTACACACAAGTGTCACTCACCAGCCAAGTGTAACAATTACATACAAGTGTCACTCACCAGTGGCTAAACTACTAGAAAGAATAATACAAGACAGTTTGCTTAAACTAGCTGACATAAACAATAATATTAGTTGTGACCAACATGGAAATTACAGTATGTGACATTCTAAACCCAAGCAACCACATACGATATATTACAACAAATGCGAATCAACGCATTGGACTAATTAAACGATGCTTTGAAAGTAGTTCGGAAAAGATAATAAAAACCCAATGTGAAGTCACTATTCGACCAGTATGGAATATGCATCACCAGATTGGAACCTTCTCTTTCAAAAGAACATAAATGAATTAGAGAGCATTAAAAATAGGTATGAAACTCAGTAGAACAACTATCAAATATATTCCTTTGACTTGCGGCGGACCTCTGTGAGTTATATAATATATATATTATGTGTGTGTGTGTGTGTGTGTGTGTGTGTGTGTGTGTGTGTGTGTGTGTGTGTGTGTGTGTGTGTGTGTGTGTGTGTGTGTGTGTGTGTGTGTCGCTACTAGAGCTTTTTCAGTTGCTGCAGCGACCGTGTGGAACTCACTCCCTGTTAGCGTTAGGTCTGTATATATTGGATATATGTATATATATATATATATATATATATGTATATATATATACATATATGTATATATATATTGGATATATATATATCCAATATATATATATATATACATATAGTGGCCTAAGCAGAAACAACCCATAACATTGTTTTATCAATGTAGCAACAATCTGAGTGGCTAGTTTAAGTGGAGACACCCCACCTGAAATTACCTTTTTGGAACGAAATTCTCAAAATACTTTCCCACCATATAGTCTGGTTTGTTAAGGCAAATTTGCCGAATCGTTACTTGCCGGATAAAAGCATGAACATTTGACCCAACATTTTACGTATAATCCGATTAGAACGGGATCCACGTCGTATGGCGTGTCCTTGACCTTGAAATTCAAGGTCAAATGTCAATGATCGTGATTTTTTTATTTTTCAGTAGCACCGCTGTTTTTGTATGTATGTTGTATGTAAGCAATCATATTGGATCCAATTCAGACTGTGTGTTACTGATCTTGAATGTCACGGTAAAATGTAATTAATTGTGAAGTTTGAAAGTCAAATGTGAACGATAATGATAATATTGTTCAGTAGCATCGCTGTTTTCGTACGCATGCATGCTGGATCCAAATGATATGTTTTGTTCTTGATCGTAATGTCAAGGTCAAACGTCAACAACCTGGAAATGTCAAGGTTAAATGGCAATAATAGGGAAAATGTTATTCTTCAGCAAGGCCACTGCTTTTGTGTCTATATGCAAGCTAATTTTTAGTGCAGGTTTATTTTGTTTTACTCCAAGGCCTACTTATATATAGGTCAAACAAATGAACGGGAATTAATGGCATTCAGATTATACTGCCCCCTAGCGGACTCTAATCTTACGAGATGCCAGACGCTATCAAACGTAAATGCATAATTACACGTGTAGTTTGTGATTTTTTCATATATCCTCAGTAAAAATCGATGCCAAGATATTCATTGTGTGATGATACTACTATTATGCTATATCAACAATATGCAATAATAACGTAAATTGCGCGTGCTCGGAATAAAACAAATCCACCCTTTTTAATACTATTTTAATGCTATTTCATTTCATATGGAAACACAAATATCGAAAAGGCAAATAGCTGTTCTATAAACTGGAGCCTATCCGTTATCTGTCAGGAAAAATCTGAAGAAAAATTGCGGTGTCTTCTGAGGAATCTAAACGAACAATGCACAGCGGAGAATGTTTACGGAAGTTTTGTAAGCAACATTATGTTTTGTAAGCAACATTATGGGGTTCCAATATATTGGACAGCTCCCAGTGCATCTGAAATGCTATTACTCAGTTGAGTTATTTATGAAGAAAGAAGGGAAGTGGCATCACACATGTTGAGACAAATTCAGCAACGCTACACTCGAATGCGCAAGGAAGCGAAAAGGTACAACGGAAGCTGTCGGGGAAGACGGAAGACGCTCAAAACGAACAAACCGCCATGACGTACTGAATATTCTGCAGCAAAGGGAATGAATCTGGCCAACTTCATGGCTATGGCACTCACAGTGCTGTGCTGAAAAATCACTGCGTTCTATGGCTGAAGAGATTACGAACTGTGTGCGAAATTTGATGGCGGCGATCTTGTTGCACTAGAGGCTAAATACCACACTTCCTCTCTTGTGCAATACAGGAACAAACACCGTTCGTTCTCTAGAGCAAAACGCAGCAGCTGCGGTGGAAGCTACTCGGAGCTTGCTGACTTAGCTGGTGATATCGAGTCGGCTGTTAAGCGTGGAGAGACTATGTTCAAGTTATCTACGCTGCACACTTCCTTTGAGAAAAGATTGGAAGAGCTTGGTCACATCATGGCAGTCAACAACTCTCGCTTAAAAGAAAAACGTTTTGAACATTTATGCAATTACGGGATGCCAAAGCAAGCCCACGGTAAACATTGCGATCTAGCGTTCCCTGCGGGGATGCTGGGAATGTTGGGGGCCGCTTTTGAACAACGCAACATGCAAGATCAAGTGCTGCTGACAGCTAAGGTGGCAAAGCTGTACAGGCAAGAAATGTTTATGGCAAACATCCCGTCGTTTGCTGGAACTTTCTCTAAAGATTGTCAAAACCATAGAGCGTCACAATGCTTGAAACTGTTGGCATATGTGCTGTTGTATGGCAGTGGAATGATTACGGAGGTGTGTTGCACCAAAGAAGTTCGTATAATCGTACAGCTGATCACATTCAACAGCAAGAAAACGACGAAATACAACAGTAGAAGATCTGGTGACGAACGATCAAGGTCGCCATACACTGTCCCGCGAACCACTTTGAAATTCAAGGTCAATTACACAAAATCTGACGTGATCCAGTTCCAAAAGGATTCGCCGTGAAATGTTACATACATGGTCCAATTTTCATGCTTTTATCCTGCAAATAACGATAGTTTCCCTCAGACACCATACTAATATTCTTATAGCTTTGGATGTTTACTATCTATAAAGTTCTCTTTTATGACAATTACATACCCATAAATCACTTTTATTCAGTGTACCTCTTTCGGGTATTCAATCCCATCATTAAATTGTTGATTGACATTTACAAGAAATCATGTTTTTGGCAACGAGAAATTTAAAATATCGGGAAGTAAACAATATGCTGCTCGTCTGGTTTGGATTGTTGTGTTCACCAGCACAATCTCCAAATTTTCTCTAAACGTGTTTTAATGTGAAATATCTTGAGAGTGGTGTATAAATATGTGTCGACAAATGGTTTACAATACTATTACTTTGGAAATTCATTAAACAAAAATATTCATGACATAGTGTTTTTGAGAGTTCGTGTGGTTAATTAAAGCAATGGTGATTGTCAAAGCGTTATTCTATATTATCGATTACTTTTTAAGTGTTGCAATTTTTAAAATAGGCTATAATTGCACTATGTGGTGGCCATTTTAATTATTGCCATAAAACGGGGTCTAGCACAAACATGTTCAATATATTTTTTACTCAGTAAGACCCACTCTATAGTTTGGGCTGAACAAATTGCATTAGCTACGCAATATAAACATGAATCCTAATGAGGTGGTGTGTCTCTCCTTAGAGGAAGACATACTCATACATGGGATCCCTAAGCACAAATCGTATCATCGATTGTTGGAACATACTTCCTTCCTGTCAGCATCTACTCTGAACACCTTCAAAAATAAATTGAGGTGTCTAGTCACCAGCTGAACAAGACAGAGGATATGAGGTAACATTAGTAAAGGATCATTGTAGATTGGATATGAGGAAGTACTCGTTCTCATAGAGGACAATAAATTAATGGAGCAAATTATCTACATGTTGTGTAACTGCTAGCAGCGTGAATATGTTTAAAAACAAGGTTGACACATATCCCAGGAGTTACACACAATGGCTTCCATGTCCACTTGCAATCTTGGCCTTTGCCATGGATGGCAATCTTGTAAAAACAATTTCAATTTTTACTGGGAAACTTTGATGGAGGACAAACGTACGTGATTCTACCGAGATTGTTGTACTCCTGTTTGATGATGTTGGCCGCGGCCTTGGTACCCTCCGTGTCCTGACCCTTCTTGAACAACTCCCTGTGACAAAGGAGACGACTATGAAATGAACATTCAGTGAGGTGAAATGCCTTAAGAAACGTTCCACGCTTTTTTCTAGAGCCTGCATTTAAACGTCGTTTTTGAGGGGCATGCGGATAAGTAGTGTGCGCGGTATAAAATTATTTTTCAGAAGGACTTCTCGTGGGCGCATTAATATTCAGCAGATGTTTTGACGACAGGACTTGGGAAAATGCGTCATGTAAACATTTACGAAGTGTTAGAAAACACGACGCAACTATTTCGAATGGCCAGCGCACCATGAATTGAATCTGAACGCAATAAATCACGTCTTAGCAACTACTGAGAACTTAGTACAACATTTCCATTTCAAAGAACCATTTAGCAATTTGTGTGGGTGTGTGTGTGTGTGTGTGTGTGTGTGTGTGTGTGTGTGTGTGTGTGTGTGTGTGTGTGTCTGTGTGTGCGTGTGTGTGCGTGTGTCTGTGCGTGTGTGCATGCGTGTGCATGCGTGTGCGTGCGTGCGCGTGCGTGCGTGCGTGCGTGCGTGCGTGCGTCCAGTTGACAGCTGTCAGTATTGCCTTATAGATTCATGGACAAAGGTAAGACGTTAAAGGTAAGACGTTAGTGTTCTTTGTGATTAGTTTTATCGGACGCGTTATTTCCCCACTATCGACCGTAACCTATATCAGCTCACGTGGGCACCTTCTGCACAACACTGACACCACACGGTGGATCGGAAACCAGCCAGACAAAAATAAGTCAATACTTACCGTATGCCCATGAAGTAGATTATTAGGTAGAACCAGGCGACGATCAGCATGATGACAGTGTTGGGGAAGGAGGCCATGGCCCACGACCCGAAAGCCAGCGGGTGGTCCTTGTAGCGACTGGAAGAAACAGGACTTAGTCAGCCATCCATGTAGGGCGACACTCTGACCACGTGATAATTATTAAACACACCTCCATTAATAGATACAATGCGTCTCATTGGATAACACCACAAACAGTATTATAATTGTTATTATTATTAGTAGTAGTATTATCATCGTAATTATTAAAACAAACTGGTCTAGGGACTAAGACCTGGCGATATCGCGGCACCTACTCGTCCATCTGTCCCTGAATGACGATGTTGGGTCCGGTTCCGGTCAGTGTGGCCGTGCCACCGATGTTAGCTGCTACACACACGGCCAGGCGAAGGGCCTTGCCCATCTTCCGGTATGCCTGTACTTCATGCCTTTCCTCTTCCGTCAAACTCCTGGAATAACATTGCAGCCCTGCATGTGCTTATAACAAGGTCGTTTTGTTGTGCATTATTTGTTTTATTTTATTCCCTTGAAACGTGAAGCAAATGTTGCTGTCAACTTCATGAATCACAAGAGTGGTAATTGTAATAAGTAGAAACATGTCAACTAATAATAAAAGCTGCATAACTAATTAATATTTTTTTCATCAGGAATGTTTTAAGCATTGCACACAGCTCGCGATAAACCTTTCAAAGGCTACATGTGATTAGGATACGATACTATGGCACACCTTGAATACCAGACGAGAAGATTAAGATAGAATGGAACAAATATTTTTTTGTGAAACCATGTCGGCAACTGTCAATACAGGCGACAAATGAACGAGACAAACAGTGCGTTTCCGTGACTTCGTGGAAACAGCGGGAGAACTTAGTTGGGCGACACGGTGGTGCATGATAGTGCATGATGTGCTGCTAAACTGTGCGTACGTTTAAACGAGCGATGTGTCTAAACACTGCGATTGCAGCCTATTGATCTGCACCAATCCCAACATGAGCTCTGATGAGAGGTCATGACGGGTGCACCCGTTCTCGGCAGCGGCGGTCGCCAATTGGCCACTGCTTAAAAATCGCCACTGACTGTAGGTCCAATTGAACCCAACCTCAATTCGACCCACACATTCTTAGCCACCAATTGGTCTCGCTAATCGGTTTCGCAAGGATGTTTACAGGACCGATTTTTGCACGGCAATATCGCACGAAATCGTGTCGGCCGACAAATAGGAAAAAAATCACTCTTGTAAACCGTAAACCGATTAAATATTATGATCATAATCGTCGTCGCCGTTATTGTAACAAGCAGGCGCGACCGATGTAGCTTTGTGATTTTTGTCGTTACGTTGCTCGGGTTGCACCGAACAACGTAAAGACAAAGATCACAAAATAGGTCTTCAAGTAACTGAAGACCAATTTTGTTTGTTCAAACTACTACGGGGTATATTTACTCTGCTAAAAACCTATTCACACCTTCAAGCGCCTCTACATACAAAATGATACAAATATGCAAAATTTACCATACTAACAAGAAATGTATTTAATTTAATTCAGAGAGATCATGGTGTCTCATGACCAAGTTTCGCCTTCGTCTTAGTCGTCATCAACCTCCGCGTTTGCGTGAAAATTTATCATATCACCCCTGCCGCAACTTACACGTATTTCATTTTGTCAACTCCCAACGTGTCTCTCAATTTTAATTGCACACAATTGTAGATTAGTAGGTTATGTTGACATTTAACTAGAAACACAATTGGTGTGTAATTGTTTGGCTTGTTCCTCGATCCCTTCTTAAATATTGGCGTAATGTTTCCTTTTTTCCATTCTGAAGGAATTATTCATTCTTCTAGTGACAAGTTAAACAATTTTGCAAGTGATGTACTAATTTGCTCAACAATTTCCTTAAGCAGTTTTGGTGGTATCCCATCATCTCCATGCGATTTATTATCTTTCATCTTCTTAATTTTGTTTGCTATCATTTCAGGAGTTACAAATAATTGCCCTAAATGTTCTGATTTATTGCCCTCAAATTTAGTAAATGGAACTGGAAGTGAGCTGATATCTTCTGTGGTAAAAACTGAGCTGAAATACTCATTCAGGACCTCTGTCATTTGAAACCCGTCTGAAATTATGTTTCCTCTGTTGTTTTCCAGTGGTCCGACCTTATCTCGAACTTTCTGTTTACTCCTTACATAAACATAGAACCTCTTGCTGTCATTTTTTATATTACCTGCCAATTTTTTTCAAAGGTTCTTTTAGATTTTCTAATTTCAGTTGTAGCTAGGTTAAGTGCCTATTTATAATTTGCATAGTCTTCATCCTTTCTGGTACACCTATAAACCTTCCACATAGTTTGCTTAAACACTATTTTTATAATAGCTTCTTTTGACAAATGTTTCTTTCTATACCGTTTTCCTTGTTTTTTTCAAGGGAACAAATTTATCGATGGTACTCTCAATTTCATATTTTAGAATATTCCAATATTCAATTGCGGTCTTATTCATCAGCATGTTATTCAAATCTAGCTTTGCTAAATATTTTCTCATATCTTTATCGTTACCTTTGTGGAAGTTTCTCCTATACGTTTTTTATTTTTACTTTCTGATTTTACATTGATGTCAAAATGTATTTTATTGTGGTCACTGTTACCCAATGGTTCATGTATTTTTACACTGTCCACTAATTCTTTTTGTGATGATAAAACTAAATCTAATACATTTTCTCCCCTGGTTGATTCTAGCACTTGCTGAGTAAGGAAGCTATCCTGAATTAAAAATAGAAATTGTTGGTCCTCACCCCTGTACTCTCTATAGATTTCCATTGTATGTGTCCATGGTTAAAATCTCCCATTATGATACATTCCCTTTACTAACTTCCTTTATAGCATTTTGTATTATTGTGTTAACGTCTTCGTTTATGTTTGGACTTCCGTAAACTAATCAAATAGTTAATTCTACATTTCCTGAAACTACTTTGCACCAAACAGCTTCATCGTAATCTGCTTCCTTTTCTAATTTTATTTCATAAGCCTGAATATATTCTTTAACATATAAAATAACTCCCCCTCCCCTTCTTCCTATTCGATCTCTCCTAAACATTATGTATCCTGTCAATCCTAATTTAGCATCTGTAATGTCTGTGTTGGCCCATGATTCGGTAATACCAATTATGTGAGGGTCAATATCTTCTACCATAATGTTAAATTCGTATTTCTTATTTACTATACTCCTAGCATTTAAACACACGCATCTATAACCTGCTTCAAGCATGTTTTTCGGACATTTTGTTATTGGTTTAGCTGTACTAGTGGCCTCTTGTCCTGCTTGAGGCATCTCTAAGTACCCCCTCTGCGCTTTTAGTTTAAATAGTGTTTACAACCAAAACTATTTGTTATGCTACCCATGTCACTGTCTACTGCTAGTCCATCCGCAAATACTGCTGCCCCTTTCCACTTAGATTAAGCCCGTCCTTCATGTACATATCAGCCCTTCCAACAAAACTTCCCTACAAATCCACAAAACCAACTTCCTCTTCCCTACATAGCTTCTCGACTAGCATGTTAATTGCCATCCTCTGGCAATTTTGATATCTATGACCCCCTCCTTCCTATTACTGGTAAAATCCCTGACAGCATTACCTACTCAACCCGCGTCTGCTTTAGTGTTCTGACCAAATTCCTGTATTTCCTAACAATGGCAGTTGTACCCTCCTTCTCTACGTTATTTGTCCCTACGTGTACTAAACTAGATCCACCCTTGCCCGAACCCACGATGTTTTCTACGCTCTCTTTAAGACTGTGTCGGTCTTCCTAACTATTGCGTCCCCCACAAACACACTCGCTCTCTTCCTCATCCCCTCTATCACTGCCTCGGAATAGCTCTTTAGATTGATCCCCTCCATCACATTATGTCCTGCAGTCTTGTCACTTGGTGGCAGACTGTTATCAGGCTCTCTCTCTCACTCATCAACCTGTCACTTTTCCCTCTCGTCTCCTGGCTAACTTGCGCTCCAGTCGCCTTCCCTCCTGACTCCTTCCCTCCCGTCTCCCTCACTCCCATCGCCTTAACTATCGTCTCTTTCCTTCGCTACTGTCTCCCCCACTTCCCTTTCCTTCGATCCATTTGTCGTCCCTCCCATTTCTTTCTTTCTCGTCTCCCTACGACCCGCCTCCTAGCATCTCTCTCGTCGTCTTCCCCCACTTTATCATCTACTGCCCCCCCCCCCACCAGAACCACTGGCACAACCCACCTGCAATATCGCCTGAACCAATTTCCACATCTCACGGGGGAATTTAAACAGGTGTTATATTTCTTGTTAATCAGAGGATCACGCAAGATCTGCTCAGTTCCTAACTTCTATTCAATGCATTCAAGAGCGACTTGGTCGTAGCCTTGGTAGGCCTTCTCGTCATCAAAGTCAAAGGGAAGCCAACTTCAGGTAAATACTGCTGATGTCGGACGTTTTTGTTTCAATGCACATTGGACAATCCCGTTATTCAAACAAAA
Source organism: Lamellibrachia columna (assembly GCA_963662155.1). NCBI lineage: Eukaryota > Metazoa > Annelida > Polychaeta > Sabellida > Siboglinidae > Lamellibrachia > Lamellibrachia columna. The sequence continues at coordinate 5,770,067 of OY759269.1, forward strand.
CGACCTGCTCAACGAAACAATAAAAGAGTGTCAGGCCAATTACTACGGCCTCCGCACACTGCTAACACACACAAATCAAAGGACAAACGACGTGAAACAATCTGCTCAGTAAAACAAAGCAGGAGTAGTGAAGCCAATTAATATAGCATTGAAATATTCTTAAAACACACAAACCAAAACCAACCAACCTACAAGATCAGCTCAATAATACAATACAAGAGTAGGACGTCAATTACTATGACAAATCAAAGGACAGTGTCATCATTTCAGGGTAATGTAACAAGTGTAGGGTAATATAAGTGTTGATAGGTGTACTATAATTATGGAGTACACTCTATAATGAATTTATACACTTGTATACGAAGATAAAAAGAAGTTTACCTACAATAATCTCTAGAAAGTCAAACGAAAACACACACGAAACATTTTATATCTTCATTAATGACATAATAATTTATTAATAATAATAATTTGATAATATATATATATATATATATATATATTATATATATATATATATATATATATATATATATATATATATATATATATATATATATATATATATATATATATATATATAATCACTTCTGCAAATATACGTTAATATATGACACAGGCCTACAATATCGTGGTGATTATTGTCAGGGTTACGGGTGATGTGTTTCAAGAATACAGGGGATAACATTTGGATTCAAAGTTAACATTTAGCAACAACGATAAAAAAATTTTCATTGGGCCAAGCTGTCTCGACACCTGGGCCGAGTTGTCTCAATATCGGAGCCGAGCTGTCTCGAACTGGGCCGAGTTGTCCCAGGCCGAGTTGTCCGTGGGCCGAGTAGTCTAGCAACCCTACTAACGCTCACTGACTTCCCTGTCGGAGTCCGGAACTAACTTACTCTAAAATCCTGCCTCTGACTAATAAAAAAAAAAACTGTTTCCTAATATATGTCTACAATATGTTTATGTATAATATATATATGCAATAGTAATACTTATTCTATTCGATATTTCACCTTTTATTAAATTCTCTACACCAATTTCACGTCGCTGCTGCACCAATATTCCTGAAGTCAAAAATTCAAATTTATACTACTTCGCCAGCCGTCCATTTTGAATTTATAATCAAGTTGTGGAATTTGCGATTTGGTGAATGGCGCCGCTGTTGGGAACGGCGTTACTGTAATCACAATCTTCATAAGAACAAATCCAACTACTAACTTGAATACCTCTTCTTCATCCATGACCATCTCTGCGCCATTGTTACCCGCAGTCTCTGACACAAATGCTGGCGCTGCCGCCTGAGGCGTGGCCTGCTCTTGTTGTTGTTCTTCCGACTCGTCAGCCTCGACGTCATCGGGCGTCTTGGCCATCTCGTTCTGCCGCACTACCACTGCAAAGTAAGGTTGGGCCATGGGCGTCCGCGGGGGGGGGGGGGGCAAGGGCCTACATCTGCATTTTTTTTCGGACGTATATTCGTGAGCTCAAAGTATATGTATGTATGTATATATATATATATATATATTTATATATATATATATATATATATATATATATATATATATATATATATATATATATATATATATATATATATATATATATATATATATAGGGTGTGTGTGTTCGCATAACGTAACAATTTACATTACAATCTGTAAACGTAAATGTTCATTGTCTAAAGGTTTGTATATAATAGTTCATAGATGCAAAGTAAGAAACCAAACATTTTATAATTCTTTAGAATGCATTATGCCACAAGCAACGGAAGTAAATTGTTCTCACGTGAATCATAGTATATGAGTATCGAGGTTAAACAAAATAAACTGTTAAACTTTACACAATGAAAATTAAATGCCAAACGAAAATAGACTATTACAGCCATTCACAATGAAAATGTATGTATGCATGCGCAGTATGTATGAATGTACGCACACACGCACGCGTGCACTTTATGTATGCATGTACCAATGCATAAGCGTCGGAAGCTGTTGAATATTGGCGGAGGGTGTCTTGGGTCGAAGTTGGTTTCTGCGAGCATATTGGGGGCACGATTGAATGTACGTTTTGGGACATTGTCCACAGTGGGTACTCACTAAAATGCCCTGCTTGATGACTGATTTTGAAACGTTGGTGCGTTCCCCAGAATAGCCAGTGTAATTATACGTGAGCGGCCAGCGTCTGTTCATTGCAATCACTCGAACTTTCTAATGCAGTAGTGCAGAAAACATAAACTTTACTAACGTATCCGATGTGAAAGTGCTCGGAAAAAAATCACACGCAATCCTTATTTTCCCAGGGACTCGTTATGATGGTGATGTCGGACGGTTCGTAGCAGTAATGTGGCCTTCACGCTGCCGGTGACGCCGCCTACCTTGCTTGTGATACACGCGGCCAATCATAGTTCCCTCTTCGTCCACCACGAGGCCAATGCGAGTGTTCATGATGTCTTCCAGTTTCATCAGCACGGCGTGCACGATCGGGATGAGCATGGCGGTCGTCGCCGTGTTGCTGATCCACATGGACAGGAAGGCCGTGACGCTCATGAATCCCATCATCAACCTGACACGGGAACACGGCACGTTCGGTTTACACATCAAAAGGAAAGTTCGCTATTTAATAATCTTTAATGTGCGTGACATTATTTTGTAATGCAGATACTAGTATTACATTTAGCCACCATGCATTTAATAACAGTTGTATGTGTACCGTTTTATGATATGTATACATTGTTTTTTAGTTTTTGTTTAACATTTTCTAACATAAAACGAACGCATATAATTTTAGCAAATGCATATTTTGTACCTGTTCTGTTATTAAGTCTCGTGATTGCAAAAGAAAAAACTATTATTATTATTAAAGCAACAACAACATATTCAGATCTCACATACTTGAACCTGTAAGCACCATTCGTAGTACCAACAATCAACAAATATCAGTAGCAAGGAAATGTTCATCTAGAGAGATCCAGTATTGTCCACTGACTGTTGCATTCATATTTTCAGCAGTAAGTATTGGGCGTGTCGAGAGGCAGAAGATTATAAAGATTAAACGATGCGAATACAGCTGGAACTAATGCGTGGAGGAGAGTAGAAGGGGTGATGGGAAATAGTAATATATCTCGGAAGCTCAAAGGAAAGGTGCTTGCTCAATTCGTGCGTCTCACTAGCCTACATATACGGCCTAGAGACTATGGCGCTGACAGAAAACAACACGAGAAAGTCCAAGTTTGCAAAAATAACTGCAGCAATTCATCAACAACAAACTCACCTAGCTGAACATTCGTCAGGATAGTTTCATTTTATAATGCTACAGTTCTTATTAACATATCCAACATTTTTTATTACGTGTAGACACTTTAGCCTATCTTTCGTTTCTTGCCATGGTTGTTGACGTCATCCTACCAGGACGTCATTCTTGATCTTGATAATATAGGGCGAAAATCTCTATAGGTAATAACAATGTTTAGGTGTGATGATAAAAACTGTATTATAATAAAACTAAACTCGCCATTTCGGAGTTCCCCCGACGGTAATAAGCACACGCAGCGCTATCCTACGGTGAAGGTTCCATTTTTCGATGGCGACCGCCACAATCAGGCCGCCGACGAACAGAAAGTTGCTGTCCTGCAAGGAGATGCACAAAGAAGACAAGTGTTTATAAATAGTGAAGTGACAGCGTATCGCCGTTCTAAAACGTCTTCTTCCCGCTGTTTAGCATAGGTATGGCATTGCTTTGAACTGCCCGTGCCAAAATCACAGTACACGTGTGCATATGCGTGCGTGCATGAGTGCGCGTGTGAGTATACGTGATGGTTTTTATTTCTTTTTTAAACATTGTTTACATTATTATATTTTTAGTATATTGAATGGGTGTGTTTCCCTTTGAATCAAATGTAAATTTTCGCAATCTACAAAAGTGAGGTGTAGTTGAAGCTCGTGGTACATTAAGTTTGATTTCCAATCGCTTTAACCCAGATTTCTATTTCCGCAAATTTCATATCATGAACATTTTATATATCATGACTTTGTTACGAGTTTCACCTCCAAAGGATAAGCTTCCGGAATGTATTTTATATATTAGCGTCTTCGTCGGCGACAACGATGACAACGCCGACGAAAATACCAACGAACACTCACCTTCATGTACTGACGACACATGACCTTCGAAGGAGCGATTCCGAGCCACGGCATCAGCATGATGGGGAAGAGGGCTGTGGCCGCCATCGGCAGCGCTTCCGTCATCCAAAACACCGCGATTATGACGATGGCGTATGCGCACATAGACGCCTGCAAACGGTGAAAGTTAAAAATAAGCACAATTTTATTAGCAACTTTAACTGATTTTGATTAACACAAACACTGTGTCTTCAGAACGGTGCTGGCGCCTGGGGAAAGACATCGATTTCGTCAAGGGATTTAGGCAGAGGTGTCCTTAATAGGATATATATATTGAAGAGATCACTAGTTCACGCGGATGGACTGTTCCGGCACAGATTGCAAGTTGCAACAAAATAGTTGATGCTACACTAGGGAAAGGGGTCACGCCGGCGGACGAACTGCAAATAACATCATATTTAACGGACAACGCGCGAACGCGAGAGAGGACGCCGAACGTCTCATCGAGAGTGTACTAATGTAGGGATTCATGTGGATCTTGAACCATCTACACCTATATTGGTGTTATTAAATCTTAAAGTTCACGTTTTAAACATCTAAGCCATTGAAAAGTAATTCTTAATAAACACAAACTAACATATCAGCCCTGAATTCGTTTAACGTCACATCACGAATGCTTCCTCGGTTCCGTCTTCCCAATCTAGAAGTTTCTATGACGGAAAACTACTTACGTTTGAAGGCAGCATAATTGGCAGCGGCAGTAGAATTAACGGCGTGAGTATTATTACCAATGTCTTGCTAAATTTCATTAAACCCATTTTGCTGGCTGATCAGTGATGCACGCCCGTCGCAAAAGTACTTTTACAATAGTTTACTATGACTGCAGGATTTAAAACCAAATACGAAGACCAAACTCCGTTATTCCTTTAAAAACCGTAACGTCTAACGCGAAACGTAAACCTTTCAAACGCGGCGTATTTGTGGTATTGTGACGTCGCGCTAAAAATGCGGACAATAAAAAAACATGAACATTTGCAACCATTACTTGGAATTCGGAGCAGTTTAGCCAGGGCAGTAGCTATGCTAAGCCAGTAGCCTTTGAGTTTGATATATAATGTATATTGTAAATGTCTCTACTGTTAATATGGTGTAGACAACAAACTACAACTAGCACCCAATGACACAAGCTACTGATCGACACAGCAGATAAGCGTGCTACCACAATTAGGCACGCAGCCTCGCATTTTACAAGTTTAAGCGATTTGGAGGATTCCTCTGCCTTGTGGGATATCTACGCTCAGGAGAACTTGGTTGAGAGATAGGGGACGCTGGAACCGGACTGCCACCTTCCCTAACCCCAGACTGTATATCCCTGTTTACCTCTGTTGTTTCATTAGACACCGTGATTCCCTTGGAAATACCCGGCTGGTCTTACTGTGCATTCGCTGCCTCCGACACTTCGCCACCAGACTGTGCTTGAGCATTCTCAGTCCTTGTTGGGCTAAGCCCTGGTTTGGGAATGACGGGTAATGTTACATTGTCTGTTGAACGTGCATTTACACTGATCATGTGAACGACGTGCACATAGCGACGAGCTCCCGCCACATTTACGACATATGTACGAGGTCCGCACACCTTAGTGACAATGCCCCATAATCATTTTTCTCCTTGCCGCCTGTGAAGCTTCTAACTCCCACCCGATCTCCACAACGAAAGATACGAGTATCTCGGGAAGCTGTTTTGTCACGCTGTTGTCGTTGCTTTTCCTGTTTGTTTTCTATGGTTTGATCCAATCCTGGTTTCAGAAGGGAAAACCTTGTCCTCAGTTGACGTTTCAAAAACAGTTCAGCGGGACTTCTACTAGTAGTGGAATGAGGAGTACTGCGGTAGAGTAGCAGAAAGTGTGACAACCTCTTATTGGAAATACTTCTGTCCACTTTGAGTGAGAATCAACGAGCAAGAGATACATTTGTTTATCTTTGTAGAAGTAGTGGACGTCACTGGAAATACTTCTGTCCACTTTGAGTGCGAATCAACGAGCAAGAGATACATTTGTTTATCTTTGTAGAAGTAGTGGACGTCACTGGAAATACTTCTGTCCACTTTGAGTGCGAATCAACGAGCAAGAGATACATTTGTTTATCTTTGTAGAAGTAGTGGACGTCACTGGAAATACTTCTATCCACTTTGAGTGCGAATCAACGAGCACGAGATACATTTGTTTATCTTTGTAGAAGTAGTGGACGTCACTGGAAATACTTCTATCCACTTTGAGTGCGAATCAATGAGCACGAGATACACTTGTTTATCTTTGTAGAAGTAGTGGACGTCACTGGAAATACTTCTATCCACTTTGAGTGCGAATCAATGAGCACGAGATACACTTGTTTATCTTTGTATAAGTAGTGGACGTCATTGGAAATACTTCTGTCCACTTTGAGTACGAATCAACGAGCAAGAGATACATTTGTTTATCTTTGTAGAATTAGTGGACGTCACTGGAAATACTTCTATCCACTTTGAGTGCGAATCAATGAGCACGAAATACATTTGTTTATCTTTGTAGAAGTAGTGGACGTCATTGGAAATACTTCTGTCCACTTCGAGTGCGAATCAATGAGCACGAGATACATTTGTTTATCTTTGTAGAAGTAGTGGACGTCACTGGAAATACTTCTATCCACTTTGAGTGCAAATCAATGAGCACGAGATACATTTGTTTATCTTTGTAGAAGTAGTGGACGTCACTGGAAATACTTCTATCCACTTTGAGTGCGAATCAACGAGCACGAGATACATTTGTTTATCTTTGTAGAAGTAGTGGACGTCACTGGAAATACTTCTATCCACTTTGAGTGCGAATCAATGAGCACGAGATACATTTGTTTATCTTTGTAGAAGTAGTGGACGTCATTGGAAATAATTCTATCCACTTTGAGTGCGAATCAATAAGCACAAGATACATTTGTTTATCTTTGTAGAAGTAGTGGACGTCATTGGAAATACTTCTATCCACTTTGAGTGCGAATCAATGAGCACGAGATACATTTGTTTATCTTTGTAGAAGTAGTGGATGTCACTGGAAATACTTCTATCCACTTTGAGTGCGAATCAATGAGCACGAGATACACTTGTTTATCTTTGTAAAAGTAGTGGACGTCATTGGAAATACTTCTGTCCACTTTGAGTACGAATCAACGAGCAAGAGATACATTTGTTTATCTTTGTAGAATTAGTGGACGTCACTGGAAATACTTCTATCCACTTTGAGTGCGAATCAATGAGCACGAAATACATTTGTTTATCTTTGTAGAAGTAGTGGACGTCATTGGAAATACTTCTGTCCACTTCGAGTGCGAATCAATGAGCACGAGATACATTTGTTTATCTTTGTAGAAGTAGTGGACGTCACTGGAAATACTTCTATCCACTTTGAGTGCGAATCAATGAGCACGAGATACATTTGTTTATCTTTGTAGAAGTAGTGGACGTCACTGGAAATACTTCTATCCACTTTGAGTGCGAATCAACGAGCACGAGATACATTTGTTTATCTTTGTAGAAGTAGTGGACGTCACTGGAAATACTTCTATCCACTTTGAATGCGAATCAATGAGCACGAGATACATTTGTTTATCTTTGTAGAAGTAGTGGACGTCATTGGAAATACTTATATCCACTTTGAGTGCGAATCAATAAGCACGAGATACATTTGTTTATCTTTGTAGAAGTAGTGGACGTCATTGGAAATACTTCTATCCACTTTGAGTGCGAATCAATGAGCACGAGATACATTTGTTTATCTTTGTAGAAGTAGTGGACGTCACTGGAAATACTTCTATCCACTTTGAGTGCGAATCAATGAGCACGAGATACATTTGTTTATCTTTGTAGAAGTAGTGGACGTCACTGGAAATACTTCTATCCACTTTGAGTGCGAATCAATGAGCACGAGATACATTTGTTTATCTTTGTAGAAGTAGTGGACGTCATTGGAAATACTTCTATCCACTTTGAGTGCGAATCAATCAGCACAAGATACATTTGTTTATCTTTGTAGAAGTAGTGGACGTCATTGGAAATACTTATATCCACTTTGAGTGCGAATCAATGAGCACGAGATACATTTGTTTATCTTTGTAGAAGTAGTGGACGTCACTGGAAATACTTCTATCCACTTTGAGTGCGAATCAACGAGCACGAGATACATTTGTTTATCTTTGTAGAAGTAGTGGACGTCACTGGAAATACTTCTATCCACTTTGAGTGCGAATCAATAAGCACAAGATACATTTGTTTATCTTTGTAGAAGTAGTGGACGTCACTGGAAATACTTCTGTCCACTTTGAGTGCGAATCAATGAGCACAAGATACATTTGTTTATCTTTGTAGAAGTAGTGGACGTCACTGGAGATACTTCTATCCACTTTGAGTGCGAATCAGTGAGCACGAGATACATTTGTTTATCTTTCTCAGCAAAATCGACATGAACACGCTGCCAGCACGTGTGGGCCACACCCAAGGATGCAATGGTGCCTGCCACGGGCGGCATATTGCGCATCGACTGACATGTCGTGCAGTCTCTTATGGTTTCCTCGATGTCGGCACCTAGCCCTGGCCACCACAAGTAGCATCTCGCCAACCCTTTCATCCGGACAATACCGTGATGTTGGTCGTGAAGTTCATTCAGCATTCGTTCACGAAAGCGTGGTGGTATTACACCACGCATACCCCACAACAGACAACCCTGATCTGCAGACAATTCATTTCTGCGCCTGTAGTAAGGTAGATACTTGTCGTCTGTAACCTTGTTTGGCCATCCATTCTGTGTGTATTCGACTACCTTAGAAAGGATAGTGTCCTTCCTGGTTGCCTCGCTGATATCTTTGGCCATCACAGGCAATTCGTCTGCAAAATATATCAGGTTTATCGGAAAGTCATATACCTCATTACCCGGTTTAGACAATGCAACTGGCAGGTATTCTGTGCTGTAGTCATACGTTGACATGATCAGACTCCATCGTTGCATTCTGGTAGCAGAAAGTGTTGGAATTCCTGTCTTTGCTCTGAATAACGTCATCAGAGGTATGTGGTCTGTTGCCAAGTGAAGATTTTCCATACAAATACATATGAAACTTCTTCACGCCGAAGATCAAGGACAGTGCGTCGTTTTCGATTTGTGCATAACACCCTTTCCGCCTAAGTCAAAGTGTGAGAATCCATGGCTATAGGACGTTCACTGCCATCGTCCATCACATGTGATATGACAGCCCCTATGCAGTAAGAAGCGTCATAAGCTAGTCGTATCTGCTTCCCAACATCGTAATGCGTCAAACAACTGTCCTCTGGAATGCGATTCTTGCATGCTTTATAAGCAGATTCACACTGTTTCGTCCATTTCCATGGAACATCCTTTCCCAATAAAGCATTCAGCGGGCTCACAAAACCCAAGAATGATTGCAACTCTGCCACATTAGTTGGTACAGGTGCGTGCAACAGTGCCTCTACTTTGCTCTGTGTAGGATGAACCCCTTCACGATCGATAGTGTGTCCAAGGTAGTCAATGCTACTCTGCAAAAAACAACATTTGTTGATGCGTGCATGATCATTGTGCTCCTGCAGACTCTGAAAGACCTGTCTGAGGATCTCATAATGCTCAGCTTCCGTCTTGGAACAAATCATGATGTCATCGATGTAACACATCACACCATCAATCCCCTTGAGCATTTCATCCATAACTCTCTGGAAAATCTGCGGAGCTGTTTTAATGCCAAGTGGCAGTCGCTCACATGCTAGCAAACCTATGATGGCGTTGACAGTGAGTAAAGCTTTGGATCTTTCACTCAACTTGAGTTGTTGGAAGGCATCTGTCAAATCAATATTTGAGAAATATTTCGCACCGCTCATTTTTTTAAACAAGTCATGTGCGGACGGGAGAGGATACTGATCCCCGTCCAAAGGCTGATTTACGGTGACTTTATAATCACCACACTACCTGAAATCACCTGACTGTTTCACAACAGTAACCTGCATGTGGACTAGCCCATTCACTTGATTTCACGGGTGTAAACAAACCCTTGTCAATTCCTGCCTCTAACTGTGCCTTGATTCTGTTCCGAATCGAGAACGGAACCTGATACGCCTTCTTAAAGATAGGACGGACATCGTCATTATATGTTCACATCTGCCTCAAAACCATGAATTTCTCCAGGCTCATCTGAGAAAATGTTCGTATACTCCTTTAACAACCTGTCGAGTGCAGCATTGTTTTGTACGGCGAAAATCTTTCCCCAGTCTAGCTTGATTTTGGAAAGTTTCTGCCTAGCAAAGCTGGTTTATTGCCCCTTACTACGATGAGTGGCAATGTTATACTTTGACCAAAATACACAACCGGCACTTGAATTTCACCCAGTATGCTAATAGTCCCCCCCCCACTGTACGACTTGAGAGAAAAAACCGGTTGACCTTAACGGGAATTCGGAAAGCTGAGAGCGATACGTATGTTCGCCGACAACTGATACTAAGGCTGCTGTGTCTATTTCGAAAACAACACGCTTACCCTCGATGCTGACAGCAGCCGTGAACTGAGAAGTTCCACCACTCGCATCAGAACTTGTCGCTCGTACGCGGTCGGTCTTGTCAGCGGCGTCGCTGGGCGGAGTAACGTCCACGTGATTTATGGCATTTGCCTGCCGATAGTCGGCGGTCTGTTCCCGAACGCTATGCACCGAAGACTTGGTCGATTTTTTTTTTAGATTTGCGGCTCTCCACTTGGCAACTGCATCGCACCGCTTTTGTATGTGTCCGACATTTTGCATTTGTGACACGACATTGTCTTGAAACGACAATTGTCCGGATTATGTGTACCGCTTCCACAGTTCAAACACAATTTGCTGTTGCGCGACGTCTGCTCGCCCCGTTTCGTAAACACGCGATGGATGGCTGTTCCGCCTTCCGTGCTCCCCCCTTGGAAAGACGAATCAATGTTCGCGCACGATGTCGCAGCTGACGATTCCGCAATGGCAATTTTCACAGCAGCGTCAAATGTCAGAGTGCTTTCTTGCATTAGCCTACTTTGTACTTTGGGCATATTTAACCGCACCACAAATTGCATGCACAACGCCTGGTCCAAGAGTGCTTCAAACTTGCATGTGGCACTTAGTCGTTTTAAATCCACTGCGCGATCTCTTACCGAAAATGTACCGTTCGTATATCAACAATGGCTCCGGCTTAAAGTGTGTTTTAAGGAACTTGATGATGTCCTTGTACTCGACATCCGTTACATATTTTGGTAAGCACAGATTCTTCAGCGTTTCGTACGTTTTCGCAAGGCACGCAGCCAGGAACACTGTTCCATCCGTTCCACATAATTATTTTCGACCGAGTCCTTCTTTACGTTGTATTCATCAACTGTCCCCAACATCCTCGTCCCCAGTTTGTTGTGTTCGAAAATAGTTGATAACTATGAGACACGGGTTCGATTGAAATAGATTATATCGCGGAATTACAGAATACAACTTTTACTGAAACACGCCTTTATTTTGTTCATTGTGAGCGTGCTCTAGATGACGCACTATCATTACATATTCATAAGCTACGATCGAGTAGCCTCGATACACTACAGTCTGCTTTTAATAGTTCACGTTATTTAAGTAAAGGTATACTATGTGAGTTATGTTTACTGTTTGAGATATACCTAGCTGCTTGTTTTTCTGTAATTTATTTATCCTTGTGTCAATTTTGTAGCCCATATTAGTATACCATAACTTATGTGTGACATAAATAGCGAAGAGTATAATTATCATCTTTAGGATGTACACTGGTACACAGTGTTTTAATCTAGAGAGAATTCCACATATCCTAGATAATGTGTTGGCTATACAATTTTGATGAGGAGACCATGTTGAGTTGGAATCTATTATGACTCCAAGAACTTTAAATTATGTCACCCGTTCAATTGGCATATTATTGATTTTAATGCTGGAAGGTCATCAGAGCTGTGGTCACTGGTGAAAGGGTGACTACCTTGTGGTCACTTGTGAAAGGGTGACTATATTGTGGTCACTGGTGAAAGGGTGACGACCTTGTGGTCACTATTGAAAGGGTGACTACCTTGTGGTCACTGGTGAAAGGGTGACTACCTTGTGGTCACTATTGTGGTCATCGGTGAAAGGGTGACTACCTTGTGGTCACTATTGAAAGGGTGACTACCTTGTGGTCACTATTGAAAGGGTGACTATCTTGTGGTCACTGGTGAAAGGGTGACTACCTTGTGGTCACTATTGTGGTCACTGGTGAAAGGGTGACTACCTTATGGTCACTGGTGAAAGGGTGACTACCTTGTGGTCACTGGTGAAAGGGTGACTACCTTGTGGTCACTTGTGAAAGGGTGACTACCTTGTGGTCACTATTGTGGTCATCGGTGAAAGGGTGACTACCTTGTGGTCACTGGTGAAAGGGTGACTACCTTGTGGTCACTTGTGAAAGGGTGACTACCTTGTGGTCACTAGTGTGGTCATCGGTGAAAGGGTGACTACCTTGTGGTCACTGGTGAAAGGGTGACTACCTTGTGGTCACTTGTGAAAGGGTGACTACCTTGTGGTCACTATTGAAAGGGTGACTACCTTGTGGTCACTGGTGAAAGGGTGACTACCTTGTGGTCACTATTGTGGTCACTGGTGAAAGGGTGACTACCTTGTGGTCACTGGTGAAAGGGTGACTACCTTATGGTCACTATTGTGGTCACTGGTGAAAGGGTGACTACCTTGTGGTCACTGGTGAAAGGGTGACTACCTTGTGGTCACTATTGTGGTCACTGGTGAAAGGGTGACTACCTTGTGGTCACTGGTGAAAGGGTGACTACCTTGTGGTCACTATTGTGGTCACTGGTGAAAGGGTGACTACCTTGTAAACTTCAAGACTTCATTTGGAATAACACGAAAATCGAACAAAAGGTAAGTCAATATATGCATCATGTATAATCGCCAACCTTGTCAAAAGAGGGACACCGAAATAAGTTATAGCGACATCTACTGATCAACATTAATTATAATTCTCGCTACATTTTGATCAGCAGACGGCGCCACTACAATCACAACAACCGTGAAATGCCATCAGGGGTAGATGACATCACACCAACGATCTCAAAGACATTCATTGCTTAGTCAGGCAGAACAACGTTCATATATTTTCTGCCACACTGCATATAATATTCCATCTGCGCAATGTCATCTGTGAGGTCAAATAGGTGGGGTGGTCATCCATGAAATCACCGAACTGTGTGTAGCGGCTGACGCTAATGAATTAAGTGACCATAATAGAGCCTAATAGATGTAAATTGGTTTTGAGCGACATACATTGTTCGGGTTTGTTTCATGTTGCGCATGACCCTAATGGCTTCTCTGGCGAGGACATCCCCAGTTATAATCCGCCCTATGAAAGTATCTAGACCAACAGAAACTTGGTCGAAATCAACCGGCGTAGTTCAGTTTGAAGCAAGTGGAGCAACAGCACGTCTACCGAGCTGATCTACTTGGATCAATTGATACAACTGCGTGACGCGTATAGCGGACGAAATAATCTGGTCTACCTAACCATCAGCCCATTCGAGGCGAACATTCAAGCCACGATCGTAGCCGAGAAAGTGACGATAGATCAGTAGCCTGCAAACGACGATCTTTGGCCGCATGTGTCGTTGCACATGGCGCGTGTCTCAGTCTCTAAATACCCCGTCACACAGACGAGCTGTCTATGTCTGATTCGGGAGACTCGGACAAATGCAATCGTTCATGTCCATCACTAGACGTGTGGCGACCAAAAGGGTCGACTGCATTACTGTGATGTTTACAAAGGAACAACGTTACTGTGATGTTTACAAAGGAACAACGTTACTGTGATGTTTACAAAGGAACAACGTATGTTACTGTGATGTTTACAAAGGAACAACGTTCCCCCGCTTGGCTGGGAATGTTGCGGGCCTCAGCACGTCTGACCACCAAGTAATACGTATGGACAGTGAGCATTGGACGCAATAATGACCTTACAGTTCACATTCTGCGCTGGGTAACTCTGTTGCCATGGTCCAAAATACGTGCGGTTATTCCCATTACCCCGGGGTGTGCGCGCCCTCTGGTGATCTAGCTGACATAACTAGTATTTGTCAACAATTAACCACAACTTGCCCGTGTGAAAGGCCTTAAAAAGCCCTGTATGTATGTATACATTCCTCAAACGGATACTACTGCTATAAATAATATGTTATAATAATAATAATAATTCCGTAATAATACGTTTATTTTTAATTGCAATAAGTTGAACATTACACGTATATCGAACGATAAGGTATTCAACCAGTCAACGTCTCAAAAACATTCAACATTATGTAGACAACATTTCTACATTAGCGTGTCTATGAAGTGTACGTGTTCAATGCGTTGACTGGAAGCTACGGCCAACGAGGCAGTAAACAATGACACAGACGAGGTCGTCTCTCTCGGGTATTAGCATATGACATTATCTTTCACGCGTAGGCGTACAGCACGCGCGCACGGTCGCGTGTCCCGACATGTACCATTCGTGCTGTTTACAGAAAATTACTTGTGGCATTACTCAAAAACAACAACACCAATAAAAAAATATTGGTCTTGGCCAGCACGTTATCGGTAATCTTCAAATTTATCGCGGTCTATCAACCATTGATAGGAACGACTATAATTTTATTATCAGCGGCGAAGGGTGTTCAGCCCCCGGCAAAGTCGCCACGAACAAGGTGAGCCAGAAAGGAACGTCCTCAACTGACGAGTCTGTCGCAGAGATAACAGTTACCGGGCGACAGGTACAAAAGGCCATTGTGATGAGTCATATGACGAAATTGCGTCTGCGTCTGTTTTAAAGAGAGCACGTCTGTACAAATTGTCTTGCGTGAAAGCCAACACCGTTCTTTTAAAATGGTGCAACACGTTGGGGGTGGTGTCAAAAAAGAAATAATATGAATGTTACTGGACAGACCATGTTATGAATTACGGATATCTGAATAGGGACACTCCGTGTGCGAGTTTGTTAGGGACAATAGTTTATTTCTGTATGCACAGGGCGTGCGAAAATAAGATCAGGCCCTAACTCCAGTGAGCAGTGACGTCTCCGTGTTGTAGCTCCGTCTTACTCCAGTGGGCAATGACGTCTCCGTGTTGTAGCTCCGTCTTACTGCAGTGGGCAATGACGTCTCCGTGTTGTAGCTCCGTCTTACTGCAGTGGGCAATGACGTCTCCGTGTTGTAGCTCCGTCTTACTGCAGTGGGCAATGACGTCTCCGTGTTGTAGCTCCGTCTTACTCCAGTGAGCAGTGACGTCTCCGTGTTGTAGCTACGTCTTACTCCAGTGAGCAGTGACGTCTCCGTGTTGTAGCTCCGTCTTACTGCAGTGGGCAATGACGTCTCCGTGTTGTAGCTCCGTCTTACTGCAGCGGGCAATGACGTCTCCGTGTTGTAGCTCCGTCTTACTGCAGTGGGCAATGACGTCTCCGTGTTGTAGCTCCGTCTTACTGCAGTGGGCAATGACGTCTCCGTGTTGTAGCTCCGTCTTACTGCAGTGGGCAATGACGTCTCCGTGTTGTAGCTCCGTCTTACTGCAGTGGGCAATGACGTCTCCGTGTTGTAGCTCCGTCTTACTCCAGTGAGCAGTGACGTCTCCGTGTTGTAGCTACGTCTTACTCCAGTGAGCAGTGACGTCTCCGTGTTGTAGCTCCGTCTTACTGCAGCGGGCAATGACGTCTCCGTGTTGTAGCTCCGTCTTACTGCAACGGGCAATGACGTCTCCGTGTTGTAGCTCCGTCTTACTGCAGTGGGCAATGACGTCTCCGTGTTGTAGCTCCGTCTTACTGCAGTGGGCAATGACGTCTCCGTGTTGTAGCTCCGTCTTACTGCAGTGGGCAATGACGTCTCCGTGTTGTAGCTCCGTCTTACTGCAGTGGGCAATGACGTCTCCGTGTTGTAGCTCCGTCTTACTCCAGTGAGCAGTGACGTCTCCGTGTTGTAGCTACGTCTTACTCCAGTGAGCAGTGACGTCTCCGTGTTGTAGCTCCGTCTTACTGCAGTGGGCAATGACGTCTCCGTGTTGTAGCTCCGTCTTACTGCAGTGGGCAATGACGTCTCCGTGTTGTAGCTCCGTCTTACTGCAGTGGGCAATGACGTCTCCGTGTTGTAGCTCCGTCTTACTGCAGTGGGCAATGACGTCTCCGTGTTGTAGCTCCGTCTTACTGCAGTGGGCAATGACGTCTCCGTGTTGTAGCTCCGTCTTACTGCAGTGGGCAATGACGTCTCTGTGTTGTAGCTCCGTCTTACTGCAGTGGGCAATGACGTCTCCGTGTTGTAGCTCCGTCTTACTGCAGTGGGCAATGACGTCTCCGTGTTGTAGCTCCGTCTTACTGCAGTGGGCAATGACGTCTCCGTGTTGTAGCTCCGTCTTACTGCAGTGGGCAGTGACGTCTCCGTGTTGTAGCTCCGTCTTACTGCAGTGGGCAATGACGTCTCCGTGTTGTAGCTCCGTCTTACTCCAGTGAGCAGTGACGTCTCCGTGTTGTAGCTACGTCTTACTCCAGTGAGCAGTGACGTCTCCGTGTTGTAGCTCCGTCTTACTGCAGTGGGCAATGACGTCTCCGTGTTGTAGCTCCGTCTTACTTCAACGGGCAATGACGTCTCCGTGTTGTAGCTCCGTCTTACTGCAGTGGGCAATGACGTCTCCTTGTTGTAGCTCCGTCTTACTTCAGCGGGCAATGACGTCTCCGTGTTGTAGCTCCGTCTTACTGCAGTGGGCAATGACGTCTCCGTCTTGTAGCTCCGTCTTACTACAGTGGGCAATGACGTCTCCGTGTTGTAGCTCCGTCTTACTTCAGCGGGCAATGACGTCTCCGTGTTGTAGCTCCGTCTTACTGCAGCGGGCAATGACGTCTCCGTGTTGTAGCTCCGTCTTACTTCAGTGGGCAATGACGTCTCCGTGTTGTTGCTCCGTCTTACTGCAATGGGCAATGACGTCTCCGTTTTGTAGCTCCGTCTTACTGCAGTGGGCAATGACGTCTCCGTGTTGTAGCTCCGTCTTACTGCAGTGGGCAATGACGTCTCCGTGTTGTAGCTCCGTCTTACTTCAGTGGGCAATGACGTCTCCGTGTTGTAGCTCCGTCTTACTGCAGTGGGCAATGACGTCTCCGTGTTGTAGCTCCGTCTTACTGCAGTGGGCAATGACGTCTCCTTGGTGTAGCTCCGTCTTACTTCAGTGGGCAATGACGTCTCCGTGTTGTAGCTCCGTCTTACTGCCGTGGGCAATGACGTCTCCGTGTTATAGCTCCGTCTTTCTTCAGCGGGCAATGACGTCTCCGTGTTGTAGCTCCGTCTTACTGCAGTGGGCAATGACGTCTCCATGTTGTAGCTCTGTCTTACTTCAGCGGGCAATGACGTCTCCGTGTTGTAGCTCCGTCTTACTGCAGCAAAACAATGGACCTATCCGTTGTGTTGCATCTGGGTCTACCCCAGCAAAGCAACGCAGTCTCCCTGTGTTGTAGCTCCGTGTTACTCCAGTGAGCAATTACGTTTCCGTGTGTTCTAGCTCCGTGTTACTCCAGTGAGCAATGACGTTTCCGTGTGTTGTAGCTCCGTGTTACTCCAGTGAGCAATGACGTGTCCGTGTGTTGTAGCTCCGTGTTACTCCAGTGAGCAATTACGTTTCCGTGTGTTGTAGCTCCGTGTTACTCCAGTGAGCAATGACGTTTCCGTGTGTTGTAGCTCCGTGTTACTCCAGTGAGCAATGACGTTTCCGTGTGTTGTAGCTCCGTGTTACTCCAGTGAGCAATGACGTTTCCGTGTGTTGTAGCTCCGTGTTACTCCAGTGAGCAATGACTTTTCCGTGTGTTGTAGCTTCGTCGTACTCCAGTGAGCAATGACGTTTCCGTGTGTTGTAGCTCCGTGTTACTCCAGTGGGCAATGACGTTTCCGTGTGTTGTAGCTCCGTGTTACTCAAGTGAGCAATGACGTTTCCGTGAGTTGTAGCTCCGTGTTACTCCAGTGAGCAATGACGTTTCCGTGTGTTGTAGCTCAGTGTTACTCCAGTGGGCAATGACGTTTCCGTGTGTTGTAGCTCCGTGTTACTCCAGTTGGCAATGACGTTTCCGTGTGTTGTAGCTCCGTGTTACTCCAGTGAGCAATGACGTTTCCGTGTGTTGTAGCTCCGTGTTACTCCAGTGAGCAATGACGTTTCCGTGTGTTGTAGTTCCGTGTTACTCCAGTGAGCAATGACGTTTCTGTGTGTTGTAGCTCCGTGTTACTCCAGTGGGCAATGACGTTTCCGTGTGTTGTAGCTCCGTGTTACTCCAGTGAGCAATGACGTTTCCGTGTGTTGTAGCTCCGTGTTACTCCAGTGAGCAATGACGTTTCCGTGTGTTGTAGCTCCGTGTTACTCCAGTGAGCAATGACGTTTCCGTGTGTTATAGCTTCGTCGTACTCCAGTGAGCAATGACGTTTCCGTGTGTTGTAGCTCCGTGTTACTCCAGTGGGCAATGACGTTTCCGTGTGTTGTAGCTCCGTGTTACTCAAGTGAGCAATGACGTTTCCGTGTGTTGTAGCTCCGTGTTACTCCAGTGAGCAATGACGTTTCCGTGTGTTGTAGCTCAGTGTTACTCCAGTGGGCAATGACGTTTCCGCGGGTTGTAGCTCCGTGTTACTCCAGTGGGCAATGACGTTTCCGTGTGTTGTAGCTCCGTGTTACTCCAGTGAGCAATGACGTTTCCATGTGTTGTAGCTCCGTGTTACTCCAGTGAGCAATGACGTTTCCGTGTGTTGTAGTTCCGTGTTACTCCAGTGAGCAATGACGTTTCCGTGTGTTGTAGCTCCGTGTTACTCCAGTGAGCAATGACGTTTCCGTGTGTTGTAGCTCCGTGTTACTCCAGTGAGCAATGGCGTTTCCGTGTGTTGTAGCTCCGTGTTACTCCAGTGAGCAGTGAGCAATGAACTATTTTTATAGAAAACTAGATTACTACAGATTTTATAGATTGAGTCTATGTCTATTTAAATTTTCGACAGATTTGTACAGAATGTTATAGAAATGCATATAATTCTACAGGTAGAGTATAAAATTATTATTTAGAAAATAGCTAATTATTCCAATAGTTAGGCCTCATTTAGAATAGTGTATACAAGGTTGGAGACCATATCGTAAAAAGGATATAGATACGCTAGAACGAATACAGAGGAGAGCAAGTAAAATTATTCCTGAACTGAGATACTTTAGTTATGAAGAACTCCTTAAAGAATGCGGCTTAACAACCCTAGAGACACGGCGGTTAAGAGGAGATCAAATTGAAGTTTCTAAGATGAATATGGATGGATATGGAAATATTAATATAAATATTTTTTCTCACTTAAGAAAGATAATATAACTAGATGACACGAGGTGTAGATTTGATATCAGAAAGTACTCATTCTCGCAGAGGACAATAAATGAATGGAACAGATTATCTGCAGATTGTGTAACTGCTGAATATGTGAATATGTATAAAACAAAAATTACAAATATCTCAGGAGGGCAGGTTACACATAGATGACAACGTTTTGGACTCGCAATAAGCTTTCACTTGCCATCTGGGCCTTTGCCTTGGATGACAATCTTGTGTGTTATTGAGAACCCCGATACTAGCTAGTACGATTGTATTTTGTCATTCACGTTTTAGAGGGAGGAATTAAATAATATTGGTGGAAAATTTCTCGAAATCAGATGGTTCCTGTTTTTGGAGCACCACTGTCCCCAGTGCGGGCGGGTGGTCATAGGATGTGGACGCCTCTACATACGTAACATGCCAGCCATATGTCTATGCGGCCGGGGCGATTGCAGTTGTAATAGCGTTCGTGTTCTCCGCCAGAGGGAGTCACGCTCCGAAGGAGACGGTAGCCAAACTTGTGGTGCTAGACGAGTGTCACGTGCGCCGCGCTCTCTACGCAAGCCGGTGGCTGGACTGTTCTAGCTGGGTTCAGCGACGTACGCACGCACGCACGCACGCCAGCACGCGGCCAGGATAGCTATAGCTGACGGGTTCGCGCCGAACAACGATATCGCACTGCGGACAGTGATCGCGCTTACAGCAGCTGTCGACTTATGCGAGCGGTCAAAGCGACTCAGCTGCCTACACGTTAATTGTTCATCTGTTGTACACGGATCGGGGAAGGTGCGTTTACTACATCAGGCTACCGGACAGACCGATGCGATTGTTTGATCGTTCGATCGACGGACATTAGCGGGCGTTTGAAGTGACATCAACAGCACATCGGGACTTTCTGGCCCATCAGCTGCTGTTGGACCCTGTCACAGCGGTATAAGTTTACAGGGAACTCGGGGAAGTCGTCGGTGGCCTCATTTCACCCGGAGTAGTAGGCTTCGTTCGCCGTGGGCATAATTCAGGCATCATCATGGCGCCGGTGCCATTCCTGAAAACAATAGGCGGCATAAAGAACACGCTCATCATTCTACTGACGCCGATAATCTTCTTGCCGCTGCCGATCTTCGTACCATCTGTGGTAAGTTCCTTTGTTCACATTTCGTCGGGAATCGTCGCCGGGAAGCGTGTATGTCGCCGCGCATAATGTGAAGGTCACCCTAGACACACCCCGCTGTAACCGGCTGTCATTGGTCGACGAGCTCATTACGTATTCGTCTGGTGAAAACCGTATTTAGGACAGCGGTGCAGGGTTCGCCTACGGCCGTTACCCCATGTAAAGTAATTGGTGCTTTCCCCGAGCCCGCTACCACTGATCATGACGATTGTGGTCATGTCGACCGTGAAACGTTAAAACAGTAACGTATGCAAGTGTCTAGACGGAGTGACTTCGCCAATGTCAAACCTTAACACATTCGACTTTCCGTAACCTTTCTACTATGATGCATCGAGTCCGCGAGCGCGGCACGTTGCCAAACGAGCTCCAAAGCACGGGTGAATGTGATGCTCCTGGCAACGTGTCCCTGCCTTTTGGACTCGGGATTCCTTTCTTTTTGCTAGCTTTAATCCGTGATACATTCGACAATCCCGACTCCTTATGTTAACGGAAATTTGTTATGACTGGATTAGTGTAGATAGTTATGTTTTCGCGTTTAATAAAAAATAATAAATTTAATTAGTACAGTAAATGTTATTATTAATTATCATCAGTGACTTTTAAGACCGATGTGACTGCAGGAATGATATATGATATATATACCCATGACACGTACACATACAACGCCACCTCTCCCAGCCACAGGTTGATAACAATGCTAGACTCGTGATTTGACTTTTCGACTTTTTTGCTGTTGCTGTTCCTGGCAACGTTGAAGCCACGTGTGACACGGGACTTCCAGTTGACGGTAGCTACGTGATAATTGTTTATGGTTAGAAGCACAACCGCCCACTACGCTCCTAGTCACGGGTATTAGTCATGCGTATGCACGTGTTTGTGTGCACGCACGTGTTTGTGTGCACGCACGTGTTCGCTTGGAGTTAGTGGGATGATTGAGACCAGACCAGTGCTGTTCCCTGACATAACCCTCGCAACTGTGGACACTTGGTTGTAACGTACACCTGTCTAAAACGGATATGTTAAAATGGATGTACAGTGCAGTGTGTGTAAACTCAGCATTACAGCTGATGTTCGTAACGGACACGTATCCGTGCCGGGGAATTTCGGGTTTGACGCGTAACATCCGTTATGCGTTCATCGGTTTTACGTTACCACGGACTCGTCTTAGGTGTCACGGCTACGTGGCACTGCCGAACGTGTGTGGCCAACAAAGAAAGTGGCTCGCGAGGAAATTAGCCTGCCAAAGACTACGTCGCTAGCTTACACTTACACGTTTCTCGCACGCGTTTTGTTGTTACCAGCGACGAAAACATGGTCGGTGCCGTTCACGGGAAGCAGGAAATCGAATCTTATGTCGGGTCAATGCATATGATTGGAGACGTCAATATTCATCAGCCGAAGTCATGATTATGCGAGCAGGTCATTATGACATGTACGTCCAGGATTTGGTAGTGTATCGACTTCAGTTATGCCTCGGGTTCCGACTAACTGCGTTAGACCGGCAATCCTCAGGCCCAGGCCGGTTGGTGTTTCGCGCTGGGGAGATGGACGGTTATCGTCCGGTGCAGTTGTAATGTACACGGACAGCAGCACGGATGAGAATAGATATTGGCACAGGGCCAGCGTCCCATTACCATCGACAGAAGTGGCTACAAGTAGGACCCCATTAGGAAAACACTGCATTGGGTGCTTTTTGGCAACAATACCCCATTTCGGAGGGGCATTTATTTACTTAACACGATTTAACAAAATTTGCCATCCAAGCCAAAGGCCCAGATGGCAAGTGGACAAGGAAGCCATTGGCTTATCGAGAGTCCAACAATGTTCATCTACGTGTAACCCGCCCTCCTGAAATATATGTGCCAGCATTGTTTTTAAACATACTCACGCTGCTAGCAATTACACAATCAATTTGTTCCATTCATTATTGTCCTCTGTGAGAACGAGTACTTCCTGATATCCAATCTACACTGATCCTTTGCTAATTTTACCTAATGTCATCTAGTTTTACTATCTTTCTTGAGTGAGAAAAACATATTTCTACCAATATTTGTATACCCATTAAATATCGTAACTTTTGTAGCATTGAGTCGTCGATTGTTTATTGTTGATATGGTGTTCCATAAAGTGTTAACTATATACTGTCTGGAACCCTGGATGTCACCATATGATGTCAGAAGACCAAGCACAGCGTATGAGATAGAGCACGCTGTGACGTGATATATATCAATAGATGCTCGGGAAAAAATCCGTTTCTCCTAATTAGTTATCCAACATATATGGAAATAATATTTCTTCCCATTTGCAGTAAATAAAATATTGAAATTCTCTACCGCCAATGATTACCTCGTGTATATACATTATATACTTTCAAGAACAGCCTGTTTCATCATCTCAGATTAAGCCGATTAATCCACAAAGCCCACTGTCGTAATGTGTCCCAAGGTCACTACCTTGCAGGTAGAATTTCAGGTACACACGTAATTGTATAATAAATAAGCCCATTCAGCGAGCGGACGTTGGACACTCTTCGCCAGGACAAATCGGCTGAGTCAGTGCGGCCAGCCGGCCATAATTTGGCTTTGCGCACGCAATACACCAAGCAGACAAGTACATTTGACTCGCTTCAATCGCGGTGTGCGGTGATTTGACGTGATTAATTAAGGAAAGCCGGAGTGTTATGTGCGAACGTCGCTTAGCTTGCTTCACGAGGTGTACTCGAAACGGTAATTGGAAAGAAAGTAACCCACTTTACTAGAGAAAAAGTATCAGGAAATAAAAGTAAAAAAATTGTAATTACTGATTTATGGGATAGTCAAATTAAACCCATTTTGTTCACAAGTATACAGGCCGCCAGGATCATTATTTGAACACGTACCAGAAAACCAGCATCATCTTGATCACTATAATGCCGTTATGAGGCCATTGTAGTTAGATGCCATTATGTTTATTACTTATTTTAAGCTTGAAAACTCTTTAGGGATCGTCGCATAAATTATCCTAGTCCAATAATGCGCATGGTGTTTAGTATTGGTCCAGACCGTGGTATGGTCGTCACCCCGTTTCGAGGGACAGATGAATGCTTTTTGATTGTCAATATGCGCGTTATCTTATATCATATATATATATATATATATATATATATATATATATATATATATATATTTATTTATTTTTTTCAAAACAAAATAGTGTTAGACAAAAGTACTTTTATGATGTGTAAAAGTAAAAGAGTAATAATAATCAAAACAACTTGTTGCTGTTTGTCCGCAGAACTGATGTTGTTAGTGGTAATGGCGGTGCTGCAAATGATAACAGAAGACAGATGTTGATCTGAATCTGAAACTCAACGCTCTTTTAGAGCCAAACGAGAAGCCACTGGGCGCGTAAGTCCAACGCAGCACACGCGTGAGAACGTTATGCAGTCCCCGGGAGAACGTGAGAACGTTCTGCAGTCCCACGGGAGAACGTTCTGCAGTCCCCGGGAGAACGTGAGAACGTTCTGCAGTCCCCGGGAGAACGTGAGAACGTTCTGCAGTCCCCGGGAGAACGTGAGAACGTTCTGCAGTCCGCGGGAGAACGTGAGAACGTTCTGCAGTCCCACGGGAGAACGTGAGAACGTTCTGCAGTCCCCGGGAGAACGTGAGAACGTTCTGTAGTCCCCGGGAGAACGTGAGAACGTTCTGCAGTCCCACGGGAGAACGTGAGAACGTTCTGCAGTCCCCGGGAGAACGTTCTGCAGTCCCCGGGAGAACGTGAGAACGTTCTGCAGAACCCGGGAGAACGTGAGAACGTTCTGCAGTCCCTGGGAGAACGTGAGAACGTTCTGCAGTCCCCGGGAGAACGTGAGAACGTTCTGTAGTCCCCGGGAGAACGTGAGAACGTTCTGCAGTCCCACGGGAGAACGTGAGAACGTTCTGCAGTCCGCGGGAGAAGCGGGACTTGTTGATCTCCGTAAATTTACCGGATCTGTCTCCCACTACATCAACCCTGGCTATCCGTCTGCAACCCCTGCGGAGGGTGGTTTGTGTTTACGCAGTCTAAGCCGCCCCTTTCCGATGGGTTTCAAGTTTTCCTGACGCGGCGAAGCATTTCACGCTTCAATCTGCGCGCAGCCGGCGTCTCCCGTCCCTTTGTCCTCGGCCGACCGCGTTCACGGCAACTAATCAACCGGCGACAAAGCGCGGCGCTGTCCACCGGTCGTTAACTCCTCGTTGCGCTGCCAAATGGCGTCATTATCCCGGGGTGAAAGAGTTAATGTTTGCCCTGTCCAGGAGGTGATGCCCTAGCAGCCGGTGTCTGGGGACTGTCTGGTACACGGTGCGTCTGAGGTAGGGTGATGGATGGGAAAGAGTTAGGCAAGAGTTTCCCTTTGCACCCTCGGGTGATGAATGAATGGAGTGGGAAGACCAAAACGGGCGTAGTCCATCTTTCCCATTTGCTTCGAGGTCGAAGTTCGTGTTTGTGCTTTGTGCATGTGAAAAAACAAACACGCCGAGAATAGACGATCGAACACTGGACGACGCGGCGCTCGTCAAAACCAACATATTGCACAAGAGTATTAGTTTAATTTATGTATGAATAAACTAAATCTATTATAATTGGATCCAGAGCTGAGGTCGATTAGAAACATTGATTACATTATCCATTTTAAAAAGGCCATACAAAACAAACACACTTACAAAAATACACTTACAAAAATGTACTTACATAAAGCAAATACACTTACACAAAACATATACACTTACATAAAACAAATACACTTACATGAAACAAATACACTTACACAAAGCAAATACACTTACATAAAACAAATACACTTACATAAATCAAATACACTTACATGAAACAAAAAACACTTACACAAACAAATACACTTACACAAAACACATACACTTACATAAAACAAATACACTTACACGAAACAAATACACTTACACAAAACAAATACACTTACACAAAACAAAAAACACTTACATAAAACAAATACATTTACACAGATCACAAATGTATAGTAATAAGATTATTTAGTAGTACTATATACCTATGCACATATCAAATATACTTACACAGAACAAATTTAATACACTTTCCAAATTATACATATTCTTATGTTTGCCTGAACTTGAAATAATCTCTATGATAGAGGAACACAGTTGACTAGCTAATGTCTAAACGGCAAGATTCAAACTGAAATTTTTTTTATGACGTTGATGATATGTCGCAATGTGATTATGACTCGTTAGACTACTTTATAAAAAAACTTAATATTACAACTTATTGGATAATTACAATCGCGGTAACGTAGTACACAGCCTAAAAGCAGGTACATCGATTTTTATGGTTGCGTGACCTGTGCTGACAGCGAATGTAGCCATAACGCGAGAATCGGCATAACGCGAAGACCCGGCCGGCCGGCCGGCCGGCCGTAACGCGATTGACGCTGACTTTGAGCGTTCATGGCCTTCGGGCGGAAGTAGTGAATCGCCTCGGCTGGGTCGATATGACATTATTGCTGCGACATCTGATCGAGTAGTAAAAGACACAGGACAGGTCCTGACGGTGGATCTACGCGAAATGTCGCGGGAACACGTTTGTCTCTGATGGCGAATGACACCGACGAATGCGTAATTCGGTTAGCATTCGTGTGCGACGTAGCGGGAAATTGCCGGCGCTGAGATGACGTTGACGAGGGATATGTATGACCTGCGGGTGGAAACGTGATGACAGGAGGTCCCAATGCGGGAAGCGTGATGGGTTGACGGGAGATATGTTATGGCAGCTTACTGCACACACGATCTCGCAGAACGCCGTATATTGTAATATATGTCAATTATGTAGACTAGACAAGCAGCGGTTCCCAAATCTTCTCAGCGCAAGGCCTCCCAAATTGTGTGTCGATGCCCCCAGCCTGTGAGAATCAAGTAATTAGCTGTCAACACCTTTATACAACACAAATGACCAACACCACAAGGGTATAGTACCACAACATGATACTATTTCAGCAATATTAAGTTTGCCGAGACCCCTAGAACTACTACACGACGGCCCCCAAGTTGACCACCTCTGGAACTACTACACGACGGTCCCCAAGTTGACAACCTCTGGAACTACTACACGACGGTCCCCAAGTTGACAACCCCTGGAACTACTACACGACGGCCCCCAAGTTGACAACCTCTGGAACTACTACACGACGGCCCCCAAGTTGACAACCTGTGGAACTACTACACGACGGCCCCCAAGTTGACAACCTGTGGAACTACTACACGACGGCCCCCCAGTTGACAACCTCTGGAACTACTACACGACGGCCCCAAAGTTGACAACCCCTGGAACTACTACACGACGGCCCCCAAGTTGACAACCTCTGGAACTACTACACGACGGCCCCCAAGTTGACAACCCCTGGAACTACTACACGACGGCCCCCCAGTTGACAACCTCTGGAACTACTACACGACGGCCCCAAAGTTGACAACCCCTGGAACTACTACACGACGGCCCCCAAGTTGACAACCTCTGGAACTACTACACGACGGCCCCCAAGTTGACAACCCCTGGAACTACTACACGACGGCCCCCAAGTTGACAACCCCTGGACAAGAGGATACATATTACAAATAACGTATGTCCTCGTTTCTTTGTCTTCTGGCAGCCTATACAAAGACGGCGTCAGGTACCTGACCATTCCGTATCATTGTGAATGTCCGTGTCATAGTGCATCCAGGTTGTGGGATAAATAACACAGGCCACTGACGTCGTTTGTGTCAATGTATCGTCGATATGCACATGGGGCAAAAGGTGTTTGTGCCCACGGTTGTTTTTGCCAAAAACAACCACGTAGCACAAGACACAAAGGCGCACGTGGTGTCGCCGACGGACTGATTTGGCGACCCTCTGACGCTGTACCCTGTCTGTCATTTAACAAAGTGCTGATACAGAGTCGTCGAATGGGGCGATTGAAACTATTCAACATGAATGCTGTTTACGTGCAATTTCCGAGGTTCCACGTAGATATTATCGCGTTTCCTTTGCGTGGAGCTGATTAGAATATGTCGTGTCATACTTGCTGTTAGTTGACGCGTGAACGAGTAACGAACTGCTGACGGCGTGATCGAGTAACGAACTGCTGACGATGTCAATATGATTTTGTGCAGTTAACAAAACCTTAGGTGACTTTTCCTCGACAACAATGTTATGGTTGCAGTAGCGTACGAGACAATTATTAGAAAGCGCTCAAGTATGCTCGGCTTAAATGAAAGGTCGTACAAGTAATGCTATATCGGTCACTAAGTAGACATACACTATCTGGAAGCTACCGAAATTATTTGTTACTTATCATTTCGTAGTTTGTAATTTCCTCCCAGGTTAGTCAGTGTCGTTGTTTCCCTCCCTACAAACTGATCGAAACAAAAACTCTAAAAGGTTGGTTCGGCGTTGGTCAGAAACATACGCGACACCTAGTGAGTACCATCTGCACTCGACACTGCGGAGGCCTTTCGGATTCGTGTTTACCGCATCGTTACTTGGTTGTCTCAGTTTGATGGATGCGGTATTTGCCCCATGCAATGTGTACACCAGAGGCATAATAGGCACGCGCTGACACCTGCCATGTCACACCTGTCGCGTGTGTAAGAGCTGTAAGAGATTCGTGCACCTATTGGATGTCACTGAACGTTGTCCGGGGTACTCCGGGTATGTTGCCCTTGCATTTACCAGTTATACAATCTTGGAGAACCCTGGGATTTGTCATGAATCTGTTTGACGTGTGGCACAAAGGGTTGTTTGCTGTTTTTGGAACGCAACAACTTCTTTGTGTTGAGAATCGTATGTGCTCCGGCGTATCTAACGCTGTTCAGTGCTGGGTGCAGTGCGGGTGTAACTGGGGTGAATAGTGTGTCTGGGGTGAATCGTATACGGTAACATCTTGTCGCTATTTTGCAAATTTGTGTTGCTCTTCTTCTACGAAGTCGTTGTGCTTGTGTTCCATCTTCTTGCGACTGTCATGGCAGTATCGACACTGATGAAGTAATACTATATTTACATATAAATACTACTGCTTCTCACTGAATACACTTGTAAAAGTTTAATCTTAATACTGCAGTTGCTTTTCCTGCGAGAGCAAGTCGCTCAATTGAGGGACAGTAAGTGTTGTAGGGGTACTTTTGATTTGAGTTATTCTTCTGGTAAAATGCAAGAGTTTGTTATTTCTTTACAGTTATTTGATATTGTTGCACACGCAGGTCGGTCCACACGGAAACAATTTTTTCTACGGTACCATTTTACGAAAGACTTGCACTAAACACATCAACTGGCAACCGATCGAGGTATTGATATCTTCCATCTTGCTTTCCCACTCTTACCCTTCTTGACCAGTCAAAACCAGCAGGCCCTGGACACGGCGGGCCAACAACATTGACCGACCTGCGCTGACTTCGATGGGGTCAACACTTGACAACCATCGTACATATCACGGTCACACGTGACCACGTGCCCAGTCACTGGGGGTCACGATCCCTGGCACACGGAGGTCGTGGGCCTGTTTGCAAGCGGTACTCCAGTTCCGGTGATAGAGTGGACGTATAAGTGCAGCACTCTATCGAAGGCCGTAATAAACCCCACCCTGGCAGACTACGACAATATACACGACATTCGTGTACACGAACAACGTCATACATGTATATTTATAGTGCTATTTATTTTATTATATGTCTTATTACTCTGTCGAAAGTCAAGTCTCGCCAACGTTATTCGAAGCACCGCACCACCTAGCGAGTAAATCATCCGATATGTCCGTTTGAAATGACGATTTTTAGTGCGTCTGGGTAGCTGAGTTTGCCAAACACTTTACGTTCATCGTTTACTAAGTCTCCCCTCCCTCAACTTCGGCCTCCAGGCATTCCAGCCTTTCTTTGAACCCTTTCCTTCAGCTGTGTGCTGTTACATATTTATGTCGTCGCATACCCGTGTGCAAGTGCCGTGCTCAGCGGCTCAGCACAATAATGCTGGCAGAGCTGTTCATACGAATATGGACGTGACTTCGCGTGAAAGTATTCAGCCTTGCTGCGACCGATGCGCGTAATTGTACAGTTTATCACTGTCCGCAAGGAGTTTTTTGGTGTCCATAACTGACTGACATCAACTGGAAAATTGCTTGTTTAAACTATAGCACATCAGTGTATCAGTCTCGCCCATTCTTGGTTAAGTGTTTCTGGCGAATTGTGTAATCTTTGATCGGTCGGTGACGTATATAACAGCCTAGCGCGAACACTCGATTTCCAGGAATTCCAGTAGCGTTTTATCCCTCACACTGAGAAATACCGTGCTTCGTCGAGAGACAAACATAGTTCATTGTCCCGATTGTAGTACTTGGAATATCGATTTTGCTTAGTGAAATGCCACGCGGGCAAGCGACAAAGCGCTAATAATAATGATTGTGCCGCGATCGTTCTGAAACGTGCCCCACAACAGCAGGCGCGATGCGTTGGCGCTGTTGAAAAATCGATGAAAAATAGCGAACTGCTCTGTGGTCCGGCCGTTTGCGTCATCCTCGGCTGATGCTGCTGCTGCTGCCGGGTGACCTTGCAAGGTCGTTGAGGTCGCGAGCGCTGCCACTGACCAATCTGCGAGCGCGATGCATCTGCAGTTTCCCGCGCGCAGCGGTGGGCGGCGCTCCGTGAGACTTTATAAACAGTAGAACGCTCGCTTGTCGGGAGAGGTCTGTCTAATACGGATACAAACATATCACTACATCTAACTGTAAATCACGCGATACATTTTTTTATAATAAAATGTTGATGGTTTCTGGAATGAGCTAATGGGATACCGTAGGTTTGACATTGTAATAATCATTACGTGTTATTTCTACAAATAAACTATCCATTGTTGGGTTTATCTTGCATTGATAAATACTCTTACGTCTTAGTAAGTTATCGGCATATATAGACATCTATCTTTGACTCACTCACTCGCTTCCCTTCCCTCTCCCCTTCCTTCCACCCTCCTCCCTATCTATCTCTCTTAACCCAAAACAAATATTGTGTATAATCGGCGTAAGATCACAGAGACAATATGACCCTCCCGTGACCTTCCATGAAACGCGTGCGTGTTATGACTGCCGCCCATTTCTGGCTGGCGTGCGGCTATTCGCGTTCAGCGAGTGGTGGGCGTTTCGAAATATCAGTTCAACGACGCCGAAACATTCCTCGGTCTTCCCTCTCCTCCCATCTATGGGAGCGGAGGGGGTCACTGGGAGAGTGACAGACAGCACGCGCAGTCAGTTCCGACACTGCAGGTAGTCATACTCAAAGTTACTCCGCGACGTGTTTGAGGTGATTTCTTTACGTCTGATTTGTTGAGGATAAAGATTGCGCAAAAACAGCCGCACGGGTTGTTGGTTCCCCGTCCAAATATATATATATATATATATATATATATATATATATATATATATATATATATATATACAAATTAACTCGTCCTGACAACACAGTTCAATTGTCTGGAGTTATTTGTATACAGTCCGCGGTTCTTCTGACATTCTGACTATTTATTCGTCCGTCGATACGTACAACTGGAGCAAAGTCCTAAAGACAGTTTGTCTAGTACAACATCTAAACTGTCACACTTCATTTATGACAAAGACGGTCAAATACAACAATATGTTCAGTTAACACATACCAACACAGCAGTAAACGCAAACATCTTCAGATCGCATCCTCCGTTTTATATTCCTACATATTCAACAACAAGCCCAGTGTGAGCCATCATACTGTGGGAGTAACGTCGTTCGGTCTATCCATCATACTGTGGGAGTAACGTCATTCGGTCAATCCATAATTATTCTTATATTTGTTTAATTATTCTTATTGTTGTTATTATTGTTATCATTATCGTCGCCCTCATCATTATTATTATGCAGCCGTGTATACAGGTTCCACAACGTTCCGTTTGTTTGGGCATAATATTATATTGAAGCATTCAACAATGCTCTTCATATCGTCCCTTCATCAACATGTTTACCAAATCCAAGACGCCTTCGATGTCTACTCCCGTCAACAAAAGCCGCCCATGAACACAGTTGTTATTGTTTACTATTATTATTACTATTACTATTATTATTATTATACCAAACATCGAATACATTTCATTCTATAAAATATCACATTGTGACAACACATTTTCAAGTCTCAACTAAACTTAAATTATTTTAGAACACGCTGTTCGTAACGACATCACGTTCGTGACATACACTGTTGTTATCGGTCACACATTCGTAACGAACGCTAATTAGCAAAGAACTAGCATCGTCATCAGACACCGGACACCTGTTTATAGCGGACACCTGTCAGTTAAGATCACCTGTCCAAAACCAACATAGAATGTCGGTCAAGCGTGGAAATGCAAACGGTCTGGCAACACACCGGGATTAACTAAGATTAGAGGCAGTAACAAGATTGGTGGTTGGTTATGTTTATATATTATACTCGGTCATGCGGATTATACAAACTGCCTTGCATCACACCGCGATTTATCTGTAATTTAACTGGCAAAGTAATGTGCTATGGACACATGACGCCAGTGCGCGTGGTAGTTCAATCAGCTTAGATGTTGAAAGAGATTTACCTGGGGTTAGGGACAGTATCAAAAGTAGTGTCTGGCTATGTTTACATGCGCACAGCCGTCTTCCGCTTAACGGGTCCCTTTGGCCCTTTAAAAACATCGCCACCTGGGAAAGTACCCGCGGGTCAACTAGCGAGAAAAAAGCCTGCGATTATATCTTAATCACTTATTCCATGAAGCACATGAGTGCCCTGGTGTTTTACCAATCCGCTTACTCGAGTTTGCAGTGTAGTTGATAACCCGAATTAACGTGTTAACATTTTAGTAGATTATGTGTCATGCATCAAGGGCGGCCCGTGGAAACGCAAGTCAGTTTGAATAACGTTGTGAAACGTACTTGCGTAAACGTATTCTCAATATGTAGATTGCACTTTATCACGGTTAGTTAACCATAAATTACGCTCTGCAGTTATAATTATGATCCTATCGTTGTCGTAAGTAAATTGTGTGTCCTGTGTCCGTGTGTAAATGACCCCTGGACTAGGTACCTCCTTTTCAGTGTCTCGTGCCAAGAGACTGGGAAACCCCCGGACGGCGCCCAGGGCTAATGGTTGTGATTGATGTAATATAATAATGCTGTACCTCGTAATGAAGTATTGTTAAGTGATAGTGTACGTTATCGAACATGGATACGTGCTTTATAAGCCAGTCGGTCAGAGGATCGCCACTAAGCCTAGGCAATCCCTGGACGTTGGACGGTATCTCAAGGCTTGGATTTATGCTGCACCACATAATGAAGGATCACTACTAAGCCTGGAGCTCAGGCAATCCCTGGACATTGGACGGTGTGTCGAAGCTAACGGTTGGGATCCAAGTAAAATGTGTTGTACTACGCAATGAAGTATTGCTAAGTGAAACGATATGTGGCTGTCAACAAATATCATCATTGTGTGTGATACGGATAGGCAACTGTTGCTTTGTTATCACCGGGTGCTCGTCTTCTCAGCGGGTTGAACACCAATGCATGCCTCATGTGACAGGCGGTCGGATGATCGTTACTAATCCGGTAACTGTTCTTGTTCGGGAAGATAAACCAATCTGGAACAGGTGTCACAGTGGTCAACGTATGTGGTGGGTTCCTTGACGCCCATCTAAGCCTGGATAGTTTGACCCAGTCCAAATTGCTCCAGTTCATTCAAGGGTATACGCGGCAGTACACATCGGTTGAATTCTCTGAATGTAAAACGCACCGAATGAAACATGGTTGAATACTTCCTCCGGAGTTATTGTTCGATCGGCCATATCTGCCCCGGGGTGAAATGTAAACCGATTGGACGACCCCTAACTGCGAGGATCCGTCATCAAAGAAGCAACATTCACCGGTAATTAAATCGTAATGTTGGTGTCGTTAGTTGATACATGGGTTCGTGATTTGTCTACCTGCATCAACAGCAACGCTGGCGCAAATTGATTGTTATTTATGCGTTGCCGCGATCAGCGAACATTAATTGCAACGACACGTAGGCAGTAGTGACCGGTTGTTTGGTCGATAACTACACTAGTTGCCGACAGACAAAGATATTGCTAGGCGAAGCGCTTAATGATATGTCTCTGCTATCTTGCCGTTGTTTTCCTTTATCTATGCCGTCGAGTCTGTGTGGACCATTGACCACGAGCTTGCTACGGTACACTGCGTTTGTAGTGGCTTCTACTAGAGCGTACGAGCAATATTTTAATAATGCAGACCTCGATATAATTCGCTCTAGCTGTTGACGATCGAACGAGGGACGTTTGAAGGTTTTCTAGCGTTGTGCAGACACGGAGACGTGCTGCTGTGCACGCAGCGATGTTTTTTATCAATGCTGTCTTTATTACGTAAAAGAATGAATCGGTTCCACTTGGAAGTGTTGCGTAAACACGCGAGCGAAGCGTGTCAAGACGAGACAAGTACGCTAACAGCGGAGATAGCCATGTTGAGCATTTACTGCCGCGTTTGTTCGAAGTAGCGTCGGTCAAATTTTTAATGTTGAATGTCTCCGTACTGCCACCCGAGTCAGTTTTTTTTGGGGGGCTTTGTTTATGGTTAAACGGATTATGCAATGACGTTCTCGGCGTTAACCGAGTTTGTTCACTCCTCTGTCGCGAGTAGTGCAAATGTTAGTATCGCATGTCGACCTAATTTTTTATGTCGACCGGTAGCAACCGCGATGACGTTGGCGCGTATATCAGCACTGAAAATAATAGTCTTGGTGTATAGGCTAGTAGCTGTTTACGGAACTTCGTTTCGGTGCAAAACACCCTTTATCAAAGAAACACAAACGCTGCCGTTACGCGGTCTGATATATGATCGGGCGTTATTATTAGTGGGACGCTACCCTCGTTGACATTACCCGCTGGTTGTAGACAGTTGACTAGCGGTACTTGATTTAGACACCTGTCGCAGGTAAATCTTAATTTCAAATCGTGTGTTCAGTTGGGTGTGACGTTTTTCTGGCAACTGCTACCTCCATGTAACCTATGCAACAGTCGCCTCCACGCGCGCTACATTCGCGTAGCTCCGAACTAGCAAACAACTCGGTAGTTGTGACTGTCATGATAACCATATTTTTTTAAATGTCATGATACACAACATTATCCCAGAAACACCCATCTATGCCTTGGTACTTGGTGGTGCCAGTCAATATCCTGATAGCTTCTTTGAATCCGACTCTCGAAAGTGCGACGTAATAACGACGGTTTCAGTAACATCTAGCTAAGTCTTGCTCTTAGGTTATGCAACTTGGGGACACTCATAGAACAGACGCATGACGTTGTGAACAATTGTACGTAATTATTGACGCATTGCATACATTTGTACGCAAGAACTACAAAACCGAACGGGTAATTCTCGTTATAACAAAGCGTAATAGCGGAGTTAATTTGGAAAATATAAAACGGTGACGTCTCTACCGTGGGTGCGTAGATGAACCCCAGAACGTTCGGCGTCCCAGATGGAAAGCATATATGGAGTAGCATAACAATGATAACACATATTACATATTCAAGCTGAGTTACAGTAAGACATTAGGTTAAGTGGCCGAAGTGTGACGGTATGACGATACAAATGCTAAGCAAATACCAGTCCAAAGCCAATGAAAGCGAAGCGAAGCCCAAGAGAATGTACCAGCTTTGTGTGTTGTTATAAAAGCAAATGTCTTCCTGTGAAACCAGTGGCGGCGTATAGCAATCGTACTACAGCAAACGTACTACAATATACGATAATATATATATATATATATATATATATATATATATATATATATATATATATATATATATATATATATAAGCAACTTTAAGTACAACTTGAGTCCCGTGTAAGAAAATGGGTCACATCGACTAAACGGATAACTGAATGTTGAATTGTCCCGTATTGGAATGAATATGCACTTGACTGACTGACAGGACAATAATGTCTGTGTACTTGTCTGACGGGGGGGGGGGGGACTCTGGTTCGCAATTAACATGTTTCAGTGACTGAGCGCCTCGTGTTTTTCGCTGACATTCGCTACCGGCGGCTAGCCTCATTACCAATGCAAAACTGAAGGTGAATTGAATGTCACCGACGCGGTTTACCGACGTAAACAAGTGGCGGGGTCGGTCCGTGCGAAGACATCGGTACAACTGTCTACTCATGTATGCTTCTTATGTGATCACCCTTCTCCGGTAGAAAAAAACACGGGCATGTGTGTAGGGGTACGATATATTCTACTGCGTTCCGGGTATCCTATTCTAACAATGCAGTATTCAAATTCGTGAAAAAAATCGTGGTATACATGCACTGCACAGGCCCTACGGACAAGACACACCCTACCTTAATATAACTTCATGCATCATACTTCTTTGCAATTGTTATGTAACCTCGCATGCATGATTGATTGATCTAAAAATAAAACTCTCCCTCTCCGCCTCCCTCTCCGCCTCCCTCTCCGCCTCCCTCTCCGCCTCCCTCTCCGCCTCCCTCCCCCCTCCCTCCCCCTCCCCTCCCCCTCCCCTCCCCCTCCCCCTCCCCCTCCCCCTCCCCCTCCCCCTCCCCCACTGTGTTACATGGCTGGTTGCGTGCATTCTTCGTGCAAGCGTCGACGCGTACCGTTGCAAATTAACCTGGCGAGACGGTGTCACGTTCCAACGCAAATTAGATCTCTTAATGTTTGACCCGACCCCGGCGCTCAGAGAGATTCCTCGATAATCGAGCCACTGACTGTTTCTGTGGTAGAGCGTGGCGTGTCGCTGTAGTCGGTGGCCCAATTATGTATGTCACCGCGAATGCACTGAAGCGGAAAGACAGTTGGCCGTGGACTACGGGAGATAAACAGTCTTAGCGCATTATACAAACACAGTTGCACAATTTATGCGCGACTTTCAGTGACACTTACAAATTCACACGTATTTCAGCTTGGTTGCATCGGCATTAAAACAGAATACACATAACTGAATGAACAAATACAACAATGTTGACTTAGAGTGACTTAAACTATATAGGCCTAATACTGTGATGACTCACATATGCGCGCGCGCGTGCGTGCGTGCGTGCGTGCGTGCGTGCGTGCGTGTGTCTGTGTCTGTATCTCTATGTGTGTGTGTGTGTGTGTGTGTGTGTGTGTGTGTGTGTGTGTGTGTGTGTGTGTGTGTGTGTGTGTGTGTGTGTGTGTGTGTGTGTGTGTGTGTGTGTGTGTGTGTGTGTGTGTGTGTGTGTGTGTGTGTGTGTGTGTGTGTGTGTGTGTGTGGGCGCGCGTGATTGAGGGAGAGGGAGAGGGAGAGAGCGAGCATTAGATTTGCGGTCGCGCCTTGTCTTTATTTCAAACAACTTTAGTATCCGTCCTGATTCCAATAGCCTGCGGACAGCGTAGTTGTAGCCATTCCGTCGCTCGACCTCATGAAACAGCCTGTGAAATGTCAGACATGCACGACCAGATTATTGACGCAATGGGGATATGAATGCCACGCCATGAGGCCATAATTCAGCGTGTAAATTTCTTATGATAGAGGTGTCGCGAA
Organism: Lamellibrachia columna; assembly: GCA_963662155.1. Lineage (NCBI taxonomy): Eukaryota > Metazoa > Annelida > Polychaeta > Sabellida > Siboglinidae > Lamellibrachia > Lamellibrachia columna. The sequence continues at coordinate 5,807,375 of OY759269.1, forward strand.
CAGCTCCGTCTGGCACATATTGCCTTGTGTTTATGACGCCAGTAATAAAGGGTCGAATATATATTTTTTATAGACATCACACTTCGCCTAACTAAACATACAGTTAACGCGCCGAGAGGACAATACTCGACATAATTCAGTAATCGAAAACATTAATATAACATTATGTCGATTATTAAATGCATTATTCTGACTAAAATGAACGTGTAGATTCGACCATATGTAAACAAGTAGCACTTTATGCGATATTGAAATCCGTAAAGGACAAAATATCTCGCTGTATTGAAATGAAGTATCGTGATCACAGCCGGACTACACATGTCGTGTTTTGCGTGTGTGAATTGTTTTGTCAACTGTCCTGTCGACAGTTTTGTTAACTGTTCTGTCGACAGATGCATTGTTTTCTTAGCTATGTTGTCGACAAATGCTCACATGATATGAGCCCCTTCGACAGGACCATTGGACTCCTGGTTTAACCTGCTGCAAACTGCTTCCTGACAAAAGACTACGGAACAGTGAAGTCTTTCGGGACCTGTTTTGTTCAGTACATTTTATTACACTTCTGTATAAATCCACAAACAGTCAAACACCGAGGGCGGCCGAGGGCTGCCGAGGACGGCCGAGGGCGGCCGAGGGCTGCCGAGGACGGCCGAGGGCGGCCGAGGGCTGCCGAGGGCGGCCGAGAGCGGCCGAGGGCGGTATTGCACTCGCCATACAACGTGGTAATGCGTCGTCGCAACAAGACACGCAGCCCTCGTCACTGCGTCACTTCGTCACAGAGCACGAACATTTACTCGTAAAAAGCAACACGCAGAGACACTGACTACGAATAAATATGTGGTGACGTTCGTCGGCGACCAAAGCTCAAATACCACGAAAGCGCCGTGCGTAATGATTGCACTCGCGGTATTGCACTCGCCATACAACGTGGTAATGCGTCGTCGCAACAAGACACGCAGCCCTCGTCACCTCGTCACTGCGTCACTTCGTCACAGAGCACGAACATTTACTCGTAAAAAGCAACACGCAGAGACATTGACTACGAATAAATATGTGGTGACGTTCGTCGGCGACCAAAGCTCAAATACCACGAAAGCGCCGTGCGTAATGATTACAACGACGTAACTTTACAAGTTTGTATTGGGGTGTTGGGGTGTTGTCCAGTTATTAGGATAAGGAAATGTAGATTGGCACGTACGAGCGGAACATAATCTGGTGATATCAATCAAGTTTATCGAAGGTTAAGAAGCATGTCCTTGTCATCAGGCAATGTTATCATATGTTTATCGAAGGTTAAGAAGCATGTCCTTGTCATCAGGCAATGTTATTATATATTTATCGAAGGTTAAGAAGCATGTCCTTGTCATCAGGCAATGTTATCATATATTTATCGAAGGTTAAGAAGCATGTCCTTGTCATCAGGCAATGTTATCATATATTTATCGAAGGTTAAGAAGCATGTCCTTGTCATCAGGCAATGTTATCCTATATTACCTTAAAGTGGTTTCGTTCTATAGAGACAACAGCAAATGAAGATATCTTGAATACAAACATTTGGTTGTGACAATTAACTACACGATAAACGACCACATGAAGAAAAAACGATGTCACAAATACTATGCATTCAGCGTTTACGTTTCATAAAGTAAATGAGTATGTATTATATACACGTCAGAATCTACAACAGCGCGAACAGTGTTTTAGCTGCATGTTTTAGCTGCATGTTCTTTCAGAGGTTACTTTGGTGACAGCGATCAATAACACCGTTGATCTAACAGCTCATTAAGTAAGAAGTGTAGCATACTTTAGATATGTTGAGTCAACAAAACACACGCTTAGTGCATATAATATTAATATATATATATATATATATATATATATATATATATATATATATATATATATATATATATATATATATATATATATATATATATATATATATATATATATATATATATATATATATTATAGGGGAGGCCGGTACTAGTCCGCTCCCGGGGCATCCGGCTTTTATTCCGTGCCTTTGCAGAATTTAGTAATTTCGGTCACACGACTAAGTCACATGATGATCAAACTACCTGCAGCAGGAAACTGGCGTCCACGAATTGCTGGCTGGAAAGTTGTGAGCTAGAATACTTATTTTGGATGACTGAAAGTAAATTTTTAAAAATTTTGTTTCGGTCAAATTTCAGTACTTTTAAGTGGCATTGGTTAGACATTCAGAGTGCCGAGTAAAGTCCTGATATCAGAGCTATTGTTTGGATCTTACGTTGTTGCTCTATCCAGTGTCAGTGGGATTTAGTTGCCCCCAACAAATATGTCTCTGTGTTGGGGTACGTTCGCCTATGTGCCACGGGGAAAGTTCGCCCCTAGGATAGCTGATGTAAAATGGTCAGGATCACTTGTGAACATAAACCCATTAACACGCACTCTGACAAAGACTTCCAGTTGTCCAATTTAGTGTTATTTTTTAGTCAAAAAGGTGATGAAACCACATTTTTATTCCACCATTTTCTGGTTGATACAGTGCCAAACCTTGTTATTTTGTTTGCCAGGTTTATTTCATAGGTAAAACAGAATTTGTGAGGATTTTTAGTTTCTAACAGAATGTCTGTCACAAACCTGACGTTTTTTTTATATAAAATAAGATTTGGATATTGTCTGTTAACGGTTTTGTCGTTTGTTGATAGTACACATGTGGACAAGATATTTGCGTTAAATGTAAGGCCGAAACTGATCCTCTAGCTCTACAAATACAGTCTCCAGGGGGCGGACTAGTCCCGGTCTCCCCTACATACAAGTTTTATTGTGCACGTTACATAGCATTTAGTATAAGTATAAAGTACTTTAGATAAACTGAGTCAGTAACACATGTTTAGTGCATTTAATGTGTCTAAAATAATATACGCATCTGCTATGTTAAGTGGCGATACGACGAGGGCGAATTCAAAGAATCCAATGGCAACCATTACTTAAGTAAGTCGCCACGGAATCTTTGGAATCCCCCCTCGTTCCCTAAATACAATCTTTCCTGCTACCAACGATGTCAAGGAAAGGTCAGTAATGATGATGATGATCATTCTGACGGGGGGGGGGGGAGCAGAGGCCGTGGAACAGAGGTCGGAGAAGAACGTTTAAGATGGGAAGACTGCGTCAAGAGTCAGAAAGGCGATGGAGGATGTATAGTGGAGGAACAAAGTTTAGGGTAGAGGACAGTGGAAACTATAGCAACCATGGCAGTGCAGCAATGCAAACTAATCGGCCTCACTCATTGTAAAGAAAACGTTAACATAGTAACGTAAACATAGCATTCATACGTTCTTATTCCCACTAAAACGCCGTCGGCTTCCGTACGGCACCGCAAACTAGCGCGGATAATCTCAACTGGCTTTATCGCTTCTCGTTCTTCGTTCATTCCGTGGCCGGTCGTCATGGCAACGCCGGGCCGCCGCTAATCGGCAGACGCGTTTTGACTGCATCAGCCGCGCGTTCAGACATTTCCGTACGTTGTTCGGACAGGTTTCTTCTTCGTTATGCCTTATCACTGCTATTTATTCGCGGCAAACATGACGCTCTGGAGTTTGTCGGCTGTCGTCGAATGAATGATAGAGCGAAAAGATATATTAAGATATATTGCATTCCAATGTAAGACAACTTAACAAGACATTTGGCATCCCAGATTAGCTAGACAAATTTTCATAAACATCCGCATACAGCTTGTTAATTACTATGAAAACAACTGCTACGATGGTTATATTCAATTACGATTGGTGCTACGTTTAAATCAATATAATTATAGTTAAAATTACTTCTAAGAAACATCAGACTAGGATTAAGAAAGTTGACCCCCATAGGGTATGCCAAATAAAATATACAAATGCAGTGCTGTCATATGATCTCCTGTGAATTTGCCAAAAGTAATTAACATTCCTACAGCTCGCCCCGTCGTAGCCGAGGAACACACCGTGAGTGCACAACAGTCTCGTTGTAGAATGGCGGCAGTATTCAAATGGGCTAACGTTTTGTCACGTATAGAATGCACTTGACAAATGTGCCAACGTAAACGATTTGGACGTCATCTTTGGAAAGTTCTATGGCAGTGGTACATGGCAATACGTTTACTCACTTATATCTTGCAAAGGTGTGATACAAATCTCACACCGCACAATCAGTCCACGCTGCTAGGGATTCTTTATGTTGGTAAGGTGGACGAATCTTGAAGGTGGTCTATCTATACCTTAAAGGATCACTGGGAGATTAGGACGAACCCTCGATAGTACATTCTGATGTAGGACAGACACACCGGGGGGGGGGGGGGTACGAGAACCGGGTGGCTGTTTGAACCCCGCGGTGCTGCGTGATCATGGTTCAATAGACGTCGAGACGCCCGCAGAGTCACCCAATTATTCCCGCGATTGCTACGATTATCAATAGGGTGTGTATCACAAAGACAGCTCACACACAGTCCACGGCTCACGCATAGGCCTGTCATGTTTGACGCTGGTGAGCCTCAACGTTGATATCTAAATAGACCATCGCCGACTTTGACAAATTTCGTGGTACGGTCCATTGCTGGAGCGCCCTTGAAGTCCATTCACCCAGAACGCTGAATGTAGTTCATCGTCAGATCGTTGCTCAACAATGCTTGGATCATTTCGAGCAATGGTTCTTCAATTCACGTAGCACGACAATTAGCAGATCGTGCTGTTCCGACCATTATTTTTTGTATAGACACTCCGAACTTATTTACTTCGTGTTTGCGATAGCGACACACGTTTTGCCCAGTCTGTCTGTTACAATCGTGTAGCACTGGCGTCTACACCAACTAAAACCTGTATTTCCGCTGGGAGAAGGCGAACTCGTTCACATCCCTCTCCCGGGTGGCTCTGTTGTCAGCAGCCAGTGCAAAGATGTTGAATGAAGCATTGCATAGATGGTGTCAGGCGTGCGACAGTTATGGGACGTTTCGCCTTCAACGTTCGGCTGGCGCCTGGGAACATTGGCACTCTGGGATACGGCCAGGGTGCATTTGTAGCTAGAACTCGGTGAACGAAGAGAGGTGGTTGCAGCAATCGCGTCCTATGCTCGGGTGAACGAAGAGAGGTGGTTGCAGCAATCGCGTCCTATGCTCGGTGAATGAAGAGAGGTGGTTGCAGCAATCGCGTCTTATGCTCGGTGAACGAAGAGAGGTGGTTGCAGCAATCGCGTCCTACGCTGCCGGGAATTGACTTTGATGCCTCATTCGCTGCCGTTGCACGTCACATTCAATCAATCCTCGTAGCTCCAATTCACTCAACTTGATATATATATATATATATATATATATATATATATATATATATATATATATATTCACCCGATAACAGACACGGGTGTATACTGTGAACTGTTCGCTTTGACTTAGTAGTTGTAGAGTAGTTGAACCACTCCAATTACAGTTGATTTAGTACCGATTTACACCTCCGATTGATACTATCTGATAGTGCTGCGCTCCATATTTCTAGTTAGATAATTCTATATTTATCGTGGTGGTCCCACACTTCTGAAGAACAGCCATCTTCCGGTCTGACAAGGATGATGAGGCTTTGGATTTGACCTCTTCACTTGACTCAGTCCGAAGATGGCATAGTGACTGACAGGTTGAAGAGTTTATGATGAAGTCCGCTGTTGGTGGGTTGTGAGTTTTATAAATGTAGACTGTGCAACACTTCATCACTTGTCATCTTCCGACCTACAATGATAACTCAAGAGATATCACGTTGAAGGGTTACTGACTATGTTATTAACACTTTCTGGATGTGGGAATTAAGACAACCATTTATATTGGAGAACACCCGGTCATGTGATATTCGATGAATTAGCCTCGGAAGTTATGTAGTTAACATGTTATGTAGCCTCGAGATTCTACACTAAACTGTTTTGTCTGATTTAACTTTTCAGTCTGACAGTTGTATAATCAAAGTTTAAAGTTAGTTCGAACTGCATCGTATAAACTGATAAAAGTTAACTCTTATTTTGTATGAATTGGTCATATGCCCGGATGACATCGTAATGTATGCCCCCAGAATCTGGCTACATTTTATGCATTACCAAAACACGAGCGGTCTTGAGGACAATGCAATGGGTCAGCATTTTAAGCTGACCCATTGGTTGCGGTTCTTACAAGAGGCTGCTGGGTGGTTGGATGCTATGGCCTTCCAGTCTAATTGGTTTTATACGTATATCTATACAAAGGAGCAACAGTTTTGTTGATTATCAAATAAAATGTTTGCCTTTGTGTAAGTTCACCACGCCGGAAAGCACAGGCTTGTTCGTCAACGGCAAACCCAGAGTTGACATACGGGAAATACCCACTCAGACGACTTCTACCCGCGACACCGAGTCGTGCCCCGTGAACAAAGCTTTCCAACCACCCGTGTCTATCTCCAATCACGGTTATTTATCTCGTTGACTCGGTGCGTTGGCAACGGTGACTCGATTAGCCAGCATTGTAGCATGCTCGTGTTCGCCTCATTCATTTAACAAGAGATTTAACAAGAGTTGCCATCCAAGCCAAAGGCCCAGATGGCAAGTGGACAAGGAAGCCATTGGCTTATCGAGAGTCCAACAATGTTCATCTACTTATAACCCGCCCTCCTGAGATATGTGTCTACCTTGTTTTTAAACATATTCACGCTGCTAGCAGTTACACAATCTGTAGACAATTTGTTCCATTCATTTATTGTCCTCTGTGAGAACGAGTACTTCCTGATGTCCAATCTACATTGATCCTTTACTAATTTTACCTCATGTGCTCTAGTTCTGCTATCCTTCTTGAGTGAGAAAAACATATTTCTATCAATATTTTAATACCCATTCAATATCTTAAAAACTTCAATCTGATCTCCTCTTAACCTCCTTGTCTCTAGAGTTGTTAAACCACATTCTTTCAGGCGTTCTTCATAACTAAGGTCTCTCAGTTCTGGAATAATTTTAGTTGCTCTCCTTTGTATGCGTTCAAGCGTATCTATATCCTTCTTACGATATGGTCTCCATGCTTGTATACAGTATTCTAAATGAGGTCTAACTATTGCTTTATAAAGAGGTATAATTAACTTTTTTCCCTTGTATGTTATGTTTCTTCTAATCAATCCAAGAATTTGATTATCCTTTGAAGCTGCAATACCACACTGCTCTGAAACTTTCATATCAGCGCTTATTGTAACTCCTAAGTCCTTTTCTTTTACAGTAGTACCCAGAACAGTATCTCCCATTTTATAGTTTACATTCAAGTTCCCATGTCCTGTATGTAGGCATTTACATTTCCCAAAATTGAACAACATCTGCCATTTCTCAGACCATTTCACTAATCTGTCTAGATCGTTTTGTAAATTTTGTTTATCACCATCAGTATTAACTTTTCTAAACAGTTTTGTGTCGTCCGCAAATTTCAGTACGTTACTTGTTATACTGTCGTCCAAGTCATTGATATAAATTAAGAATAATATAGGTCCTAATACTGATCCTTGAGGTACCCCACTCAAAACCGATTTCCAAGTTGAAACTTCTCCATCTACTACAACTCGTTGTCTTCTGTCAGTCAGCCATTGTTCTATCCAGTCAGTTATGCTATCCCCGATACCATGGGCTTTTAATTTAAGTAGTAATCTTTGATGTGGCACTTTGTCAAAAGCTTTCTGAAAATCTAAGTAGATAATATCTACTGGCGATCCCACGTCTATCCACTTAGTGATTTCTTCCAAAAAACATAACATATTTGTTAAGCATGACCTCGCTTTAAGGAATCCATGTTGAGATGAATTTAATAATTTATGCTTAACGAGGAAGTCCACCATATGGTCTTTAATTAACCTTTCTAATAATTTACATAATTGGTCAACCCGCGTCTGTTTTAGTGTTCTGACCAACTGCCTATATTTCCTAACTATGGCAGTTGTACCCTCCCTCTCTGCGTTATTTGTCCCTACGTGTACTAAAACAGATCCACCCTTACCCTAGCCTACGATGTTTTTACCCTCTCAGTTATCGCCTCTATTTTGGCTCCAGGCAAGCAGACATCATCTCCCTTGTTTAAGACTCTGTCGGTCTTCCTAACTATCGAATCCCCCACAAACACCCTCGCTCTCTTCCTCACCCCCTCTATCACTGCTGCAGAATAACTCTTCCGTTCGATCCCCTCCATCACATTATGTCCTGACCCCTTCCCTCCTGTCTCCTTCGCTCCTGTCTCCCCCACTTCCCACTCCTTTGCTCTTTTCTCTCCCACTCCCCTCTCCTTCACTCCGGTTGTTTTCCCTCCCGTCTCCCCCACTCCCTTCCCTCCTGTATCCCCTGCTCCCCTCTCCTTCACTCCGGTTGTCTTCCCTCCCGTCTCCCCCACTCCTGTCTCCCCTGCTCCCCTCTCCTTCACTCCGGTTGTCTTCTCTCCCGTTCCTTTCCTTCCAGTCTCCTTACGTCCTGTCTCCCTACGACCTGTCACCTTCCCTCCTCTCAGCTTCCTCCCAGGCTGCGGTGAGCTCTCCCTAGCATCTCTTGTGTCTTTCCCCACTTTATCATCTACTGTTCCCCCACCGGAACTACTGGCACAACCCCCCTGTTCCCTTCCCACCATTGCCACAATGAGCAGCCTCAGCTCTTCCAGCTCCACCTCTAGTTCCTTCATCTTCGTACATCCCCTACACTCAAAACTAAAACTATCTGCCTGGACCTCAGCCCAGGACTTCTCGCACATATGCACTTTTAAAGAGATTGGTTTTGGTAAACATAGGTCAGTGTCTACTTTTTAATGACATGTACTTTATTACACATATGTACTTGATTACACATATGTGCTTGATATGTGCTTAAAATAATCGTACAGGTTCGCAGAAAGTGGCATTTGTTGACACATTTTAACTAGGTACTTAAATCCGTCAACTCTCGACAGGCATCCGGTTTACACATGGCATTTTGTCTTTTCATGTGGCGTTCTTGGGCACAAGGCATTGTTATGCTAATTAACATGTAATAGTAAAGGCAATTACGATTTTAGGGTCTTGTCTCATGTACCATCAAGTCGTAGCCGACGCCCGGTGACTCGCATGATCAGCTTCCTCCATCCAGCGCCATCCGTCACCGCATCTCATGGTTCAACAAGTGACAGTCCAGTTTAATCATGTACTTGGTCCATACCGTTGTGCTGGGATGTCGTCTTTTGCGTGTGATACATGGGAAATATTTGCATTGCTTGCCATTGAAGGAGGAATTGTTCGCATTGAATGTATAACACCACGCACAACATCGTTATTTATTTTGATGAACGAGATAACCATGCGTGGACATTTCGTGTCAGTTGAAGCGGATTCCCTCTTTTCCGATGTCCCGCGCAACACGTAGCGATGTCAAACATTATTCCGGAAGTAATATCACTTTCATCCCGTAGCAGTGTAATCAACATACATCATACGCACATTTTGTAACTCTTGTTGCCTGCGTATACAAATGATACTATTGACTAAAGAGTGCATCTTCTATTGCAGCCGGCACGATGCGCCTACGCCATCATCATCATCGCTGTCTACTGGATGACGGAAGCGCTGCCGATGGCGGCAACTGCCCTCATCCCTATCGTGGCGATGCCGTGGTTAGGTGTCGCTCCGTCGAAGGTCATGTGTCGTCAGTACATGAAGGTACGTCACGTCATTTTTGACCGCGGTCTCGTCTCCGATACAAACGCCGTTTGATTTCATAAATAAATACCAAAAGATGTATGTGTGCGTGCGTGCGGGCGGGAGCGCGCGCGTGCGTATACAATACATTACGCCATTAACAACAGAGGTCAACTAATTATTGTCCCTATAGTTAGAATGTGTTGCCATGGAAAGTGAACGTTGCAGTTGGACATATCCCATTACGCTTAACTGACCCACCGTGTTACCCCTTTTGGAGTATGTATGGTGTATAAACATGAATATAACTAAATGTATACATTTCACGCTCCTAGTTTCCGAGGAATATGTTGTTCGGTGTACATTGTCTTTCATAAACTGTGTTTTTGCGCTTAGCATTTACGACACTAACCCTCTTTGTGCTTCTCTCAGGACAGCAATTTTCTGTTCATCGGCGGCCTGATTGTCGCGGTCGCCATCGAGAAGTGGAACCTTCACCGTAGGATAGCGCTGCGTGTGCTGATTACCGTCGGGGGCACTCCGAAATGGTGAGTTCATCATTGGTCGGTGTCTGATTTTGTATCCAGCATCACCTGGAGATACAATGCAAAGTTTCGACAGGCCCCCCTCTGTCCCATTGCTCAGTGTCAACATGGGTGGGGGTGTTATGGAGAAACGTTTGGGGCACGGTAGAGTAGCAGCTAGAACGTCGGGCTCTCAACCGAGAGAACCCGGGTTCGAATCCACTTGCAGCCTTTTCGAAGCTTTGGCAATTTCGTTCGTCCCACTTTGGCACAGTTAACTCAGCTGTATACACGAGTACCTGGCTACATACATAGATGGATATCTGAACGAATAGTAATTGCAGCGTGGCTGAATGCTTCCCAGATAAGTCGAAATTGCATTGGAATGAATGAACTGGTCGGTCAGGGGGTGAAGTGTAAAGCGATTTGAACAGTCCCAAGGACTGGATACCACGCTATATAAGAACGTACCTTATCATACGTATCTTGTACGTTTTAACTTTCAGTTTCACTGCAATGGTATTCTCCTGTCTCTCGTCACTGCCACATCTTTCCATGTCTTCCTACCCACCTCACTCTCTGCCTGCTTCACTCTGCTTCGCAGCGTTCGTTCCCAACCGCCACCGATCGATGCTTACATCGTTGTTGTAACGTAATCATGATCATGCCCGTAGTGATTGTAATCCATCAAATAGTAAATTAAATTAACGAAGAGCTGACTTTAAAAAACCACACGTGTCTATTTTTATGCACATGAAATAATTAAGGAAAAACGTCTAGGGTATCATGACATTATTTTATCCGAAGCTGAATACAACAGTGAACTACACTACTCGGAAGAGGGCTTTTCTTCCGTAAATAGAGAAAATATTATTACGTTCAGTGTACTAATTTAAATGTTTAATTTGCAATTATCTGGTTTTGCTTTAAATGCATACGTAAATCATGGAAGATGCTATCTTGAACAGCAAGCGATCGCATGACACAAGTCGATGTTCTCATTGACTAATTCAGGAAATGTCTGGTTTTGAATGAAACACTCCGATGGATTTGACTTGTCCTGAACGACAAGCATATGTTTGTCGTGCTACTAGTGCGGTAATAGGTCTGGGTTTGATTAATAAAGTTCACTTATTACATGCAACACAACATTGCAGAAGTGGATAATGCTGGATATGTTTGGTTTTGAAAGTTCCTCCACTGTAATCGATGTAAACTAGACGTGCCGTGTTCCCGTGTCAGGTTGATGCTGGGATTCATGAGCGTCACGGCCTTCCTGTCCATGTGGATCAGCAACACGGCGACGACCGCCATGCTCATCCCGATCGTGCACGCCGTGCTGCTGAAACTGGAAGAAATCATGAACACTCGCATCGGACTCATCATGAACGAAGACGGGAAAATCATCGGCCGCGTGAAGAGCAAAGGTAGGCATTGTCTTTGGTCGTGTGAAGACAACCTGTAGGCAAACACGTTAACAGGATGAAGAGCAAAGGTAGGCATTGTCTTTGGTCGTGTGAAGACAACCTGTAGGCAAACACGTTAACAGGATGAAGAGCAAAAGTAGGCATTGTCTTTGGTCGTGTGAAGACAACCTGTAGGCAAACACGTTAACAGGATGAAGAGCAAAGGTAGGCATTGTCTTTGGTCGTGTGAAGACAACCTGTAGGCAAACACGTTAACATGATGAAGAGCAAAGGTAGGCATTGTCTTTGGTCGTGTGAAGACAACCTGTAGGCAAACACGTTAACAGGATGAAGAGCAAAGGTAGGCATTGTCTTTGGTCGTGTGAAGACAACCTGTAGGCAAACACGTTAACAGGATGAAGAGCAAAGGTATAGACAATGTATTTGGTCGTGTAAAAAGAAACTGTAAGCAAATACGTTAAACGCGTGAAGAGCAAAGGTAGACAATGTCTTTTGTCGAGTGAAGATAACTTGTAGGCAAATACGTTAACCGGGTGAAGAACTAAGGTTGGGAATGTCTTCGGCCGTGCAGAGGTAAACAATGTCACTGGCCTTGCAAATATAATTTGTACACAAAGTCATTGGTCGCATGAATGGGCGCAAACAGATGATCACGTGTTCATGTATTTCGTAAATGACGCCAGATACGTCGGCAGATACTAATAACAATAAAATATTATTATGTCAGTTGTGGATAATGCGTCTGCTACTGTAGCTGTCGACATTCGCTGTGTCAAGTTGGCATCGTGAAATCACAAGTTACACATGTCGTTCTAACGGTACGTGTGAATATGCTTTGTTGCAGAGAATTGTGACGAAGACGGCAACTCTATGGAGGAGACTTGTTTGACGGATGGAGCCAATGCCAACGACGCCTTAGACGATGATGTCGCCATCAATGAAGCAGATATCATTAAGTTAGTAGGCGTTTGATTTATTTGTTATGACGATCGTGTTGTTGTTGTTGTTCTTGTTGTTGCTGCTGTTGCTGTTGCCGAGCAGCAGCAACAACAACAACAACAACACTGCTGTTGCTGCTGCGACTGTTGCTGCTGCTGCTGATGATGATGATGATGACGATGGTAGTATCATGATGACACCAGAGGATGATATCAGGCTTATGTCAGTATTAAATATGACCAACAATAATTACAGTGATTGTGATGAATAACTTTTTTAATTGGCCCTAATGTGATACATGTGCCATACCATGGGTTAACAGTTCAGTTTAGACCAAAGATGCCTTATTGTTTGATAAGTGTATTGAAAAAACATTAACAAGTAGTGACTACATGTGTTAGTTGATTCAGAATTAACAAGTAGTGACAACATGTGTTAGTTGATTCAGAATTAACAAGTAGTGACATCATGTGTTAGTTGATTCAGAATTAACAAGTAGTGACAACATGTGTTAGTTGATTTAGAATTAACAAGTAGTGACAACATGTGTTAGTTGATTCATAATTAACAAGTAGTGACAACATGTGTTAGTTGATTCAGAATTAACAAGTAGTGACAACATGTGTTAGTTGATTCAGAATTAACAAGTAGTGACATCATGTGTTAGTTGATTCAGAATTAACAAGTAGTGACAACATGTGTTAGTTGATTCAGAATTAACAAGTAGTGACTACATGTGTTAGTTGATTCAGAATTAACAAGTAGTGACAACATGTGTTAGTTGATTCAGAATTAACAAGTAGTGACTACATGTGTTAGTTGATTCAGAATTAACAAGTAGTGACAACATGTGTTAGTTGATTCAGAATTAACAAGTAGTGACATCATGTGTTAATTGATTCAGAATTCTGCGTTGCATCCATACTAGAATTATCCAAGACTCCCAAGAGTAACATTACTTATAGGTGGTAATCTAATACTATTAATATATGATTAGCATTCCTTGCTATGAGATGGACTATGTAAACGGACGCCTTTGAACGTCTTGCAATGTTCGTGCTTACGTTGTTGTTGTAGAACTTTGCCGCCCGAGGCTCAGGCAGACCTCGCGTCTTACCGTGCCATGGGCAAGGCCCTTCGACTGTCGGTATGCATAGCGTCCAATATTGGCGGCACGGCCACTCTCACCGGGACAGGGCCGAACATTGTCGCCCAGGGACAACTGGATGAGTAGGTGTCACGTGGTTTCACCGGAACAGTTACTAATGAACGACGATGCGTTGTCATAGTTGTCAAAACAAAAATATGTATTGGTGCTCAGGGCGTGAGCACTATTCCGAGTACTATAATACTACTACTTCTACTAGTAATAATAATAATTAATGTGGGACAAACTACTGACTGTCCACAAGGGGACCAACCAGCCCGTCACCTTGTCATTATAAACATCACTGGTGTCAGGACCTGAATTCTTGGAAATATGAAGAGAACTGTGCTAAAATACGATTATTTGGTAAATGTTCTGTGACGTACGTATTACGAAGACATATTTAGTAAGATTCCATTATTGTCATGTTTGAATATTCTTATTGCGAGAAGACGGAACCAGACGCACCGGACGGAATGTGATGGCAATCTGGTGTTGTTTTGCGTTGTCATTGCTGTTGGCTGACTAGGCGCTCGTGTCTTGCAGTCGCTACCCGAAAGGTCACCCGGTCGCATTCGGCACATGGGCCATGGCCTGCTTCCCTAACATGATCGTCATGCTGATCATTGCCTGGGTCTATCTGATGATCTTCTTCATGGGCATCCGGTAAGTAGTGCCACCATGAGCTCCCGAACCTGCAAGGCAACCCGATGCGCCGTTAGGGCCGGTAGTAGTATCATGTGCCCAGTAGTATCATGTGCCTACGAAATAATGTCCAATCGTTGATCGCAGTGTGTGAGAATGGAGACTTTGTGGTATCCAGTCTATGCTGTGACATTACTAACGTTACTTCGTCTCTTATACGTCTTCTGCGTTCCGTAAGTGTGGCGTCATGTGCTCGCTAGCTCACAAAAGGACCCGATGTTCCATTAGAGGTAGTAGCGGTATCACAGATTTTTATGAGGGGACCTGACATGCCATTAGAGACGGCTCGCCATCAATGATTACGTCATGGTGTTGATGAATGTTGTTTCCCTTTTGGGATACCAAGGCGGAACGACAAGGTGTAGGTCATTTGAGCATAAGTTTGTATTTTGTAAAAAGAAACACAACTTGTTCAAACATTTGTTGTAAACCCTAACCGTGTTGAAGCTATTTATTGATATTATACAGTACTGGTAAAAAAGGACCGTTTTGTATTTCAGATATATTATCTTGGCCCCACCAAAACCTAAGCGTATGAAATGACTGAAATTGTCAACACATGTTGTTTCTGTGCCATAGATGTGGACTATTGTCATAAAAAATACGTGTTACGTGATTAGTCAGTTGTTAATGAATTAATATTTTATTAATTTTTAATTATGTTTTAATTAATTAACAACTGACTAATCACGTAACACATATTGCTTAAACAATATTTCATATCTGAGGGCACATATACAACATATCTAAGGCACATATACAACATATCTAACGCAACGTACTTTGAGAATTTCAGTCATTTCTGACGCTCAGTTAGAGAATACGCGTGAATTACAAAATGGTCCAATGACTGTTTACGGGTGTTGTACGTTCATGTCCGGCTGGCCTCCGTTGCTGTAGAGAGTTATTCAAGCGAGGCAAGAAAACTGAGGCGACGGAAGCCGCGTCCGCTGTCATCAACCAGGAGTACAAGAATCTCGGCAGGATTTCGTACGTATGCATAACAGTTTGTTCGCATTTTGTGTTATCCAGTCTTCCAGCCTCGTTGACAGATGTCGTCAATGGCATAACATACCTGGCATTGGGGATCAGCGGGTGGCTATAGCTCGGCCCCTCACACTTTGTTTAACTTCGTGGGCGGATGTTAAGAAATGTTGCGCATGCGTGTTCGTTGCTTCCTCTACCGTAGGTTGACCATTCGGGTGATCATGCCTCCACTGCGTGACACGCGTGACGGTTTATATGGAACTTTTGCACGACCGACCCAACCAACCCCTAGTCCAGTTCTACTTGATAAACATCCTTCGCCAAATCAAAACATCTTAAACTGGCGTGGGACGGATTTAAACACGAAATGCCAATTAATGAACTTCGGTATTAATTCGGTCGCGAGTAAGTTGAACCAGGTCGCAATTGTTTTACGTCTACACACCAAACAAGTTAGACGTCTACACACCAATCAAGTTAGACGTCTACACACCAAACAAGATAGACGTCTACACACCAACCAAGTTAGACGTCTACACACCAAACAAGTTAGACGTCTACACACCAAACAAGATAGACGTCTACACACCAAACAAGTTAGACGTCTACACACCAAACAAGTTAGACGTCTACACACCAAACAAGTTAGACGTCTACACACCAAACAAGTTAGACGTCTACACACCAAACAAGTTAGACGTCTACACACCAAACAAGTTAGACGTCTACACACCAAACAAGTTAGACGTCTACACACCAAACAAGTTAGACGTCTACACACCAAACAAGTTAGACATGAGTTATTTTATAAATCAAGTACGTATGGATTGTATTCGTGCTTGGTGTCATATTTATGCAGTCTAATTATATTCAGTGACCTGGAAAGTGATTATTAGTTCACGGAATGTCGGAATTATGTGTCAATCACTGTCAGACTGTCAATCTCCCGACGATATCAGTGTGCACATTTATTAGTGCGACGAAATGTCGGAGTTGCAATTTGGCAGTTACAGTGCATTCTATCAGACATGCCGACAATGCGGGCACAAATGAAAAATTACCCCCGAGCGATAATAAAGCGGATGAATGCCCACGTGGTACTGATGCCAAAAGAAACACTTTTACGCAGAAAACAATGCAACGTTCCATAAGTTTCGCCAGGGAAACGTGTGTGACGGAATGTTTTGGTTTCACTAGACCATGTCTATGAATAGAAACGTGTATCTAAGGATTAAAGCGAAACAAAAGACGTGGTTTTGGGGCTATGCACCTAAAAGAGACAACAACATAATGTGCATCTAAAATCAAGGATATCATGCCATGTTCTAAAAGTTGGAGATTTCGGTCATTTCTCCGAATGACCGAGGGCTGACGTGTTAACCAGCACGACCTATAAGCGCAGTGTTTATGGAAGACGGGATACACAGAACCAATGCAAAGTCTCAAACAAACGTATTATTTTGTCAGAAAGTAGACTAGTTTAGTAAACAAACACCAAAATATGTTAAATAAGTTGAGTTTGGACTCAAATAGCATGGCCCTATCCTATTGGCAAGAATAGGAATAGGTGTATATTTGGCGCGCGAATATTGCCAGAATACCGCACTCGTGACGTAGTGTTATCTTCTTAATTATAATTAGAAATGGTTATGTTTTAGTATCTCCTATAGGTGCATTGGTGGAAAACCACGACTTTTGTTTCGCTTTAATACAACTGTTTGAATACACAAATGTTGGAGTATAGTACAATTCTTTAAATAGATCGTAAAATACGTTAAATTTTCATTTTTACGAGAAAGCCAATTTAACATAGGCATCGACCAGCTACCTACCATACACGCTGTTATATTTGCGGTTATAACGTATGTGCAGATTTGCCGAAGTGATGGTGTCCATCCACTTCATTTTGCTGGGCATTCTCTGGCTGACACGTGACCCTCGCTTCGTTCCTGGTTGGGCATCTCTCTACGGAGAGGAAAAAAGAAGGTAAGTTTGTGATTGGATGAAAATTCCTGCTGATATTGTTTAACATTGACATTGTCATTTCTGGTTGGTTTTAATGATCGGACTTAGACAATAGCCAAGGGAACGCAATATTTAATATTAGTAATGACCCCGACGCAGCCTATGGGCTTCTTTATGGGTGAACGTTTGACTGATGTAAATAGTTTTGTGATAGAAGAACACAAGGACCGTAGCTTGTTTTACCAAGTGCTGCAATGTATGTTCTCTTGTCAACACTGGCGGTTTACACAATGTATGTTCTCTTGTCAACACTGGCGGTTTACACAATGTATGTTCTCTTGTCAACACTGGCGGTTTACACAATGTATGTTCTCTTGTCAACACTGGCGGTTTACACAATGTATGTTCTCTTGTCAACACTGGCGGTTTACACAATGTATGTTCTCTTGTCAACACTGGCGGTTTACACAATGTATGTTCTCTTGTCAACACTGGCGGTTTACACAATGTATGTTCTCTTGTCAACACTGGCGGTTTACACAATGTATGTTCTCTTGTCAACACTGGCGGTTTACACAATGTATGTTCTCTTGTCAACACTGGCGGTTTACACAATGTATGTTCTCTTGTCAACACTGGCGGTTTACACAATGTATGTTCTCTTGTCAACACTGGCGGTTTACACAATGTATGTTCTCTTGTCAACACTGGCAGTTTACACATTGCGAGCACAGCTGACGAAAACTCGGAAACCCAAATCTAGTAGGTTCCTTTTTGAGGCAGGAGTCTGGTTTTGCCAAAAATGGATCATACCAGCGTGATTACTGTGAAACAAACAACCGTTGCCACTAAGTCTGGTTACTTAAATGTTACGTTTTGTGCACTTATGGTTTATTGGTGTAAGGAAAATACGTGTATGTTGGAATCCGCACTGTCATGTGGTAATCATTATGTTGATGTCTCGTTCAGTTATACCATTGTCACATGTCGACATAGCTTTCTATATTTGCATTACTCACAGGTATGTGACAGACGCAAGCGCTGCCATCACTATCTGCGTCTTCCTGTTCATTTGTCCGTCTCGTCGGCCGAACTTCTTTTGCTTCCGCAAGGCTGACGGTGAGTTAATCCGTGCCTCTTTTCCGCCTGTATCCTTACGCGTAAACTGACCAAACGACGTGAGGGCGCAGCGAGGAAAGGGTAATGAACGGAACGATTCAGACTGATAATTATGATGCATTAATGGCATGGGTGTATTGGTTGCATATGGCATTTAGCTGGATCGACCGTAATTGCGTTAATGTGTAATTTTCGTTATTAACATTATGCTTATCATAGTATTTTTGTTAAATAAATATGTTTGCTTACAAATTCAGGAAAACATAAACCGCGTCTTGGTTCGGCCATACGCTGCAGGTTGAGCGTACACAATTAAGTAAAGTGAAGTGTAAGTGTCGTGGTGCTATATTTACGGTTGTTTGAGAACGTTCGTGCGTGTTCGTGCAGACACGAGCGACCCGGCCCCTGCCCCGCCTATACTGGACTGGAAGACGGTGCAGAAGAAACTCGCCTGGGACGTGATCATCATCCTCGGTGGCGGATTCGCTCTTGCCGAGGCGTGCCAGGTATCCGCTAAACCATTACTTGCCTAGGCGTGCCAGGTATCCGCTAAACCATTACTTGCCGAGGCGTGCCAGGTATCCGCTAAACCATTACTTGCCGAGGCGTGCCAGGTATCCGCTAAACCATTACTTGCCGAGGCGTGCCAGGTATCCGCTAAACCATTACTTGCCGAGGCGTGCCAGGTATCCGCTAAACCATTACTTGCCGAGGTGTGCCAGGTATCCGCTAAACCATTACTTGCCGAGGCGTGCCAGGTATCCGCTAAACCATTACTTGCCGAGGCGTGCCAGGTATCCGCTAAACCATCACTTGCCGAGGCGTGCCAGGTATCCGCTAAACCATCACTTGCCGAGGCGTGCCAGGTATCCGCTAAACCATCACTTGCCGAGGCGTGCCAGGTATCCGCTAAACCATTACTGTTCGTAAACACACTATATATTGCACAATAGATCAAACAATCAGTTTTGTAACACGTTTGGTATTTTTATAAACTATCAATCACACCGTGAACAATAATCGATTATACGAGTTTGTTCGGTGTAACCTGTTTATGAAACAGTAGTATGTGATATCTTGCATCACCATAAATGCAGACAATTTATTATCGTTATTCCCACCACCAGGTGTCGGGACTGTCGGACGAGATCGGCAAGTTCCTGTCGACATTCGGCACTCTTCCACGGCCAGTCATCGTGCTGCTTGTGTCCATGGTCACCGTCACCGTGACTCAGATCACGAGTAACATCAGTACGACCACCATCTTCCTTCCTATCGTCGCCTCGTTGGTACGTTCTGCCCGGATGGCGGCCTGTTTACATCTTACTACTAGTCAGGTTCACTGTGCAATTTTGCGTTCTTGTGTTGATATTCGCAAAGCAATATAAACGTAATTTCGATATAATGAATCAGAAGAGCAATGGTTCCAATAATGATATAATGAATCAGAAGACCAATGGTTCCAATAATGATATAATGAACCAGAAGAGCAATGGTTCCAATAATGATATAATGAATCAGAAGAGCAATGGTTCCAATAATGATATAATGAATCAGAAGAGCAATGGTTCCAATAATGATATAATGAATCAGAAGAGCAATGGTTCCAATAATGATATAATGAATCAGAAGAGCAATGGTTCCAATAATGATATAATGAATCAGAAGACCAATGGTTCCAATAATGATATAATGAATCAGAAGACCAATGGTTCCAATAATGATATAATGAATCAGAAGAGCAATGGTTCCAATAATGATATAATGAATCAGAAGAGCAATGGTTCCAATAATGATATAATGAATCAGAAGAGCAATGGTTCCAATAATGATATAATGAATCAGAAGACCAATGGTTCCAATAATGATATAATGAATCAGAAGACCAATGGTTCCAATAATGATATAATGAATCAGAAGACCAATGGTTCCAATAATGATATAATGAATCAGAAGACCAATGGTTCCAATAATGATATAATGAATCAGAAGACCAATGGTTCCAATAATGATATAATGGATCAGAAGATCAATGGTTCCAATAATGATATAATGAATCAGAAGACCAATGGTTCCAATAATGATATAATGAATCAGAAGACCAATGGTTCCAATAATGATATAATGAATCAGAAGAGCAATGGTTCCAATAATGATATAATGAATCAGAAGAGCAATGGTTCCAATAATGATATAATGAATCAGAAGAGCAATGGTTCCAATAATGATATAACGAATCAGAAGACCAATGGTTCCAATAATGATATAATGGTTCCAATTGCACCTAAGCATATACAGTAGGAATTTTGGAATTTGTTAATGGCCGCCAAACCTTATTTGCCAATATATCGGCATCTAAGTGACCCGTGACGTTGATTTTAATGGCTAAACCTACATTTTAAGGGATAGGGAATCTGATGATGCTAATCACAATAAACTTATCATGATCATTGAATTAACTCGCCCCTCCGCGGTATTTGCGCGCCATTTATTTTATACAGTTGTTCTCCCTTGATAAGCGTTGCATAAATTTACCGTATACATGTCATAATCATTATGACCATCTGTTACAGGGAGAACGTATCGGAGTCAACCCGTTGTACTTCATCATCCCCGTCACCTTGAGTGCGTCCTACGCCTACGTGCTGCCCGTCAGCACACCTCCCAACGCCATCGTCCTCGCGTTCGGACGCCTCGAGCTGAAGGACATGGTAAGTTGACGGCGTTCCAGCTGCTGATCGGTGTTGTTTGGCATTGTGATGGAATCTGTGTTACGTCTGCACTCTCTCTCTCTTTCACCTCTCCCTTCCTCCCTCTCTAGCACACATAACCCCTCCCTCCCTCTCTATCACCCCTCCCTCCCTCCCTCCCTCCCTCCCTCCCTCCCTCCCTCCCTCCCTCCCTCCCTCCCTCCCTCCCTCCCTCCCTCCCTCCCTCCCTCCCTCCCTCCCTCCCTCCCTCCCTCCCTCCCTCCCTCCCTCCCTCCCTCCCTCCCTCCCTCCCTCCCTCCCTCCCTCCCTCCCTCCCTCCCTCCCTCCCTCCCTCCCTCCCTCCCTCCCTCCCTCCCTCCCTCCCTCCCTCCCTCCCTCCCTCCCTCCCTCCCTCCCTCCCTCCCTCCCTCCCTCCCTCCCTCCCTCCCTCCCTCCCTCCCTCCCTCCCTCCCTCCCTCCCTCCCTCCCTCCCTCCCTCCCTCCCTCCCTCCCTCCCTCCCTCCCTCCCTCCCTCCCTCCCTCCCTCCCTCCCTCCCTCCCTCCCTCCCTCCCTCCCTCCCTCCCTCCCTCCCTCCCTCCCTCCCTCCCTCCCTCCCTCCCTCCCTCCCTCCCTCCCTCCCTCCCTCCCTCCCTCCCTCCCTCCCTCCCTCCCTCCCTCCCTCCCTCCCTCCCTCCCTCCCTCCCTCCCTCCCTCCCTCCCTCCCTCCCTCCCTCCCTCCCTCCCTCCCTCCCTCCCTCCCTCCCTCCCTCCCTCCCTCCCTCCCTCCCTCCCTCCCTCCCTCCCTCCCTCCCTCCCTCCCTCCCTCCCTCCCTCCCTCCCTCCCTCCCTCCCTCCCTCCCTCCCTCCCTCCCTCCCTCCCTCCCTGCACTACCGCATCTCACACACAATACTAACAACACTTATGTTTCTCCGGCAGATGTTCAGCGGCGTTGGTCTGGCTGCCATCTGCATGCTCGTCACGCAAGTGGCCATCAACACGTGGGCCATCCCAATATTCGACCTTGGCACCTACCCGGATTGGGCTCCACCATTCAACAGCACGAATTAACTCCGTTGTGGGTCGGCGTCTCGGCTGTGCGCCGTACTCGGGGTCTCGCGACAGACGCCGCCGCCACCGGTCCAGCTGCCAACCCACAGTGTTACCAATGAGTGAAGTTAAATGCCCGATTACTGGGCGTGTGTTTTTCTGATTTGCGCATGCGTACGGTAACCGGGCATGGTTCCGGTACCATAGCATTCTGGGAGCACCCGCTTCTGACAGTCACGTGTCAGGCGGTGCACTATAAGTTAT
The DNA here is from genome assembly GCA_963662155.1 of Lamellibrachia columna. Classification (NCBI taxonomy): domain Eukaryota; kingdom Metazoa; phylum Annelida; class Polychaeta; order Sabellida; family Siboglinidae; genus Lamellibrachia; species Lamellibrachia columna. The sequence goes on from OY759269.1 coordinate 5,829,841, forward strand.
GTCTCGTGAATTTAGAATATAATTATTTTTTTAAAGCACGCCGGCGCGTAACGTATAACTGTCTCGCGTCGGCCTAGGCAGATACGCGTTTACAAAGAGATGGGCTGTTCGCTTCAGTGAACACTATCGGGTGTGCAGTGTAAAGGTTTAATTTCTAAATTCTGTTGCTCTGTCTTAGCCGTCGAAACAGCATTTCTAAAAAAATTGGGATCGGAGATATATTTTTCTACGGTGAACCCGATTTCAGTGACCGTCAGTAGTGTTAGACATTTAGACTCTTGCCTAAGCCTCACCTATCGTGAATTGAATTAATATTAATAGTTTCATACCCAGGCACCATAACTAATTAATATAAATGTTAGTCAAAGCTGACGCCATAATAACGTAACATAACATACAAGTGTGAGCATTTGTTTTCTTATCATAACAATTCGCAATTACAGTGCGTCCAACGGCATATAGATCGCAATGTGTTGGGTGCAAATTCGTTCGGCCTTGAGCGAACACACGAATTGGTTTGTAGTTACACCCCTGGATACCAACGGCGCCTTGCCGGTTGTCGATTGATGGTGTCGAAGTGCGGCGCGTGACGTGTTATGCTAAGTGTACATTGCTAGACTGTTGTTGCGAGTCGCGCGTTTGTGTCAGCGCACATTACACTACATTTGCTGTCGCGATACAATTTTCGAATCGGCTCAACAACAGTTGCGCCGGCCAAATCAACATGTCACTCGAGTTTTATTGATTTGCAGACTAGCGTACATGGCACGACTGATCCATTTTAAATCTAGCATTAGGCGCCCCACTCTAGGCATTGATGTAGGCGTTCTGCACGGGGCGTTCTGCACGGGGCGCCTGAAGGCAGCACGAACATATATAACGTGTCTGAGTGCAGCTTCGACGGCCTTGCTGCGTAGGCTTTTCTCACTTATTAAGTATTCTTTCTGTGTTGTGTTTCCGTGTGGGGGTTGAGTCCTGGCAAACTGTAGTGTTAGATGTAACGTGATCAAATGTAGTGGCGCGCCCGTGATCGCAGTAGCAAATTGTAACTGGTTTCTCACTCGCCGGGTTAGGAAAGGATTCGCCGAGATAAATCATGTGTTATGTCGATGGTTTTGTGGACCCAAAAGCTTGTGCGACTCAGATACTTCAATGTTTTGGCTGCGTTACGTAACCGTGATTCTGGGACCTTATTACCAGACCACAGCAATTACAGTAAAACCTGCTATAACGGACAACGAGCGGTATAGAAAGTGCTAACTTTTGACTGCGCCTAAATATCATGTCGTTGTGTCGCACTGCCAAAATTGTCCGCAATGCACACGTTTTACTGAATTGGTAGAGTTCCTTAATGCTGCGTTGTAGGCCGGCGGTTGTAGGCGTGTTACACCATCAGAAATCCGCGTCATCTGAGTACTCAGCAAATCGCGGCTCTGTTTTTCAAAGGGGCGATTAAATGTAACGAAAAAAAATTCACAAATCACATTCGATTACGCACAAATTTAATATGTAGTGTTCTGAATTGAACACATGTACAATGCTTGTAGCAGATACTTGGGCGTGTTTTCTAAGTCGCGTAAGAAGTATGAATTGGCTGGGTAATATCGGTATAACGTAATGTATATTATGTTTCATGTTCGATTAGAATTAATCGTACAAGGCGCGGGGTGCACCAAATCGGCCGAAACGGGAAGCGTCGACGCGTGTCCACGGCTACTACACGACGCGTGTAGTAGCCGCCATATTAGTTGTAGTTTTGTACGTGACGTTACGGTTGTTGTCTGATTGTTCGTGCAGGATATAGTTGTACGTGACGTTGCGATTGTTCGTGTAATGTGTAGCCTGCAATCTTGACCGTGAGTGCTTCGTGAGAGAGTAGTGAATCTAGAACGTTTGTCACACGCACAGCACTGTGACGTTTAGAATAAAGCAGTGTGCACAATTTGCTGGTTCATTGTTTTGTTATTGGTCCCGCATCTGAAGACTGGTCGTCGCATGCATACTACATATCGACGGGATCGTTGCATCCAGATAGTATCTCCTGTAATCGGAACACATCTGCAATGCGTACACGTACGAAAATGTGATCCATCATTAAGATTAGCGCAAACTAATGGATTTAGTTGTCCACAGAAAATGAGTCAAACTGTAGTTTTTTTGTCGCACTTACAACAACATGACACTGTAGGACGTTAATAGGAAATTAATTTATCTTCAGATTTTGGATAATATCTACCATCGTGTTCCGAATCGTGCATTTTCCGCACCTTAGTAAACTCTCGTGCAGAATATCTATCTCTCTACGTCCGTGTAATTTTGCCAAATATTGGCCAGACATCTTGTAAAATTACTGCGGAGTGATTCATAACTCCTCATCGCAGCGGAAACAAAGTGCTGCGTGAATGAGTTCCTGACGCGCTGTTGTGCCGTCTCTTGGTTAGAATGTACGGTGGTTATCATGTTCTTCAGGGCCCAAGTTGACGTCATGGTTAGGGCGCCGTCGTAGTTGTTGCATTAGCATTCTTCTTTGCCCAGTCTGGCATCGTTCCGTAGTCGAACCAGGCGTAGGCCCACGTGTTCGTGCCGAGTTGTACGATAATAACGCACATCAAGTTCATCATCCAACCGCTTTTTATCTGCAACGACGAACAATGGGAGACTTTCAAAGGGTAATTCGGACGTTATGGCAAAAGGGGCGCCACGGGTTACCAGTCATTTTGTTGACAGGCATATGCTGCAGCCAACACACTTATTTTCACAGCATCCAAATGAAGGGCACAATCAACTATGACGGGGCTACATCCTAACCCTTTGAGAAATCCCCCTGTCACGACAACATGAGGTGTACAGTCAACTATGACGGGGTTACATCCGAAACCTTTGAGATATCCTCCATTCATGACAACATGAAGGGCACAGTCAACTACTACAGGGCTACATCCGAACCCTTTGAGATCTCCTCCTTTCATGACAACATGAAGGGTACAGTCAACTACGACATGGCTACATCCGAACCTTTTGAGATCTCCCCCTGTCACGACAACATGAAGGGTAAAGTCAACTATGACGGGGCTACATCCGAACCCTTTGAGATCTCCCCCTGTCACGACAACATGAAGGGTACAGTCAACTACGACGGGGCTACATCCGAACCCTTTGATATCTCCTCCTTTCATGACAACATGAAGGGTACAGTCAACTACGACGGGGCTACATCCGAACCCTTTGCGATCTCCTTTCATGACAACATGAAGGGGTCAACTATGACGGGACTACTTCCGAGCCCTTTCAGATCTGCTCCTTTCATGACAAAATGAAGGGTACAGTCAACTATGACGGGGCTACATCCGAACCCTTTGAGATCTCCTCCTGTCACAACAACATGAAGGGTACAGTCAACTATGACTGAGCTACATCCGAACCCTTTGCGATCTCCTCCTTTCATGACAACATGAAGGGGTAAACTATGACGGGACTACTTCCGAGCCCTTTCAGATCTGCTCCTTTCATGACAAAATGAAGGGTACAGTCAACTATGACGGGGCTACATCCGAACCCTTTGAGATCTCCCCCTGTTACGACAACATGAAGGGTACAGTCAACTATGACTGGGCTACATCCGAACCCTTTGCGATCTCCTCCTTTCATGACAACATGAAGGGGTCAACTATGACGGGACTACTTCCGAGCCCTTTCAGATCTGCTCCTTTCATGACAAAATGAAGGGTACAGTCAACTATGACGGGGCTACATCCGAACCCTTTGAGATCTCCCCCTGTTACGACAACATGAAGGGTACAGTCAACTATGACTGGGCTACATCCGAACCCTTTGCGATCTCCTCCTTTCATGACAACATGAAGGGGTCAACTATGACGGGGCTACATCCGAACCCTTTGAGATATCCTCCTTTCATGACAACATGAAGGGCACAGTCAACTATGACAGGGCTACATCCGAACCCTTTGCGATCTCCTCTTGTCACGACAACATGAACGGTACAGTCAACTATGATAGGGCTACATCCGAACCCTTTGCGATCTCCTCTTGTCACGACAACATGAACGGTACAGTCAACTATGACGGGGCTACATCCGAACCCTTTGCGATCTCCTCTTGTCACGACAACATGAACGGTACAGTCAACTATGACGGAGCTACATCCGAACCCTTTGCGATCTTCTCTTGTCACGACAACATGAACGGTACAGTCAACTATGACGGGGCTACATCCGAACCCTTTGCGATCTCCTCTTGTCACGACAACATGAACGGTACAGTCAACTATGACGGGGCTAATATGATCATTTTTAAAAGCAATGTGAACCCCAGAGGTGGAAATGTCTCCATCCCAGTTGCGAACATAAAAATGTCACCAAATGTGTTTCTAAATGTTTTAATGTATGCATTTAACTTCAAAATATGATAATTGGTGATAATTTCATAAAGGATCACATATATTATTTATTTTAAAAAGGTATCCATTGCAAAAATTATTTTAATTTGTTGAAAAAAATTGTTTCTAGCTGCACATCCTATTTGCTGTTTAACGTCATTACCAGTTTAGTTGTTTAGTGGCTACTAAGCTACACTTAGCAAAAAATAATACTACACATTGCATACGGTTCTGGCAGAACTCGACGGTTCTGGCAGAACTCGACGGTTCTGGCAGAACTCGACGGTTCTCGCAGAACTCGACGATTCTTGCAGAACTCGACGGTTCTAGCAGAACTCGACGCCCTTTCACCACCCTTTTGTCAGTACGGCGCCTCATACACGTGCCCCATTGGATCCGCCTATTCCAATTTATGTGGAGGGAAAAGTTGATGCAAGCACAAGATGTGGACGATTGTGCGTGTCTTCTTAATTCCCTGCTCATACATACCATGTCAATGATGCGCAGGTTGTCGCCGTAGGAGAAGACAATGGCGTTTGGTGGTGTAGCCACGGGCAGCATGAAGGCACACGACGCGCAGATGGTGACAGGAAGCATTACGTACAGAGGGTTGATTCCCATATCTTTGGCCTTCAAAAAAGCGTAACATCTTCGTTGCAAAGGTGATCAAAACCAGCACATCAACACCAGTCAAAAGTCTTTTGGTTATTTTTTATTGAGGGTTTATTTTGGATTAATCTGGTCGTAAAGGTGGTGGTGTTTGGCAAATATGACTGTCTTATTTTGGCAAGTAAATGTCTTTCAAACACTGAGAAAAGTCCGAATTGTAATTTATAGGAGAAATGGGTGTAATCATGCGCTATCTACCGATTCGCCTAGAACATGCTGCTCCACCTGACGATCCATGCGCGACCTATCGCTTCATGGCCGACTATCAGCACAAATTTCACGTTCTTTGGTAATACAACCTACAGAACATGCTGCGCCACCTACAATTGACACAACTTGCAAGTTCTCCGCGGACTCTCAGTTATCCGGCTATGTGCAACGCCATCAACTCCACATGTTAGCCTCTGATCCACAGCGGCACCTTGCCCAACCAATTATTTGATTACATTCAGCACCATATATTATTTATCCGAATCCCTGCAGCGCCACCTATCAGATTTTCGAGAACATGCACTGCCACCTACCAGTTCTTCGAGAACACGCAGCGCCACCTACCAGTTCGCCGAGGACTTGAAGGAAGAGCGTGTTGGTGGTCGTGTTGCTGGTCACCTCGGAGAAGACGCACACGAGCAGACAGAGCACGAAGATGGTAAGCTTCGGTGGCAGTAGTAAAATGTCGTTGAGAACTCGACCCACCTCTTTCGAAAGGCCCGATTTCTACAACATTATATAACACAGGATACCGAGACAATGACAAACACGAGATATCTGCAAACATGATTTGTGTATGATGGTCTCGCGGCTTAATCAACAACCACTGTGGATAACTGCATGATCCGTACAATATGTTGTTCTTTGTCTTGCTGACTGTTCAGCAACTCCTTTAGGCAAACGCGAAATTTCGGCAACGCTTCGTGATTCGTGGTATATTTGTCTGTTCAGCAACTGCCGCATCTCGGTTCAATGATTTAATGTGTATACGGAGCCTGCTGTGGTCTCACGGAATAAAATCATATATTGGCAACTCAGTTAACTGAAAACAAAATGTAATGTATTAATTAATTAAGAAAGGAACATACAAACAGCAGCTGCTGTTCAAGCATTGCATTCATGTGCATCGAAAAATACTCATGGGATTGTGGTCTGGGCTGTTTAGTTGTGTATCCAGTGCTCACCCCGCATGCGTCGGCCAGGGCGAAGCCACCGCCCATCAGAAGTATAACGTTCCAGGCCATCTTTCTCTTGACGGTCGGCCAGTCCAGAAGTCCGGGAGCCGCAATCGCGCTTTCTATAGGCATTTATTAACATAGTTAAAATAATCGTTACACATTTTTTATTCGAGATACTATATATCTCTACTGCTATATGTTTTATCAATATAATTTTATGATTACCGCATCAATCGTGTGTATACAGTACAGTAATCGACGAGGTGATGGCTTTATTAGTACAACATTCTGACAAATCATCAACCTACAATCCTTACGCGTCTGAGAGAAGCAGGTGAAACTGGGCATTCGCGAGGGGAAGACGAACAGCGACATTGCCACCGTTATTCCCACAGTCCCGTCGGTGATGTATCTGCAACGTCACAAACTTCAGGCGACGGGCAGCGAAAGGAACTGTTCGAAAGTTTGGTCGGTTTCGGAGAGGAGAAGCACACAACGGCCAAATGTGTTCTCTTTTGAACACATTGATGTTTCGTTGCACGCACGCACGTACGCACGCACGCACGCACGCACGCACGCACGCACGCAAGAACGTGATGGCTAAATGGCAGAGAGTATCTATAAAATTTGCCGAATACTTTTTACAAACATGCAACTATTGTTGCACGGGAGCTTATTGTCCTGGATCCAAATAACATATATGAAATATTACAAGTACATCCCATTTAAGCATGCAAATATTAGAAAACAAAGTGTCCCTTAAATTTGAAAATATAAGGAAACGACAACATCCTAGATATGCAAAATAGGAACGAGGTTTGTGGACTGCATGAAATAGTAATGGTAGTAAAGAAACATGAACTCCACTAGACGACGTTGTTCGTGTATCTATTAAGACACATTACGCGGTGGTCAGCTGCCTGTTTGCTCACTTTGGTTTGAAAAAGACGGACCATCCGTTGACGAACCCGGGGTTACGTGTGAACCACAGCGCAGTCAGGGCGAAGAAGTGAATCAACACAGCCTTCTCTCCGAACCTACAGCACAAATACATTACTTTTTCGATTGACGACCACAATAATGCTTATTTTATTCAATGTGTGATGGGTGATACACTCCTTGGTAATGCATTTGTACAGTTTTAGCACAAGAACCCGACGGAGATACCCATCACGACTTCTTAGCTGCAAAAGTTCCAGAACGTAAGTCGGCGCCAAACCATGGACTCTTCAGTTTCCATGTTATGTGCTCATGTAGCTGGTTGATTTGGCTGCATCCTGACTAAGTGGTCAATCTATTTAATTCTTAGTTTTGTTGTGTCTTAAAGGACTGGTCATTTTCCAAACACGTCTCTTCATTTCTGATCTTGTCTCATCTGGCCTTGTTCACAGTTTCCTCAAATACCTCATTTTACATGTGGTAACTTTCCCCTCTTTGTTCGTGTTCGTTGTTGGTAGACATATTGCATTTATGAGCTGGCGATTTGTTTCCGTTGGAGTATTTGAATGTTTGAGTAGTGAGGAGAGTTCATAGCTGTAGTTGTGTGCCTGATGGATTCGTCTTTCTATACATACTATATATTTGATTGACTGTGCTTGACAATGATTGGTGTTGTCTCAATATTTAGCTTTGTTTACTTCCTGTTCGCTCTCGTAATTTCAGTTTTAGACATGTTGATTTTCTTGCTGTGTGGTCATTTTCCGCAGGGCGTTATTACGGACTTTGTCAGACCATTTTAAATTCATAATTCTACGTGGATACCTATTGACGAAAGTGTGTATCTTTTACCGTGGTTTCAGTGTCGTTCTCCGTGTAACCTAATCTATCACTTAGTCATAGTAGCAAGGTTACTCACGTCATCTTCTCAATCTAATCCCTCACTTAGTCGTAGTAGCAAGGTTACTCACGTCATCTTCTCAACCTAATCCCTCACTTAGTCGTAGTAGTAAGTTTACTCACGACATCTTCCCCAAACATTTGTATTCCTCCCGGAGAACGTTCGTCGCCTCATCATTGGTACGTTTCGCATCACCGGTGTCTTTGATAAAGCTATCCAGAAAGAATCTGACGACAAAAACAAAGACGCAACATAGAGGGCAAAATCAACACAACAACAGTATAATTGGTGTGGTAACGAGACCTCCCGCCAATGACTTGTCAGTCGATACGCGGAGCCTATATCGCTTTAGGGATCATGCCTCAGTTACACTTCCTGGTGTGTTACACGAATGTAGGGCGTAGTAATTTTAGATATCTAATTTAAAAAAAATCGTATCATCTGACATAACTGCATTTTGAGCAGACACATTAGCAAGTTTTGTGGTAGAACATGTTGGCAGTGTAAATGTGGATTTGTTTAGATGATTTCAATAGGCGGAAGGATTTTTGGCCATTGTTTCGCCACAAGGCACGTGTGCGCGCAGTAATTCATGCAGAAATTGGTAAACATTGACGGGTGTAGCACGTTCAGGAATTTTAAAAGAGTTAGAAGTATGAGACTTTGACTAAACTCGATCAGCATGTCAATAATATGATGACAAAGGCAGGAAAGAAGTTTAAGAATTTTTGATGGTCTCGTTTTCTTATAATCGTGCAAAACGTTAACATGGTCACCAATAGGAAACGTAACAGTAGGCTGAACCCTTTAGAGCGACTCTAATGCGCACTCTTGTACGTTCTAACTCACCACTTTGGTATGTATTAAAACACGTTCAATACAAATATTGTGTCACACTCATCATAAGCTTTAACAAGGCGCAATCGGCTAAAAAAGACCACGTAAACGTTAGCGGCAAAATTTAAAGAAAATCACGCGCTAGAAGTAAACCCGGTGTCGCGGAGCTTCCAAAAAATCCGCGAGAGAGCGCCACAAGCGTTGACATTAACTAAGTTCCGCGCTGTGGCGCCACAAGCGCACCAGACTGGCTTATCATTTTCTTTGCCAAAGCAAGACGAACTGGAACAGCTGGAACAGGAACGGGAGCGCGCACGCGATGAAAGACATGAACTCACGATGCGTCTCCTCATCGAGACCCTTGACAGACGTCTCCGCAGTAATTCACCACCGCGCGAACGCAGCAACGATGCCAATGACGAGTCTAAGTTTGTACAGACTCAACGCACTGAGACCAAGGTCCAGCGCAGTTCTATCGGCCCACACGCTAAAACTAGACCAACTGAGCCAATTGGCAGCTTATATAACATTACGAGAACTAACAGCATGGAGGCGATCGTGAGAAGATTTCGTAGAGCTAGAACAGCTCGACCGTCTCCCAGCACGCAAACAGAGAGCCATGTTGCGCAACAGTCTGTATTGAAATGCGTGCTACATTGCAATTGGCCATCGGTATAGATAATGATGACGATATAACTGTCACAGCGATTTTAGACCGAAACAAGGAACATGTTCGAGCCAAACGAAATGTTACACTGGCCAGGGTAGCAATAGAAGAACGCAAACAAGAGGAAGGCGAGCCATTCGACCAATTTTACATAGCTTTACGAGACATTGCCAACAACGCAGATCTTTGTCAGCATTGCATAGACGATCGTCTTGCCAAGCGAATTATGTCGGGAATTCGTGATCCAGGAACAAGTTGAAAGGTGATGTCTGCAGGAGTGATGAATCAGCAAGGCATGATGAAGTTGCACTTGCGAACAATGACCAATGCCATACGAAGATAGACAACATTGGCAAGAAAACATGGCAACGTGGCAAAACTAGAAGCACCACTTCAAAACACAACCACATAAGTGGTTATTGTGGCAAATCGGCTCATAAAACGCATGATGAATGTCGTGCACGGCGCAGTGAATGTTTAGCTTGCAAAAAATCGGTCATTGGGCTACGTGTTGCCATTAAAACAAACCACCTGGTAAAAACAAAAATATATCGACCACAATGAGTCAGATTCGCGTGCTGTACATTCTGGGAAGGAAAATACACCGTCGTGTTTCGCGCATCAAAATACATCTTCACCATAATGCTGATGATAGCTTCATCACAACAGCACAGTTAACACCAAATACAGGGACAGTGTTGCAGGGCTTGAAATCCTAAAACAAACAGAATTATACATAGGAAACACATGTCGCCCTCCTGCGTTGGCACAGTGGACCTTCACATTCACGCAGCTGACAAACATACGAAAGAGACGAGCCTTGTCTGCAAAGAACAAAAAGGACTTCTGCTGGCTTGGGAGAATCAGAATCAGAATCATAATCAGTTTACTATTGGCAACTTTTCAGTTGGATTGTACATACAGTCACGATAAAATACACAAAGCCACGTATATATAATTATGTTATAAAACGCAGGAAATTACGTTAAAGTAATAATTATTGTACAAATTGTACATAATAACAGTAATGCAATTAAATTCAAATTACATTTATATACATTCACTAAAATGAACCGTGAAAGCAACCCACTCAGTAGGAGGCACTTTATATTAAAACTGACTGTATCATTATAATTACATTAATACTGTTCATTCTAAATTACACTAAAATGAAAATAAATAAATTACTTTAAATATTAAAATTGTATGTTAAAACATACCTGATAAACCATTTAAGTGTTTTGACAGTGTATGGTATTAACGAGTTTTTGTAGCGATTTGTGTTAGCCATTGGAAAGGGTAGCTCGTTAAATGATCGTAGAGCATATGAAGTCGTTCGAGTGTCCGGTAGGAGCTTATTCAGTTTGTGGTCATCACGCCTTATTCTACCGAAATACGCTTTACATATTGCATTGCATGTTTACCATCTGCAGAATATCTTTGTACGTAAAGCCAGGAAATATAGTTTTGAGACACCGTTTTTTGGTTATCTCGATATTGTTCGATAAGTATTTAGGCACGTTCGTGTGCCATACCGGACAAGCATATTCAACTACTGATCTGATCACAGATACATAAATTCTAACCAAATCAATTTGATTGATTCCAGCACGTTTCAACTGATAGATCATAGACACCCTTTTCCTTGCCTTTGCAACTATTTCATCTACTTGTGCATTCCAACTTAAATCAGATGATATAGTTACACCGACAACTTTGCTTGGGTATCTCTTTCAATATCAGTCCCATTTATATTTATATACGGCAGAGATTCAACACGCGTTCTATCTGTACAGAAACATATGACCATTTCTTTTGTCTTACTCGTATTAATGCGCACGTCATTATCGCTGGACCACTGCGCAGTAATGTTAGCTGAATCCTGTATGATAGATACTCTGCATATTTCAAATATTGTGCTATCATCCATATATTTGTTGATAGGGCAAGGTGTCCTAAAATCATTGATATGGACCAAAAGTGTTTTGGTCCAGACAAAGTTCTCCGGGGAACGCCTGCATTAGGGTAGCCTGGTCTTGATACAGCGTCCCCGATCTTAACTCTCTGCTCACGGTCTAGGAGAAACGCTGCCACCCATCGGACTTGTTGTACTAGTAATTCCATTTTGACCAGTTTATTTATTAATATATCTTGATTAATTAGACCAAACGCTTTCCTGTAGTCCAGAAATAAAACTCAGAACTATGATCTTTTATGGGTCTTATCAGTCAACTCGGTGACTTCACGACGGAAGTCAGTACAACAGATGATCCGAGCTGAGCTACTGAAGAGCAAGAAGGAGTTCCGATGGACTGAAACACACACCACGGCCTTTCAAGTTACCAAGAAAGCGCTTGTATCTGCGCCTACACCAGCGCACTTCGATCCTCCAAAGCTAATGACGCTACACACAGACGCATCACGACGCAAAGGTCTTGGCTATGCCCTCTTGCAACAACATGCGGATAAATGGCGACTCATCCATCACGCGTTCTTACACACGTGGAAAGTCGCTATGAAATGGTAGAATTAGAGCTACTGGCAGCAATTTAGGCAATGAAGAAGGGCCGTGTTCAACTACTCAGATTGCCACATTTCAAACCACTGGTGACAATTCTTGATCGCCATCGCCTTGACGATTATGTAAACACGCGTCTTCAACGTCTCAAAGAAAATACGTCACTCTTTTTGTTTACGACACGCAGGACAAAAGATCATTGTATCCCGGATGCTCTGTCACGTGCACCTGTTTCGGATCCATCACTGCATGATTGGCAAACAAAGAAGAACTCACGTTCACGCGGTCACCATAAATTCATCCAGAATGGTACATGAAGACAACCAAGAGGATCGGCAAGAGCATCTGTGTGACCCGATACTAGATCGACTTCGAACAGTCGCTCTGTATGATGAAAATAACGAGGCTCTAATCGACAACATCCAGAATGGCTTCCCATTTTCAAGAAACAAAGCTAACGCTAGTGTCTCACCATTTTGGAACATTAGAAATGAGTTGTATGTAGCTTAATGGATAGGCCTATATGAACCTCGCATTATCGTGCCCAAGTCAGCTGGACGTGAAGCCCCAACGCGTTTTCAAGGTTCTCACCAAGGAACTGATAGAACGAAACGCCGGGCGCGGCAAGTAGTCTTCCATTTCCCAAAGGGGAAAACTGCACCTCGCCACACCATCTATGCATGCCGATGGGCATTTGTGGAGCTCGCAGTCCCGATGCAATTTAGGTCTGATGGTGGTCCTCAATTCGCTTCTCGTGAATTTAACCAGTTCTTAAAACGCTGGCCGACACCGCGGATATCACATAAAATTGCCGAGTGGTCGTGTGTATCGGCGCAACCGTCGCTTCATGAAGCCAGACACTGCGCAGTCTGGGGAGAACTATCTTCACAACAACAACGAAGCAAACTTCGACTCTAAGTCTTCCAATGCTTTTTCAGACTAAAAAAGAGGAGGAATTGGTGTGGTCTCTTTAGAAAACCTCCCAGCAGTAACACGGCGGAGCTACTATCGCCTTACAGCGACTCTGTAACACGCACTCTTGTACATTCTAATTCTTCACAACTTTGGTGGTATGTATTAAAATACGTTCAATACAACCATTGTGTTACATTGTGTTACACTCATCATGCGCGTTAACAATAATAGCGATGAACATTCGCGTTCATAACCTACACTGTCGTTGTTGTTGTTAGTGGTAGTGGGTGTGGTAGCAATCAATGTATGTATGTAGTAGTAGTAGTAGTAGTAGTAGTAGTAGTAGTAGTAGTAGTAGTAGTAGTAGTAGTAGTAGTAGTAGTAGTAGTAGTAGTAGTAGTAGTAGTAGTAATAGTAGTAGTAGTAGTAGTAGTAGCAACAGCAGCAACAGTAGATGTTGGTGTAGCTACAATAACAAAACCAAGCAAAACACGTTTACATATATCAATAGTTCGACATTTCGCGAGTAAATCGACTTTTTCTTCATTACGTTGGTGTATTATGGCTTGCCTTGTTAATGGCCTATGTTTATTACTAAGCTTAAAAGTGCTTAATCAATAAAACAATTTTGTTACTCTCATTTCAAATTAAGTTTACGAAAAACAAAACCTATCTAGTATCCTCTACAACATGTTCGTTTATGCAACTTTTGTATGTTTTTTGTGTGAAATCATCAGACAAACTACTACATTAAACTACTACATTAGTTAATGCTTGTTCAAGCATTTACTTAAGTGAAAATCGAAATGCTGAAAAATCCCGATTTTATTCCTTGGTGAAATTTCGTACCTTTGTCATGTGATCGACGAGATGATTGACGTCACACCCATGATCAGCATTGACCCACACAGTGTTTACCATTATGGATATCCACTATTTTGATACTTACCAGATCTAACGACTAAAGTAATTTTTTTTCGATGATTTGAAAAAAATAGGCATTTTTTATTAAACAGACTGCGGATGTTACATAAACTATTCACACACTACATATTTGGACACCAAAGAACCAGATTTGCGATAGGCTAAATCAGTTGAGGAAGCGGTTTTAAAAATGTCACGCAACATTGCCATTTATACGGTTATTGCGATATGTAAGTTCCACTGATAACATCTTGCTGCTTGTTTAATAATTTCATAGATATTATAAGCAAGATTCTATAAACGTTGTCAATTTTACAAACTTCTAAAGTGTTCACTACAGAGGAGGTGGTACTTTTGGCTAATTTTACAAACTTCTAAAGTGTTCACTACAGAGGAGATGGGACTTTTGGCTAATTTTACAAACTTCTAAAGTGTTCACTACAGAGGAGATGGGACTTTTGGCTAATTTTACAAACTTCTAAAGTGTTCACTACAGAGGAGGTGGTACTTTTGGCTAATTTTACAAACTTCTAAAGTGTTCACTACAGAGGAGATGGGACTTTTGGCTAATTTTACAAACTTCTAAAGTGTTCACTACAGAGGAGATGGTACTTTTGTCTAATTTTACAAACTTCTAAAGTGTTCACTACAGAGGAGATGGGACTTTTGGCTAATTTTACAAACTTCTAAAGTGTTCACTACAGAGGAGATGGGACTTTTGGCTAATTTTATAAACTTCTAAAGTGTTCACTACAAAGGAGATGGGACTTTTGGCTAATTTTACAAACTTCTAAAGTGTTCACTACAGAGGAGATGGGACTTTTGGCTAATTTTACAAACTTCTAAAGCGTTCACTACAGAGGAGATGGGACTTTTGGCTAATTTTACAAACTTCTAAAGTGTTCACTACAGAGGAGATGGGACTTTTGGCTAATTTTACAAACTTCTAAAGTGTTCACTACAGAGGAGATGGGACTTTTGGCTAATTTTACAAACTTCTAAAGCGTTCACTACAGAGGAGATGGGACTTTTGGCTAATTTTACAAACTTCTAAAGTGTTCACTGCAGAGGAGATGGGACTTTTGGCTAATTTTACAAACTTCTAAAGCGTTCACTACAGAGGAGATGGGACTTTTGGCTAATTTTACAAACTTCTAAAGTGTTCACTACAGAGGAGATGGGACTTTCGGCTAATTTTACAAACTTCTAAAGCGTTCACTACAGAGGAGATGGGACTTTTGGCTAGTCCGTATTTGACGAAGCATATGTGATGTCCGGAGGAACGTACAACGTACCTTGGTCCCATGTTGTACGTTATAAGCCAGATCCAGGCACACATTAGCGACAACATTGCATTGGGGAAGGCAATCACGAACCACGATAAAAAGGATAGCTCATACTCGCCCTTAGACAATCTGAAAGCGGAAAACCGATACATAGGTAAAATAAACATTTGCAACGAATCATCTACTTGGCGGAGACAGATTACGAATAATTACTCACCAGCTATAATTCGTGTGACCACGATTAGTGAAATGAAATGAACACCTATGGAAGCGATTATATGTTGTTCAGCGGGTGGATAATGCAATAATGGGCTTAGAAAAAGGATAGGGTAAGATCTTTAGAAGACGTGACAGAGAGAAGAAGAAGGATAGTTCAGCGGCCAGAGCGCGTGACAGCCAGTAGAGAGGATAGTTGCTCGTGTCCATTTGCTACCGTTTCGAAGCTTTGTCAATTTCGTTCATTAAATATTAGCTGTGTCTTTCGGGAAATACACTAAACGTCCCTTCTATATGGTGTTTATGTCACGGGATAAATATGCAACCTCTCGTGGATTCACTGAGTGGGGGTCTATATATATAATATACATATATATATATACATATATATATATATATATATATATATATATATATATATATATATATATATATACATATATATATATATATATATATATATATATATATATATATATATATATATATATATATATATATATATATGTGTCCCATCAGTGATGCGTATACAACTATGCTGACAATACTGTAGTCAAATGATACGTCTCTAACACATGCATGAGCGGTGATTGAAGGAGACGAAGAGGAGAGGAATACTACTGCTACTGCTACTGTTACTGCTATTGCTACTGCAACTGCTACTACTACTACTACTACTACTACTACTACTACTACTACTACTACTACTACTAATAATAATAATAATAATAATAATTATTATTATTATAATAATAATAATGCTAATAATCAGAAGAAGAAGGATAAGAAGAAGAATGTGAAGAAGAAGAAGAAGAAGATGTGAGGCGGGATGGGTGGCTGACATATGGAGAAAGAGGGAAAAGAAAGAAGTGAATCATCCACCAGTCGTCAGGTTGACTTACATGTCCAACATCTCCTTGGCGACAAGGTTCGTCGGACTGCCGGTGATAGTGGCCGTGCCGCCCACGTTGGCGGCATATGCGACCGACAGACGCATAGCTCGGCCGAAGTTATCAAATGCCCTCATTTTGTCGCCTGTGATCCCCCTATTGTGCGATAACATTTAGAGGCAGTTATATACCCAAACCATGTAGATCAGGGTTTCTGCATGATGGTTATAAATTGCCTCCAGAAACCATGTCGAACACAACTAAAATACAATATATCATTATAGTATGATGTGGATGTGGAAACAATATCGTGTTGGACAGAACAGTTAGTGTATGTAGAATCAAGTAGTGTCTTAGTCAACATTGTGAGGCATGTTGGACCAACAATAGTTTAACTAGTAGTTTGTGCATGTCACCTCGCCATATATTTATTTTGGAAACAAACAGTTCGATAAGACAACACAAACACAGACTTTCGATGAGAACAATAAAGAGTTTAGAGCTCAGCAACATGACGTAGACTTCAGTAGCTTGCGATACCACAAACACATCAGTAGAAGGACTATGAGATACTGCTCACTAGGACAAACCGTTCAGTAGCTAGGAATAGGACAAACAGCTCAGTAGCTAATAATAGGACAGAACACTCATGTAGCTTGAAATAGGAAGTACAACAGTTCAGTAGCTAGGAATAGGACAAACAGCTCAGTAGCTAATAACAGGACAGAACACTCATGTAGCTTGAAATAGGAAGTACAACAGTTCAGTAGCTAGGAATAGGACAAACAGCTCAGTAGCTAATAACAGGACAGAACACTCATGTAGCTTGAAATAGGAAGTACAACAGTTCAGTAGCTAGGAATAGGACAAACAGCTCAGTAGCTAATAATAGGACAGAACACTCATGTAGCTTGAAATAGGAAGTACAACAGTTCAGTAGCTAGGAATAGGACAAACAGCTCAGTAGCTAATAACAGGACAGAACACTCATGTAGCTTGAAATAGGAAGTACAACAGTTCAGTAGCTAGGAATAGGACAAACAGCTCAGTAGCTAATAACAGGACAGAACACTCATGTAGCTTGAAATAGGAAGTACAACAGTTCAGTAGCTAGGAATAGGACAAACAGCTCAGTAGCTAATAACAGGACAGAACACTCATGTAGCTTGAAATAGGAAGTACAACAGTTCAGTAGCTAGGAATAGGACAAACAGCTCAGTAGCTAATAACAGGACAGAACACTCATGTAGCTTGAAATAGGAAGTACAACAGTTCAGTAGCTAGGAATAGGACAAACAGCTCAGTAGCTAATAACAGGACAGAACACTCATGTAGCTTGAAATAGGAAGTACAACAGTTCAGTAGCTAGGAATAGGACAAACAGCTCAGTAGCTAATAACAGGACAGAACACTCATGTAGCTTGAAATAGGAAGTACAACAGTTCAGTAGCTAGGAATAGGACAAACAGCTCAGTAGCTAATAACAGGACAGAACACTCATGTAGCTTGAAATAGGAAGTACAACAGTTCAGTAGCTAGGAATAGGACAAACAGCTCAGTAGCTAATAACAGGACAAAACACTCATGTAGCTTGAAATAGGAAGTACAACAGTTCAGTAGCTAGGAATAGGACAAACAGCTCAGTAGCTAATAACAGGACAAAACACTCATGTAGCTTGAAATAGGAAGTACAACAGTTCAGTAGCTAGGAATAGGACAAACAGCTCAGTAGCTAATAACAGGACAAAACACTCATGTAGCTTGAAATAGGAAGTACAACAGTTCAGTAGCTAGGAATAGGACAAACAGCTCAGTAGCTAATAACAGGACAAAACACTCATGTAGCTTGAAATAGGAAGTACAACAGTTCAGTAGCTAGGAATAGGACAAACAGCTCAGTAGCTAATAACAGGACAAAACACTCATGTAGCTTGAAATAGGAAGTACAACAGTTCAGTAGCTAGGAATAGGACAAACAGCTCAGTAGCTAATAACAGGACAAAACACTCATGTAGCTTGAAATAGGAAGTACAACAGTTCAGTAGTCTACAATAAGGCAAACAGTTCGGTAGCTTTTAATTAGACTATACAGTACTTTCCGAAAAAGATAAACAGATGAGCCGTTTGCAAGAGGATAACTAGTTCAGAGGCTTGCAGACAGAAAGCAAACAGTCTCCCTCATCCCACACACGCACGTAACCACATTCATATCGACTTACATCTTTTCTTCTGATTTTTTATCCGCCGTTACTCGTAAACTCCCTGTAAAACACAAACACATTAGCAACAGTGTCATCGTCATCGTTATCCTCATCGTCATCATCATCAACGTCAACCTTATTAACAAAACAGTATAAAACATTTCATCATCGTCATTACAACTGCCACCTTAAACAACGTCTAAATTCTTAACATCGCCACCTTCATTTAGTGAGGAACCATCAATGTTGCCATCGTTAAACGATGCATTAGCCTCTCCTTGTATAATTGTCCATCTGACTCACTTGACCTCGATAGCACTTTTGTTTGTAACTCGCTGTTTCGTTGTTTCACGTCGGCAGGGCTGGCTGTCTCGGTGCCGGCAACAACTGCCGGTGCGTCTTCTTTCTCCTCCGCGTCAGTCGCAGTCTTTGGAACCGTTATGTCGACCTGTTTGTCTTCCAAGCTGCCGACATCTGAGTAAACAGAGACCTGTACTGGAATTTGCAGGCCCTGCGTGGCATACCAATTTGCAGAATTACAGACCTGACAATATTGAAATGATATACAGAAAATAGCCTTGTAATGCATCTTTCCTAGAAAAAGCTATGCAGATATATTGAATTATCTAGGTCTATAGACTTTGAAAGAAAAGCGGGACTGTCCGTGCGCGCGCGATATTTTAACAAAATAAAAGTAAGTTCACACAAGCTTAATCATCCCCTACTTCACAAAAGACAGATGTAGTATGATATAAGCACCCCTTACCAATATTAAACTCCATGATGCCACGGGGTTTATACAACTGGCAATAAATACTCACGGTGCTTAAGGTAAATAATATTATATATGCTGTGCCTTAAATCTTGGTAGGGATTGTACGATTATTGTACGATATTTAAATGTATTCTTTTAATGACTGTATAATGATGTAATTCCAACTCAGTTGAGTTGTCAATAAAATTGTGTTTATCTTTATCAAAGCAAATCACAGATCTAGCTTCGCACAAGGTCTGAAAGTGCAAACACGATGTAGGGCAATACATACCTGCAATTGATGGCATACAATCAAAAAGCTTGAGGAAACAGCGGACACCCGAATATCTCATATTAGTAAATTATAATTTCAGCTACAACCTTAATCTTATAATTTTATAACACGACTAATAGGTAATTGCCCTGAACATGTAGTATGATGACATATGACATGTTTGTTGTCTTTGTGTGATCTACATAAGTTGCATGTATATTCCTTCTATAAAGAGTCAATGATTTGAATGACACAGGTAACTCGGAAGTTCGTAACATATTATCGTCACCGATATTGTTCCATGTGGCGAATACTAACCAGGGTTGTCATTCTCCGAGGAGTCGATCGACTCACGCTCTTGGGCTTTGATGAGATTCAGTCGAAGTTGCTCGAGAACGGAATGCACGATGGGAACCATCATGGCCGCTGTGGCAGTGTTGCTAATCCACATCGACATGAACGCCGTCACGAACATGAAGCCCAACATCAACCTGTCACGTACGAAGCCACGGATGAACCTGTCTGAGATGTAAATTGTTCATCGTGCAAATGAAGCCCAAGGTCAACCTGTCATGTACGATACATTGGATAGCTAGAATACGACTCACCTTTGGATAGCTAGAATACGACTCACCTTTAGATAGCTAGAATACGACTCACCTTTGAGGCTTCGAGCCAGCGATAAGCAGCGCACGGAGAGCGAGGCGCTTGTGCAGGTTACATTTCTCAACGGCAATGGCGACCATGAGCCCGCCGAGGAAGAGAAAGTTCGTGTCCTACAAACACGAACACACACTCACGAACACACGCTCTCGAACACAAGTGGTGGGTAGATTTCTGGTTAAAACGAGCTGGTTTCCCGCACCACACTAATCAACTTCGATAGTTATTGAAGCTTACACATGTGTGTTCTAATAGTACCAATATAAGTTTGTATATTATCATCATCATCATCGTCGTCGTCACCACAATTATCTTCGTCGTCATCATCGTCGTCATCGTCGTCATCATCGTCATCACCACCACCACCACTACCACCATTATCATCATTATCATCAGCTTCATCGTCGCCATCACCATCATTACGTTGTTAAAAGAATAATTTTTTTTTCTTCAGATTTGATAACATATTTGTAAAGCTAATCATGACACAACCGCTAGGACTACAATACAAGAATACTCACAGAGAAGTAGTTGAGTGCCATGTCCTTGGCACTGGCGATGGCGAGATAAGGCATGAGACATATAGGAAGCAAGGCTGTTACGGCGCTGGGCAGGGCTTCTGTTACCCAATAGGTTGCCATCAGTAATATTACATAAGCACATCGTGACGCCTGCAAGCGACATATCATTGTCATTAACCTTTTACCCTCCATTGGTACATATCATTTTCATCTCCCCAGTGGTTTCTGCAAGAAGCAACCCTTGATACTGTCGACACGTTAAATCACTTGTAGTCGCTCGTCCAACTACTACATATAAAAGCTATTTAGTTTGTTTGGTTCCCACAACTGAAATGATAATTTATTGTGATACGTAAGAAATAAAAATCATTTATATCATTCAGCTATGCATTCATCTATTTGCCCTACTGGAGATACAGTATCGACATTAGTGGAAAACAGCACGACCGCTTATACGCCCACGTAGCTTTGTGCAGAGCCGAACCCTGAGCAGAAAAATGGTGTACTTACCGGAGTTTGGCCTAAGACTGCCACTGGCATAAACAGAATTGTGTACTTACCGGAGTTTGGCCTAAGACTGCCACTGGCATAAACAGAATTGTGTACTTACCGGAGTTTGGCCTAAGACTGCCACTGGCATAAACAGAATGGGAGCCGACATTAAGATGATTATTTTATAGTAAATGGCAACATGATGTGCTACTGTTTTCACCATCGATGGTTCCATGGTGGACGCCGGTCAAGCGTGTGATTTTTAACATTATGACGTAGCGTCATCGGTCACGTGGTTAGTGGCGCCGTCGTATTGCAGCGTCGTCGTCTGACGATATACGGAACCGAATCAACAAATCAAAACATTATATTTAATTCAGCGAAAATACTTCCAAAATCTCGGAACATCATTAATACAGAGGACATGGTTGGTCTTGCAGGTCGAAATTCGGTGCAGTGCTTTAACGCTCATCCCCACGTTGGCGCAATAGCCGAACCTTCGGGGTTCTTGCCGATTACTACAAAGACATAGACATAGACTGAGATCCTTACAGATTTAAAAGTTACCGCCAATATCGCTATTCTACCAGGAGATATCACACAGGACAGGAACATCTTTTGCGAGTGAATTCCTCGTGCCAGACTTCGGCACGACAGAAGTCGGCAAAGGGTGTAGAAATGTTTGCAGACGGATGATTGGAGCCAGCAGAGTTTGATCATATTGGCTTACATGAGTGAGTGAGTTAGTGAGTGAGCAAGTGAATGAGTGAGTGAGTGAATGAATGAATGAATGAATGAATGAATGAGTAAGGCATTAATACACATCTGGCAAGAACATCAGATTACATTTTTTTATTTTGTCCTTTTATAAAAAAAAAATATTTTTAGGATATCATTGACCTCACCCACCCAAATCTATATCCCCCCAAAAAGCAAACATTAAAATTGGAGGCACTGTAACATGGTCTAGCACACATAGTTTCGTTGCGCTATGTCATGTGACACGGTACATGTCGCCCAATCAATCGGACAATTGATCGCTTGTGTAAACGGGCCTTTACACATATATGAGTATATCGTTGGATTCTCGATAAACCAATGGCTTTCTTGTCTATTTGTCATACGATTTTGCGTTGAATGGTAATCTTAGTCAAATCTTGTTAAATCATGTGAAATACTGCTATGTGGATATATAGCTGATTTGACCAGTTTTAGCGTGTTAACAGTATTCCAGATTGATACACGTTTTTATGAACGCACCAGGATTATACTGGACTACGTGATTTTAGTCAGTGTTTGTGACTTTTTAGTATTTTTACCGAATTATATTTTTACCTTTGTGAGTGCACCTGTGTGACAATAACACGCTGGTGATCGGTCATGTGTGACCAGGACAAAGAAAACATTGTGTACACGCGAAGCATGACCTGATAAAGCCTGCATTGGTTACGGCCGAGCCGACACATTCGGCTCAATGATGCTGCCTGGAGAGCCGCTTGCGAAGCAAGGGTGGCACTCAATCGATCCACCCATCGTGGCTGCCGTTGGGGTGCCCACAAACGACGACTTATACGTGTAATTGTGTCAGTACAATCAACGATGTCCGTTAAGCCGATACCTCGAGTCCACCACTATCTACATATCATCAACACAAGGACATCAATACTATCGCTGAAACTTGTTTTGATGAACACATGATATGTCTGCAACAAAATGTCTGTTGTAAGTGAGAAATTACTAGACGCTGATATGTCATTCTTCACCGAGACGTGGCTGCGAGACGAACATCAGAACATCATAAATGATCTGACATTGCTCGGTTTGAATTCAAGAAACTCAACCGATCGGTCAAAATGAGCAGTGGTCTGGGTGTTCTGCACAGAAGTTCACTCACATTGGTTGTGCGCACACCAGCCCTGACACACCAGCCCTGACACACCAGCCCTGACACACCAGCCCTGACACACCAGCCCTGACACCGACCCACTTCGAACTTCTTCAACTTTCATGTGGCAAGCCGTCGTACTACTTCGCATTGATATACAAGCCACCATCTTCCAGTGTTTCCGGTTTTCTCGATGAATTCGAAGACTTAGTGACATCGCTGGCGATCCTTCCGGGACGACTACTGGTGTTAGGTGATTTCAACCTTCATCTCGACGACCCATTGTCGCCGGGGGTAAATCGGATGACGAACATTCTCACATCGACAGGATTCATCCAGCACGTGACTGGACCCACGCACCGGTCTAGCCACACGCTGGATGTCGTTATATCCCGAAGAAGAAGACGCCATCCTAATATCTTCCACAACCGTCCTACCTAACACGTTTTCGGACCGCCACACAATAACATTTTCTATCGAAGGACACACACCTCGCCCATCCACCAACAAGTGGCGAGGGCGATAATACCGTCATGTGGACTTGGATATCTTCCAAGCCGACCTCCACGTGGCACTAACGTCACGTGGTCACAATGACGGCGAAAGTGTCGACAATCTGCTTTTACAGTACCAAAAACTCCGTCTCCAATATACTTGACAATTGTGTCCCGAACCCGAAAATCGAATAAAAGCCAGCCATGGTTTGATGACGTAACGTTGAACGTAAGACGTAACGTTGAACGTAAGACGTAACGTTGAACTTAAGACGCTTGAAAGAAAATGGCGTCAAACCGGACTAGAAATCGATAGGCAGATCTACCTATCGCAAACAGACAAAGTTAAATACCATGTCAGAAATGCGAAAATTGCTTACTATGGTGCAGCGCTGGAAAACGCTGATGCGAAAACCACGTTTAAAGTGCTACATTCACTGACCAAATCCAGTGATCGGATATTGCCCAATCACGAGAACGACGAATCTATGTGCCACGCCTTTGCTGAGTTTTACGAAGAACGAGTGCACAAAATCATCAACGTCACACGAGCGAGAGTAGCAACAGAGTCTGTCGAGATGGCACTGGTGCCTGCTGCTCCACCAGTACCTCACGCACTAAACGATCTCTGTCCAACTGACAAAGAAGAGCTGCAGACAATCATCCAGTCCAGACCACCCAAGTGCTGTTCACTTGATGTGCTACCAACATGGCTACTTAAAATACCTTACCAGTAACGCTGCCCACTCTCGTCAGCATAGTAAATGCATCATTAAAAACAGGAGTGTTCCCCAAAACACGGAAAACTGCTTTAGTGACACCATAACTGAATAAAGCCTCACTCAACCAGAACGAACTAAAGAACTATCGTCCCATCTCCAACCTCACTCTCATTGGACACATGGTTGAGCAAGTTGTCCTCAAACGCATTAATCTGCAAATGGCGACGAATACGCTGCATGACGAAATGCAGTCAGCTTATATACAACATCATTCCACAGAAACAGCTCTGATGAAAGTTCAACACGACATCGTGCGCAACCTTGACTCTGGACGCAGTGTTATGCTGGTCCTTCTAGAGACGAGTGCAACATTCGACACGATTAACATTGAACAATTGTTGAGCACTCTGGTCTCACGATTCAACATTGGCGGTACGGCACTTGACTGGTTTAGATCATACTTGACTGACAAATCCCAGCTTGTTATGATTGGTTCGTCTTCTTCGAACGCAATTCCCATCCACCAGGGTGTGCCTCAGGGTCAGTACTTGGACCAGTGATGTTCATCGTATACACGACACCCATTGCTGACATCTGCAAGAAACACCAAGTGCATTACCATCGTTTCGCTGATGAGATCCAGCTATGTGTCAGCTAAAACCCTGCGGTGTCTGACGAACTGGTAAACGTTAAACAGCTACTGATCCAGTGCATCGGCGAGATTACAGCCTAGATGCTGATACATCAACGTAAACTCAACAACGACAAACCCGAGTTTATAATGCTGCAGTCACCACATAATATACGTGTCTACGGCAGCCCCAGCTTGGAACTACCTGGACTTACTTTACAATCAACAGTTTATAATGCTGCAGTCACCACATAATATACGCGTCTACGGCAGCCCCAGCTTGGAACTACCTCGACTTACTTTACAATCAACAGTTTATAATGCTGCAGTCACCACATAATATACGTGTCTACGGCAGCCCCAGCTTGGAACTACCTGGACTTACTTTACAATCAACAGTTTATAATGCTGCAGTCACCACATAATATACGTGTCTACGGCAGCCCCAGCTTGGAACTACCTCGACTTACTTTACAATCAACAGTTTATAATGCTGCAGTCACCACATAATCTACGTGTCTACGGCAGCCCCAGCTTGGAACTACCTCGACTTACTTTACAATCAACAGTTTATAATGCTGCAGTCACCACATAATATACGTGTCTACGGCAGCCCCAGCTTGGAACTACCTGGACTTACTTTACAATCAACAGTTTATAATGCTGCAGTCACCACATAATCTACGTGTCTACGGCAGCCCCAGCTTGGAACTACCTGGACTTACTTTACAATCAACAGTTTATAATGCTGCAGTCACCACATAATCTACGTGTCTACGGCAGCCCCAGCTTGGAACTACCTGGACTTACTTTACAATCAACAGTTTATAATGCTGCAGTCACCACATAATATACGCGTCTACGGCAGCCCCAGCTTGGAACTACCTCGACTTACTTTACAATCAACAGTTTATAATGCTGCAGTCACCACATAATATACGTGTCTACGGCAGCCCCAGCATGGAACTACCTGGACTTACTTTACAATCAACAGTTTATAATGCTGCAGTCACCACATAATCTACGTGTCTACGGCAGCCCCAGCTTGGAACTACCTCGACTTACTTTACAATCAACAGTTTATAATGCTGCAGTCACCACATAATCTACGTGTCTACGGCAGCCCCAGCTTGGAACTACCTGGACTTACTTTACAATCAACAGTTTATAATGCTGCAGTCACCACGTAATATACGTGTCTACGGCAGCCCCAGCTTGGAACTACCTGGACTTACTTTACAATCAACAGTTTATAATGCTGCAGTCACCACATAATCTACGCGTCTACGGCAGCCCCAGCTTGGAACTACCTCGACTTACTTTACAATCAACAGTTTATAATGCTGCAGTCACCACATAATCTACGTGTCTACGGCAGCCCCAGCTTGGAACTACCTCGACTTACTTTACAATCAACAGTTTATAATGCTGCAGTCACCACATAATATACGTGTCTACGGCAGCCCCAGCTTGGAACTACCTCGACTTACTTTACAATCAACAGTTTATAATGCTGCAGTCACCACATAATCTACGTGTCTACGGCAGCCCCAGCTTGGAACTACCTGGACTTACTTTACAATCAACAGTTTATAATGCTGCAGTCACCACATAATATACGTGTCTACGGCAGCCCCAGCATGGAACTACCTGGACTTACTTTACAATCAACAGTTTATAATGCTGCAGTCACCACATAATCTACGTGTCTACGGCAGCCCCAGCTTGGAACTACCTCGACTTACTTTACAATCAACAGTTTATAATGCTGCAGTCACCACATAATCTACGTGTCTACGGCAGCCCCAGCTTGGAACTACCTGGACTTACTTTACAATCAACAGTTTATAATGCTGCAGTCACCACGTAATATACGTGTCTACGGCAGCCCCAGCTTGGAACTACCTGGACTTACTTTACAATCAACAGTTTATAATGCTGCAGTCACCACATAATCTACGTGTCTACGGCAGCCCCAGCTTGGAACTACCTCGACTTACTTTACAATCAACAGTTTATAATGCTGCAGTCACCACATAATCTACGTGTCTACGGCAGCCCCAGCTTGGAACTACCTCGACTTACTTTACAATCAACAGTTTATAATGCTGCAGTCACCACATAATATACGTGTCTACGGCAGCCCCAGCTTGGAACTACCTCGACTTACTTTACAATCAACAGTTTATAATGCTGCAGTCACCACATAATCTACGTGTCTACGGCAGCCCCAGCTTGGAACTACCTGGACTTACTTTACAATCAACAGTTTATAATGCTGCAGTCACCACATAATCTACGTGTCTACGGCAGCCCCAGCTTGGAACTACCTCGACTTACTTTACAATCAACAGTTTATAATGCTGCAGTCACCACATAATAAACGTGTCTACGGCAGCCCCAGCTTGGAACTACCTGGACTTACTTTACAATCAACAGTTTATAATGCTGCAGTCACCACATAATCTACGTGTCTACGGCAGCCCCAGCTTGGAACTACCTGGACTTACTTTACAATCAACAGTTTATAATGCTGCAGTCACCACATACTATACGTGTCTACGGCAGCCCCAGCTTGGAACTACCTCGACTTACTTTACAATCAACAGTTTATAATGCTGCAGTCACCACATATTCTACGTGTCTACGGCAGCCCCAGCTTGGAACTACCTGGACTTACTTTACAATCAACAGTTTATAATGCTGCAGTCACCACATAATCTACGTGTCTACGGCAGCCCCAGCTTGGAACTACCTCGACTTACTTTACAATCAACAGTTTATAATGCTGCAGTCACCACATAATATACGTGTCTACGGCAGCCCCAGCTTGGAACTACCTGGACTTACTTTACAATCAACAGTTTATAATGCTGCAGTCACCACATAATCTACGTGTCTACGGCAGCCCCAGCTTGGAACTACCTCGACTTACTTTACAATCAACAGTTTATAATGCTGCAGTCACCACATAATCTACGTGTCTACGGCAGCCCCAGCTTGGAACTACCTCGACTTACTTTACAATCAACAGTTTATAATGCTGCAGTCACCACATAATATACGCGTCTACGGCAGCCCCAGCTTGGAACTACCTGGACTTACTTTACAATCAACAGTTTATAATGCTGCAGTCACCACATAATCTACGTGTCTACGGCAGCCCCAGCTTGGAACTACCTCGACTTACTTTACAATCAACAGTTTATAATGCTGCAGTCACCACATAATATACGCGTCTACGGCAGCCCCAGCTTGGAACTACCTGGACTTACTTTACAATCAACAGTTTATAATGCTGCAGTCACCACATAATATACGTGTCTACGGCAGCCCCAGCTTGGAACTACCTCGACTTACTTTACAATCAACAGTTTATAATGCTGCAGTCACCACATAATCTACGTGTCTACGGCAGCCCCAGCTTGGAACTACCTCGACTTACTTTACAATCAACAGTTTATAATGCTGCAGTCACCACATAATATACGTGTCTAAGGCAGCCCCAGCTTGGAACTACCTGGACTTACTTTACAATCAACAGTTTATAATGCTGCAGTCACCACATAATATACGTGTCTACGGCAGCCCCAGCTTGGAACTACCTCGACTTACTTTACAATCAACAGTTTATAATGCTGCAGTCACCACATAATCTACGTGTCTACGGCAGCCCCAGCTTGGAACTACCTCGACTTACTTTACAATCAACAGTTTATAATGCTGCAGTCACCACATAATATACGTGTCTACGGCAGCCCCAGCTTGGAACTACCTGGACTTACTTTACAATCAACAGTTTATAATGCTGCAGTCACCACATAATCTACGTGTCTACGGCAGCCCCAGCTTGGAACTACCTCGACTTACTTTACAATCAACAGTTTATAATGCTGCAGTCACCACATAATCTACGTGTCTACGGCAGCCCCAGCTTGGAACTACCTCGACTTACTTTACAATCAACAGTTTATAATGCTGCAGTCACCACATAATCTACGTGTCTACGGCAGCCCCAGCTTGGAACTACCTCGACTTACTTTACAATCAACAGTTTATAATGCTGCAGTCACCACATAATCTACGTGTCTACGGCAGCCCCAGCTTGGAACTACCTGGACTTACTTTACAATCAACAGTTTATAATGCTGCAGTCACCACATAATATACGTGTCTACGGCAGCCCCAGCTTGGAACTACCTCGACTTACTTTACAATCAACAGATTCAGCATGTGACACCACACTCCTCAAAGTGACAATTTCAAAGAAAACGATCGGACAGAGCAGTGTTGCAGTGACAGGCCCACGAATGTGGAATAACCTGCCGAAATGTGTGCGATCTGCAGGAACATTAATGGCTTTTCGAAAAAAACTTAGGACACACCTATTTCGCCTTGACTACTTGCCTTGATACAAACACTTCTTATCGCATATTAGTTATGTTACTTTCTATTTTACAGTATTGATTATTAATTTCGTTGTTTGAAACTGTATTTTAACACTCTAAATATCTTATGATTTTGCTTAATCTATTTAATTTATTGAAAAAGTTTTAGCTTTTAGTCTACAATTCTACAATAAAAGAGACATTACTTTCTATTTCACAGCATTGGTATTAATTTTCGTTTTTTTAATCTGTATTTTAACACTCGAGAAATGTTTAGCTTAATTTAAATAAATTTCATTTACTGAATATTTTGAGCATTTAGTCCACACGTAATTTTTATTATGTGAAGCGCTTTGATTGGTAATCATTTACCTAAACAGCGCTATATGAAGAACCGGTATTATTATTATTATTATTATTACTGCAAGCAACAGGTTGCCACACGTTGATACTGCGGCTCCACTATTCACGTGACAGGTAATACAACGTCACAGTAAAAACATAAACGTTAAAATCGTCACAATTTCCCCGTCCTTTCGTAAGCAGTCTGAGCGCGTGCGGTTCGCAGGAGGGTCGGTCGGGTTTGACCAGCGTCTGCCATGGCACCACAGTTGGTAAACTCACTAGTGCACCATGTTGTCGTTTACAACAAAATTATCGTTTTATTTTTGGCTCCCATTGTGTTTTTACCAGCGACACTCGTAGGCGAATCAACTGCGGTACGTATAACATATAATACAACATATAATACAACATATAATACAACATATAATACAACATATAATACAACATATAATGCTAATCAAGATTCCCCGTCTTAAACCAGATTTGGTAAACGTATCCCCGTGAAGCAGTAGCGATATTTTTATCACCCGTATAAACGTGGAATTGTCCCAGTGGCCACATTTCATTTTGATTTGATTTATTCAATATATAAATGTGACTTGTAGAAACATCACATGTGAATGATAATTACATACCAGGATGATACAAAAAAGGTCCCTTGCTGGGTGGGGGCGACATCAATTAGTTCATCAGCCCTCTCGGCAAGTCGTCTCCATCCATCGCGACCTACTGCAATTTTCTCCCACTCCTGGCTCTTCACCTCTGCCCTTTCGAGATCACTCTCAACACTCTCCCTCTATCTCAATTTCGCTCTTCCTCTTCTTCTACAACCCTGTTCTGGTTTCGTGGTCTCTTTGTCAATATTTCCTCACTCGTTTTCTGTATTCACTTAATTATCTGCATTCTCCTGCTCATTCCAATCTGTTCCACAGTACCTTCGTCCGCGGGTGTTTCTTCATTCTGATTTCTTCTCTTGATTCCCCAATCTTCCTTTTGCCTTCTCGTTACACGAGGCGGTACCACGCAGGCTTCCAACACTTTCCCTTAGCTGTTTCTTCGACTTTCTGTACCACATAATACCTCCCATGCTTCTACTCCTGCTTGCAATCGTCTTTGTACTTCCTTGCTACTTCCTCCATCCGTACACACTGGGAGCTCAAGGCACTTCAATGTCTAACGCCTTCTCCACTGTTGG
Organism: Lamellibrachia columna; assembly: GCA_963662155.1. Taxonomy (NCBI): domain Eukaryota; kingdom Metazoa; phylum Annelida; class Polychaeta; order Sabellida; family Siboglinidae; genus Lamellibrachia; species Lamellibrachia columna. The sequence continues at coordinate 5,860,730 of OY759269.1, forward strand.
CTCCTTATACATTGACTCAACAATTCTAACAACCACCTCTCCAACTTTCATCCACATAATGACTGCAAATGCTAGTTATCTTGGCACGGTGTCAAATGCGTTTTCCAGGTCCATATATAATGTTTTGCGATTAGAAATATCAAAGCAAGATGCGTGTGTCGAGCCAAACTCATCAATACAACAACTGGGGCAAAGCATAACGTTAGATTCGTTCTGGTGCATCTACGAATGGTGATTTAAACACCAGGATGGTCAAACTCCTTTTTGTCAAGGGGATTTTATGTTCGCCTTCATCCTGACATATTTCCCATGTACTCTTTAATATGTCTCATTGCAATTTATGCGCAGATGACAATGACGTGTTGTCGTTTGCAGGCCTCACGATGTGCTTATGTAATATTAATAATGGCAACCTATTGGGTAACAGAAGCCCTGCCCAGCGCCGTAACAGCCTTGCTTCCTATGTGTCTCATGCCCTATCTCAACATCGTCAGTGCCATGGATGTAGCACTCAACTACTTCTCTGTGAGTATTCTTGTGTTGTAGTCCTAGCGGTTGTGTCATGATTCACGCTACAAATATGTTATCAACTTGGAACAATGTTATTGGTTTAACAACAACAACGACGACGACGACGACGACGACGACGACGACGACGACGACGACGACGACGACGACGACGACGACGACGACGACGACGACGACGACGACGACGACGACGACGACGACGACGACGACGACGACGACGACGACGACGACGACGACGACGACGACGACGACGACGACGACGACGACGACGACGACGACGACGACGGCGACGGCGACGGCGACGGCGACGGCGACGGCGACGGCGACGGCGACGGCGACGGCGACGGCGACGGCGACGGCGACGGCGACGGCGACGGCGACGGCGACGGCGACAATGACGATGTTAAATTCAATCAGATGTGATATTTTGTACTAATTCGTCATAAACCAGATGCATGTCCATATGTCACGATTTCATTATGATTACCGCGTCTTGACACTTGACGGGCTTCAAGCGATCACCTGATGTAATGTTTCATTTGTGTAGAATTTGCTTATTGTGAGCGTGTTTTCACTTGGTGAGCGTGTGTTCGTGAGTGTTCGTGCTTGCAGGACACGAACTTTCTCTTCCTCGGCGGGCTCATGGTCGCCATTGCCGTCGAGAAATGTCAGCTGCACAAGCGCCTCGCTCTCCGTGCGTTGCTTATCGTTGGCTCGAAGCCTCAAAGGTGAGTCGTATTCTAGGGCCCAATGTCTACCCGCATTGACCACAATCAACGAGAACCATACCTACGGGAACCATAACCAACCGGGAACCATAACCAACCGGGACCATAATACAATGGATCATATTCTACAAAGATCATCATCCGTGGGGACAATAAACAACAGGGTCCATCATTTGCCAGCAACATCAGAAGGACCTTCTCGATGAAAGCATATTCTTCGATGATCACAATCTCCTAGGATCACCATCAGAGGAGACCCTAGAATCACCATAAGAAGGGATCTTAGGATTTATAGCCTAACACCGATAGAGCAGAAGGCACCATGCCGAGGTCCTAACTGCATACTGAACTTACTGACGTTATCTGATAAGGGCGGGCTACACATAGATGATAAACTTGTTGGACTCTCGATAAGCCAATGGCTTCCTTGTCCACTTGCCATCTGAAACTTGTTGTTTGGGACGGCAATCTTATTAAATCTGGTTAAAATCACACCACCGTCTAACACAACCAATCAAGCATAGGTGATAATTACACAATTGAATCAACATTTACTTAAGTTGGGCCTCCATATTAATTCTTGTAAAACAAAGCATGTTGCATGCAATATTGACAACCCCTCATCTAAACCTGTCTGGTCAGAAACTAGAATCTTCTTATATATAAATACAAGGATTGTTAATAGTTAATATATAGACCTAATAAGAACCAGATTAACAAACGCCCGGGCAGCCTGAAACTGAAAGTGAAGATATCGAAGTCAGGTTGAACTGATCATATCAAACGGAGATTGTTTTAGTGCTTGAAACAGTCACGATTTAGGGGAGAAACATGGACGAACACTAACAATATGCAATACATATTGAATGGACGCTATGGATGACTACTACGAAAAGCACTCAACATCATAGAAACAACATGTGACAAATAATGAATTATACATGGAAGCATCCACTACCCGGTAATTTAGTCAGGGATTTTACTAGTAATGGGAAGGAAGGGTCAGGGATATCGACATTGCCGGGGGATGGCAATTAACATGGTATTCCAGAAGCTATGTTGGAAAGAGGAAGTTGGATTTGAGGATTTGTGGGGATGTTTTGTTGGGAGGGCTGATATGTACATGAGGGATGGCCTTCATCATTCATTCGTGGGGCGCGATGGCATACCGGTTAGAATGCCGGATTCTTAATCAAGAGAACCCGGTTTCAAATCCCACTGCGGTCGCTTCAAACCTTTGGCAAGTTTGATCACCCCACGTTGCCACAGTTCACTCAGCTGTATAAATGAGTACCTGGCAATACAGACAGTGGTGGAAATGTTAACGAATAGTTTTCGCGCAACTGCAGCGTGGCTGAATTTGTCCCAGATAAGTTGATATAGCCTTGGAATGAACATGTCTGTCAGGGGGTGAAGTTAAAGCGCTTTGAGCGGTTCTATGGACTGGATACCTCGCTATATAAGAACGTGCCTTTATCTAAGTGGAAAGAGGGCAGCAGTGTTTGCGGATGAACTTTCAGCAGCAGTCGCCAGTGGCATGGGTAGCATCACAAATGTTTTTGGTAGTAAACATTATTTAAACTAGAAGCGCGGGGGGGGGGGTACTTAGAGGTGCCTCAAGCAGGACAATAGCCACTAGTACACACAGACCAGTAACATTTGGGTAACAGTAATCATAGTCAATGTGAATTACTGTTTTGACATCAATGTAAAAGCAGAAAGTAAAAATAAAAAAACGTACAGGAGAAACTTCCACAAATATAACTATAAAGGTATGAGAACATACTTAGCAAAGCTAGATTGGAATAACGTGCTGAGGAATAAGAACACAATTGAATGTTAGAACATTCTAAGACATGAAATTGAGAGTATCATTGATAAATTTGATCCTTTGAAAAAATTAAGGAAAACGATCTAGAAAGAAACACTTGTCAAAAGAAACTATTAAAAAATGGTGCTCAAGCAATTTATGTGGAGGGTGTGTAGGCGTACCAGAAATGATGAAGACTGCAAATTACAAAGAGGCATTTAATGCAGCTACGACTGAAATTAGACAACCTAAAGGAAGCTAGCATGTAACTTTAAACATGATAGCAAGGGTTTTTATGCATATGTCAGGAGTAAACAAAAAGTACAAGACAACGTCGGATCTCTAGATGACAGTGCTGGAAATGTAAATGGCGGTAGACCTAAATGGTTACTTCAGTTAAGTGTTTAGAGAGGACATTAATTCATTGCCAGTTAAGTGTTTAGAGAGGACATTAATTCATTGCCAGTTAAGTGTTTAGAGAGGACATTAATTCATTGCCAGTTAAGTGTTTAGAGAGGACATTAATTCATTGCCAGTTAAGTGTTTAGAGAGGACATTAATTCATTGCCAGTTCCAGATGCTAAAACTTAGGAGGCTAAATCTGACTATTTAGGAAATGGTAGCTAAGATAATAGAAGCAATGAAGGATAATAAATCACCTGGAGTGGATGGAATTCCTCCAAAACTACTAATGGAAACAGTAAATCAAATGAGTATACCACTTGCAAGAGTGTTCAACTTGTCATTAAAGAAGGAGTTGCATAACTTATAAATTCATCTCAAAATGGATTCCTAAAATCGAGGTCGTGCTTAACAAATATGTTTTATTTGAGAGATTTAAAACTGAAAATAAGTTTTCAGTGGAGTGCCACAAGGATCAGTATTAGAACATTTATTATTCTTAATATATATATTCATTGATATATATATATATATATATATATATATATATATATATATATATCTCAATGAGTTGGACGAAGATATAAAAAGCAACGTACTGAAATGAACGGGTGACACAAAAGTGTTTAGGAAGGTTAACACTGGTGGTGATAAACAACATTTACAAAACGATCTAGACAAATTAGTTACATTATCTAAAAAACGGCAGATGTTATTAAATTTTGGGAAATGTAAATGCCTACGTACAGGACACGGGAACTTGGATATAAACTATAATATTGGACATACTGTTCCAGGTACTACTGTAAAAGAAATGGACTTAGGAATAACAAGTGCTGATATGAAAATTTCAGAGCAGTGTGATATTGCGGCTTCAAAGGGTAATCAAATTATTGGGTTGATTAGGAGAAACATAACATACAAGGAAAAAAGCTATTTATACCTCTCTGTATGAAGCAATAGTTAGACCTTATTTAGAATACTGTATACAAGTGCGGTGACCGTATCGTAAGAAGGATATAGATACGCTTGAATAAATACTGAGGAGCGCAACTAAATGTATTCCAGAACTGAGAGACCTTAGTTATGAAGAACGCCTGAAAGAATGTGGTTTAACAACCTAATGACAAGGAGGTTAAGAGGAGATCAGATTGAAGTTTTTAATATATTGATTGTGTATGAAATATTGATAGAAGTATGTTTTTCTCACTCAAGAAAGATAGTAGAACTAGAGGACATGAGGTGACATTAGTAAAGGATCAGTGTAGATTGGATATCAGGAAGTACTCGTTCCCACAGGGGAAATCAATGAATGGGACACATTATCTACATATTGTGTAACTGCTAGCACCGTGAATATGTTTAGAAACAAGGTTGACCCATATCTCAGGAGGGCGGATTACACATAGATTAGAAATAATAGACTCTCGATAAGCCAATGGCTTCCTTGTCCACTTGCCACCAGGGCCTTTGGCTTGGCTAGCAAATTTAACATTAAAGAAAAAAACTCAGAGCAATGAAGTACACTGTTCCAAAAGAAAAGAAGTGGTGAGCGAGCTGGTTACATGGCAACCAAAGCATGGGGATGAGCTGGTTACATGGTAACCAAAGCATGGGGATGAGCTGGTTACATGGCAACCAAAGCATGGGGATGAGCTGGTTACATGGCAACCAAAGCATGGGGATGAGCTGGTTACATGGCAACCAAAGCATGGGGATGAGCTGGTTACATGGCAACCAAAGCATGGGGATGAGCTGGTTACATGGCAACCAAAGCATGGGGACATTAGTCCGGCAGCTAAATCCGACTTTGGGCTGGACTGGGTTTTTAATAGTTTTTTCTCTATTAATTTAGCAAGACTAGAGCGTACAAATTCAGAAAATGTCGGATGACACCCGGTCACTTTTGAGCAATTTGAAGGTTTGCCTTTTTTTAACCCCCACCCATATTTTGCATTCATTTCGCAATATGTTCAAAGTTATCAAAATCATTACATTCTTTGACCATTAAATCCCAAAAGGATTTTGACAAGTATGGTGGCTATCTTAAAAGTTGTCATTGAAATTACCATGACCTTGACATTAGCCTTAATGTGTAGGTCACATCTTTTAAAAGAATTTAAACTAGGTTGTATTAGATATCAACAATACACAACACAGTATAACAACCAGGTCAGGTCCAGCACTAAGTCAAAGGTAATCGTCACATCCACATTATGGTCATGATGACACTACTTTTAATACTTCTATGTTCGCATTTTTGGGGTGAAATTTCAGGTATAATAACATTATGTCTTGTATTAGAATAACCTACACCAATACATGCACAGAACACAGTGCATGCGAGTTTTGCATTGTTGCAACCGCACCTGGAGTATCACTATCACATCCACACCTGGTGAGTCGTAGGATAGCAGCAGGCGCAAGAGGCACTCATCTTTCTTCCATCCATTCTGCTCAGGGTCAGTTCCTGATGGGTCTGCATCTTCCAGAGATCGTCACAGACGTGCTTAGCGATGCGTTTAATGTTGACCCAGAAGTGAAAAATAATGCCCAGATCGCACAACTTTTAGAACAGTAACTTTCCCAACGCCAAAACAGAAGGCAACCGTGTCACATTCCGAAACTGCTGGTAGAATTTCTGGAATGATGTTTCTATGTTTTGTCAACAGACTTGCGGGTGTTCACAACGACCCTGTCTTTGATCGGGGACTGCATTGTCACCAACATCTGCAGATCATGCTCTAGGTAGTAATACAAAAGGAACAGGAATACATCAGTGTCACCAGACAACACAGTGATTCCAGTTGATTGTTCTTTTGTGACCATTTACATCTGCTGCACTACAATACTGTCTGTCTTTTCGTGAGTTGTGTACATATCCATTCTGTGAATGACAACTCCACCACTGTTAATTTCAAATGGAGTTTTTTCTTGACTTCTAATCACGAACGTGTACATTTAACAGTCACGACAACTTTTTGTGATGAGAGTCGGCATTTGCCTTCAACTAGAAGCACTATACTCGCTTCGGTGACCCTGGCACCTTGCCTCGGCATAACACTCGGGCACGTTGCATTGTTCGCCTTAGTATCTCATCTGCAACCATTTCACATTCCGAGGAAACCTTTTACTCGTCAGCATCTTAGGCTCCTCCAGATGCTGCACTAATAACTTCAGCTAGTCAACTTTCTACAATTGATGTATCCATTGAACCCACGAAGCTTATCAGAGAATGCATACCTCCCAGTCGCATGATCGCATTGTCGATCTGGATAGGTCTAGATGACATATCATGTACTGACACTCGATAAAACTATAAGTCACATGTGAACTCTACAATCTCCGGGTCTGTTTCGTGTGTGATCTGTTGTGCTCGTGTCAGTGCCATCATAGTATCCGGGTCCCTTCCTGTGGTTTGCGTGCCGCAAACGTTATATTACTGTTACAAAAGTATAGTCATCAATTTAATCGCTGTAGCAACCACCCGATACATCGTCCGATTCATTGTCCGTCCACGAGAACGAACCACACGAAGGTCGCCGTATGTTTTAAGAGATTATTCATTAGTTCAAACCTTAGTACCCCATTTCGAATCATCGTCCCCAGCCACGAGAACGAACCCCACGAAGGTCGCTGTTTTTAGAGACTAATCATGTGTTCACACCTTAGTGCCTTATTTCGAATCAAAGGACCCTTTAAATTACAACCAGTGTGAACACCAGTTGTAATTCGAATAGCCATTTAGATATAGAGATAGTGTCAAGATCAAGGCCAGTTCAAGGACAAATTCATAAATCATTATCATGATTATCATAATCTGTGTGGAAGGCTAGAGATCGCCAAATGACTGATTTGGGCGATTATTATGAATATTTCGGGGATTGTTTTTAAAATCGGGTGACGTAGGGTATGGGAATACAGGCAACAAAAAAAAGTTCAATGGTGACAAGGTGTCGCCCGGCATTGTCTGGCTTTGTATGTCCCAGACATCACAAAACAACAAAAAATAAAGTATAGACGCAAGTCCAGGTCCAACCAAACGTCTGTCGGACTACATAGAAGACTAGGGACATCATACCCGTGCGTGTGTGTGTGCGTGCGTGGGTGTATCATGTGCATGATGAACCGATCACGTCGCAGATAGATAACTTCGTGGCCTTTTACGTGACAGGTTGATGTTGGGCTTCATGTTCGTGACGGCGTTCATGTCGATGTGGATTAGCAACACTGCCACAGCGGCCATGATGGTTCCCATCGTGCATTCCGTTCTCGAGCAACTACGTGTGAATCTCGCCAAAGCTATACAGCAGGAGTCGACCGATAACATCGCCATCGTGATGTCTGGTCAGTTTTTGGCACTTGTAATAACGATCACAATATCTTCCATTCTCGTGTATTCTATATACTGGCTTCTTGTTTATATCTTTGTACCGTATTTATGTGTCACAACATTATATGTACAGGGCAATTTCATGTTAATCATATTATTAAATAATATAAGTAAGTTTCAAAAGATGAAGCTGTGATTATACATTGTGGCAAATGTAGCCAAATTACTAATATATGGGCAAATTTCCAAAGAAGTTTTCAATTTGTATTTTGTCTCTCAGAACGTGAAATTTTTGGTTCGGCTTAAAGGTACATTTTCTGTCGTAGCCATCTCGGCTTTGGGTACCCCGTACCTTAATATTTAAATATGGACGGGTGTGGTTATGTACATTTGATGTTTACAGTCAGTGTTACGCTCCGCCCTCTCAGACTCGGTATGTTTTACATGTACTAATTTAATTGTTGCATAATAACTATTTGTACAATTTCTAACATGCACGCGGCGATATAACGTTTGAATGAACACACAGGAATGAAACTGTTGTAATCGTTATGATTTTCAGGATATGTATCATAATAGTTTTCGTAAGTTGAACTTGTCATAAAACAAGTAGTTTTTCGTGAGCAAACATTTAAATATCCAAATAATTACAATAATGAGACATCTAACCACCATTCAAGCACCAATATATTCTTTATGAATTGTAATGTTTTAGCAAAGAACTCAAAACTACTCCACCGTGTACATGAATTTGTAACAATTTCCCAATAGTTCCTAAATGACCTATCCCACCCTTGCGGGGCGCCACCGTCGATTGCAATCGAAAACGAGGCAGGATGGAAAGTATCTTAGTGAAAATGGCGGAAAATGTATGTGAATCCGACAGTTGGAGTAGGCGTTTGGCGAATTTGTGCGACATATCACACGACGACGTAAGAGAATTGCGAATGATTTATAACAGACAAACAAGAAGACAACTGGAAAAGGATAACATTTTTGGAGGATTAGTATATACACAACATAGAACGTTTGTGTTACTCGTTCCGTCTGTCGATAATGTTTACGAATTGAAATTATTTGTACAGGCACTTTTCGTGTTACTTGTTAAATTACTTTCGTTTGTCAGGCAATTCTAATGGCATGTTGTAGTGTTCCTAGTTAAATATCCTTAAATTAAATTAGTTTTAGGCGTAATGGTGATTTAGTAGCGTGTGGGCGACGACACATGGCACAGACCACTGTGAGTTTCCCCATGGCATTGCCACTGGTGGCCATGTTAACGTTTTGTCTGATTATATGAAAACTGGACCATCAACATTTCCGAAAATAAATCACTGCATTCAACCTATTTAGCAAAATGTGCAATTTAGGTACAATATTGTATTTGAAATATATTTTTTAAGATACGTTAGTTTATCAACAATGTATAAAAGATGTGTTTTAAATAGTTATATTAGAGCATCAGATATTAGAGTATCCCATAGGCACTGATGTTTGGTATATAACCGCATAAGACAAGGTAAGTCAAATCATGCTTAATAATTTAATGTTTCACCTTGGAGTGAGATCATGTGCTGATGAGTAAGATTTCCGTGTTCTACGCTACCGAAGTCAACGGAAAAATTAAAAACCTCACCAGTTGACAGTAAGTATACTCTCGTTTGACGCTGAAGTATTCGTATCAGTTGCATCAGTGCAAGGGATATACATGGCCGTCTGTCAGTTTGCACATGATGCATAATCTATGATTCCTTTATTTTAAATAAGTTTATGCTTTACACATATCCATTTTTTAGATACCTTGTCTTATTTAATTGTAGAGTGCATTTTATTGCTTTCTATATCAACTATGTAAACATGAGTATTGTATAATTTTTAACAATCTTATATTTTATTCACCCTTGAACATAATTTATATTCCGGATATACAGCTGTTCGAATAAAAGTTATTATTATGAGTTTGACTGTTTAGGGATCACCAGCTTAGTTGTACTTTTTATTTATGTTTTAGGGGCAGGTTACTTTACTTTTGGGTATTTAACATTTGTGTGTTTCATAGGTGATATTGATTTTATATTAGTATATATTATACAGTATATTAGTATACAGTATACAGTATACAGTGTACAGTATACAGTATACAGTATACAGTATACTTAACCAGCCATTGTAAGAGAGGCACAAACACAGACAATTCAGACAAGACCTTGAAAAAAAATGGCTGAAGATAGAGATGGATGGCGTCGGTTGCGTTCTGCTTTGTGTGTCTCACGGGGAGGGAGTAAGAGAAAGCAAGTATATTTAACTTTAAATCTTCTTTTTCAGTTGACTATCACTGGAACTGGAGGCATCACATCCGTGTTAGCGTTCGTATACGACTGGCAAGGCATTCTGTCAACACCAGGTTGATGTGTTGTATCAGCTTGCGCACTACCAAGCTTACAATGTCATTCACATTGTAAGCACTTCAACATCAGCACCACATAATTGGCACATACCTCCCCTGACACATGGCTTTGCCTGTCGTAAGATGTCGGACATGACGATTGTGAAGCCTACAGCCCGGACACAGCCACGCCACCAAACAAGAAGCGAAAATGTTATTTTCGTGCAACACATACAATCCGGTCAACACTCCTTTGTGTGTGCTGCAGATACGTGAACAACTGTTGCCAACTTTACCCAACTGTGCCCAGGGGTTTTGGTACAGGCAACAGTATCAGTAACTGGACCATCGACCAGTGGTTCTGACACACCCAACAGCACGTCTGTTATATAACTCGCTCAAAGTGTCTGCCGATGAGTCTCGCTAGCACGAACTCGACACGCGCGACCAGGCCAAGTGTCCGCAGTGATTTCTGTTGCGTGAGCGCCGGATCACTGCGTCCAACTTGAAGCCCGTCATTCGTCGGACGAAGCGATACGAAACACTCGCGGACACATTGCTGCAGCACTCGACTGTGAAGACGCCAGCAATGGAGTAAGGTCTACTTCACGAAGACAAAACAGTATGCTGCGAACCACGATATCGTTATTTACCCTGTAGGGTTCGTGATAAATCCGAGCAGAAATAACCTTGGCTGTTTCCCCGCAGAACACAGTTGAATGAATGGGCCGTTTGGCAGTGAAATGGACAATGAAGGACTCAGTCAGTGATGTCAGCTACTTGAAGGTTGCAGGGGACAAGCTGCGGTTACGTCGTAGTTATCAGTACTATGACCAGTGTATGTGCCAGGTGGGGTTGACAGGGGTGAAGTGGTGTGACTTCTATGTGTGGTGCGAGAATGACTCTCAATGTGAAATTATTGCTTTCGATACGTCTGTATTTGCACGCATGCTTGCGAAACTCGATGCTTTCTTTGTAAGCTATTTCCTGCCTGCTAAGCAAGTTGGGTGAAGTGGAGTATTCATTGCAGGTGGTTATGTGATTTCATCAGTTTGGTTTCCGTAGATATTACAAGTTGCAATGCTTTCATAACAGGACTTTGCTCTCTGAATGTGTCACAGTTGAAATGATAATGTTTCTTTATGCATTCAGTGTTTTTTTCTATAAAAAAAATTCTGGACACTGCTTTCTGAGTGCCTTTGTCAGTGTGTTGTGAACATGAAATGAACCATACTTTAAAAAAAAAAATAATTATTATTTAATATAACAATATGTGTGGTGGCCTAGCAAAATAGGTGACATGGTTCAAAACATTAATGTCTTTTTATTCAGAAATTGGAAAGAGACACCATTTCTCATTCAAAAACTATCACTGTTTATTCGCATTAAAACGTCATATGATGTAACATTTGTAAAATACTGTAGATTATCTCTGATTTATTGGTTAGTAAAAAGTATAGTGAACACACTTTTGTATCAACAGTGGTCTGAAAACAGAGCAGAAACCACCATTATGCATAGATCTAGCGAAATAAAGCAGTGACAGTACTACTAGTAGAAAGTTACCACAATCACTCTCACTTTCATACCGTGTGTTGTGCCGTGGTATATAATATGCCATCTAAAAACAACATACACGCGCTAACCGTTTCACATTTGTATTCTGTGCTCTACAGCCTGCACAGTGGCGTCGAAGTAATATACAACAAATAAATGTTTAGGAGTATGTTTATCGTGACCAGTGGGCCATATTTTTGCATCCCAACATGTGCACGACGTCACGTGATGTTATGGTTTTCTTCACAAAATGTCATAATTATATATATATATATATATATATATATATATATATATATATATATATATATATATATATATGCATGGTAATGTTAGTGATTTTTCTTATATATATTTTGAAAACATCTGTATCACATAGCTTCCTTGCCCTTGGAAGTTACGTTCCTTTCGTGGATATTCTAATTTTGCTAAAACAAACCGTATTTAATTAAATCAATGCCTCTTTACACGTGTTTATTGTAATTCAATTTCATTTATCGCCCACCGACTATCGACGCCGATGTAAGTTACAGATTTACATTAAAGATCGATCCAGGATCGCCTCTAATCTTCGTCAGCCAAACCAGGAATCTCTCGTTTTCTGTCACTTGGTTGGGAAATCGATGAAAACTCACATATGTCAAATGAATGCCGCGGGATATGCTTTTACAGACAGGACCACAACAGTACACCATGATGAATCTAGAAAGCGTTTTCCAACTTTACTCGTTTTCGATCTAAGATGGCGCGAGTGTGGGATAGGTAATAACGAGCTCGAGTGTTGTTTCATATTTTACCTACACATTGTCGAGTGGTATGTTAATTTGCTCTACTGTTTGGTGACATCCCATCAATTGCAGGTGATTTATTGTCGTGTTTAAATGACTCCGTTAACGCAATATTAAATTGCACTTTCAAACCTTAAGCAACTCCAACACTTTGATTTATTTACTCAGGTATCAACGGCTTTGAAGAAAACAACGCAGACATATCACGCACAGCCGGTGAGCCGTTTCAACCGACCACCGATGAACCGGAGAACGCTACTGAAGGACAGGACAACGCGTTGCCTACTGACGAAGAAGAAGACGCCCCAGCACTCGAGGACGTCGACGAGATAGGCAGCGAGGTCAACGTGAACGAGAACCACCCTATGCAGTGCACTTTGTGTTCTAACAAAGTCGCGCCGGTTACCGATTCTAACATGGAATTTTTTGGGATTGAGCGGGCCAGTGAGTTACATGGAAGATAATAACACATCAATGTATTGTTTAGCTGTGACAACGATGATTGTTGTAGATGTAACAAAATGGAGGTTGTGACGTTGACGATTTATTAAGATGCTGATGATAATGACGATGACGTAGTTAGTTACTGTGTTGACGCTAACAAGATCCTTTTGTATGTTTCAGACAGTTTACGAGTAGTACCAGACCCACTTCTTCCACCTGATAAGAAACGGCTGTAAGTCAACATAGATGTGTGAGTGAGTGATGTGGGTGATGTGAGATGACTGATGCGAGTGAGTGGTGTGAATAAGTGGTCCGGGTGAATGATGTGAAAGAGTGATGTAAGTGATATTAGTGTGTGATTCGAGTGATTGATGTGGGTGAGCGATGTGAGTGAGTGAGTGACATGATTGATTGCGTGTGTGATTGAATGAATGATGCGAGTGAGTGATGTGAGTAAATGAGTGTTGTGAGTAAGTCAGTGATGTCAGTGAGTGGGTGAGTGAGTGATGTGATTGGGTGTGTGACCGAGTGAGTGTTGCGTGATGGATTAATGATCATGAGAGGATGAGAATGAGTAGGTGTGTCCATGTGGGTATAATGGTTCTGTGACTTTACCCCCTGGACGTTACCTTAGGATATTACACACTTTATCCTCCGGACATAACATCTGCCATGTAAATACTATGCAAGGGCATTGGAAAACGATAGTGAAGGAACTGAAGAAACCCTACACGAAGGAACCATACCAAAAGAAACACTACCGTGCCCTCTAATATAAACCATACTAATAAACCGTAACCACCAGACCAAATACTGGCGTGTGCAAGCGTGTGTGATTGACCTGGTTTGGGTACCTTTCTGCCTATGAAACTTAATTTAGACTCGTCAACAGGCGTGACAGCCGGCTTCAGGTCATGGAACGCGAATTTGATAACTTCAGCCGGGCTATGCGTCTGTCGGTCGCATATGCCGCCAACGTCGGTGGCACGGCCACTATCACCGGCAGTCCGACGAACCTCGTCGCCAAGGAGATGTTGGACATGTAAGTAAATCTGGCGACTGGTGAATAAGTCAGCGTAATAATCATCATTGTCATCTTTTGCAGGGGTTATCATTTGTCAACACAATGCAATACAACAATACAATACAATAAGCTTTTATCTAGAATCATCATTATTTACAGTAAATACAATTACACAATAAAATACATGTTGAATATGGGTCGGGGAGACTTCTACTAAGACCAAGCCTGGTCGCTTGCATAGACAGACATACATACATACAGACAGACATAAAGACAGACATATGTGCTTTATTTTGACCTATATACATATCACTCAACAAGTGAGTATGTAAAAGCATACATATAATAATTACATATAGTATACAATTATCAAATTAGGGTCTGGGAGATTCCCACTATGAATAAAAAGCCGCTTTCATAGGAGCCACCCAAGTATAATTGAAGACAAATCCTGGTGTGTAATAGTAGCATAAATCGTTAAACAGACTGGCAAGGCTTACAACATGACGTTATACATGACTACAGATTGAATGGTTATTCATCCAAAGATTTACACATAAAAGCTTATTCTTACTGGTTATTCATTCATGATGGCAAATGTAACACATTCGGATTGTATATATAGCTACCTATGTGTGCAAATAATAATGTTTTCCGTACATTGCAAACCCGTGTAAACAGTGAGTATAGACTTAGTTTTTTTTACTAAATCAGGTGCATTATTGATTATATGTGGCAAGGTGCATCTAACACTTTGTTTCGCAAATTAGTGTTGAACTCAGATTGTGTGTATGTTGTTTTGTCCACGTGTGTTAAACTTGTGAATGCTGTTGGTCTGATGAAGCGGTCAATTTTGAAGGTAAACAGGAAGTTTGTTATGTGCGAATTTATAATACAGTTTTAGGTCTTGTAATTTTAATGTGTGTTCTATTTTTAATAATTTAAGACTTTTAAACAGTGGTTCCGTGTGAGAGTTATATTTGCTTACACTAATAATTCGGACAAGTTTCTTTAGAAGTTTCTTAATTCTATCATATTTGTAGCCCCAAGCGGTTACGTCATAGTTTAAGTGTGGCAGTATCAGTGTGTTCTTTATATTCAGAGGTAACAACCGTTTTTAGTCTATTTAGAACACCTAAAGTCCTTGAAAACCTGTTTTCAATGTGACTTTTCCAGTTAAATTGTTCATTAAAATTTATTCCAAGAAAATTAAGTTCAGCCACTCTATCAATAGTAGTATTATCTATTACGAGTAAAGTATTATCTATTACGAGTAAAGGGAAGTCATACTTTCTCTTCTGGCTGTTTTAAAAAGCATTTACTTAGTTTTGTTTAGGTTAAGAGACAAGTTGTTTAGTTTTAGCCATTCACTAATTAAACACATTCTACGTTTCAATTTTGTTCGTACGAGGAAAATGAGTCAAGGGTATTTGAGAGGGTAGCATCATCGGCATACATTATGAAATTAAACGTTTGACTGGCCTTGGCAAAGTCATTAATGTATATAATAACAAATAATGTGCCAAGAATCGAACCTTGAGGTACGCCTGTTGAAATATTAAGCATTTCTGATTGGACATCCTCTATTTCAACATATTGTTTTTTATTTGTTAGATAATTTGTAATTAAACTTAAATCTACTTCTTTTATACCTTAGTATTCTAATTTATCTAGTAATATCTTATGATCCAGGGTATCAAATGCTTTGGAAAGGTCCAAATACATATTTATAGGAATTTCATTTTCATCCATATGTGACATTATTCTATCGGTTAATTCAAGGGCAGCCAATTCATTGCTATGTTCCGTTCTAAATCCACATTGGTTTTCAAAAAGAGATTTTGTGTTTTAAAAAAGGAATCTAGCTGAGTGTAAATAATTGTTTTCAACTACTTTTGACATAACTGGTAACAGTTATATAGGAGCCACCCTGATATTTAAATAAGAATTGTGGAATAAGAATTAAATAAAAGACACATTCTTTCAGCGCTAGTTACGAATACAATAAAGTAAATTGGCTATTGCTATAGCGTATATCCGTTAACAACACATCAGAGATAACAGTTTATTCACTCTGTATTTCTGTTTGACAATGTAATATTTAGGACAGGGGGCGTACAATCATTGTATTTGTTGGCATATGTAGCAGTTCAATATGGTACATTGTTCTAGGCAATTTTGTAAGTAATAAGTCTTTATACAGTTTGTGAATCCATATATAATGTATGTTTGATCAGGGCTTAAATTTACGAGCTCGCCAATGGCGCCCAAATTTCTTTCTGGCGAGTTTTAATAGTGGGCGCCAGCTGGCGAATGCATTTTGTAAGACATTACTTAAAAAATGGTTCAATCGGACCTCCAATGTTGCAACTTGCATAGGTTACGCAAATCGTTCAAATGAACCATTTAGCTGCGTAAACCGTTAGCAGCAAACGTAAAACTGTAGCGCTACCAGCCTCTGTGGACGGAGGAACCCTCGATTTGGCCGTGTCATTCGATAGTTCGTTTCGCACCACTACGCGTCACAGCTGTACATCGAAATGAGCGTCTTTTTTTTAAACAAGTTACATATGTCGCACCTGTACTTCGTTAGATATATAATCATAATCTCTAATCATGAATAGATTTTGATCTAAGGTGCTCTGGAATACTAGCTTGTCAAAAGTAATTGCCAGACTTTCAGAATGCGCTCCACGACCGCGGTCCGTGGCACTTACGTTTTCGTCTTATTCCTCATATTTTTTTTGTTATGCCTACTTGTATTCGCCACAGTTTGAGCTAAGATAATTACTACTTAGTAATTGTTTCATGAAACATTAAAATAATTGTAACACGAGCTGCGGGTCTTACTTTGAAACTAGTTTGAGTGCCGCGCGTGGGAGATAACGGGGAAGTCGTGGTTTGATTTACATTACAATCCGGCATCGCTACACATGTAACTTTTTTAATTATGATATATAGCTAATATTGCATGATTTTGTGAACGTACGTTTAAACAATTTTAATTGCTGTGAGAATGTAGTTCACGACTGCCGGTGCCCGACGGTGGGAATATCCATGCCCCATGCCATGGTATGGCACATGCGCGATAATCCGGCATTTTCTTGTAATGTGTCTCTGATTCTTCTGCCGAATTCTAATTCTTACCAGAATCTCTGCTAATTTATACGAATAATTTTCTAGCGGTATGATTACACATAATTCAGAACTTCAGAAGAAGTTCAGTACATTTCAGTTTTATGCTAAGCACGAATTGTTATTCAGCTATTAAACTGGGAAATTATGTTGTTGCTCTTTACACCTGAAGTCTGGGGTGAGGCTGGCATCAATACTTATCATAGATTTTTGTTTTCCGTCTCCTGTCACTGTTCTCATTTCACTAGTCTATCCACCACCTGTCTCTGCTGATGTTCTCCACTCCTCTCCTACTACCACCAAATGTGTCTTCACACAGTTATCCCAGGTCAATCGCAGTCTTACTCTTCTCCATTCCATTCGGTCCACGAGTCCAGCCCACTTTAATCAATTCCTCACCAGCTTCTTCATGAAACACTATTTCACACCAAGCTCCTCCCTCAGCTCCTCCCTCAGCTCCTACCTCATCTCCTCCCTCAGCTCCTCCCCCAGCTCCTCCCCCAGCTCTTCCCTCAGCTCTTCCCTCAGCTCCTCCATTCTTCGCTTCACTCTTTTCACTCCCGTAGTCAATACCACAAACTACTTTAGTAATTAATAGATGAAACCTGCTATACTGACCAAGTGGCCCCTAAATTTAATTGCAGGCCCCTAATCTTGAAAGTTCAGGGGACAGCTGGCCCTACATTTTCAGGCGAATCTTAAGCCCTGCAATGTTAGTATTTGACTTTTTATTGATTCAAGAGTATTTTTTGCTAGAAGTTGTATGTTACATCTTATAAAAGTAACTTTTTGTCAAAAGTATGTTAGATGCGTTATTTCTCTCAACGTATACATTAAGTTTATTATTTGTGTTAATAAACTGTTCCATACCATTGACATTCTATACGGTAGTTAGGTAGATATGTGATGTTTCTCAGGCGCGGTCGATTGTAACAACTAGCCCCGTAAGCGATGCAAGTTGTTACATCACACGGGACACGTTGTTACATCATACGGGACACGTTGTTACATCACACGGGACAAGTTGTTACATCACACGGGACACGTTGTTACATCACACGGGATACGTTGTTACATCATACGGGACAAGTTGTTACATCATACGGGACACGTTGTTACATCATATGGGACACGTTGTTACATCACACGGGACACGTTGTTATATCACACGGGACACGTTGTTACATCACACGGGACACGTTGTTACATCATACGGGACACGTTGTTACATCATACGGGACACGTTGTTACATCATACGGGACACGTTGTTACATCACACGGGAAAAGCTGTTACAGCAAAGAACGTGTGGTTAGCAAAGCAAGCGTCACTCGTGCATGCTACTGTTATTACATTAATTGGATTATACACACGCATACATCTTATACACAGTGTGCATAACAATGTAAGTGTCCACAGCTTCATATATTAAGCTTTCCATTTTTAGATACTCGAAAAGGACTCGTTCCCGGGATTCTTACATAACAAGCAATTAGGAATGAAATATGAATTATTGAATGTAGTATGAAAGAGTGAATTGAAATATTATATGTAATTCGACTTATACTTGATTGAATGATTCACGCACACACGCACATGCGCTCAAACATCCACATTTCAATGAATTGTGCAATATTTATTATTATTAATTGCTCAAAATAAAATGGCCATAACAAAATTAACAAGAATTAACAAGATTGCTATCCAAGACAAAACACCCTGATGGTAAATGGACAAGGAAACCATTGGCTTATCGAGAGTCCAACTATTTTTCATATATGTGTAACCTGCCCTTCTTGGATACTTGTTCATTTTGTTTGACGTTGCTAGCATTGACAGTATTAGTTATAAACCTGTGCGCTAGGCTTCACAGGTGAAATAAAGCGTTCACACGTCGTGGCTAAATAAGTTGTGTTCTTTCAATTTATGTCAGCACACAATTCGCTGGCTGAGCCATCGGTGCGAGCCGCCCGAGCGTTGTTATAGTTGTAACAACTCGCTGGCTGAGCCATCGGTGCGAGCCACCCGAACGTTGTTATAGTTGTAACAACTCGCTGGCTGAGCCATCGGTGCGAGCCACCCGAACGTTGTTATAGTTGTAACAACTCGCTGGCTGAGCCATCGGTGCGAGCCACCCGAACGTTGTTATAGTTGTAACAACTCGCTGGCTGAGCCATCGGTGCAAGCCACCCGAACGTTGTTATAGTGGTAACAACTCGCTGGCTGAGCCATCGGTGCGAGCCACCCGAACGTTGTTATAGTTGTAACAACTCGATGGCTGAGCCATCGGTGCGAGCCACCCGAACGTTGTTATAGTTGTAAGAACTTGCCCCAGTACAATTGTAACAACTTGCCTTAAACACAATTTTTGTAGTTGAACGCACGTGGGCGATAACATATCCTGTTTTTTTCCAGCTTAGCATTTACTTGGCATAACCCCTTATACTATATTGTAGACATGTTTCAAGTTTCATTCACGAAACCTAAAAAGTGGATGCCTGAGATGATATTATGTGGGCATACCCAAACAAGTTTTAGGTGGCTAAAAAGTCATTTTTGTCCACACCTCGTTAATTTCGTCTTCTTAACTCTCGATTTGTGGACACTGTGTCTGCTGGTGGACTTCCAACCAACTACTGTCGATGGCATCTCCGAGAGTCCATTTTTTTTACATTTATGCGTAACCCGCCTATCTGACATATTTGTCAATTTTGTTTTTAACCAAACGTTTGTACTGTTTTAAATTTAAAAGTTGTAAACATATGACTTTGGGACAAACTCCAATGGGACACTGTGCAATATTGCCAAATCGGCTGTCCCTGACATCGAAGGAATGCCTTGAAATTTATTCTACCAAAAAACCAAAAAAAAAAACTGGATGTGCTAGATGTGCCAAGTACCCTGCTTGGGGAAGCGTCGTTCTTTTTGCCAATTTTGCATCTCCCGTTTCTACGTTTTTAAATAATCTTCTTTTTTAGACAATTCCGCACCTTCTATAAATAGCGACGACATAAAATGGCACACCTGACATCTAGATGTTTTCAAGTGCAACTATTTCTGCACTGTGGGAGGGGATGCCCTCACACGCACTACACCACGAAAGTAACGTACCAGTGTACGTTTCTTTCCAAACCACTGATGTAATAATTTACTTCTAAAGACATTTACAAAATAATTGTCACAGGTAGCTCCGCAAATTTTACTAGAATTGTTTGTCCCTGACAAGTATTCGTCTCGTTGCAAGTGTTGATATCATGCTTGTATCTCTCTTCCGTTTTCAGTTTGTCAAAGGGCGCGTTTGAGCTCACCTTTTTCTCGTGGTTCGTGATTGCCTTCCCCAATGCTTGTCTGTCGCTAATATGGGCATGGATCTGGCTGATTACATTCAACATGGGACCAATGTATGTTGTTCTTTACCTCATAAATTGTCTCGTCAGACACATAGATTGAGAAATTGGGATAGCAGCCTGTCTACAATCACATCTCCACTCAACGACCGTTGTGGCCACTTTAACAGTTCGCAAAACCAGCAAGGTTTCATTAAATTCATTGATTTATAACGTATGTGGTGCTATGGATCAAGTTGTTGTCAGGCGAATACAAAATCGTGAAAACATCAAGGTTATGCAACTGGCTGAATAAGATTTAACATTTCAGTATTGGTTTTAATTATACTAGTTACATATACTTCTATTGCCGAAGTTAAAATCGTGAAAACTGCAACGGTTCGGGTGAAATTCCTGCTACAACTGATACTGCTATCAATTCCACGAACACTAATAATAATAATAATTCCCATTCGCAGCGGTTCGGGGTGTTCGAACAAACCTACATTTTAACATAATTGTTTTCAACTGTAAAATTTTTCAGAAATCATCACACAAATCTCCGGCTGATTGCACACGTCCGAGCCCCCTTAAAAACTCAGAGGATGGGTCTGTAATAATAATGTGTTATTAATACGAATGTGACCATCGCTATCACAATGTGTCGGATTTGCCATCTGTAATACGTCCGTGGATATGTCGTTAGATTCTTCCTGCAAAGCTTCACCAAAGACAGCCATCAGGAGAAACGCATCAACGACGCGGCGATGAACGTTCTCAGGAATGAATACAAGAGTATGGGGAAGATGGCGTATGTAAAATAAACATTAATGCTATAAAGTCTGATAGTTTGTCGTCGTAAGCTTCTGTTAAATAGTATACACTACATCTATCATAGCATCTCGACAGCTCAGATGTGTTTAAATGAACCACAGTTTGTTAATATAATATGACTGTTATATAGTCCAGTAATTCTTTGGTTCAACCTCAAACAAATTGCAATAGTAAGTTTGGAGTACACGTAATTCATGTTGTATAACTTATTTTCCGTGAAAACATTATAAAGACGATATATATAATTGGAAAAGTAATACATTTAGCTGATCAACGGTACCTAACAAGTGTAATTTCAATGAACATTAAAGCCATAATATTATTCTAAGCACATTTGCAAATTATCGTAATTCCGTCAATATGTGGTTTTAACATCAAACAAACTGCAATAGCAAATATGGTGGCGTTTGTAGTTAGTACTATAAGTCATTACAAGAACAACCGTTTACTGAAATTCACGTCGTGGAACATTGTCATTTCTGACGATAATGACAAATGCTGCCGGTCATTGTTTTCGCGCAGTTAAATGTACGGGTACGTCTTATTTATGCTGAGTAATATATATTTTCTTTGCGCAATTTATATACATAATGTACATTGCTGGAAAGGTAATATATAGAATAGATCAACCCAACAACATATAGAATGTATAACTCCATTAAGTAGTACGGTGAAAATCGACTTCTAAACCCGGTGACAGCGAACCCCGTTTTTTAGTAGTAACGTTGCGATCGACCGAATGTTGCTTACACATATAGCCATATATGTGTAACACATATAGCCATACACTTGTCTATGTCAGTGGCATTTATATATATATATATATATATATATATATATATATATATATATATATATATTTAGGATAGTGTCAATTTTGTTCGATGAGTTTAGTGCTGTTTTAACGATCATTGGATCAGCGTCCTAGTTTGCATGAAAACAACAGCACCCAGGTTTCTCAAGCTCTGTGCTCAGTATGTTTATGAATCATTGCTAATTTTCTCTGTTGGCCAGAGATTCCTCCTTCTTTATCTGCAATCGCATGTCACTTGTGAAGTGAACTGCTGTTGATGCACATCTGCGTGTTCTCCTGTTGTGGGTCATGTCCTTTGTTGATGTTCCAGCTTCGTCGCCATCGAATGCAACAATCGCATTACCGTACCGTCTTCGCACATATGTAATGTATTGTGTGCATATGCCACTGTAGGTAGTACCTCGATGCCATGTAATCAGATGCATAAGTGATCCTCCATCGAGAACATACTGCACTTCTCCACAGTTGGGTGGATTTTGGGGACGGTCTCCAAGCAGATTCTACATGGCGTAAGTAAGGAGGGATTTATTGGAAAGTCGCATCATGCCAGGTTATTCGAACTAAGCAGATGGATAACTACATTGTTCGTGCTTCAGGACCAGAGGCAGTTCATTACATCTTTCTAGTATTTTCTCCAGAAGGCGCTGGAAGAGGATATGAGAATCAACTTTTACGCCTTCACTGAACTTCACGCATGTTTTATCATTCAGCCCAGGATGGTTTCTCCGATCTGAGATCAATTTCCATTTGCCTTGTCGACATTCACTTCATTGTCTGCTGTTACACCGCTCAAAATGCTACGGAGACACCAATCGTCAGACATTTCAACAGCTCTTCTGTGTCTTTGGAGTCCCGTTCCTGTCTTGCTCTAGTTGCCTCTTTGTTTTGGTCACTTGTGTTGTAGTTTACCGCAGTGAGGTCTTGCAGGGCACAATTAACTTCAGCACAGGCAGGCATTGACAGAAGCCAGACAAGCTTATGAGTCTCAGTCAGTCCACGCCCACGCGTTAAACCGCCTGTTGTCTTCACACTTCGCATCAACACTTGCCCGATAACTAAATCCGATGACAGGCCTGCCCAGTAACGATCACTCCTGCGGATTACATGTTTCCCGAGTGTGAAGCTCGTGTGAACATCAGGGTGTTGACTCTCCAACTCCAGCATGTTGTTTAGGTGCACATATGCAGACTTGCCATATGTGTGTCCAGCAGCTAGGGAGTATGGAAGCATCTCACAAACAGTGTGTAGATGCAGGTCCCAATTCCCCGTTCGTTCTGCTTTGATGAATATCCTGAGTATGTCCATAATGTCCATATACTGCAACCGCAAACAAGCGGTGCGTGATTGCTTCAAGGCTTCTTTCTGTCTTTCGACCAAGTGTCTGATTCTACACAGCACATCAGCTGAGCATATCTCCTCAATCGTTTTGTCCAAAGAGATCAAATTGTCAAACAAACTAGCGGCTTCTTTTAAATCTCCATTGCTGACAGTTGTACTGGCAGGTGGGTCGTTTGTCACTTGTCGCCTGCGTGCCATCGTGTGGTCTGTCAAGTGCGTCTGTGCCTGGCAGTGGAGAGTTGTATGCCATTGCAATGAGCATGTCGTTTAGCACTGCATCCACGAGCATATGGCCACGGACAGCAGTGATATAGCCTTGCCAGTTAGCATATCGTCGACGGCATTGCTTGCGTAGATTACCCCCAGTAGTTCTTTCAGGCCAGAACCAGCCATCAAGTGGCAAATGCAGCCAAGAAAGCTCATTTCCGTGTGCAGGCCACCGTGTCTGAGGACAATTTCACGTAAATCACTTGACTGTGGTTCCCTTGACACGATCAAATGGCTTTCCACCATAGAGGTTGATCGAACGTTAAGATTGGCGCTACTCCCAATCGTTTAGCTTGGGCACATACGAATTTGAGCATAGAGTAAATGCATGTCAGATCACTAGGGTCCATATCAATCATCGGCAGGAATTTGATGGTTGATGGTTCTGGGTGCATTCCATGCTGCACGACATCAGACCAGCATGGTCTGGGTGAACGCAGCAGTAGAGACGTTTTCAAAAGCAAGTCAACGTTGGAAGTTGCATCTTCGACATCCACTTTGGATATTCTCTGATAGACGAAGTCATTGGTTGAAGCATCAGTTGCACTGAAGTGGTGGATGTTGATGCGCCCAACAGCAACCAGGTCTTCAGCATTTACAGTAACTCTAGGAATCGGTGTGCATGTCTTGATGCCTGGCGAAACGGCTGCAATAATGCCCATCCCGTGGAAGGTATTCATTCCATCGAGGGTTCGACTGTTATGATCCACATTATCTGCTACAAACTGCACAAAATGACCAGATGCGGAGCCAGGAAAGTCGATACTCTATAAGACCTTCGTGCAGTGCGGAAAAATATTAAATAATGACAACAAACATACGTTCAATTGATTGTTTATTAATTGATAAATTATTTCACTTACATTTATTAATAACACATATCAAAACTAGTATCGAGTGTGGGTGTTTAAACTAGCCCACTCCAGATCGCTACCCTACGCCCCCATGACGGCTAAAAATCGGGTTTCACTGTGTTTAAAATGTGACCTTCACCTTAGTAATTAATGAAGTTAAACTTCTGATGTATGGTTGGATAGATTAATCCACTATCTTTCCAACGGTATGCATCAACGCGTACCTCTACATTTCACTATGCCAACAAGTGACCGGCAGCAACTTTCGAACACTTATCATTATCGCCACAAATGACAATGTTCCACCACGTGGATTTCGGTGGACTTTTTCCTGGTAATGTAGACATGTAGTACTAACTAAAAACGCCATCATAATTACTATTGCAATTTGTTTGAGGTTGACCCTCTTTTGGCCGTATATTGACTGGAATAATATGTTTAGTTGGGATGTTTCCACTCGAATATCATGTTTATATTGTATGCTGAACAAAGGCAAAGTTGATATCCCTAAACAGTTGACTATATTACACAACTGCGGTTCATTAAAACACATCTGGGCGGACAAGATGTTGGAATAGATATAATGTATACCATATAACAAGATGTTAGAATATATATAATACATAGTATGCAACAAGTTGTCTCCAATTACGTAGAACCCGATTAGACTGGAGCGATCGTTAAGGAGGCTCGCACGACACTTCTGCATTTGATGCTCTGAACTGTTACCACACAAGAGCCGTAACAAGAGCCGTAACCAGAGCCGTAACCAGAGCCGTAACCAAGACAGAAGAGTTTCTAAAACTCATTTTCGAGGAAAACGCTGGTGGTTGGTCAGAAATAGGTGAAATATCATTATTATTTTGGACATACTTTCGACATACGTTTATGACAGGAGTAACACAGTTGGCAAACTTTGCACAGCATGTCAATCACGTTATTATAACGCCTTTACATATTAATTTCGTTGATTACGATAGTCTACGAACACAATGAACACAATGACCGTCAGTGGTGAAATGTACGCTTGTTTTGTGTTGTAGATTCAGCGAGAAGGCTGTGTTGGTTCACTTCCTCGCCCTGACTACGCTGTGGTTTACACGTAGCCCCGGATTCATCAAGGGATGGTCCATGTTTTTCAAGCCAAAGTGAGTCAACGGTCAGATTTTCTACTGCGTGCACATCACACACACACACACACACACACACACACACACACACACACACACACACACACACACACACACACACACACACACACACACACACACACACACACACACACACACACACACACACACACACACACACACACACACACACACACACACACACACACACACACACACACACACACACACACACACACAAACACACACATATATTTATATATATATACATATATATATATATATATATATATATATATATATATATATATATATATATATATATATATATATATATATATATATATATATATATATACACATACATATACATAGGAACCCCGGGAACACACGCGCACACGCAGACACACACAACCCCACAGGGGTTGCTGAAATTAATAAACACTGTGGAACGCGAAGCCTTGAAGGAGTCCAACTTGGCGAGCAAGGCTTCGTGTTGTGTGTGCATGCGTGTGTGTGTGATTGAGTGTGCGTGTGGGCGTGCGTTTGTGCGGGCATGCGCCTGTTTGCGTGTATGTGTTCAAAAGATAATACACTTGGCCGCTGTGAGCCTGTCTTCTGCTCTCCTAGCTTTCGAACAGTTCCTTTCGCTGCCCTTCGCCTGAAGTTTGTGACGTTGCAGATACATCACAGACGGGACTGTGGGAATAACAGTGGGATTGTCGCTGTTCCTCTTCCCCTCGCGAATGCCGAGTTTCACCTGCTTCTCTCAGCCGGGTAAGGATTGTAGGTTGATGATTTGTCAGAATGGTGTACTAATAAAGCCATCACCTTGTGAATTACTGTATACTCACGATTAATATTCTAAACATATATTAATAAAACATACAGCAACAGAGATATATAGTATCTCGAATAAAAAATGTGTAACGATTATTTTAACGATGTTTATAAATGCCTATAGAAAGCGCGATTGCGGCTCCCGGACTTCTGGACTGGCCGACCGTCAAGAGAAAGATGGCCTGGAACGTTATACTTCTGATGGGCGGTGGCTTCGCCCTGGCCGACGCATGCGGGGTGAGCACTGGTTACACACATCCGGTTTCCTTTGCAGTTAAAAACCCCAGACCGCAATCCCATTTGTATTTTCCGGGTTAGGCCCGTGATGGCTACTTCCCATTACGGCTACTTAACGTTATGG
Organism: Lamellibrachia columna; assembly: GCA_963662155.1. Taxonomy (NCBI): domain Eukaryota; kingdom Metazoa; phylum Annelida; class Polychaeta; order Sabellida; family Siboglinidae; genus Lamellibrachia; species Lamellibrachia columna. The sequence goes on from OY759269.1 coordinate 5,887,628, forward strand.
CTACTTCCCATTACAGCTACTTAACGTTATGGCTACTTCCCATTACGGCTACTTAATGTTATGGCTACTTCCCATTACGGCTACTTAACGTTATGGCTACTTCCCATTACGGCTACTTAATGTTATGGCTACTTCCCATTACGGCTACTTAACGTTATGGCTACTTCCCATTACGGCTACTTAATGTTATGGCTACTTCCCATTACGGCTACTTAACGTTATGGCTACTTCCCATTACGGCTACTTAATGTTATGGCTACTTCCCATTACGGATACTTAACGTTATGGCTACTTCCCATTACGGCTACTTAATGTTATGGCTACTTCCCATTACGGATACTTAACGTTATGGCTACTTCCCATTACGGCTACTTAACGTTATTGCTCGTCGCCTCCACAAACTTGAAAAAGTTTTGTGAACTTCAAGCTCCACCCTTCCAAGTGATTGTTCGTACGTTTCTCTAACTTGGTAAAACCATTTATGCTTTCAACCACTACCACAAGAAGCTATGACAATACTGTCAGTTACATGTGCCAGTTACATGAATCTTGGTAAAACCATTTATGCTTTCAACCACATGCAAATAACCACATACAGATAAACCAATGCTCCCCCTTCTCAGCCGGTTAATTACTGGCTAATTCCAGTAGCCGTAATGGGACTGGTTTGGGACTAGTCTGACTGCTCCTCCAAAAAGTATCTTTGATTGATTGTATATATATATATATATATATATATATATATATATATATATATATATATATATATATATATATATATATATATATATATTAATGTTTTGTTGTCTCCTTTTTAAAAATGTGCCCCACCTGGCATATATGTGTCAAGAATATTACTATTATACTTTTTAAATGATATCATTCATCGAAAAACAAATCAAATTAAAACCTGTTTTGGCCAATCTATTGGACATGAATAATCACGGATGAGAATGGAATTTCCAAATGAAAATTAGCCGTGAACTTCTGGAGTCCTTGCGTTTTGAGAATGTTAAGGTTTTAAGATGCTATTTATCCTTAACTTTATGCCAATTCCAGTATAACAAGCCAATGTATAATTTGATCGTCTCAACGCAACCTTCTTGCCCTTGCCTTGGGCCCGGTACGTTTCTTCCCATTAATAACGTGCTCAACCAACGCTACATACACGTGTTTATTTATCTTGCGAAAAACATCAAACTGTTGATTCATAAAAAATTAAAACCTTCGAGATGCATAGATATTGTAGGTTTTGCCAAATGTTAGGGGCCACCAGCCGGACTCTCAGATTCGGAACTAGTGTTGGTCCGACAGTAGATCAAGGGACTTCCGGGCCCACGGAACCCCCGCCAAATTCGAACCCTGTTTTCATACGGACACAAATGTAATATCTCAACAGCAGTTCGTTCGTTCGTTCGTTTGTTCCTTTATTAATGTATTGTTTGTTTTCAGTTAGATGAGTTTCAAATGGAAGGCATTAGTCCGTGACGTCACACCAGGTCCCATATATGTGCCTTGCGGGGCACGGCGGCTTAGTTAGAACAACAGACTCTCAATCGAAAGAATCCGAGTTAGAATCCTCCTCTACCGTTTTGAAGTTCCAACGTTTCTCCAGTTCACTCAGGTGTATACGTGAATACCTGTGTATAAACAGTGGTGGGTATGTGAACGAATAGTCTTCGCGCAGTAATTACAGCGTGGCTGTGCGCTTCTCAGAGAAGTAGTGTTAGCGTTGGAATGGCCAGGTCTGCCGGGGGTGAAGTGTAAATCGCTTTTAATAGTTCCAAGGACTGGATACCGCGTTATGTAAGAATGTCACTGGCTCCAGACAAAAGCTGCGTCAATGTAGGGTGGACCATAAACATCACATTAAACCGTTGTAAGTAACTGAAAATCCAATTTGAATCCGGTTTAATAATATGAAAAAACAATAAAATAAACACAGAACGACGTACACAATACATGACAACTCATAGGTGGTTACAAGAATTGTCAGCTCACCCACTTGGCCGTGCAGCTCCTGTGTGTGCGTGTACAAAAAACAGACTCGGTATATATAATTGTTCACCTTTTATTGTGTATATACCGGTGCAGGTGTACACAATAGTACGGCATACAATGAACTGACTTGCGAGGATTTCTTCCGCGCCTGAGGTCGCGAGCTTACGAGCTTACACCGCACCAGAGGCTCGAACGATGAAAGAGGGGCTTACGGGTGTGTTAATACTACGCCTACACCGAGTTGTACACGCACGCACGCACGCACGCACGCACGCACGCACGCACGCACACGCATGCCCCACCCCGCTCCACCCGCACGGGCCCACACAACCGCGCTGCGCGAATTATTTAACGGCCGCACACACGACGACTCTTTCAGTCGTAGACACGACTGCACCATGAGGGTACATCCCTGTCGTCACTGTGGAGAGGTGTTCCGTTCGTATTCCGATTTACGACGTCACCTACGCATTCATGCTCCCCCCACGACACCTAGCGAGCACACGTACACTTCTATCGCAACTACACCGCCATCTAGCGATCTCGCAACACTTCCGACCAGGTATATATGTCCTAGCTGTGGACGATCTTTCGGCAGACGAGACAATATGCTTAGGCACGCGAGATCGGTGTGTTCACGCCACTCGGATAAAGGCGCCTAGGTTTGCGATGCATGCGGACGTTCGTTTGGCACACGACGCCATCTGGAAAGGCACAAGAGAACCGTACGATGTGACCCCGATCAACCTCCGCCAAAACGCTCGAGAACTATTCCTACCGAAGAAGTGTTGGTTGAAGACACCGTGCAACCTCCAGAAGGAAACGACGTTTTGTCGGACGATTTGCAGGAAGTGGTTCTTCAAAACTGGGCGAGCATACGTAAGTCAGTGGCAAGAGGTCCCGTTCAATCGAGGTATAACCATCGACTGACCACGCTGGACACGCGTGCTCTGGACAAGAGGCTGCGGCCAGTTTTTGACGAACAGACCTGCTCGTTTAAGATCAACATGAGTTACGGTTTCGTACTTAGAAACAAGCAAACTGGACGCTTTCACTCATCGTGCAACTGCTGCGGTCGCTATTTGGAAGCGCCCAGCCTCGTTACAAACGCAGAAGTCTTCGATGCGTTTCTCGAACGCATCCGACTTCCCGACGTTTTGCAGTGGGTTATCGCTCAGCGACAGGACTCTGCTTGGGTCGCGGAGCTTTTGACGAACGCCACCGTCTTCGTCAACCGCATCGTCGATCACCCATTCGACCGTCATCACCCTGGAGAGGGACCACCGTAACAAAACGTACAACGACAATCTGTGTATCTTTCGCTGTCTATCCCTTCATAGAGGATGCAACGTGCACCGCTTGGAGACGACCGTGTCGAAAGTCTACTAATGGACTACGGTGAAGATGTACCAATGCGCAACTTTGCGGGTATAACGCTAGATGACCTCTACCGCACAGAAACCACGTTTAAAACGAACATATTCGTATACACCCTCATCGATGCAACAGACGGGAAGACGACGGCCGAACTCGTCAGACGATCGTTGTGTCACTCTCCGGAAACGACGATCAATTTGCACGGGACGCATTTCTCTGACGTTCAAGACGTAAAACAGTACAGTCACTCGTACCGATGTCGAGAGTGTGGCGAGTCGTTGTCGAAAAGAATGTATCTACTGCAACGACACCAGCGTTCGTGTCAAGGAGGTGTCTGACACGTGTACCCGGGCGGCGTGTATCATCCATCACCGTCAGTTCATCTTCTACGAGCAGCGCGGTATCGACATGTTTAAAGATGGCATCAGCGTTCCCGGTCTGACACTGCTCTATCGGTTCAACGACTTACCACCGAAGACGTATTTCACTATGTTCAACGAGAAGCACAAATATTTGCATCGCCTTGTCAAGGATTAAGTCGTGGGTGGGCCTGGGATAACATTCCATAGATATCACGAGAAAGATGTCACCAAGATAAGAAGAGTGACTTCGGAGAGACAGCCCGATCGTGCCGATCCATCGTAGGATACGATGCCAAAACACTCTATCTTTGGGCGTTGATGCAAGATATGCCGACCGGGTGGTACACGCGTCGACATGAACAAAACGCGTTCCGTCCCGAGTCGGCGCAGTTGTACGGACAGAAGGCCGAGGAATGGTTTACTTGGGAAGCCGCTAGAACCGGTCACGTCATCCGACACCAGGTCAACGGCCGGGAGAAGCGAATAGGAAAACTCCTTGTCGGCGGGTGGTACCAAGAACCATGGATAGCCTATCAATTTCACGGGTGTTTCTTCCACGGGTGTCCGTGTACTGGCGTAGAGATAAACACCGTGAACGAAAAACCCATGGCACAACTTTTAACCGAAACACACAAAAATACGGCGTACCTACGACGCTTTGTGAAGGTCTTCGGGATGTGGTAATGTGCGTGGAAAGAGACAAGAAAAGAACCCGCAGCGAAATTCTTTCTTGACACAGAGTTCCCTCGTCGACGCGGCGTCAAATGGGAACTCACGCAACAGCAGATATTGTCCGCAGTGCGGGCCGGTACGCTATTCGGTCTGATCGAGTGCGACGTTCGTTTTCCGGAAGAACTACGTGCTCACTTCGCCGAAATGTTGTCCGTGTTCAAAAACTCCATCGTTACACGCGACGATATCGGCCCCTTCATGCCATAGACCACGATATCTTAACGACTACGAGACGCATGCTTGTGGGGAGTCATCTCGGCGACAAGATCCTGCTTGCTACACCGCTCCTGCGATGGTACCTCGCCCACGGACTCGTCGTCGATCGCGTGTACCAGATCATCGAGTACGAACCGAACCCTTGTATCGTCATTTCGACGAGTCTCTATCAACAGCTCGTCGCGAGGGGGACACCAACCCCCACAAAACCATCATAGCAGACACCATGAAACTGCTCGGGAACTCGGGATACGGTAAGACGGTCACCGACGTTGATCGACACCGGAACGTTCAGTACTTTACGGATGTTAGGGCATCGTCGCTTGTTAACAACCGACGTTTCCGTCAACTCGACGTCGTTGTAGACAACGCCTACGAGGTCGAGACGGACAAGAAAGTCGTTAAATACAAGCTCCCTCACCACATAGGCTTCTTCGTCTATCAATACGCAAAGTTGCGCATGCTACAATTTTACTATGATTTCGTAGACAGGTACATAGAGCGACCTCTGCACCAGTACTGTGAAATGGACATCGCGTTGGCTGGTGCCTGCCTCGACGACCTCTTGTCCGCGGAGAAAAGGGAGCATTACTTCCGACACCGGAACGAATGGCTACCTTCGGAATGTTGCGCCGAGCACCACGCCGACTACGTGAGCTGCCGACTCGCCGGTCACCCGTGGCTCACATCCGCCTCGTGCTGCCTCGTGCGTGAAGGATACGACAAAAGGACACCCTGTCTGTTTAAGGTAGAGTGATGTGGTAGAGGGTTCATTGGCCTCTGCAGCAAGACGTACTACTGTTCCGGGGCCTCGTACAAGTAGAGTACGAAGGGGTTGAGCAAGCGACACAACGATATATACAAGGACACTTTCCTCGACGTGCTCACCAAGTGTTTTAGCGGTCGAGGATGGAACCGAGGATTCCGAGTGAACCAGTCTTCCGTTTTGACGTATGTACAAGAGCGGGCGGCGCTCACCTACTTCTACGGGATGCGCGAGGTGCTCGCCGACTGTCTTAGCACGGCACCGTTGGATGTGTAAAAAGGAGGTGCACTATAGAGACATGCTCAATCGTCTCGATGAACGCGCGCTGGAAGCACCCCTTTACTTGTATCGTAGCCGGACCGACGGAGTGTGGTAACACTACCTTCGTTGAATGTTTACTACGCTATGCATCTTCTTTGATCGATCCGCCGTCGGAAAAAAATAACATGGTGTTACGGGCAGTGGAAACCCGCATACGCGACGCTAATGCCACAGGTACCAAACGTGTCATTCGAAGAAGGCCTTCCGTACTCGTCAATATTCGACCCCGCAAAGAAAAACTTGGTGGTCATCGACCACCTGATGGCCGAAACGGATGATAGGGTCACGACGTTATTCACAAAGAAGAGTCACCACGCTAACACGTCTGTCGTGTACCTGGTCCAGAAACTGTTTCCAAAAAACAAAGAAAGTCGCACCATCAGTCTGAACGCGTAGTACATTGTGATTTTCAAGAACCCTCGCGATATGTCACAGATAACGCACCTAGCCAAGCAGATGTATCCAGGTCGAGTGAAATTCTTACAAGAGTCGTTCAAAGATGAGACGACGGTTCCATACGGGTACCTGTTGATCGATCTCAAACAGGAAACACCCGAAGATCTACGCTTGCATACGACTATCTTTCCGGATGACGTCGTCCAATACGTCTACCTACCGAAGATATAAAAAGGATAGACGCGTTGTCTGAGTCATCATTATCGAGATGTCATCACGTGTGAGGAGACACATATTGTGTTTACAGTTTTGAAAACACAAAAGAACGCTAAACTTAGAAAGGCCATCCTCGACAACGCCGACAACGATTTGGTTTGTACTCTCTGCGAGTGCGCGTTGAACATATTACAAGGAAACGTCGCGTTAACCCCGCAGCAGAAGGAACAGCTGCGCAAGTACAAGAAACACCTGCGCGCATTGGCGTCTAAGAAGGTGACCACGGCGAAGAAGAGGAAGGTCCTACAAACTAGCGGTTTCCTATTGGCTTTGCTGGCTCCGTTGGGTGCAATTCTTCTTCCGTTGCTGAGACAGATGATAGGGTAGATGGAGCACGCGAGGATAATGGCTTTGGTGGACCCGTGGCTGTTGCGTTCCTTCGACAACCGGCGGACAAGGTCTTGCGAGGACTCGACAGAGAGATGACCTCCGTTCTCGAACGAACGGACCTAGACGAAAGGGGAAAATGTAAAGCTGTACAAACAGATCTTGTTGCGTTATAACAGTATGGCCGACAGGCGCTTCAAGCAACCAACACGGGTCGTCGTGGTGAACGACGACGGAATAGCAGTTGTGAAAGATAACGTAACAGCAGCAGCAGCAGCAGCAGCAGCAGCAGCAGCAGCAGCAGCAGCAGCAGCAGCAGCAGCAGCAGCAGCAGCAGCAGCAGCAGCAGCAGCAGCAGCAGCAGCAGCAGCAGCAGCAGCAGCAGCAGCAGCAGCAGCAGCAGCAGCAGCAGCAGCAGCAGCAGCAGCAGCAGCAGCAGCAGCAGCAGCAGCAGCAGCAGCAGCAGCAGCAGCAGCAGCAGCAGCAGCAGCAGCAGCAGCAGCAGCAGCAGCAGCAGCAGCGACTGGTTGGGTGGAGGGTGACATCGTGGAAAGTGTTCCGAAAAGCTTGAAATCCAAGGCCCTTCATTTGATGGATCGACTCCAGAAAGACCCGGCTATTCAGTGGAACGACAAAGGTGAGTTGATGCAAGAAGGCGTTGCAGTACCTGGAAGCAACATCGTGGAACTCTTTCACGATATTTTGAGAAAGCGGAAAACACTCACTCCGACAGGATGGCAAACATTCGCGCGGCAACTCAGACGCATCAACCTTCCGATGGAATGGGTAGCTAACATCGATCGTAGGCAGTACATGCAGCAGTCATCTTCACCTGGTTGGTCTTCCCACGCTCGTCGGCGAGCGATACGTTCGCCAACGTCCGGAAGTCGTCGTCTATTTCCGTCGCTCTGGGAATCCTTTTAAACACGTGTCGCACCACGACGACAGTACAGTCACACCATGACCGTCGTAGAGTGTCGATCGGTTAACGTCGTCGTAGGGGTACTCGTGTGTATCATACTCAATGTAGACATACTCGTCTTGAAAGACAGTTTCAGCTCGCCGTTGGCCTGGTGCGGTGGTGCTGTGGCGTGGGACGCAACAACAACAACACGACGACCCTGCTATGGGACGCGTCTAGAGTTATGGCGGTATCGAAGCATTGCGACGTGTCTCGCGCGTGCCGGTAAAAACCGCCAAGAAATTACTGTCGGAATAGGACGCATACACGCTTCACAAACCGATCAGGACAAAATACAAGCGGCGATGCGTCGTAGTGGGAGGACCGCACCAGCTGTGGCAAGCCGATCTCGTCGACGTGTCAAACCTGAAAAAAGACAATGACAGAATCACGTTCTTGCTTACCGTGATCAATGCATTTTCCAAGTGGGCGTGGTGTGTCCCGCTGAAGAACAAATCGGCATTGTCGCTAGTGAAGGCCTTTAAAGAATTATTGTCTGACGTCGTGCCCATGACGCTGCAAACAGACAAAGAAATGGAATTTCGAAATCGTTCTTTTCAAAACTTGTTGAGAGAGCACGGCGTCCACCATTTCACGACACACAACGAAGAAACCAAGGCGAGCATCGTCGAAAGGTTAAATCAAACGCTGAAGACACGCATGTGGAGGTACTTTACTAAACACTAGACGGTTAGATACCTCGACAAGTTGCGTAACTTTGTGCAGTCGTACAACAACACCCGTCACCGAAATCTAGGCATGGCACCTTCACAGGTGAACGAAACTAATCAGGAGGTCGTGTGGCAGCTTTTGTATGGTCACGACGGTGGGGGTAAACCAATCATAAGCAAAGCAAAGCGGCAGTTCAAGAAAGGTTATATGGCGAATTGGAGCGAAGAACTGTTTACGATTACCGACGCGCTTCGCTCGGATCCACCCATGTACAGAATGGCCGATGACCACGGAGAGATACTGGACGGAACCTTTTACAAACCCGAACTGCAGAAAGCATCGGTACCAAAGAACAAACGGAATCAAGTATCGAAACGGTTCTGCAGCGGCGAAACGTGTGAAAGCGTACAAAAGTCTTGGTGAAATGGTACTGTTACGCCCCATCGTTCATAGTTGGATCTATTCCAAAACACTTGTCCCGAACTAAAGCTAGTGACACGATGTCGGCTCGTTAATCATGACTGTACTCTTAGTAGGAGCGGCGACAGTGGCGGTGGCGTGTTTTGTGCTGTATAGTTGGTGATGGCAAGAATCGCCGCCACGAGGACGCGACTCCGATCGTAGCACCCGCTGTCGCCTGTCACGTTGGTCATCATCACCGCGTCGTTGGGACTCGTACTAAACGAGTGTAGAGACGTATAAAATATAGATACTCGATCTAGAGTCGGCAGTCGGGAGATGACGACAACGACGACGCTCCATGACATTGGATAGGACGCAACGGACACACATGACGACGACGACGACAGTGCAAGCATTGCGTCGCGTTGGCATCTCTTCGGTACTGTCCTGAATCGGAAATAGTGTTCATGTGTCAAGTGTTCGTCTTGTATACGGTTATCGTGATAAGTGTTTACAATCTGACTTTCGATCACACTGACTCTAACCTGTGGACCGCGTTGCTGAGCAGTTCACTGGGTTACCTATTGCCTAATCCGTCTATGAAAAAGAACGATGGCGTCTAATTTTTACCTGGTTCTACCCAGTAACGCGTCGATGCACCTACATACAAGCAACATGTTGACGAACTATGTCACTATGCTACTGCGACGCATTAGTCTGTCTGCCGAGTGCGAATGCGGGCTAGTGGAAATCAACTACCCACACAACTTTTTCAAAGTCAGAGAAAAAGATGCCGTATTTACTATCCAACCGGCAACGAGTAGGTGGAGCGAAGGCGGTCGTAATTGTTATCATGCTTTCATCGTCGGAGGTTATTACGATAACCCCGACACACTCACCAGAACCGTCAATAAAAAAAATATTTTATCTCCTACATCAAGTAAAAAGAGAACAAAACTGAGTTGCAGCGACATCACTCAAAAAGCGACCATGCACTCATCACCTAACACTAGGTTTACCCTGACCGAGGATATAGGACCGCTCCGTGGTGGATCTGAACCAGGGTCTGGAATCGCTCTACGTCTACTCGAGCCTTGTGGAGCCGCGCATCGTCGGAAATAGTGTGCCTCTGTTGAGAATCGTTCCGATAACAGGTAAGCACGGACAGGTGGTTTCGACACTTTTCGACAACGTCCACTACTTGCCCTTGTTGGGGAAGGAGTTCGGAACCATCCACATTTATATAAGAGACGACACCGGACGTTCCGTACCGTTCGAACGGGGAAAGAAGGTGACGGTGACGCTTCACTTTCGACGTCGCAAGAACAGACTCTTTTGAAGAATGAAGTACAATGACTACAGCACCCGGCAGGTGGCGGGGGGGGGGGAGCACTGCACTACTTTTTCGGTGCTAGAGTACAGAGAGGACATGGGTTGCGTAGTTTAATTGGGGTTTTGCTCCGAAGCGTCGCACCACTCACCAGACGAGGTGCGGTAGCTCTAGGTAAGAGAGCTCTGAGGACAGGTATTCAAATCGCCGAGGACGTCGTGGCAGGCCAGAACATTAAACAAGTGGCGAAACGACGGGCAACTGACGCGGGGACAGACTTGGTACGCAATCTCTTGGCCGCCACCGGACCACCCCAAACGCAACCGAAGAGACGACGACCTATAAAACGTGCGGCTACGGTACGATCGACTAGTGTTGCCTGAAGACGTCGTAAAGGACATGCATCACACCCACGCGTCCTTTTCGATGTTTAACATGGCTTTCGTACATCGACAAATTTACGAGGGTATCAAGAGCGAGCTAGATATCTTCAGTGTACCACCGACAGTAACCAGCATCGAAACTGGACAATGGGTGGAACACCAACCAATGGCGTCGATTCGGGTGGTCCCATCGAATTCTTACTACCCGGATCGGGAGACGCCTACTTGGATTTTGCCAATACCTACCTGCTCGTGCGAGCGAAGGTGACAAAAGGAGACGGCTCGAACCTCGACACGGACGATCCGGTGGGTCCGGTGAATGATTGGTTGCATTCGCTGTTCAGTCAAACCGACGTCTACTTGAACGACACCCTCGTGACGCCTTCGACCAATACGTATCCGTTTCGTGCCTACATCGAAACGGCATTGAGTTACGGCACCGAGGCCAAGGAGATGCAACTGACAAGTCAACTGTGGGACAAGGACACTGCCGGGCGGATGGACAGCGACGACGCCAATGTCGACGCGGCGAATGCGGACCTGGTCCTGCAAGACCGTTTCCTGCTCAAACGTGTCGACGTCAAGATCCGGCTAGTGCGAAGCAAGGAGGCGTTCGCACTCGTGGCCGGTGGAGTCAACACAAACTACAAAGTACACATCGTTGACGCGAGCGTGTTCGCAAGAAGAGTCCGGCCGTACAGATGGCCCACATAAAGGCACCCGAGAAAGGCACAGCCAAGTACCCACTACGCCCCGTCGATACCGCAGGGCGCCATGTCACACACGCACGGAAACCTATTCCTCGGCACTCTTCCGAAACGTCTCGTGCTGTGCTGCATCGACAACGACGCTTTCAACGGGTCGTAAGCTAAAAAACCCGTTCCACGCTAAGCATAACAGCTTAAACTTCTCCGCCGTCTATGTGGGCGGTCGTCAGGTGCATGCGAAACCCCTCCAGCCGAACTTTAACCAGGATCTTTACGTTCGGAGTTACACGAACCTGTTCTCCTCCACCGACAAGGTGGCGCAAGACGAAGGGAACGGTCTGACACGCGCTGACTTTGGCAACCCATACACCTGCTTCGGATGTCACCTGACCCCAGACGCCTGTGACGGGTCGTGCTTATATTTTATATTTGCGGACGGGCAACTTGCGCGTCGAAATCCACTTCGCCGCAGCGCTTGCGCAGCCGGTAAACGTCGTCGCGTACGGCGAGTTCGAGGCGGTGCTGTTTGGGAAATCGACAAGGATAGGAACGTCGTCTTCGACTACTGATGGACTCGGACCAGATCAAATGACTGCTGGCACTCGACGCGCGTCCCAATACCGTCGTCCGCGACGTCGTCGCCAAAGACCGGCGTCCTAATACGATCGGCGCTTGTCCAACGGACTTCGTATGTAACACTCACGACGCTTATCAACCCGGTCAACCCTGGATCGTCCTCTACATCGAGGATCGCCGCGGCGAATACTTCGATTCGTATGTGTTACCTCCGCACAACGTTCGTGCAGTTTCTGAACGATTGTTGTGTAGAGTGGACCTACAACGACACGACACTTCAAAGTCCTCTTTCTAACGTGTGCGGGCAATACTGCATCGCGTTCTTGCTATTTCGCTGTCGCAATGTACCTATGAAGAGTTTTACGAAAATGTTTGGTACTGACTTGGTCGCTAACGATTGTCGAGTGTTTGACCGGCTTAAAAGCTCGAGAGAGGGCAAAATGTAATTATTGCCCTGATAGTTTATCACTATGGCGCTGAATGCACATAGCTTTATTACGCATCGTCATTTTGTTGGACAGAGCCTCTGGAGCGGTGTTAACCGCTGGCGTGATTATAACAAACCCGTAAGCCCCTCTTCATCGTTCGGGCCTCTGGCGTGGTGTTGACTCACCCGTAAGCTCGTGGCCGCTGGCGTGGTATTGACAAACCCCTGAGCCATTACTTCACCATAGTACCGCTTGCTGTATTACGTGTTTGCACCGTAATAAAAGTTATGCGCAATCGATGTTTCTTGTACTTCCGGTCTCTTAACCAGACCTCGAAATGGGTCGATCAGCGGTCCGATAATGAACCGGAAGTGAAGTGCATGATGGGAAATGATGACAATAACCATTCGCGAATCAACCAGTGGTCTCGACCGGAAGTGAAGTACATACACCAGATAGATCCATTCAACGGGCGCGGAAATAAATCAGTATGTAGTATCATAGGTGTCAGTTAGCCTCGGAGGAAAATAACCAATCAGCAGTCGTGAAAATGAACCGGAAGACACATAACGGCGGAGTTAGGTTGACATTAAGATGTCTCGACGGAGAAGAATGTTGACTTGTATACGTTAGACATTAAAAGATGTGATGAAGAGTGGTTAACTCTTGTAGTAGCAATCACAACCCATGTACACAAGGTTGAATCGAGTTACTTTACGATGAAGTTACAGCCACAAGACATGGGCGAAAATATATCAATTATTCGTCTTGAGTCCATGTCTCGGAGACGAGAAGACTACGCAACATTGTAGCACCGCACAAAAGCAATCGTCTGCTCTTAAATTCGTTGTACAAATTCACTCAAGTAGTTATACCCCAGTCACTAATTAGCATCCTTGCATTGTGTCGTACCTTTGATGGCAGCACTATTGCGTAGACTACTGTATATCTGAAATTTAGTTGTTTAGCAATCGACGATGATTGACGGTAACTATCTTACAACCGTCCATGGTCGACAGCGATGAATAGGTCGCCATTATAGGGGTAAAACCACTGTTTACCTTCCTGTTTGTGTAGGGGGTATTGAATTGCGATATGTTTATTTAAGGCATATTCACAGGTTTGTTTGTAGAAGCTATTGGCTGTGAAATGGTGCATTGTTTTAGAGTTTAAGAGGCGGAGAGATTTATGGGAATTTTTCTGCTATGGGCCACGTGGGCGCATGCATGCATGGCTATTTTTGTAAAAATTGATGGGCATCGCACGTCGGGGCGTTTTAAAAGAGCTGAAGGTATGTGATGTTGACAGCATGTCAATGAGATGATGCAGTTGCTCTGAAAAATGTACAGAATTTTGATGGTCACGTTTTATCAAAATCAAACAAAACGTTAACATGGCCACCAATGCAATTCTCAACATTGGTCTGACTCGTATAACGTTTCTTAAGATTCCTCACGAAAGTGAGGATTGCGCGTGATGTCAAACACTGACCGTTCGCATATCAATACATTGACTATTCTGCAAAATGTACCAACAACCAGAGTCGCCCTCTGGCGAGTGGCTCACACTCAATTCGGCCACTGTTTCCATGTTTGTCCGACAGGTAAAATAGCATATACAGCTGTAGTAAATTACTCTAAATAGCTGCCTTTGTGGTTGTTGGCCAGAGGCCAGTGGTGAAAGGAGGCGAAGGAACATAAAAAGACGCGAGATACGCGGACTTGTTGTAGAAATCCGGTCTTTCCAAAACCGTGGGTCGAGCGCTCCAAAGCATCTTGCACCTTCCGCCGACGCTCACCGTCTTCGTCCTTTGTGCGACTGTGAGCATCTTCTCCGAGGTGACAAGCAACACGACCACCAACACACTCTTCCTTCAAGTCCTCGGCGAATTGGTAGGTATCAACATCAGTACTAATATGTAATATTAATTTATTGGTAGGGTTAGAAGGCGATGCACGCATTCGTGTAACTGATAGGTGGCGCTGTAAATCAAAGAAGAACTAGTAGGTTATGATATATATATAAGTTGGCGAGGAAGTTGTAGGTGGCGCTGCTGATCGTCGGGCAACGAGAAGGTGTTCTAAGAGAATCGGCAGATAGCGCGTGACTGCATTTCTCCTATGAATAACAATAACTTCGGACTTTCCTCGGTGTTTGCAAGACATTTACTAGCCATAACAAGATATTCAAATTTGCGAACAGCTTATTCCGAAATAAAACCCCCCGAAGCTCAGCTGATGGGGACGACAGACTTGTTATTAATGACTAGCGTTTATGGGCTTGTTTTGACCATGACTACAGACAGGTGATGCGAAACTACTGAGCTTTCTGTTGCAGGCCAAAGAAATGGGAATCAATCCTCTGTACATAATGCTTCCTGTCACCATCTGCGCGTCGTGTGCCTTCATGCTGCCCGTGGCTACACCACCAAACGCCATTGTTTTCTCCTACGGTGAAAACCTGCGCATCATTGACATGGTAGGCACAAATAGGGAATTAATACATGTATAATGTTCCAAATTGTACTGATTTATTAGCGGCTAGGAACATATCCTGATGCAACGAAGGACCTAGAATATGACTTCGAAATTGGAATCAGTGATACACCTTGCGAAGAATGGAGGAGCTGAGGGCGGAAGTTAGTGTGAAAGAGTCTCTCAGGAGGAAGCTGGTGGGGAGCCAGTTAACGTGGGCTGGACACGTGGAAAGAATGGAAGATGAACTTTTGACGAAGAGATCGGATGCGCTTAGAGTGCAGGGTAGACGGAGAAGAGGGCTACCGAGACTGAGATGGGAGGACTGCGTGAAGAGCGGTTTGGCGGTAGTGGGAGGGGAGGGGAGGGGAGGGGAGGGGAGGGGAGGGGAGAACGAGGTCGAGGTATGGGGGATGGACAATGTTGGTGGAGACGGCAATGAAACGGGATCAGTAAAGAAGAAGAAAGGGAAACAAAAACCTGCGCATCATTGACATGGTATGTGCAGGAGAAGACACACAAAATCATCCACATCTTGTGCTTGCATCAGAGACTGTTGGATGTCTCCTCGTGCAGTGAAGGGTGTAGAAGATAACTCGCAAATTGGACCCAGTTTTTAAAGCACTCAATATTCTACACAAAATAGTACCAGAACAGACTTAGGAAATAATGATGAATCTATTTTCCTCATCATATATTTTATGAAGCTTCCACAGCACGACATAACCTTTTTGAGGAGAAAAAGCAATTACCATTATAATTACTTACTTGTGACTTATTTCACAATATAAATATAGTTTAGTTTTGTTGTAAGTGTATTTGTAATTGAGTGTAGCAAAATGACCCATGAAAAACATTTAAAAGGGAATGTTTTAATGTTTTTGAAACCATAAGTAAATGTTGCAAACATTTAAATATCAAGTCGAGATTCGAACGTCCCAGAACGAAAATGCAATGTTTGTGATTCAAGGTGGCAATTGTTGTATTGCTAATGATTCTTTATCTGATACACATGGTATGTAATTTTATAGTTAATGGAACCTCATTAACCCGGACACCTTGGTCACAATACTTTGTACGGATTAACGAGTTTTCCATATAAACAAGTCATGCAATTAACGGGGTACGTTGGCGTTTGAAAATTCCGTTTTCGTCATATTATGTCCGGTTTCCTAGTTTTCCGAATTATCGGCGTCCGGATTACGGAAGTTCCACTGTAAGCATGCACAAAGAATCACATATATGATATTCGGTGTATTGTTCATTCGAAACACCGAAGAAAATAGCATTTGCTGAAATGAGTTATTTTAGTGACGCATGTAACATGTAGCGAGGATTAAGGCAGCCATTTTTGATAGTGAGTTCAATTGAATTGTTCATCGTTGCAGATAAAAAGCGGTTGGATGATGAACTTGATGTGCGTTATTATCGTACAACTCGGCACGAACACGTGGGCCTACGCCTGGTTCGACTACGGAACGATGCCAGACTGGGCTAAGATGAATGCTACTGCAACAACTACCACGCAGCCCTAGCGACGACGCCAACTAGGGCCTGGAGAATACGACAGCCGCCATATACCCTAACTACGAGACCTTGGCGACATCAACCCTCAGAACAGGACACGGCAGTGAACAAATTCGCAATCGAAGCACAAGCGCGCTTCATTCTGGAAAGACATCGTAACTCAAGTTTTCCGTAAATATGGCGGCAAACCTGCCCCTGAGGGTTAACTCGCAGAATATCTAATACCAAAATAACATGACGAATTTCACATTACGACGCATATCTGCCAGTCTTGGCTGGGATTCAACTTGAAATATGTAATACTTCAGTAGACCTATTCAGTATTTAGCACATAACATTTACCCAGATATTCCATGAGTGAACCCTTCCCGGACAGTTTTGCCGCCATCTTTACAGAAAACTTGACTTACGAATTCGTAAGCCTTCCGAGAACACGGGCTCAGGAACGCGTTCATGCGAACGGCCGCAACACGAGCAACATTAGACACTGCTCTCTTCTGGCAGCACTTTTAAAAGTACACCATGGAATTACATGGCATACCATGGCATTACGTGGTATTACATAGTATGCCATGGAATACCATGACATTACATGGTAATCTATGGTAGACCATCATTTTTTATATACTGTGTATGGTAATTGCATGGTGTATGGTGTATCCGTTTCAAAACACCACGCCGTACCATGGTCTCAACGGTATGTCATGGTATTTTACCATGGAATATGATGGTATATTTTCCTAAGGGTTAGACAGTCCGTGTCACCGAATCAAATGGGCGTTGATCGGTTGGAGACAGCAACTATTGAATAAAGGAGGAAACATATCTTGTGGTCCTCATTTGCTCTGCTCGCGCACGTATGTCCGTACAAACCGATAGCGCAACATATTGTCATAATAAAACACACAACAGAAGCCTATTATATTACATCGTTTTTTTCTTGTAACCATTCATTGTGCGAAGTAATGTGGACCGTCAATCACGTGACCTTGTGCATTACATCGCCATGAACAACATTAATATATTCTTATTTGAATTTGTACTTTTTTCCAGCTGCATTTAATACGACATAGTTAGAATGAGATTTAACACACTTCCAAGGAAAATGTCGAGGAAAATGTGTCAATGCGCCAGCTGATTCATTAGACCACATTCTTCTGTATGCTTTTATCAGATAATTCGCTTCAAGGGAATGTACACAGTTTTTCACTGGTTAACTGACGTACGTAGTTAGTTGGGGATTTTGTATAACTCAAATACCAAAGTCATCTTAATTTGTCGATCTTAAAGTACATCAAAATTAGCAACGTCATACTTCATATTTTAATCTTTATTGCTGTAGCGTATTCACTGGTCGGTCTATAATTGCATTATACTGGTTTTTCTTTACATGTTGTAAGACTAACACGTATTATATCGGGAAAGCCTTAACATTGTTAAGGCCGAATATACAATGTGATTTTTTTAACTCTTTGGTATCGAAAATGTGGGTGTAGCCGTCAAAATTAACTTCTTACGATAGTCACAACTTGAGTTATGCTTAAAAAATAATCACAAAGGCTGTCTTTTTGAAAACCAAGATGGCCGCCCTCTGGCACCCCACGAAGTTGACATTGTGGTGTTTTGTGTTTTATGGTTTAAGGAATGTGTCTAAACAGGTTGGATGTTCTAATAATGTGACCATGGGACGTTATATGCAATATCCCGTGAAAAAATCTTTCAGTTAGAAAGTTTGTTTGTCTGTTTCACTTTATGTCTGCTGTGCTGTGTATGTTTTATCACTGCTACAATCACATCGTTAGGCAAATATATTGGAATTGTAAATATTACTTACGGCTTACGGATCCCTTGGGCGCCATGTGTCGCATAGGTACATGTACAAGAGTCCGCCCCTTTCCGTCCCTCTGTGCCGCCTCTGCCCATGATTTCCACCCAAACGTATCTCACTCTTTTTAACCATTCGCCGCTACGTCTCTTTTGGTCTTCCGATCGATCTCTTTCCCACAGGTGTCCAATTCATCACTATACGGCAGTCGTTTGTATTCTCAAACCGAAGGATATGGTCAATAAAACTCCATCTTCTAGCCTTGATGATGTCTGTTATCCTGAAAATTGTAATTATATCGGACCGAATTTAAGCTCACAATATTACTGATGAGCTAAGGTTAAGATTTGTTTTCGACACACCGTTTTCAGGAGAGTTGCAGGGCCAGAAACCACAAAAATGCACGACTATCGAACGTAGTCGAAAGAACGAAAAGTACATCTCGAGAGAGCGCATAAATGACTTCATTTTGAAAGTATTCATATTTCACAAAACATGATAAGATTGCCACCCAAATCTACTAGGCATAGATATCATGTGGAAAACGCCATTCACATTGCTTACTAGAATTCACACACGCATAGCAGACATTTTGTTCCAGTTATTTGTCGTCTTCTGTGAGAATTAGTAATTCCATACGTCTACACTTCAATAATTAAAAACAAGACACATTCATTGTTCTTTATTGTCATCTGTGCAAATAACTTCCATATGTAGTACATACTGCAGTCGTTAAAAACAAGACGCATTTATTGTCCTCTGTAATAATAATTTCCATACGTCTAGACTGCATTCATAAAAACAAGACACAGTTAGTTTCATCTGTGAGAATACGTCTAGATTGGAGTCACCTAGACGGCAATCACAAAACTATATAATTAGACAGTTTGCAAGCAATAATACTAATAACGCTATTAAGGAAATTGTCTTTATTTGTGAGCGACTGGCGTAGGCTCCTCGTTCAGTGGGTAAAATATGTTGTCAACATATATATACATATATGTATAGGAACCGACTATATATATATATATATATATATATATATATATATATATATATATATATATATATATATATATATATATATATATATATATATATATATATATATATATATAGTAGGTTTCTATATATATATATATACACACACACACACACACACACACACACACACACACACACACACACACACACACACACACACACACACACACACACACACACACACACACACACACACACACACACACACACACACACACACACACACACACACACACACACACACACACACACACACATGACGACTTCTTGATGTATATATGTTATCGTCATGCCTTTAGGAATGTGGGCTCTGATAAACTTGCCGGACGGGGCTGTACATGTGTTCAGTTCCTGTCTGGTTTGCTTTGAGGAGATCACATTCCTGTTAATGTGCTTCCCAAAGTGGCTGCGTGATAAGCAGTCCACTTTGCAATAAAACGTCACTTATTTGGCCCTTTTCAATCTCTACTACATTGGACTTGTGTTGGTTATTGCATGAATGGATTTATGCAACTTACAGCTGCATAACAGGTTTTATGAAATAACCAAGGCAAGTCTTGCCCTGGGTGTCCGAGACTACACCGGAACTATTTGGCCAAATAATTTGTATTACTCCACGCTAGTCAGCCAATCACGGCTTAACGGAAACCAGTTCAAACCAGAGCCAGCAGCTGGAATCTTTCACTCCTGTTCCAGTCTCTGCATTGCGAAGTTGTGTCTAGAAAATTTGTCTCTCGAAATCCGCCCTCCTCCCCACCTTCCTTCCTTATTTTCAATACTTAGTGTAAAATGCGATTGTACATCGTTGATGAAATAGGAAGTTGGAAGATGTCGAAACCGCTTTCCCCACTTTTTGCTTTATACTAGATGAACACGGGGGTTTGTCCCCCAGTAGTTGGTGTTCATGGGGTTTTCTGCGCAGACAGGCTTCCTGTTTCTTCATATATATATATATATATATATATATATATATATATATATATATATATATATATATATATATATATATATACCAGGCTATCAATAGAAAATGTCTTTGGTATTGTGCGTGTAGCGCATGACGATAGATTTCGGGCCATATATAATGTCAATGCGTGTGACATAAATTCTGCTCTGCACGATCTATTAACGTGTCCATTTAGCCATTTTATGCTATGTTTTTTTCTTACTTTTCCTGTAATTAATTGACCTGTAAGACCTGTAAGACCTGTAAGACCTGTAAGACCTGTAAGACCTATGTACACACGCCCTTATCTGTCAATTCAAGTTTTAAACATATTCACACTACTAGCATTAACACAATCATTTGGCAGTTTGTTCCATTCATTTATCGCCCTCTGTCAGAAAGAGTACTTTCTCATGTCCAACCTACACTGTTCCTTAACAAATGCTGCTTTGTGTCCTTTGGTTCTACTGCCTTCTTAAGTTTGAAGAACACATTCCTATCAACGTCCTCATAACCGTTCACTATTTTAAACACTTCTATTTGGTCTCCTCTTAGTCTCCTGGTCTTCTGTGTTGTCAAACCACATTGTAATAATCGGCTTTCATAACTAAGGTCTCTCAATTCTGGAAACATTTTAGTTGCTCTTCGTTGTATTCTTTCGTGTTTGTCTATGTCCTTCTTACGATACGGCCTCCATGCGTGTATACAATATTCCAAATGTGGTCTAACTATTGCTTTGTACAGGGGTACAATTAGCTGTTTCTCATTATACGTGATAGTTCTCCTAATTAGCCCTAGAATTTGATTTCCTTTCGAAGCAGCAGTCACACATTGCTCTGAAACTTTCATGTCAGCACTAAATGTTACTCCTAAGTCCTTTTCTTGTGTGTTTCTGCCTAGTACAGCATCCCCCCATTATATATTCGTTCATGTTTCCAAGTCCTAAGTGTATGCATTTACACATCCTAAAATTTAATAACATTTGCCATGTTTCTGACCATTTAACTAATTTTTCTAGATAATTTTGTAAACTTTGTTTATCTGTATAATTAGTAACCTTTCTGAATACTCTTGTGCATCTGCAAATTTCAGTACTTTGCTAGATGTGTCATCTTCCAAATCATTTATATATATTAATAACAGTATAGGGCCTAATACTGATCCCTGTGGTATCCCACTCAAAACAGATTTCTAGTTTGAAATCTTATCATCTACTATTACTCTCTGTCTTCAGTGTGTAAGCCACTATTCTACCCAGTTGATTACATCATTACCTAGACCATGGGCTTTTAGCTTAAGTAACAGTCTTTGATGTGGCACTTTATCGAAAACTTACTGAAAATCTAAGTAGACAACTGGTGATTCGTCATCTACCCACTTTGTAATTTCTTCCAAAAACATAAGAGATAGGTTAGACATGACCTTGCTTTTAGGAACCCATGTTGAGATGTATTTATTCATTTAAGTTTTACAAGGAATTCCACCATGTGGTCTCTAATTAATGTTTCAATCAGGACGGATCAAAAGTGCAAAAAAATTTGCCAAATATGCCAAAAAGAAAACGAAAACGAAACGTCAGTGGTCAATAAAAACGTTTGCCTTACGAATCCAATAAGAACAACCGTAAATAGAATAGTTATGAAGATTAGTTGAATGTACTATATTATGAATAAGTACTTTGAGTAAGATACCTCTAGCAGAATATGTTAATTTTTGGTACACTTTTTCTGACTTGGAGACCCATAAAGAAAAATATATGCTTTACAAATACTCTTCTTTCCGTATCCCAGACACATAAATGTATGAAAAAACGTATGTGCTGCCATCTTGTGGTTCAGCAATAACGGAATTTCACCACAGTGACATCGCGAGATACATCTGCAAACTGTTACCAGTAAGTATCATTTTTATTTTACATGATGAGTTCGTTGAATTAATATCGTCACGGCACATAAATAGTGTTCATAGAAAGGCGGGGTATCTTGAAATAACCCTGGTACACCGTGTATTTATTTAGATAAATATTGACGCCAAAATGCCCGAGTGATAATTTGTCATTCAAAACCCATTACGCATTGCCATAAGAAAGTGTGGATACGTAAGGCAGATAAATTCATGAGTCAGATCTTCCCTTCAGAAAAAAAAATCAATGGAGTGTATGCATTATCATTTATGATTATTTATGGGCATTGTATATTTTGTCAAATAAATGCTGCGTATAATTGACTATAAATTCCACCTGCCACATACGTTCTGTGAATAAAATTATAGTATTTTGTGTCAATTCTTAAATCATGAACATGGTACGTCACAGGGTATTCACTTTGGATCATAGGATACGGAGGGCCCAAACGGCTAAGCGTTGGCGCAATAAGAAATGCAAGAATGACCCGGAAGAAAGACTTCCGGAAACAAGAGAGTTTAAGGACTCGAGTGAGTATATCAGTTTACTGCTAGAAAATCAATTAGTTTGATTCACATATATTTCAACCTGGAATGCTTGAACTATTTACATAATACGTTGATTTATTTATAGATACAGAAATACAAGAAGAAGAAGGAAGCCTGACATAATCTGATACAATTAGGAGATTGGCCCGTCTCTCTGACACCGCGGCTCCTGTTCTGTCCTTGCCACGAAAGAAAATATGTACTAGTGTAGCGCCATCACCCCCCCCCCCCCTCCAGTACATCATCAAATACTGATACGACCGACTCTTTTGAGCTAGTGGCAAAACGGTTATCATTATTTGAATATTTTAGAACGGTTGTCAAATCGTGATACTTATATGTTTAGTTTGAAATTAATTATTATGTTTACTACGAAAAATACCATCCTCCGGACGAGATAACTTGGTTGTTCGTAAGTGACTGTTATGATAGCAATATTTACAAAAGCACGACATTATTACAGAAATACTATCCATCTTTGCCTTGGTACTTGGTGCTGCCAGTCAATATGTTGTTGGCTTCTTGGAATCCAACAGTCGAAATTGCGACGTAACACTGCCAGTTATAGTAATGTCTAGCGACGCATTGCGTAGAAATCATGCACAGTGTTGCGAACAATTGTACGTAATAACTACGAAGGGTAATTCGATTGTTTGTAGAAAGGGTAATAGACTCCTACCTGTGGTCGTCTATGAATCCCTGAACGTTTCGCACCGGAGATGCAAACCGTCTATATGAGTAGCGGCATGACAATCATACACACACAGACGCACGGACGCACGCGCGCTAAATGTTGGTAGTATTTCATAGTTAACATGCATTTTAGTTAGTACTATTTTGCGGTTTTATAAATATATATATAACAAAAGTGATTAGTTGGTAAACTGTATAATATAGTAAGTTATTGTTGCAGGCTTATTGTGAAGAAAGACAGTGACTTGAAAAAGAAGCACGCGAAGGTCATTCTTATACAGCGCGAAAAGACAAAAAGTACGGGAGAAGACGTGAACACACCCATGAGGGAGGCACATATTCTACTGTGTGAGGAGGGGGTGTCAGCATTGACGTTACACCGAGTAGTTAAAACAGTTATTGCCTTATACGAAGACGATGGGGGTGGTGGTGGTGGGCGGGGGGGGGGTCAGTGCGTAAGGCGAAGACGACGATGAAGAAGGCTTTGTTCGCAACCCCAAAGACGCCTAACAGGAGACATGGTGCAAGACTAATGGCGAAAAAAATTGGAATGTCACGGGTGTGCCTATTCCGTAAAACAGCAGCTCGTACCAAATGAGCGGGTGCAAAAGGAGAAAGGAACTACCAGTGCGTCAGTCCTGGAAGAAAC
>OY759269.1:5916469-5946469 GCA_963662155.1 Lamellibrachia columna
AAGCACATATACCATTATTTCCTAAATCTATCCCAGCACCATTCCGTCTACAATAGTTGATGCTCTGAAAACAGCGGACCGCGTACCTCGTGTCCCATTAAATTCGCCTGTCGAAGCTCTAGGTTATGGGGAGGGTTGTAGCTCTCCCGTACCCATGAAGTCTGGGGTGAGGATGGCATCGATACCGGTCGTAGATTTTTGTTTCCCTTTCTTCTTCTTTACTGATCCCGTTTCATTGCCGTCTCCACCAACATTGTCCATCCCCCATACCTCGACCTCGTTCTCCCCTCCCCTCCCCTCCCCTCCCACTACCGCCAAACCGCTCTTCACGCAGTCCTCCCATCTCAGTCTCGGTAGCCCTCTTCTCCGTCTACCCTGCACTCTAAGCGCATCCGATCTCTTCGTCAAAAGTTCATCTTCCATTCTTTCCACGTGTCCAGCCCACGTTAACTGGCTCCCCACCAGCTTCCTCCTGAGAGACTCTTTCACACTAACTTCCGCCCTCAGCTCCTCCATTCTTCGCAAGGTGTATCACTGGTTCCAATTTCGAAGTCATATTCTAGGTCCTTCGTTGCATCAGGATATGTTCCTAGCCGCTAATAAATCAGTACAATTTGGAACATTATACATGTTTTAATTCCCTATTTGTGCCTACCATGTCAATGATGTGCAGGTTTTCGCTGTAGGAGAAGACAATGGCGTTTGGTGGTGTAGCCACGGGCAGCATGAAGGCGCACGACGCACAGATGGTGACGGGAAGCATTACGTACAGAGGGTTGATTCCAATGTCTTTGGCCTGCAAGAGAAAGCCCAACATTTTCGAGCCGCCGGTCAATGGCCGCGATCAAAACCAGCCCATTAACGCCAGTAATTAATAAAAAGTATACCCTTCCATTTGTTGACTTTCGGTTGTTTTGACTCTTTTAATGTAAGCTCTTCGTAATGACGGTAGTGTCTAGCAGTTTTCACTCTCTTGTTTTAGCAAGTAAATTGGCGTGAAAAATCCAAACCTACCGTGAGTTGCAGGAGAAATGCAGCCGGTGCGCTATTAACCGACTCTTCTAAAACATGTCACATATTTACAGTTTTCTCGCCGACCTGTAAGTTCTGATTCTACTGATTCTGCGAGAACATGCCACGCGACTTACCAGTTCTCCTAGGACCTGAAGGAAGAGCGTGTTTGTGGTCGTGTTGCTTGTCACCTCTGAGAACGTGGACACGAGCAGACACAGGACAAATACTGTAAGCTGCGGCGGCAATTGCAGAATTTTGCTGAGTATTTGTCCCACTTCTTTGGAAAGACCGGATTTCTGCAACAAGTATCGTACCCATATGCCAGTGAGTCATTCTATCACCGCTGTTTGTAAAACACTACCGCGAATACACGCCATATCTCTGCAGTATGACTGTGCGATTCGTGGGTTCGTTGATTGTTAAACAACTATCGCGGACAAACTTCAAATCTTTGCCGATTTGTAATGTTGCTGCTTGCTCAACAACTGCTGCGGGCAAAACTGCATCATTTCTGGTGTGACTGCATTTTTATAAATACGTTGGTGTGGTGTTTTTAATATTAGTGTTCTGAAGAACACGTTCTGAATTCAATAGAACAACTGAAATATTGTGCTGTTTTCTTATTAGTCTATGAATAATGGCAATTATTCAAATGTATAAAAAACAGACCAACATCAGATCATTTGCTATTAGTTATATATAATTTGGGTAAAAAAATTGTACAAATGAGTTCAACAAATATATAATATGTCGAAAGTATTTGTAGATATAGATAGCTATGTATCAGAAAAAAAAATCAGTTAAAACAAAAACAAATCAGAAATTGCGTGTAAACCGGAAGTGCGTAAATAGTCCTTACTCCGCATGCGTCGGCTAAGGCGAAGCCACCGCCCATCAGAAGTATAACGTTCCAGGCCATCTTTCTCTTGACGGTCGGCCAGTCCAGAAGTCCGGGAGCCGCAATCGCGCTTTCTATGGGCATTTATAAACATCGTGCTAATGTTGAATTTCTGCTTCCTTCAATCATACACACGCACACACGCACACATGCACGCACGCACGCACGCACACAATACACACAGAGACGTCTATTGATTAGTACAACATTCAGACAAATCATCAGCCAACCTCCTTACCCGGCTGAGAGAAGCAGGTGAAACTCGGCATTCGTGAGGGGAAGAGGAACAGCGACAATGCCACGGTGATTCCCACAGTCCCGTCGGTGATGTATCTGCACGTCACACGACCCGAAACGTCAAGGACAACGAAAGAAACACGTTATCTACCCGAACAAATGTTTTGTTATTACGATTAGTGATTTTCGACAACAACACGTAAGTCGGTATAATCATAATAGTGGATTGTATAACTAGTAATTGCTATGACGAAACATTCACTCGGCTAGAAAACGTTGTACTTATCGAAATGCGGTATGTGATATATAATTACATTAGTGATGGGTTTACAACTTATATAACAATTAAATATGATTTTAAAATGGAGATAGATTTTGTAATTTATTTGACTTTATTGATATTGGGGATGTCGTTTTATTATTTGTTTGAATGTCTTTTTTCAAACAGGTAGACACAGTTTATTTCAAGATATTATTTTCTAAGTCATGCAAAGCTAATAAAATTGCATAAATTTGAACAGGATATCTTGAATAGTATTAAGTGTGCGTTTTGTTTTAAGTGTGCGTGTTTGCGTGCGTGCGTGCGTGCGTGCGTGTTTGTGTGCGTGCGTGCGTGCGTGCGTGCGTGCGTGCGTGCGTGCGTGCGTGCGTGCGTGCGTGCGTGCGTGCGTGCATGTGTGGTGGAAATGTTAACAGTTAACTCACCGTGGTTTGAAAAAGACGGACCATCCCTTGACGAACCCGGGGTTACGTGTAAACCACAGCGTAGTCAGGGCGAGGAAGTGAATCAGCACAGCCTTCTCGCTGAACCTACAGTATAAAACAAAGACAAATTCCTGTCTGGTACTCCTGACTGGTACTCCTGACTGGTACTCCTGACTGGTACTCCTGACTGGTACTCCTGACTGGTACTCCTGACTGGTACTCCTGACTGGTACTCCTGACTGGTACTCCTGACTGGTACTCCTGTCTGGTACTCCTGTCTGGTACTCCTGACTGGTACTCCTGTCTGGTACTCCAGACTGGTACTCATGTATGGTACTCCTGTCTGGTACTCCTGACTGGTACTCCTGACTGGTACTCCTGTCTGGTACTCCTGTCTGGTACTCCTGTCTGGTACTCCTGACTGGTACTACTGTCTGGTACTCCTGTCGTAGACTTGTCTACCATTAATGTCGAAAGTTTCTGGAAAACATGACGACCTGGCACCTATATGTGGCCAACCAGCAGTCAGTAACTACCAGCGCATTTTAGAAACTGACCTTGAATACAACCATAGTATTGATACTATCAGTGGCGTATTTAGGATCTCAGAAGGGAGGCCACACTGACCTTGAATACAACCATTGTATTGATACTATCAGTGGCGTATTTAGGATCTCAGAAGGGAGGCCAAACTGACCTTGAATACAACCATTGTATTGATACTATCAGTGGCGTATTTAGGATCTCAGAAGGGAGGCCAAACTAAGTCACCCATTAGTTGTTTCGTGCTACCATGTGGTGGCGCAACAGATTATTCACGAAACAAATTCGTCTCCAAAAACCAAAGGGGCATTGCCCAATAACCCCCCCCAAGATACGCCACTGGGCAACAAAGCATTACCATCGTGCGAGTCTGCTAAACCACCGTTCCTGCTCAAACGGTGTCAAAGTAATAGTTGGTACATGCAAACTTTTGATCGGTAGACGGCGGGCGTGTATAAACCCAACATATCGCGGGACCTAGTCAAAGAGCGTAGAAGATAAGAGGCTTTACTTCGCTCGGTCCTATGATTAAGCGTATGCAGCAGCGCCCCCTAGGCTTTTTGATGTTGAGGTGTTCTATACACTAGACCGTGGTAGGGTTACGGAGTGTTTTGCTCGGCTTTTTTCATTTAAGCTGTTATGTTCTCCAATGGGTTTCTTGAGCAGCATAACTTAGCACTGAATGGTATTCTGTTTTGTACTGAAATGTGTTTTGTATAAAAAAAATATGGCCACATATACCTGCTGTACATGATTCATAGGGTACACAAATTCTTATTTCTTTTTTATTGTGTGTGATGTGCAAATGTAAGGCCGTAAATACCCACTTTATTCTCTGTTGAACATGGAGTTTTATTAATTATAGTTATTGTAAATTAAAATAGTTAGAAAAATGTAACTATGTAATATTATTGCATGACAACAATTACGTTTTTTGATGGACACCCGTTATTCATTTATAACGTATAGTTGATTTAGCATATATGGTTAAGTAAATACAAGTCAACATGTTAAATCAAACAGCAAGCCGTACAGGTAATAAATATTATTGTACTGAACGTTGTCAGCGATATTTAGTCCGTAGTTGATTATTCTAACGTTAGGCATCACCCAATTCCGTGGTAACCTGGTGTCATTTTTCAACTTCTTCCCAATCCGTGGGTCAAAGTTTATGCTGAATTAGCAACTATAATTCTTCATTTAGTGTAAACGTCTTAGAGTTATGCCTTTTGTAATATGATATGCACTATATCATCGTAAATGACAGCGTGAACGAAGTTAGTCTTTACTTTAGACAACTGACCTATACTATATAGTATAGTCTGATGAAAAGTGCTTACTGGCCCCCACTACCAGCGATCACTCTCTCTAAAGTACGCTACCTCCACAACAAACTTGATGAACTGTCAACTATCATTCGTTGTGATGGTGACTATCGCAGGACCAGTTTATTTTGTTTTACCGAGACCTGGCTATCAGGACTGAATGCTGACATTGATATTGAGGGTTTTACCACTATTCGTTTCGACAGAGACAAAACAAAAACAAAGAAAAGCATCGGTGGTGGTCTCTGCTGGTCAACAAAAAGTGGGCCACCAACTTCTGTGTGAGAGAACGAGTTAGCACAAGATCGTACGAAATGTTAACTGTGTCATTTCGGCCCCACTACCTTCCCGTGACATTGGACAGGTCACTGTTGTTCTGACCTACATACCAGGACCCGACAACGCACAGGCAGCTCAGCGTGTTGCGGCGCTTAGTATGTCAGTGGACAAGCTGTGTTTATACTCGGTGACTTCAACACGTGCGGCATCACTGGCCAGTGACTTCAACACGTGCGACATCACTGGCCAGTGACTTCAACACGTGCGACATCACTGGCCAGTGACTTCAACACGTGCAACATCACTGGCCAGTGACTTCAACACGTGCGACATCACGGGCAGTGACTTCAAACGTGCGACATCACTGGCCAGTGACTTCAACACGTGCGACATCACTGGCCAGTGACTTCAACACGTGCGGCATCACTGGCCAGTGACTTCAACACGAGCGACATCACTGGCCAGTGACTTCAACACGTGCGGCCTCACTGGCCAGTGATTTCAACACGTGCGACATCACTGGCCAGTGACTACAACACGTGCGACATCACTGGGCAGTGACTTCAACACGTGCGACATCACTGGGCAGTGACTTCAACACGAGCGACATCACTGGCCAGTGACTTCAACACGTGCGGCCTCACTGGCCAGTGATTTCAACACGTGCGACATCACTGGCCAGTGACTACAACACGTGCGACATCACTGGGCAGTGACTTCAAACGTGCGACATCACTGGCCAGTGACTTCAACACATGCGACATCACTGGCCAGTGACTACAACACGTGCGACATCACTGGGCAGTGACTTCAACACGTGCGACATCACTGGGCAGTGACTTCAACACGTGCGACATCACTGGGCAGTGACTTCAACACGTGCGACATCACTGGGCAGTGACTTTAACACGTGCGACATCACTGGCCAGTGACTTCAACACGTGCGACATCACTGGGCAGTGACTTCAAACGTACGACATCACTGGCCAGTGACTTCAACACGTGCGACATCACTGGCCAGTGACTTCAACACGTGCGGCATCACTGGCCAGTGACTTCAACACGAGCGACATCACTGGCCAGTGACTTCAACACGTGCGGCCTCACTGGCCAGTGATTTCAACACGTGCGACATCACTGGCCAGTGACTTCAAACGTGCGACATCACTGGTCAGTGACTTCAACACGTGCGCATCACTGGCCAGTGACTTCAACACGTGCGACATCACTGGGCAGTGACTTCAAACGTGCGACATCACTGGCCAGTGACTTCAACACGTGCGACATCACTGGCCAGTGACTTCAAACGTGCGACATCACTGGCCAGTGACTTCAACACGTGCGACATCACTGGCCAGTGACTTCAAACGTGCGACATCACTGGCCAGTGACTTCAACACGTGCGACACCACTGGGCAGTGACTTCAAACGTGCGACATCACTGGCCAGTGACTTCAAACGTGCGACATCATTGGGCAGTGACTTCAAACGTGCGACATCACTGGCCAGTGACTTCAAACGAGCGACATCACTGGCCAGTGACTTCAACACGTGCGACATCACTGGCCAGTGACCAGTTCGTGTGTTGAAAGTTTGTACGGAGCAGCTGGGCCCGTTTTTCACTCGTCTATTTCAGCAGCTTTTAGATAAGCATGTTATGCCATGTTCGTGGAATATGTCAACTATCATTCAACATTCAACATTCTAGGTGCTATTCACATGAAAGATTTTCGTCCTGTGGCGCTTACTTTTGTTGTTGCCAAATGCATGGAGAGGATTGTTTGCATTCAGCTTGAGTTCTTTTCGTGAATATGTCCGCTGCTTTTCAAGCTATTCAGCATGTTTTGATACAGAGACTTTTAGATTTAGACATAAATTCTGATCTTGTTTTGTGGATAAGGCAGTTTCTGCGCGATCGGCCACATCGTGTCAGTCTGAATGCCCGCATGTTGTTCAAACCTGTATTGTCTGATGAGATTGTTGTTAACACTGGAGCCCCTCAAGGGTGCGTCCTCTCTCCTGTACTTTTCTCTCTGTATACCAATGATATCAGATGTCATGACCCAACTCTCACCCTTCTGAAATTTACAGATAACATCGTTCTTGTGGGTTGTCTGAAAGATGAGTTTTCCATTTCGCAATACTTTCTTCAGACTGACGTTCTGAATACAATGTTAAAAACAGTTTTCTCGAATAAAATGTAGGGAAAACCAAGGAGCTTGTTCTTGGCAACAGCCGGGAGAGAGGTAAGAAGGTCAGTAGTGATAGACCAGAGGGAGGTGGAGATGGTTTATAGTACCCAAGTTTATAGTATTATAGTACCCAAGTATTTGAAACTGTCAACCATATTGATAAGAAACTGACTTGCAATGAACATGCTGACATGGTGTACAAGGAATCACAGCAACGTCTCTTTTTACTTAGAAAACTCAAAAGCTCTGCAGTCAGCCCACATGTCCTTGAACTTGTGTGCAGAGGTCTTGTTGAGAGCATCTTGTCATTCAACATCATAAGTTGATTTGGACAGCTTACGGTCGAACAAAAGACAAAACTGGGCCGTGTTGTTAACATGGCTAGTAAACTCATTGGTCAGCAACAACAACAGTTGTCTACTCTGTATGACTCTTCCCTTGCCAGGAAAGCTTTTCACATTTTCACCGATCCTGTCCATCCACTTAACTTAGCATTTCATACACTTCCATCTGGCAGGCGTATTAAATTCCACTTGCACGAAAGAATGTATATAATATTGCACATTCACACTGATGGACCGCAGTAGGGTTTCGTCTTATCTAAGTATGACCGTAATCTTTCGTGGGCCGGTTTAAGAGGTGGATGATTTTCCCATAATTTTAGATTAGTCTCTTCATTGATAAGATAAGTTGCAGCTCCTGTGTCAACTTCAAGGGTAAGAGGTTGTCCATTTATTAGTACATTAGCCAAAATTGGGGGCTACCGCTTCCTTCTGTCAACATTTATTGGGGGGTTTGTATCCACCTTATATATGTCATAGTCTGTACTGTCACGTGCAGGTGGATCAAAAAACAAATTGGTTAATTAAATTTCGGACTCGGACACCACGCCCACGGCCCCTTCCTCCAAGGCCAGAATGAAAGGAACGTCCTCGGAACGGAAATCCTCTGCCTCTCTGTACCTGACCCGGTCTCGGAGCATACACGTTCAATGTGACCTACTTTCCCACACTTTCTGCAAGTGACATATTAGAACCAACAGCTTGTAGAGGTGTGGCGTGTGGCTTAGACCACCACATATGTCACATGGTCTCACATTCTCACCAAATTTATGTGCAGATACCTTGCTGACCTGACCTTGAGGCGAAGCTGACGACACCCTAGGCGTTTGTGTTTGCACATTTCGAGCATGGTCTGGGCTAGGCCAAACGCTTTGCTTCAGTCGATAATTTTCTCCGCTAACAACCTGCGTTGTATAGCTTCGTCGTTGATGCCACATACTAAACGGTCCCTCAGGGCGCTGTGCAGGTTGTCCTCGAATTCGCAAATGCCCGATAAACCCCAAAGCTCTGACACGTATGCCGCCACACATTCACTAGGTTGTCTATCCCGGTTATGGAATTTTAGTCGTTCGACGACTATTGAAGGTGTGGGAAGCGGGTGCCGGCTCATTAGCTTAATTAATTCTGCGAATGTTTTGTCACACAGGTTTCGAATCAATGTATAGGCTTTTTTTTAACCCATTTCGCTTAGCAGAAGTGCGCGTTTACGATCCGTATCGGTCTCATCGATGTTTCAAGCCGTGACACAATGTTCCAGACGTTCACAATATATCTCCCAACTGTCGAACTCCGAAGCTAGCTGCGTCCGCCATTGTTGTTTACGCTCCTCGTGATTCGGGAACACGTACGCAGGTGTCACGGAGAGACAAAGTCCGACAATAAGAAGACAGTTCCAATACTGTATCCCATCCTCGTCGCAATTTATATGACAGTTGATTATTTTTGGCAGTGGTGAAATCGTGAGTGACTTTCATTACATTCACCTTGTGGTGCCACTGGTGGGGCGTTTGGTACGTCCGTCGACAATCTCACGCGATTTCACCTTTATATTATGCACCTTTATATTATGCCACAGGTTAGTTCTGGTAGGCGCTGGTGGAGACAGCTGAGTTAACATAACGCACATTTAGTATTAATATCAAATTTACTCACGTCATCTTCCCCAAATCACGGTACTCCTTTTCGATGACGTCCATAGCTGCAGCGTTCGTATGTTTTTCATCTTCGGTGTCTTTGGAAAAGCTTCTCAAAAAGAACCTGGCGATAAATACACAGACGCAATATAGACTGCAAAATGGACATATTGTTATAGAGATTATCAGGTTCGTATTAACCAACAGTAGCAGCAGCAGTAGCAGCAGTAGCAGCAGTAGTAGCAGTTTTCACGATTTTAACTTCGACGGGTAGCACCGTGAAGTTCAATTCATAACATCATCGACAGTCTAAATTAATGTGTGCATATCTTGGTTAATGATACTAACTATGAAAGGGAGCACAACGGTAATTGTCGGAAGCTCATGCACTAAATTATTGCCTAACTACGCAGACGCGACATATACTGACTAAAACGGACCCGAACCGGCATTACATTACCCGCTCCCACGCAATAGTGATCACAGCTCGAAAATACTCTAGCCACATTTATATGTGGCTAACATAGAGTCCTGAGCTTAAATGGAAGAAGAAGAAGAAGAAAAAGAAGAAGAAGAAGAAGAAGAAGAAGAAGAAGAAGAAGAAGGTTGATATCGCAATCCCTCGGCTGAAGACGAGAGTTCTGGCGATTTCTGTGGGAACGAACAACGTACCTTGGTCCCATGTTGTATACAATGAGCCAGATCCACGCCCAAAGTAGTGACAACATTGCATTGGGGAAGGCAATCACGAACCACGAGAAAAAGCTCAGTTCAAACTCGCCATTAGACAATCTGAAAACGCAAAGCCGCTAACACTTGGCGGAGACATTCCAATAACATCAGCAATATCTAAGTGGCTACTCCTGCCAATCACGTATATTTCTTGAGAAGTAAATTGTTCAATGAATTGTTTGATAGTTTAACTTATGTTTGTGGTGATTATGATTAGTAATACGATAGATATTGTTATTGATATTGCAATTTAATGTGGCTTTGTGACCTAAAATCGATGTGATCACGAGTAAGGAAAATAAGGCATTGGTGGGGAAGCGGTTCGCTGTCGGAAGGATTAGGTGGACGCGCAACAGAAAGACGAAGAATCATCGCGATGCCGGGGTAAATGGGCTGACACAAGGAACAAATATAGATTTAATAATAATAAATAAATAAAAATAATAACACCTGCAAAATATAACACAGGCAATGGCATTACGCTGAACTATTCACCAGTCGTCAGGTTAACTTACATGTCCAACATTTCCTTGGCGACGAGGTTCGTCGGACTGCCGGTGATAGTGGCCGTGCCGCCCACGTTGGCGGCATATGCGACCGACAGACGCATAGCTCGGCTGAAGTTATCAAATGACTTCATCTTGTTGCATTCTATGAGTGCCCGTCTGTTGTCGGCACTTCAGTAGTTATAAAAATACAAATAATTCATTAGTTTACAACAAAACAATCAGTTCTGTAGTTTGGAACACGACGATTAAAGCCGGGCCTTTAGTCCAAATAAACGACTCAATAACTTACATTAGGACAACAATTTCATAGCTTCACCTTGTCACCTTGTGCCGTCGAGTCGTGTCCGACCCCTGGCGACAGCCGCGGTAGCTCCTCTCCATACCACTCGCTCTCTGGCGTCCCGTCTCATAATGTTAATATAGGGGCCCTTTACGTCTTTGATAGTGTCTAGCCATTTTGTTCCTGGTCTCCCTCACCTTCTTTTCCCTCTCATTCCCCCAAGCATCACATCATTCTCCATTCCACGTTCTTTTCTCACCACATGTCCAAAATAGCTTAATGCCGCCTTTATCACCCTTGATTCCAGTGTCCATTTTGGTTTGACGTTTTCGAGCACCCATACGTTTGTTTTTCTCTCCATCCATGACACTCTCATCACTCGTCTCCAGCACCACAGCTCAAATGCGTCAATTTTCTTCCTCTCGGTTTTTCTCATCGTCCAAGTCTCCGCTCCATACAATACAATTGGGAACACCAAGGCCTTCACCAGTTTCACTTTAGTCTGAAGCGTAATCCCTCTGTCTTTCCATACTGTTGTTAGTCCTCCCATTGCGGCTTTGCAATTAATCAAATCGTTACGTGCTTTTGCTATAAAGCAAGCAGTTAAGTATATATTAATAAGACACAGGTTTACAACATGATAAATAGTTCAGTAGTTCGCAAGGCGACAAACAGTTGTTATGCATTTTAAAAGACAAAAACTTGGCCAGAGGAAGATCAATATGTGGATGCAGACACTGAAACGATCCAAGAAGTGCTAGGTTCCTTTGTTGAAGAGATGCAAACCCAATTCAACCAGGATACGTATCTTGAGAGGAAACAGATTGGCCACTCACATCCCAAAAGAATTGTCTACTCAGCGCCACAACCAATCCTCGTTCAACGGCAACGTAAGAAAAATACAACAAAAATAAATAAATAAAAATTCATTTCTGAATCTATTAACAACAAGAAACACGTTGATTTTGTTTACTTTAGTAAACCCTTTGATACAGTGTGCCACCCACTGTTAATTCACAAGCTTAGATCATATGGGTATAGTGTGCCACCCACTGTTAATTCACAAGCTTAGATCATATGGGTATTATGGGCAATGCATACAATGGTTGCAGTCCTACCTTCTCAACCGAAAACAACGTGTGGTACTCTATCAAAGGCAAAGCATCTGACTGGAAGTCGGCGTTATCCGGAGTACCACAAGGTTCACAAATTGGCCCACTTCTGTTTATCTTGTATATTAATGATTTCACTAATCATATTGATTCATGTGAAATAACACTCCATGCTGATTATTCCAAACTTTTTTAGAGAAATTACGTCGGTGACCGATTGTCAGGATCTTTACAGTCAGTGCCTTTGGTGTGAGACCTGGAACCTCAAACTTAATGCAGACGAATGCTGCATAATGACTTTCACTTACAAAAAGAAACGCTTATCTTTTGACTACACCATTTTAAGCCAGTCTCTACCTAGGGTCACCGCTGTCAAAGATTTCGGGGTCACATTGACCGGTAATTTTAATTTGAAAGATCATATTAGTCGTAACGTCTCTAACGTTTTTAAGATGCGTGTTTTTATTAAGCGCGTTTGCACAACATTTACCGATGTACAAGCTTTTCGATCCTTGTATATACCTCTAGTAAGAAGCCAGTTAGAGTACTGCAGTGTTATTTGGAATCCGTGGCAACGTACTTCTATCGACAAAATCGAACGAGTTAAAAATAATCATTAAAAATCAATTCAGATCTGAAATTCAAAAACATTTCTATGTATAACGCTAATGTCTTAGCCTACTATGTTAGTAATGTCGGTATTGTGTGGGATTATACCCGTATTAGTCTTATTGTTCCTACTGTTTTTATTATGTATACGTATTGTTTTTATATTTTGTTATCAGTTATCAAGCACCTCTTGACTTAAGTACAATGCCAGCAGAAGGTAAGTGTAGCTGGGTTTTCCAACCCACCCATCCACACACACCGAAATACACCCATACACATGCATTGACACGTACACACGCGCAGGCGCACACGCACAAACACACAGTCACACACAAGTATATACGCACACCTAACTCACATGTTCATGTTGACTTACACAATTTTTCTCTCCTCTGTTGTTGCACGTCCTTCCGGTACCACTCGTAAGCTCTCTGTAAAACACAAACACGCACGAGGGATAGTGTCATCATTATCGTCAGCGTCATCGTCATCATCATTATCATCATCATTATCACCATCATCATAATCATCATCGTCGCCATCATCGCCATCATCGTAGTCGTCGCTGTCTTCGTCGTCGTCTTGGTTGTCGTGGTGGTGGTCGTCGTCGTCGTTGTCATCATCATCATCATTATTACCATCACCATTTTAATCAACATTTCGTCAATTCTAAAACCTTCAATGCTGCCATCATCAAACAACTCTTGTTGTCCATCTAACGCTGATTCATACGAGCGATTATTGTCCGTTTTGTCGACCGACACTGTGTCATGCGATATCACAGTGCAATAATTGGTAGTGTAAATACGCTCACGACCGATTAGCAAGGCCAATTGGTCGTTAAAATTGTGTCCCAACAATTGGGATGTAGTCCTAACTCACCGATAGTAGGGCACGATTATAAAGCAGTGGCCAATCCGCGACACCTGCGACCGGCAGCAGGTGCACCCTGCGTGGCCTTTCATCAAAGGTCAGGTCCGCATTGACGCGAGTCAACAGGTCGCACTCGAAGTGTCTATATATGTTGCTCGTCTAAATGCACACAAATTCGCCCGACCAACTGGGACCCAAATGGCTCATCTAAACCGGCCATAACTTGCCTGTCCTTGTGACGAATTTCCTCAGTGATACGTTTATTTCATCTTCCGAACATCTCAACGGCGCTACCCGGGTAGCACATATATTGAACGGCATAGGGTGATTCTCATTCACATTGGTCGCGCTGCCTGTCTCGTTGACGTCCTCAAGTACTGGGATGTCTTCTTCTTCGCCAGTAGGCAACGCGTTGTCCTGTCCTTCAGTAGCGTTCTCCAGTTCACTGGCAGTCGTTTGCAATGGCACACTAGCTGTGCGCGATATTTCAGCGTTGTTTTCTGAATAAATAAATCACATCATTGGCTGCGGTTAAGATCTACAAATACATGTCAATCATGCGTTGACGGAATCACATAAAGACGATGTTGGACAATAATACCTGCACTCGATGGGATGCCACCAACACAAACTTGAGTAAACAGTGGAGCACATTCAACTTGTCACTAAAGGGAGAATAATACCACTATCAGGGAAAGAACCAACGTACACACATATGTCACTAAAGGGAGAATAATACCACTATGAGGGAAAGAACCAACGTACACACATATGTCACTAAAGGGAGAATAATACCACTATGAGGGAAAGAACCAACGTACACACATATGTGGGCGATTGAAGTGTTTGAAAGGGTTAAAGCTGAAAGAGATAAACAAAACTATTTACAAAATTATATTGACAAATTAGGCAAATAGTTTGACAAGTAGTATATGTCGTTACAATGTATTAAATGATGATGCTTATACGTAGGACATGTAATGGAAACACAGACGAAGAATCTAACATAGCGAATATACTGCACTAGGTACATATGTAGGAAAGAAGTAAGCATAACAATTAACATAGCAATTAATTATGACACAAAACGCAAGTTTAAAAGTAGTATAGGGTGGCAGCTTCAAACAAAAGTATCGGACTAAGGAACAATTGTTAATTATATCCCCTACAAAACAATAGTAAACTGATCCTTGAAGTGTGATATCGCATTTATGAAAATATTGTTCTAGCATGGAAGATGCCTTGACACTATCATCGTTGCCAATACTGACCACCATCCGAGGACGAGATGTCTTCGAATGGCGTTGGTGACGATTTGCTGATATTCAGTCGCAGTTGCTCGAGAACGGAATGCACGATGGGAACCATCATGGCCGCTGTGGCAGTGTTGCTAATCCACATCGACATGAACGCCGTCACGAACATGAAGCCCAACATCAACCTGTTACGTACAACGCCACGAATTTATCTATCTGCGACGTGATCGGTTCATCATGCACATGATACACACACTCACGCACACATAGTAGTCCGACAGAAGTTGGATTTGCGGACTTGCGTTTATATGAAGCCCAACATCAACCTGTCACGTACCAAACCACGAATGATCCTGTCTGAGACGTACAGTTCTTCATGCACATGAAGCACAACATCAACTTGTTACATAGGAAGCCACGAATGAACATATCTGAGACGTACAGTTCTTCATACACATGAAGCCCACCATCAACTTGTTACGTACGTGTGTGTGTGTGTGTGTGTGTGTGTGTGTGTGTGTGTGCGTGTGCGTGTGCGTGTGCGTGTGCGTGTGCGTGTGCGTGTGCGTGTGCGTGTGCGTGTGCGTGTGCGTGTGCGTGTGCGTGTGTGTGTTTGTGTGTTTGTGTGTGTTAGTGTGTGCGTGTTCTGCGTGGGCGTACGTGCGTTGCCACTCACCTTTGAGGCTTCGAGCCAACGATAAGCAGCGCACGGAGAGCGAGGCGCTTGTGCAGGTTACATTTCTCAACGGCAATGGCGACCATGAGCCCGCCCAGGAAGAGGAAGTTCGTGTCCTGTAAGCACGGACATACGCTCAATAACACACACTGACGACCACACATTCACGAAAGCAAGCTCGTGAACACACGCTCACCAAGTGGCGTATCAACTTCTGCTTAAATTCGAGGACAACGCGTGAAACATTACATCTGGTGATCGTCGAATGCCTATCAACACATTAGATACAAACATGCATATCATTCCCAATCGATGCATTATAGCATGAAACACACCTACACAACCAAACTCGTGATGACGGTGCAAACAGACTGATGAAAGGAACCACGCCTGCATGGAATGGGCTTCGCAGTGAGAAATAATTCCTTACCTCCTCCATCGAACAACCCACATGTGGTTCAGAACGTATCCTTGCCACTCGCCTCGCTATAGCATCAAGCTCTGGCAATAACTTCATCATTTATGCCCAAAGACTCTGCTCCACAGCAAATATCAAGGACCTATTATATGAGGAAGTAGACAACGCCATCAGTATCCCCACTTCTGGATATCTCTTCATGCTGGGAGACTTCAACGCCAGAGTGGGATCGGACCACGGAGCGTGGCCAACTTGCCTCGGACACTACGGGATTGAGGAAATTAAAGAAAATGGTAAAAAAAACCGTTTGCCCTTGTGATGAACAAGCGAGCTACTCTGAATAGACCAATGAGTCAAAGGCCTTACTGAAGTGATCAAATGCTCTGGTGCATCATCTTCATAAGCTTTTCCGCCTGTATTGGGAAGACTGAGTTCCTCAATACACATGTGACGCCAACACTGTCACCATTTACAAGAATAAGAGAGATCGCAGTGACCGAAACAACTACCCAGGAATCTCCCAAATGAGCACAGTGGGAAAAATGTTTGCTTATCATACTGCAGAAATTGGCTACACGTGTCTACCCAGAATCACATTTGAAGGAAGATCCACCATATACATGCTTTTATCGCTGCAACAGAAAGAGAAATACAAGAGAAATGCATAGAACAGAGGAGACACCTATACACGTTTGTCGATCTGACAATGTCCTGTGACCTGGTCAGTAGAAAAGGACTCATGCTAGCTGGTAAATCTCGCCGGCCTGCATGCAAAAAGACATTAAATAACAGAAAAGCGCATCTAGAGAATCGTATAACCAACTTGTTCAGGTTTGCGCAGAATTTGGCGTATCCATAAGCCCGAAAACGACCGTTGTCATGGGCGAGGAAGTCAGCAAAGCTCCAGCCATCAGCATTAATGACCACACTATGGAGGTAATGGAGGAGTTCACCTACCTAAGGTTAACCACCACCAGCAACTTGTTCCTCCGTGTATATATGAACAAGCGCATCGATCGGAAAGGCAGCACTTGCCATGTCAATGCTACACAAGAGAGTTTGTGGGATAATAGCACGCTCAATGCATCAAGGTTCGAGTATACCAGAGTTGGTCCTAAGCACCCTCCTATCCGTTAATGAAGCGTGGACAACACATGCGAAGCAGGAATAACGCCTCAATGTCTTCCATCTCCGATGCTTCAGACACATCACTGGCATCATCTGAGAAGAACACATGCCAAACAAGGATGTCCTTGAGCATGCAGACATCCCCAGCATGTCGGTCCAGCTAAGTCAGCGACGTTTGCGCTGACTTGGTCATATCTGCCGCATGGAAGATGGACGTATTCCAAAGGACATCCTTTATGTTGTGCTTACCTCTGGTGCAAGGCGTGCCGACCGTCTATACTGTTCAGGGTTACTTGTAGGCGAGATATAAAATCTGCTCAGATGGGCATCGATTTCTGGGAATCTGCTACAGCAGACTGCAACAGCTGGCGATAGGTTGTGCGGATTAGAATGGGGAAGGCAGAAGAAACGAACTGTGCACGGAAAAGAGAGAGCTTCAGAGAGAAATGCCATCGATTACCACGCCTCTTCAACAAATTGTCTACACCAAATTATCTACACCTGTACCATCTCTAAAAGAGACTGACACCCATAATTTTTTAGTCACAGCTGGTGCCGAACGAAAAACTGACGGATGCCAACGAGTAGCAATAGTATTATTAGTATATTAATATTATTAGAATCATTAATGGTTTGTTAAACCAGTGATAGTATTCCAGAATAATAGCATATGCATAATGTTAATCATATGTATAATGTTAATCATGACACTTGCAACCACCACGACTACAACACGTGTATACTCACAGAGAAGTAGTTCAGAGCCATATCCTCGGCACTAGCTATTGCCAGATAAGGCATGAGGACCATAGGTATCAAGGCTGTTATGGCGCTGGGCAGTGATTCTGTTGCCCAAAAGGTTGCCATCAGTAAAATGACATAAGCACATCGTGACGACTGCAAACGACACATCACTGTCACTTACGTATCCTCACAAATGGCACACATTTAAAACATACATAAGAAAATTGGCATTTTATAGACTTGCATACTTACTATTTAATCCTCTTCGTATCTACTAAGGCAAACA
Source organism: Lamellibrachia columna (assembly GCA_963662155.1). Classification (NCBI taxonomy): domain Eukaryota; kingdom Metazoa; phylum Annelida; class Polychaeta; order Sabellida; family Siboglinidae; genus Lamellibrachia; species Lamellibrachia columna. The sequence continues at coordinate 5,934,261 of OY759269.1, forward strand.
CAAGACATCTCCAGTTCTGTTGATCTGCAGCCTGCTTAGCAGTCTCGCTCCAGCTCAAGTGTACTTCCTGTATTCCCCCCTCTACAGTTCTTCTCCTTCCTGTTGTTTCGCTTCCTTCGGGGTTCTACTTTAAAACTGCTTCCGCAAATCCGGTTCTTTGGTGTCCCAATATGTAGTGTGTGAATAGTTTATGTAACATCAGCAGTCGATTTGATAAAAAAATTACTATTTTTTTTATATTATCGAAAGAATTGACTTTAGATCTGGTAAGGAATAAACTAGTGGATATCTAAAATGGTTAACACTACATGCTGATCATGGACGTGACTTCCATCCTTTCGCCGATCGCATGACAAAATTACAACATTTCACCAAGGAAGAAAATCACGATTTGTCAGCAATTCTATTTTCACTCCAGTTAATGCTTGCACATGCATTAACTAACTTAATAGTTTGTCTGATGAGTTCATAAAAACTACATATAAACGTTGCACAAATGAGCTAGCATGTTGCAATGGATACTAGGTAGGTTTGATTTTGTGGAAAATGAATTTGAAATGAGACTAAAAATAAAATCGAATTGATTAAGCACTTTTAATGCTGCTTTGGCTTTGGCTTCTGGTGGTGAGCCAGTCATTATTGTGGTGAGCCAGTCATTATTGTGCTGAGCCAGTCATTATTGTGCTGAGCCAGCCATTCATGCTAATTTGTGCAGTAATAGTTCTTTATTGGAAAGACTGAGGTATATGAATATGAAGATCATCTTGCAACAAAAATGGGTCTGCCTATGATCCCATCAATTTCACCTCGTAGATATATCAAAACGATCCTGAAATTGAACTTTGTCCCAGTTCTCAGATGCGAATTGACGTGTGATGTGTGAACGTTCATATGCAACCTCCGTCCATGCGTGAACATTATATTATCACCCCTGCCATAACTTACATTTATGTGCACATTTTACACATTTTATTTCATTTGGTAAACTCCTAATTTTTGTCACGAAATTTCTCAATTTCAATGATAGAACGTTGTGTTAAAATGTTACATTAAACTCGATAACATTCGTTTTTGTATGTTTACTGTCTCTCAAGTGCACACATGCTTAGTGCAGTAATGATACATTTTACATTAAACTCGATAACATTCGTTTTTGTATGTTTACTGTCTCTCAAGTGCACACATGCTTAGTGCAGTAATGATAACTTTTACATTAAACTCGATAACATTCGTTTTTGTATGTTTACTGTCTCTCAAGTGCACACATGCTTACTGCAGTAATGATAACTTCCATAAATACATTGACTTAGTTTCATGACGCATTCCTATGCATACAATAACACACGAAAAATAGGCTTTCGTAATCACTTTACGTTTAAATAATAATTCTCATTTGGTAAATTCACATGAATAATCACAGATCATATGGCAATGTTTGTGTGCGCCGATGTTGGATTACTAAGCGACGGCTTCAACCAGTATTTCGCGGGACCTCTGCTCTATGCAATAGCTGATAGTTACATAAAGTAGTTCCTATGTTGACAGTTATTTTATATACTCCGATACCAATTGATAATCAATATCGATTGTTGTAGTGCAATACTTATTAATATTGAAACATCTGACAAAAGTTCGATAGGTAGCACTGGTCTGTTGTTTAAATTGTTTATTGTAAAGCGACAACAAAGCGTTCAATTTATACCATGCCCTTCCTTCGTCGTGCTTTGCCCCTTGCAGACCTATTCGCGCAAGCAACATTCCAACTTATCTTAGAAGTTTCCAACCACTTTGCACTTTCTGCAGTTCGTTTTAATAATTCCATCACTGGAATCCTATCACCAGGTACTTATTTGTACACATGGATGAACTGTGGCAATTGGGAGCGAAATTGTCTAAGCTTCGACCGACAGCTTGTGGATTCAAAGTCCATTCATCTCAGTTAAGCGTCCGACGTTCTAATAATGTGACCCCGCGCCCCAGCCCAGCCTATCCTCGTTGTGCGAAGCGGAGGAGGCAGTACCTTGAAATGAAAAAAGCGGGTGCGTGCCTAAACGCACCCATAAAACCTTCTGCAAGCTTCACATATCTCAAACACAGCGAATGTCTTGCTTCGCACGGCCAGTTGCACTTACCGGGGTGTTTTTTATGATAGCGGCTGGTAAAAACACAATGGGTGCCAACACTAAAATGATACTTTTATAATAAGTCATAAGTGCTTTCGTCAACGGTGGTGCCATGTTGGACGCCGGTCAAACGCGTTATATTACGCGCCTACCGGTCACTCAGACAAACCGCACGCGCACGAACTGCTAACGTAAATGCGCGGAAATTGTGACGATTCCAACGTTATTTCATTACTGTGACGTGGTATCAGTGGTCACGAGGACAGTGCCATCGCTGTATTTGCTTTGTTGTGCCCATATAGATGGATATAGACTAGAGAGGCTAATATGATGCAGGTTCTACCTGGTGGCGAGCGCCATTTTAAAACATTCTTAAAACTGTTATTTCTATAATATATAATAAACGTTTATTTAAGAAAAAAGTCCACAATATATGCATAAAATAAAAAAAAACACGCACGCACGCATTTATGATTGTGTCACAACAAGATGTTTCATAACATAACAATCAATAGAAAGACACCATTTAGAAATAATACACTGATACTCACCAAGCCAGTTGTATGGTCAGCAGATTGTATGAGACTTCTTTTAAGGAAAATATCTGAAAATGACAAGTGGATATTAATGATTGTGTAACAGCAAGATATTCCATGCCATAATAATCAGTAGAAAGACAAACTATTTTGAAATAATTCACAATATACACAGTTGTAAAATATATGTATCTAGGTTGAAGTTTGCAATGTACCCCATGTTTACCATGTTGAACAGTGTAATACCAGAGAGCCTTGGTTATACTTGGTTATACTCGCCGAACCAGTTGTATGGTCAGCAGATTGTATGAGACTTCTTATGATGGATGTTGACTAGCTCGGAATAGCTGTTCTACAAAGGCAACGAAAGTGAATCTATATAAACAAACATTACATTTATATACATAGTGTAACCCTTCATTTGCCCAAGTTATGTTTTTTAGGGCTAGGGCCTAGGCTAGCTTATTGGATACAGAAAGCAACTTGTAATCTATACATACGTTTGAATTATTTATAAATAGTGTGTCTTTCTACTAATTATTACGTCATGGAAAATCTTGCTGTGACACAATCATAAATATCCACTTGTTATTTTCAGACATTTAACCTTATAAGAAGTCTTGTACATACATGCATATATATATATATATATATATATATATATATATATATATATATATATATATATATATATATATATATATATATATATATATATATATATATATATATATATATATATATATATATATATATATATATATATATATAAAGCCATTAGTATAGTTATTATCAAAGGCAATGGTTAATGCCATAAGGCATGATCTGTAAAATGTTGTCTTGACACTTTTTTCACATTGTAATTTCTCATGGCACAGCTACTAATATATAATGAAAAAACAAACCTACAATTTTAATTTGTATTGACTTTCCATGGCAATAACACTGTTTAATTTTGACGTCTTCAAAAATTATATGAAAAAAATACTATATCGAATTTGAAACTTTTCACATCACATCAGATCTGCAATTGACATATTTGTCAATATCAAATGCAACATAAACTTGGCGTATAACATTTGTAGATTGTTTACATCTTTAAAAAAATAAAATCTTGAAAAGTACTTTAACGATTTTGAAACTTCTTTCACATTTAAGTTTTTATGGATACTGTCACCTCATAAAAGTATTTTAACAACCAGATCTACAATGTAACATTTGTACTGAAATCCCACTCAATGTCAAATGCAATAGGTCTAGAGTCAAACTCGGCTATGCAATTTATTAGAAGTTGATGTCTTCCAAAAAATACTCAAACAATTTTAAAGCTGTTTTCACATTTAAGTTTCTCGTGGTTTCTGCCATACCGTAGATATTTAAAAAACAGCTCTGCAATCTGAATTTTTTATTGACATCCCTAGTCAATTTGAAATGCACCACCGAATCTGCTGATTTACTTAATAATGTTCTGAATATTATATACGCGGTTAGTTTTTTATTAAATTGTGTAGGAAACATTACTTCACTTGATTTATAGAATACAATTTATCACTGCATATTAATATTTTCTGGTTACATTGCGTAAAATATGCTGTTTTCAACGAGAAAACACACGCACTGTTGACGTATCATAGGCGTGTTTTACTGTTGTTGGGTCACATCCGGTATTTGAAACGGCCTCAACTTCCTTATAACGCTAAGCTGCAACCTCGTATTTTTACTTTAATGAAGAACATAACAATATTTCATATTACACGTTGTAAACTAGTAGAAACTAACGTTTTATTAGATAATTGTTGTGTTGTACTGTTTATATGCTTTGGGGCTATCATTTACGAAGCGAATGTCAATTCCCGCTGCTAAAAAACATGGCGACTGCCGCTGGAGCCATGTTACGTTGTGTGACTGATTGACCTCGATTCATTCGCCGCCGGCGTACGCCGGAGTCCGCCGGTCATATGGCACCTATGACCGGCGGACATAGTCGTCATATATATATATATATATATATATATATATATATATATATATATATATATATATATATATATATACATACATATATATATATATATACATACATACATATACATATATAATACATTTTCGACGTGATATTACTCAGGGTGTGTTTCGCTTACGCCATTCCACAAAATGTACCATAACAGGTTTTAAAAGTTCATTAATAAATAAATAAAATAAATAAATAATTAAAATGTCCATATCATAAAAAGTGTTAAACAAATTACTAAAAAGTCAATTAAAGTGTTATTAAATATAATAAATAAGTTAATAAATAATTAAAAAGCCCCAACTCTCTCCACTGTCCACGGTCGAGTGCGCACAGAGCATCGACGTCTGCGATGCGTCGCAGATCCGCGCTCAACACCGTCGGCCGTGTCGTCCGCGGTCGACCCCTGAATGACGTGACGCCTGAGTCCACGAAATAGTTGTCGATCGCACGCTGAGCGGGAGCATCGGGTGGCATACGGAGCACATGCCCGAACAGACTCCACCGAGCAGCCAAGATGGCTTCATTGATGGGGCGGCATCGGCAAAGATGGTATAACGATGGCCAATGGATGCCGACGATCTGGCGTAGGTGACGACGGTGGTCCACGTCCAGACGTTTTAGCTCAGCTGCTTTCGGCGAGCGACGTCCAGGAACGGACGTGGTGAGGTGATAAAATCAGTGTCGTCGGCGTATTCGACGTCTAGAGTTAAGCTAGCGTCGGTTGGTGTGCGTGATCGAACATCTCAAAGTGCCGCTTCCAGGTAGACTGTAAACAACACCGGCCTGAGGCTGTCGCCTTGCGGCGTGCCTATCGTAGTTGTGAACTCGTGACAATCGCCTGTTGACAAGCGCGGCTCGTGCGAGGTGGCCGCGAGAAAGAAGCGGCTCATTCGCAGTTCCGACTTGCCGATGAATGTCTGCAGTCTAGCAGCTTGTCGCAACGGATAGAATCGAAGGCGCGACTCAAGTCGATGCGGAGAAAAACGTTTTTAATGGATCACAACATAGATAAATGAACACAAAAAGAAGTGCCACCCTCACTTTAACTTCATAGTCAGCAATCTGAGTACCCCTCTATGGAGTCTGACGACACAGGTATCGAACCTAGCGAACAAACGTGATGACTTGTGGGGGTAAACAGGAAATGTGAGCAACACGAATCGTTTCAACATCTGTTTTGTGCGTGCGAATATCACATGCGCATGTCCGTACCAAATGTGGACATAATCCGTATTGCGTACAGTTGGTCGAGGACATATGTATGACATGAAGGCCTACTTAACGATATTTGAACTGCATTTATTTCAGGCGGGTGGAATAACAATCCAAACGCATCGCAGTTCAGGGCCATCTACAGGAACCTGTTGATCAGGTGTGGTGCACACCCGAGTAGCAGTGGAAATGCGACCCAATAGGACAACACAGATCTTGTTTGTGTAGCAAGCCGCTCCTGCACTGGGGAGATGTGTTATCAGTGGCACTTTATACAGTTGTTTACACACACACACACACACACACACACACACACACACACACACACACACACACACACACACACACACACACACACACACACACACACACACACACACACACACACACACACACACACACACACACACACACACACACACACACACACACACACACACACACACACACACACACACACACACACACACACACACACACACACACACATGTATACAAATGTTTATTATGAGTATCTCTTGCAAAACCATCATACATAAGCGAGACACAAAATCATATATATATATATATACATATATATATATGATTTTGTGCCTCGCCTGTGTATGATAGTTTTGCAAGAGGTACTCATAATAAACATTTGTATATATATATATTTAGAAGTGCCAGCCAAAACTCTGCAGAGACTAAATCTTCCCGCTCAATCTAATATTGAAAGTGTGTAGAGTACATGCAGACACACGGGTTATAACAGTCCATCCCAGAACCATCGCAAGAGAGGTACACGCCCAGAAAATAAAGACACAGGATCTAGAAAGAATGGCTACAGATAAAAATGGATGGCGTCGAGTGCTATCTGCACTGATCGTCATGCGGCACAGAGAGGGAGTGGGATAGTAAGTAATTCCAATTATGCACAATTCTGTTGTAAAGGATTTTGGCACAAACATGTGTTCTGGTTGGCACCCGGATGATTGTGTGACTATAGACCACGCGTATTACTATTTGCTTGCATTGGAAGATCTGGTAAAGGAAGATATGTTTCTGCATATAACGCCTTGTAGAATGTCACCAGGCGACTGATCTCTCTCCGGCGCTCCAGGGACTTCCAATCAACTCCAGTTCCTTCAACATCTCAGTGACACTGCTCTCCCGGTTGTTTTCATTCTTCACAAGTCTTCCTGTTCGACGTTGTGCCTTCTCGATGTCACTGGTGTTTTCTGGGTGCATTGATCCCATGCGAAGCTCGCATACTCGTGATGTCTGATTGGCCGAGGATTATGGAACAGTGCTCTTGACGATATCCCCAATCGAACCAAGTAATCGAAACATGTATTCGGTTCCAAGTTTAGCTTAGTAGCGAAATAACTACCAATATCCAGGACTGCAGTTACTACACAGAAAATTCACGTTAGGTGGAGGCTTTGTAAACATACTGGAAACGTAAAATAAAAAAACTACAAAGAGGCACTTAACATAGCTACCACTGAAATCAGAAAATCAAAAATTAATTATTGGCTAATAATATTAAAATTACACCAAGAGTTGATATACCTATGAAGCGAGTAAATATAATTGTATCACTGGAAAACAATACAGGAAACACAATATCAGATTCAAATAACAAAGGACTGAAATGAGTATTTCAGTTCAGTGTGTACAACGAAAGCTAGACGTTCACTACAAGCAAATGTTGCATAATTTGAGGACGGTAAATCAGATCAGTGAAGGTACTATCAATATAATGCAACTCATAAAAAACATTAATTAGATACTGTAAGGTGGATGTCGTTGTTTAGCAGTGATTAATAAAACTACCTCAACATTGGTTCCTAAAAGTTAAGTCATGTCTGTCCAATCTATTATATATAGAAGAAAGCACCAAGTAAATAGATAGCAGGTCAACATTTGAAAGTATCTACTTACTACTACTAAGTGTTCGATATAGTACCACAACAAAGGTTGTTCCTTGCACCAAAGGCCCATGGTATAGCAGATGGCACAATTAACTGGACTTTAACGAAGCCTCGTTACTTAATTCAAAGACGACACGAAATAGTTTCCACATTTGACAGATCATTTCTACATACTACACTAACGTATGGTTTTAAAATGTCGACGCCGATGTCCGTTACATCTGGAGGGAAGTGTAAACGTTACTTTGCCTATGTTACTGTCCGCTACATCTTCCGTGAAGTGTACATCGCCAAAAGTGTAGTACGTTACATCTGGCGAGAAGTGTACTGCGCCTATATTGTTGTCCGTTTAACACACATACTGGGAAGTGTACTACGCTTGTAGTGTTGTCCGCTACATTTGCCGGGAAGTATACTTCGCCTGTATTGTTGTCCGTTTAATATACCGGGAAGTGTACTAAGCCTATATTACTTTCCGTTACATCATCCGAGAAGTATAAATCGCCTGTATCGTTGTCTGTTTCATCTGTCGAGAAGTAGTGTACTCGGTCGACGGAACTGTTCTCCTTCGACCAATATAAGCGTGCGTTACATCGACCGGGAGGCGCATACGGACGACATTGCTGTGACAGAGGTTGTTCTACACGTGAATGTCGGTTGTCGTAGAATTGACCAGTGCAGGTGATTGCCAAGGTATGTCGTTGAGGTTGAAGATGACCATGCCCCACGTGTGCGTCACCACCAGAACGATAATGATGCATAGGATATTCATCACGAAGCCACTCTTCGCCTGTATAGAGAAATACACATGTACCAAGTTAGGTGTATTGTTTAGCGACATCGTTAAATGCGTTCTTTATCGTATCATTTAGGCATTTACTTAAATACGTGTAGCAGTAGTTGGTCCGATATTTGACTACATTGAAATGTTTTGTGAAATTAAAATTTTAAATGAAATATCAAATATAATAAAGTTACAGTAAAACAGTACATTTATGCTTTGGACAGTTATTTCTAAAGAAAAATTATTTTTTCATACATTATATTATTGTTATCGGCCCTCCTACCACACCGTTAGTGACACTAGCAGCAGTCGGTAACTACGTAAGTAAACAGTAATGGGATATTTACATAGCCTAAGGGAAACCGTATTTGACAGTTTTTTTTATTAAGAATGAAGTTAACAAAAAATTCCACTTATAAAACACCTAAGCTTGGCAAAACATGACAAAGTATGTCAGGATGTCGTTTAGCTCCATACCATATCGAGTATCTTTAGGTCGCCGTGTGCGAAAACGATTGCATTCGAAGCCGTTGCGATTGGTAGCATGAAAGCGAATGTAGCGCCGATGTTGCCATGTATCATCAGATACAAAGGGTTCATACCGAGTTTCACCGACTGTAGAAAGTACGACACAAAACATGTTTAAAGCTTGACAAATACATAAATTCACTCCCATGGCCCCCCATGATATCATATGCACTTCTCCTCGAGACCACACAAACAAAGCTTGTGTCTATGTAAGTTGTTAAAATTAATCAACACATGGTTAAATAATAATAGTAATAATAATAGTAACAACAGTCACAATAATAAAAATAAATAATAATGAATAATAATAAATACGTAATAATAAATAATAATAATAAATAACAATAAATAATAATAATAAATAATAGTAATACTAATAATAGGAAGAAATACATTAATAAATAAAGTGATGGTGATTATTGAAGTAATTTACAAAAACAAGCTAATGGACGTAGTACGTACGAGCTCGGCCAGTATGGGAAGAAGCAAAGCCGTCGTCGTCACGTTGCTGGTGAACTCGGTCAGGCCGGCGATGATGGTCGTGACAGCGGCGGCGACGACCCACGTTGGCATGTTGGTCAGTGACGCCAAGCTTTCACCGACAGCAACAGACAACCCCGACGTCTGGCAGCAGAACAGGTATCGACGATGTTGTATGACTTAAAACTGCATTGGCTACTCGGGTGGCGCACGAATTAAGCTTATCCTAAATCTGACACCACCAGCTTTATGCACAGTTTTTAGTGGCATTGTGGTATCAGGCTTCTTGTAATTGTTTTGATATTGTCCTAAATTATGAATATGTCGCAAAGTTATACTTATGATTACGTTAAAAACCAATGTTATATGTAATCAGTCATGACTGCAATGGTAACTTAATATAATCATATACAGCTTTACTTGTATGTTTTTAAATGTACAGTGCCTATGGGCATATTAATATATTGTCAGTTTTTTTTTAAATTAGAAACTTTGCTACCTTTTGTACTGCATTCAACCCACTGGCGTCCGTTAGTATGTGACCACTTGTTCTTTACTAGGCAATGTGGTTTATTAATTTCATTATTTTATACACGTGCCCACTTCTGAACTTAATAAGCCATCATTGTTACCTACCAATAGTCTATCACGTTACCTTTCATTTTAATCATGATACATTTTAGTGTAAACCTGAAAGTAACAAGTGATTGCGAATGCATAACAAGATTGTCATCCAAGGCAAAGGCCCAGATTACGAGTGGACAAGGAAGCAATTGGCTTATCGAGAGTCCAACAATGTTTAATCTAACTGTAACCCGCCCTCCTGAGATATGTGTCAACCTTGTTTTTAAACATATTTACGCTGTCAGCAGTTACACAATCTGTAGATAATTTGTTCTATTAATTGACTGTCTTCTGTGAGAAAGAATACTTACTGATATTCAATCTACAGCGAGCCTTTACTAATGTTACCTCATGTCCTCTAGTTCTACCTAGTTCTACTATTTTTATTGAGTGAGAAAAAAATATTTCTATCAATATTTTCATATCCATTCAATATCTTAAAAACTTCATTTTTATTTTCTCTTAACCGCCTTGTCTCTGGGGTTATTAAACCACATTCTCTCAGTCATTCTTCATAACTAAGGACTCTCAGTTATGGAATCATGTTTTATTTCAAACGTATCTATATCCTTCTTACGATATTGTCTACAAGTTTGTATACAGTACTCTAAATGAGGCCTAATTATTGCTCGAAAATGTCAGTACATTGGTTGTTATATTATCGTCCAAGTCATCGACGCATATTAAGAATAATAAAGGTCATAATACTGATCCTTGTGGTACCCCACTCAAAACTGATTTCCAGTTTGAAACCTCCCCATCTACTACTACACGCTGTCTTCTGTCAGTCAGCCATTGTTCTATCCAGGCGATTACCGATACCATAGACTTTTAATTTAAGTAGTAATCTTTGATGTGGCACTTTGTGAAAAGCTTTCTGAAAATCTAAGTATAAAATATCTACACGTGATCCCTCGTCTATCCACTTTGTGATTTCTTCTAAAAAAACAAAAACATAACATATTTGTTAAGCATGATCTCGCTTTTAGGAATCTATGTTGAGATGGATTGAATAATTTATACCTAACAAGGACGTCCACTATATGGTCTTTAACTAAACTTTCTAATAATTTACAAATCACTGATGTCAAACTCACTGGTCTGTTAATCTCTGACTTGTTTCTCGAACCCATTTTAAATATTGTTATGTTGTTTGCTTCTTCGAACCTTATTAATAATGCTTCTTACCAATGTTATCGTTTAATATTACGGTTAATTTGCATGGCAGACGACAATTACAACTACCTGTATTTTCTTGAAAATTTGTAATCGATTACAACCGATGCTATATTATGTCTGTCTGTCATGTCTTACCTTACTGACATCAGCTAGAGCATAGCCTCCTCCCAGCAATAGAAGCACCCCCCACGGCACCCTGCTTATAATCGTTTTCCAATTCAATAGGCCTGCAAATTAAAATACAGTAAGTTAAGTTCGAGTATAGGCAGCCATGTTCAAATACCGTGGTATGTTTGAAATGCACAACGCACATTGACTTTAACACTTTTAAAGTATTGCAAATACTTGCAATACTGTACTGTATATTTCAAAAAGTACCGCAAATACTTTGCAATAATTTGAATATTGTAACCATCGCTGGCAAAACGGCTTTATGCATTTTTATGTTAAGTATTACAACAATTTTACATTACAAAAACATGACGTATATTTTTTAAGGTATTGTGGATTATTGTTAAACAAAGCCTATCATTGTTTTAAACTGATGAACAAAATAAACCGAACTTCATTATACATCAACACCTTTGATAGTATCGTAAACACCTGCAATACAGCATTGCAAATTTCAAAAAGTGCAGCAAACTCAAAACCAAATATTTGAATACTGCAATACTCAATATTCCGAGTATTGCGCCCGTTCCTAAAGCATACTTAAGTGTGTGTTGTGGCTCCACCTACCGCCAGGATGAATCTTTTGATCGAGTGATGGAAACTTCGACGGACAGGCAAACATGCAAACGACAACAAGCACGG
>OY759269.1:5948969-5966469 GCA_963662155.1 Lamellibrachia columna
ATGGGTGTGAAACTATTGATGGAATTATTTTCATTCTCACATAAGAGATGCAGTAGAACTAGAGGAAATAAGGTAGTATTAGTAAAGGAGAAGTGTAGATTGGGTATCAGGAAGTACTCACAGATGACTATAAATGAATGACACCATTATCTGCAGATTGTGTAAATGCTGCCTGCGTTAACATGTTTAAAAACAAATTTGTGAATATTTCAGGAGGACGGATTACACAAAGATGAAAAATTTGTGGACTCTCGATAAGCCAATGGCTTTCTTGACCACTTGCCATCGGGGCCTTTGCCTTGGATACAATCTTTTTAAATCTTGTGAAATCTTGTTAAAACAACATTACACAGTTTTAATAGTGTTCCATTTTTCGTTTCGACATCATCCAGTGACAACATAGTTACAATAATACCTACGAGCAAGAGAGGTTGTAGCATTTTAAAAAGTAATATAATCTTTATTTTAGCATGGACGTAACTAATTGTTTGAGGTCGTCCATTACTATATTATCCAACTACAACGGCTAAATCAACTTGTCATCATAAAATAACACCCTAGGTTGGTTATTATATATTCTGTATTGTAACTCATCTAACATCAAACAAATCAATTACCCATTTAAATAGGGATATTCAAGTCAGCCTCCGATGAGTGGATGGTCTATGTGCGGCCATTTTGAAATTCAAGATGATTTTCCACTATTCAAGAAAATTATGCCAACATCTAAATCCTTGCCACCATCAACCCCATGTGTGGCTTAGAAGTTCGTATAAAAATAATGATTGGCCATCTTGAAATCCAAGATAAACGCCATAGGCATCGATGAGAATACTGTTAAAAGTATATGTTTCGAGAATGTTTTCACAGGTGTTGAAGCACTTGTGTCATATCGGCGTTGTGTTTTACTTCAAGACTTATGCAAAATGCGAGCAGTAATTACCTCAGTGGCTACCACCTTGCCATTTGCCACTTGGAATACCTTGCTATTTGCACTAGAATGACATGACAGCGCGTCTAACAGCACAATTTGTTTCAACACCCTAAAATAATGTTAAAATGTGGTTTGTCGACTTTCTCCAAAAGTACGTCTTAAACTTTTCGACCTGTAGCATTTTCATTAAATGTAACAAAGTTTTATTTTTATTAGTGCCGGCCCGATATTTTCGTTTTTTTAAACAGACACATTTTCATTGTGTCGTATTTAACATGAAACATAATTCCATTTCGTACAAAGACGTATATTCTTAAAACATTTTCTTGTTCGGTCCAAGTGGCGCCGAGTTGTATGAGCGTCTTCTGCATGAGCGTCAGTGGCTTATTTTTCCAGTATTTGGACAGCAAAAGTGCGCAAAACACAACATTTTTAAAGGATATATATGGTATTATGTATGTGAAATGATGTGGAATGATTGAGTGAATGCACTGGCATAGAAAAAATAGGTAAGAATTTCGATTAGCGGCGTAATTTATGTAGGCCAATCAAATTCATGATTACCGAAAATCCGTAAACCAACTAATAAAAAGGCTTTACTAAAGTATAATATTTTATTGTCACGAGCTCACTCACCGAATGCCGCTGTACTGGAGCTGCAGCCACACCCAGGCGAAAACAAGGCCGATGAAGGAAGCTGGGAGCCAGAAGGCGAACCAAGCGGCGAACGTGATCGGATTATCGACACCATGGCTGCTGAATATCCTGCAATGAGTTAGAAGCAACGTGGAACATCAATACAGAGACGAGTCATTATGTGCCTACCGTACAGAGAAAATGGTCTTAGCACAACTTTGTTCTCGATACATATGAAATAGGGATTGGTTGGCTTCATAAAGAATACTAGTGAAATGGCATATGACATGTTACGGTTATCTACATTATATTCACGCTGATAGCAGTTACACAATCTGTAGATAATTTGTTCCATTGTTCCTATTTGAGAACGAGTACTTCCTGATATCTAATCTACACTGATCCTTTGCTAATGTTATCTCATGTCCTCTAGTTCTACTGTCTTTCTTGAAAGAAAGCTTATCTATATCCTTCTTAACATATGTACTCCACGCTTATATACAATATTTTAAATGATACCTATCTATTGCTTTATACAGAGGTATAATTAGCTTTTTTCTTGCATGTTATATTTCTCCTAATCAAACCAAGAATGCGATTACCCTTTGTAGCTGCAATACCATTGCTCTGAAATTGTTATATCAGCAGTGTTACTCCTAAGTCATTTTCTTTTACAGTAGTACCAAGAACAGTATGTCCCATTTTATAGACTTCCCGTGTCCCGTGTGCAGGCATTTATATTTCCCAAAATTTAACAACATCTGCCATTTTTCAGGCCATTTAACTAATTTGTCTAGATCGTTTTGTAAATGTTGTTTATCACCATCATTGTTAGCCTTTCTAAACACGTTTGTGTCATCCCCAAATTTCAGTAATGTGCTTGTTATATTATCGTCCAAGTCATTGATATATATTAAGAATAATAAAGGTCCTAATACTGATCCTTTTGGTACCCCACTCAGAACAGAACTGATTTCCATTTTGAAACATCCCCATCTACTACAGCACATTGTCTTCGGTCAGTCAGCCATTGATCTAACCAGTCGATTATGCCACCCCCGATATCATGGGTTTTTAATTTAACTAGTAATCTTTTATGTGGCACTTTGTCAAAAGCTTTCTGAAAATCCTAGTAGATACTATCTACTGGTGATCCCTCGTCTATCCACTTAGTGTTTCTTCCAAAAACATAACATGTTTGTTAAGCATGACCTCGCTTTTACGACTCCATGTTGAGATAGATTTAATAATTTATGTCTAACATGGAAGTTCACCATAATGTTAAGGTCTTTAATTAACCTTTCTTACAATTTACAATTCACTGATGTTAAAATCACTGGTCTGACATTATCTGACTTATTTCTCGAACCCTTTTATAATAATGGTATGATGTTTGCTTTTTTCCATTCAAAAGGAACCACTCCCTCTTTTTATGACAAGTTGAACACTCTTGCAAGTGGTGTACTAATTTGTTCTACTGTTTCCATTAGTCGTTTTGGAAGAATTCCATCCACTCCAGGTGATTTATTATCCTTCATTGCCTTTATTTACTTAGCTACTATTTCTGGAGTTACAATTAGCTGCCCTAAATAGTCCGAATTATCCTCCTGAAATGATGCATCTGGAACTGGTAATGAACTAATATCCTCTCTGGTAAACACTGAACTGAAGTATCCATTTAGATATTCTGCCAATAACAAATGTTGTGACATTATATTCTAGTGGTCCAACCTTGTCTCGTACGTTTGGTCTATTCTTTACATATGCATAAAAACTCTTGCCTTGGAATGAACAGGTCTGCCAGGGGGTGAAGTGTAAAGCGCTTTGAGCAGTCCTAAGGACTGGATACCACGGTATATAAGAACTTACATTTATGGATGGGGCAAGGAAAAGTCAAGTTGAATACCTTAGAAAGTGTAATTATTCCAGAGAGAGAGGACAACATACACAGACACGGTAGCCATAATTATGACAACGAAAGCAGAACAAGCATCGCTGGAATGGAAACCTATGTATGCTAGATTCTTCTCCAAATATGTGAAGCTATCGATCATACAAGTCTATGCACCAACGACGAAAATAAAAACAATTTCAACGAAAAGCTACATACAGTTGTTGACAGTGTTCATAAGCATGACATACTCTTAGTAATGGGGGATTTACTAAGAGTATGTCATGCCAAACTTGGAGAAGACAACGAAGGACATGAAAACATAATAGGAAGCCACGGAGTAGGTGAAAGAAATGAAAACGGAGAAAGACACGTTGAATTCTGCGGACGGACTCAATAACATTTTCCCACGTAAACTGATACACAATCAGACATGGACTTCTCCAGGAGGAAGGACAAAGAATCAAATAGACCATGTGTTAGTGAGCAAGCGACACCGGACATCAGTAATGGACCATGAGAGGAGCAGACATTGCGAGCGACCAACAATTAGTGCGCTCAAGCTGAAATCAAGCTGAAAATAAAGAGAAACAGAGGAACATGTTAAAAAAGAAAATTTATATAATTATTAAAACACAATTCTCACTGAAATTGCGCAACAAATATATTACAAGACTAGGATGAAACAGACGAAGGGGTAGTTGAGAAGCAACAGCACGACTTTGAGGCGGCATACAAAGAAACAGCTCAAGAAGTACTGGGGTACAAAACGAAAGAGCAAAAACCATGAATCAGCAGTCGTGGGATATATTAGAAGAGAGAAAACGACCAAAGAACAACACCAAGCAGAAAAAGTCAGACAGGATTAAGCAGATTTATATGGATAAATATAGGTGTACAGACAAAGAAGTGAAGAAGAGCATGAGACAAGACAAAAGGAAGTGGGTCGACCACTTTGCCATGGAAGCAGAGGAAGCAGCACGTAATGGAAGAATGAAAGAAGTGTATGATATTCCAAAAACCGTCAGTAATGACAAACGTAAGTCAACAGATGCGGAGAAAGACACATGTGGAAATGTATTAAAGGAAGGATTGGCCAGAAGGAAGCTATGGAAAGAACACTTTGAGGAAATCCTTAATATAACTATCCCTGATGATCATGTAACAGATGTGGAGGTAGATCCGATCATAAATGAAATCAGCACTGACCTAATAACAAAAGCAGAAATTTGAACAGCGCTGAAGAAGTTGAAAAACGGGAAAGCAGGGGCAAGGACGAAATGACTGTAGAATTATTGAAAGCAGGCATAAATACAACAGAGAAATGGCTTTTAAACTTAAACTAAAACTAAAACAGAACATTTTTGGAACAAGAGAAAGTGCCAAAAAACACGGAAGCACGGGATGATCGCTAAAATAACGAAGAAAGGTGACCCTACAAAATGCGGGAAATGGAGAGGAATTACTTTTGTTCCAAGTAAAGTATTCGGAAGAGTACTAATTGACATAATAAGAGATGAAGTTAACAGCAAGTTGAGAGACGATCAAGCAGGTTTCAGTGGTGGGAAAGTGGGAGATGTACAGTTGAACATATATTTATTTTGCGAAATATTATAGAACAGATAGTGGAATGGCAGGCAACTCTATACATCACGTTTGTGGACTTCGGAAATGTGTTTGACTCAGTCCACCGAGAGAGTCTATGGAAAATCATGGAGAGCTATGGAATTTCGCGCAAGATAATACACATGGTTCGGATGTTATAGGAAGATAGTGAATGTGCTGTGTTAGACGAAGGTGAGGAATATGAGTGGTTCAATGTTAAAACCGGAGTTAAACAAGGAGATGTAATGTCTGGATTTATCTTCTTGATGGTAGTGGACTGGATAATTAAAGACACAACAGCCGGAAATAAAACAGGGATAAGATAGAACTTCACATCAAAACTAGAGTACCTGGAATTTACGCTATAAACACATGCAAACAAAGACAAGACAAATTGCTAGAATTGAGGATAAAGAGCAAGTGCAAAAGCAGAATACAAATTGATGATCAAGAACTAAAGGAAGTGGGCAAGTATAATTACCTGTGTGCTAATATCAGTAAGCAAGGAGGAGGCGGTGATGATATTGTTAGCAGAAATCGTAAAGCCAGTGTTTCTTTCACGAAGTTTAGGCAAATATGGAGTTCAAATATATGCACATTGAGATCTAAATTGAGGCTTTTTGACACACTTGTTAAACCAGTGTCGTTGTATGGAAGTGAAACATGAAAAATAAACGAAGGCGACAGCAGAAAGTTAGATACATTTTTGTCAAGTGCTTAAGACGAATCCTACAGATTAGATGGCCATACATTGTGTCAAATCAAGATATCTTTGCAAACACCAAAATTGATGACAATCAGCACCGAGGTCAAGTTAAGACGATTGAAATAGGTAGGACATATCCTACGAATGGACAAGAACAGCAAATGTGAGACGGCGTTTACCTGGACGCACGAAGGTAGAAGAAAGGTTGGTCGACCAAAGACAACGTGACGATCAACTGTTGAAAATGACAGACGTGTACTGTGGTGGAACTGTTGATACATGTCTAGACGCGTAGCAGCTGAGAGAGCGAGCTGGAAGAGATGCACCCGAGATGGGCCCGAAGAGGATAGGTGAGGTGATTTTACTTTGATATCAAAATGTATTTGATTATGATCACTCTTTCCCAATAGTATTTTGACATTGTCCACTAATTCATTTTGTGAAGATAAAATTATATCTAATACATTATCTCTCCTGATTGGCTCTAAAAACATAAAATGATGAACCTCATCTCCTGTTCTCTCTAGAGATTTCCATTTTTTGTGTCCATGGCTAAAATCACCCATTATGATGCATTCCCCTTTACTCACTTCCTTTATAGCGATTGGTATTTTTGGGTTATCCTCTTCGTTTATGTTTGGACTTCGGTAAACTAATCCAATAGTTAATGTTGAGTTTCCTGTGACTATATTGCACCAAACAGCTTCATCGTAATATGCTTCCCTTTCTAATTTTATTTCGTAAGCCTGAATAGATTATTTAATATATAAAATACCTCCTCTTCTTCCTATTCGATCTCTCCTAAACATTACGTATCCTGCCTGTCGTTATCGAGCATCTGATATGTCTTTGTTATAGAAATTAAGCGAGGGTCAGTATCTTCTACCATAATGGTTAATTCGTTTTTCTTATTTACTATGCTCCTTGCATTTAAACATACGCATCTATAACCTTTTTCAGAGATGTTTTTCGGATGATTTGATATTGGTTTATCTGTGCTAGTGGCCTCTTGTTCTGCTTGAGACACCTCTAGCTTCAGAAATGTTTTCCGAACATTTTCTTACTGGATTATGTGTACTAGTGGCCTCTTGTCCTGAATAGGGCACTTCTAAGTAACCTCCTGCGCTTCAACTTTAAACAATGTTTACTACCAAAAATATTGTAATGCCACACATGCTACTGTCAACTGCTGCTGAGAGTCCACCCGCAAATACTGCTGCACCCTTTTTACTTAGATGAAGCCCATCCCTCATGTATATATATCAGCCCTCCAAACAAAACATCCTCACAAAACCACAAATCCAACGTCCTCTTCCATACGTATCTGCTGAACTTGCGTGTTAATTGCCACCCTCAGGCAATTTCGATTTCCCTGACCCCTGCTTCCCATTACTGGTAAAATCCCTGATAGTATTATCTGCTCAACCCGTATATGCTTAAGTGTTCTGACTAACTGCCTGTATTTCTTAAATATGGCAGAAATTTTCACAATATCGAGTTAACCGATATCGAGCCGTTTACCAATTTAATATTTAAGGAATTGATAATGGCACTGTGTGTGTGTGTGTGTGTGTGTGTGTGTGTGTGTGTGTGTGTGTGTGTTCGTGCGTGCGTGCGTACGCACGTGCGAATATAGTTTTATGAACGTATTTCAAAATATATATCAACAGTTAAACTACATCATCACCGCACACACAACTACTGATTACGTTTCTGTATCGATCTATGAAAACAACTATTTACATATTCCAAAATCATCATTCAAATATTCCAAGATGCTAACATAGTTTCGCCCTAGGTTTGATTGAGCACCTACTCGTCAGAGACGTCTTTGAAGACCATATTCGTCCCTGTACCAATGAGCGTGGCGCTCCCGCCGATGTTGCAC
Organism: Lamellibrachia columna; assembly: GCA_963662155.1. Taxonomy (NCBI): domain Eukaryota; kingdom Metazoa; phylum Annelida; class Polychaeta; order Sabellida; family Siboglinidae; genus Lamellibrachia; species Lamellibrachia columna. The sequence goes on from OY759269.1 coordinate 5,956,630, forward strand.
GCGTAGGCGATCGACAAGCAGAGGCCCTTACGAAACAATTCGTTCTGCCGACGCGTCTTGTGCGCCGCTTTCTTGCGACGAAGCGAGGATCCTTCGAGAGCGTTTTCAACGAAAGTGGTTTCAGCGGCTTCGGCGGCTTCTTCGACAGATTCTTCGACGGCTTCTTCGCCAACGTCTTCCCTCCCTGACGGGTTTCTGAAGATACATTAATATTAATATATTATTATTAATATATCGGCCAATGTCCCATAAAGTGTACTATTGGTGTTGTAGCAGGTCAACAAATAAATGTATTATTAAAAAACGTGAATTGTCTTTCCTTATTGTATATATGATGGGGTGTGTGAAAAAAAGTGTTGTGAATTTTGTTCGACACATAGTCAGTGACTTTGATAAGCACTATTTGACCGTAACATCTGCCGTATGTGTCCAGGGATTGGAACATGGCAAAATACCAGCTACGAAATGACATTGGTCATGACATTGGTGACGCTGGACGCACACGATATTTTTAATAAGGTTATATCATTATCCTTCGGTATAAAGTAGAAAATGTCAAGGAAAACTACTTAAAACATGTTTCATGTTACATAATTTACTTCACGCAATTCTTAATTTAACACGTTTAAGGTATTTTTTTCGAATATTAAATCACAACTTGTTCGGAACATAATTGATGTAAAACCATGTAATGCTTGAACGTCGGGTTACAAAGTGTTGACCAAGCAAGATATAACCGGCAAGAAATCAACAAATGGCATTCCAAAAGAGGCATCATTTGACTTTTAGTAACAGATAACTCTGGACACTCTGCGGTGACGCTGGACACTGGCTAACCCAAAGATAATTGTGTTTACTTACAACTGATCAAGAGTAAGTTATGATGATGCATTTGAAAAGGATCCTTTACATGCACGTGAAAGCGTAGACATCATACAGCATTCATGCCGTGGGAAAGGAGCCTCTACAACCCACCGGAGGCAATGTAGAGGTCACAGTTGGCTAACCTCGACAATCTGGAGACCGTCCTTCATACAGCACTCTTGGTATCACAATGTTTCACACACGGGTAGCTAGTTTTCTGCATTGTTAGTGGTAGAGTGGACTGACATCAGACGTTAATACATCTCCCATACTGATACCTCCTAACAAGCATGAATCAAATCCTCATTACTGATAAAGACATAGTGGATGACAATTCCTTCTGTTTCTGCCAACGAGAAGAAATCTTGTACACAGACGATCATGGAGCCCCGTTTCACAGCATCATCTGTACTCCACTTGGTACTACAATCGACACAATCGCATGGCCCTTTGGGTTCACTAATAAACAGTAATTCATGGAGCATACATACTTTTCCGTAATGTCCAAACGTTGGTGGCCAGGGCAACATGCTTTGACCTTGCCCGACAGAAGAAAGGGATATATTTTTGTATCTGGATTTTCTTCACCGAATTAAACATGCAGGTATCGACGATAGTTAGTCAAAATATATTTCGTTTCTTCTTCTTACTACCCTTCACCGCATACTTCATGTTTGGGAGGAATGTAGAGTTATCCGATATGTTAATCAATTCATTCACTTCAAACTGCAGACGACCGGCCTTCATACGTTGTATTGTCTTTTGTCCTGCTAGCTGCTGCAACGTCTTAGCGACCATGCTTCCTGTCAAATTTATATTCCTCACAAGTGATGTCCTGTGAGGAATGTTTGCTGTGTATTGGCTAAAATATGTTGCCTCTCCATCACAAGTTATTCATGGGCAGAGAGGCCCTTACTCACTTCATGTTTTTTGAAGGGCTATGTCACTCCTTCCTCAGCATTACGCCAGCACGCCGTACTGACATCAGTAGAAAGTTGTTAATGTCGGTACTGTTTGTTATGCTCCTGTTTTCCTGATTGCCTGTGTTGCACTGGAGATATTTTTACAAAAGCCCAGACACTTTGCATTTCTTTAACAGTGTGATAATTCTTTGTCATTTTCTTTCACTATATGACATTTCTCTGACATTTTATTTTTCCTTGTATAATTTTTGCTGTCATTTTATTGACTGAACGTATGAAAGAAAATAACAAAGACAGCGCATGCGCAACAAATGCGATGACATCAGCAAATGTTGTATTATGTTTCATTGGATGTCTCGTGAATGGAAACATTGTTGCCCACTTTTAAAATTGTTATAATTACCCGTTGAATTTTTCACATTTGTTGAATGTATGATTGTATCGCGTGCTTATGCGTTGTTCGAAAGGTCAGGAGAAGATAAGAAGGTGTTACGTGGAGTGACGTAATACGTGTGTAATGAATATCTCAAGTACAATGAATAAAATAAAACACGAAGGAGTGATTTTGCAATGATTTGTTCATTGGCACGCAAAGAACTGCCCCTTGTGACAAACAGACATTGGGCAATTAACTTGAAAAGTTAATTAATTAAATTACAATTAACTCTAAATTCTACAATAAAATAAAATAAAATTATCCTCACTCATTTATCAGGTAAATTAAATTAAATTAAATTAACCTCCACAATGCTTCCATTAAATTAAATTAAAAATTAATTTTATTTCAATTAACAATTAAATAATGTGTTGGTAAACATTTACACATTTAAAACAGAAATGTGTTTTGTAACTTTGTTGGAAAGAGATTTGCTCATACATTATTTACATGCCAAAACTGTCTTCATGGGGCATTTTATCACACTTTTAAAAGTTGTACATACTTAAAAAACATTCTGAAAGGATTGAACAATTGTGGCTAAAGAGTTGCAGGTGTGGGGCTTCCTCCTATATTCAACCACCAAATTAACAAAACCGGGCAACTACATACATCATGTCTATGCAATTCTCCCCATTAACGGTTATATGTACACACACAATAATTATAGATGCATATATCTAATGCAAGTTGCCACCCAAAATATTTGCTTTAAACAAAGATTTGCTGAAGCCACAATTAGCCATTAACTTATCACCTTAGGCCTTCCCTCCGATTCACAGATGCCTGAATGAGCAGCCCCCCCAGTTGGTACAGTGTATATATGTTCTGTGGCGTTCTCCCTCCAATTCACATAAGCCTGAACCCGATTTCTCTTAGGCTAGTGACTGGAATAGTTACTGCAGTCCTTTTTTAAACAACTATCCTGTAATATCAACTGCTACATGAACACTTATTTGAGAGTTAATTGGGCATATGTCAGTTAAATTAAATTATGCTGTCATTTTCTTGACTGAGTGTGTGAAAGGAAAGAACAAAAACCGCGTGACATTTTAACAGTCTTAGCTAATGCGATTTGCCACATATGTAACGCTGTTTTCTAAGTGTGTAACACATCCACTATGTAGTAACGCGTTTACCTATTCTTCCCGTGGCATACACAGCGCTGTCACCACAGCATGTATCATTCGTTGGCATTTCGTCCATTACTGGACACCACTTCCGCTGTTAAATTTTACCTCCGTCTGACTGTCCCTAAAGGCGACTCCATACATTGCCCCTACATTCACCTATGTCCGTAATTTGGTTAGTTAATGACATTTGATACATTTATGCTAAGTACATGATAGCTGGCATAGAAAAACGTTACTGCTCTTTAATTTCAATAGATCCATAGTAACGCTTTTAACTATGTCTGTCTGCCTGTCTGTTACGTATCTTCACTTCCGTCCACCAACACCTTCGTGTACTGTCCTGTATAGTCACCCCCATCCACTAGAATCTTCATGCATTACTGGTCAGTGCACCCCTTCCACATTTGACCGTCTCGTAAGGCATTACCGCCCATCTCTCCTTTCATTCATCCCCTCCCACTACCCCCTACATTGAACATCGTTCGTCTACCCCTACAAGAATATTCATCCATTACTGGTCACCTGCATCTCCATCCACTTCCGTCCGTTGACTGTTCATCCAACACTGCCCTCCACCCCCACCCTTCACATACGTCTGACTGCACGAAGTGGCGAAATAACGAAGTAGCAAAACAACCACTTTCTTTAACTGCGCGTCTTAGTATCGGTTTCTTTGTCCGTGTTAAATGGAAACATTTTGTATGTGTTAAATGGAAACATAATCTGACTGGTACTATGATTGTGTATTCTATACTAATTGATCTTTTTCCCTTGTGTTAAAATGCTCACTCTTTATCTAACAACTAAAGAGCTACAGGGTTTTTTTGGTCAGATTTGTGCGCAGAAAATGTGTTTGCATGATTATTAAGGTTAGGGGGGATTATTTTTCCCGCTTGTATTTATTGAATTGTGGGGATTACTACCCCCGCTTTTGTGTTTACGGAATTGTAAATAGTAACGCTGGTACTGTGCTTGTGCAATTTGTATTTGTGGATCTTTCATAGTTATGCGGGAACCTTATTGAGCACAACAAGGTTTTTTTTGTCAATTTAATCTTGCAAACCAGTCTTGACTGTTTTCTAACGTTATTTATACTAATTAGTGACATGCACCAGCTCGTGTCTGTACATTCATTGTTAATGTAATGTACTTCCTGGCTGTGCACACTGCTGTAGACGCAGTATGTTCAAGTCTGTGTGCACAGTGGCAATCGTTGTCCTGTCATAATGTACTTCCTGGCTGTGCACACTGCTGTAGGCGCAGTATGTTCAAGTCTGTGTGCACAGTGGCAATCGTTGTCCTGTCATAATGTACTTCCTGGCTGTGCACACTGCTGTAGGCGCAGTATGTTCAAGTCTGTGTGCACAGTGGCAATCGTTGTCCTGTCATAATGTACTTCCTGGCTGTGCACACTGCTGTAGGCGCAGTATGTTCAAGTCTGTGTGCACAGTGGCAATCGTTGTCCTGTCATAATGTACTTCCTGGCTGTGCACACTGCTGTAGGCGCAGTATGTTCAAGTCTGTGTGCACAGTGGCAATCGTTGTCCTGTCATAATGTACTTCCTGGCTGTGCACACTGCTGTAGGCGCAGTATGTTCAAGTTAGTGCGCACAGTGGACAGACTGCCCATTTTTTGCCCTACATGGTAGCTGTGTTTTTCACACAAACAGAGAAAGGGCTGCACAGGCACACAAAAGCAGTGCTATTTATCACGCGCAGTTTCCGAGTACCAAAGTCTGTCAATCACCGCAGCGCGGTGTCATATTACAGGACATCCCACATGTATCGGATGTTGCAAGACTTGAAGTTCTTACAACTGTGTTGATTTTTACATCAGCTATTCACCACCCAATGGCTAAACGTGAATATAACAGCGCTAGCTGTACCCCGGCTATTCACCACCCAATGGCTAAACGTGAATATAACAGCGCTAGCTGTACCCCGGCTATTCACCACCCAATGGCTAAACGTGAATATAACAGCGCTAGCTGTACCCCGGCTATTCACCACCCAATGGCTAAACGTGAATATAACAGCGCTAGCTGTACCCCGGCTATTCACCACCCAATGGCTAAACGTGAATATAACAGGGCTAGCTGTACCCCGGCTATTCACCACCCAATGGCTAAACGTGAATATAACAGCGCTAGCTGTACCCCGGCTATTCACCACCCAATGGCTAAACGTGAATATAACAGCGCTAGCTGTACCCCGGCTATTCACCACCCAATGGGTAAACGTGAATATAACAGCGCTAGCTGTACCCCGGCCATTGCTAAACGACTGGAGTCCACAGTCCACGCAGTAGTTCATGCCTCGTTAGTTCTAAAAAAATATAGGCGGTGTTTGTTCATTTCTTCTCAGGCTCTAGCTTATGTAAACGATTATAAGTCATGCTCGGAATGTTGACCCTCTGCTCACCGCGTCTACGACTGAGAGAGCGTCACTATAAGTACGACCTTTAACTATAGACTAATTAGTAGTCATTCCGTTTCGAGTGTGACGTTACGAACAGCCATCTTGTTTTCCAGACACAGTAAGTAGTAGATATATTTCAGGTGTGTAGGCGCGGGACGTTGCAGCTTTAGACTAGGTAAGGTGGTTATTAATAAAGAATAGTAAGACAAGAGAAACAAATGTGAATAATTTTTTTTTAATTAGGCTTAGCCCCACCATTGTTTTCCAGAATTCCTTCATTACTCCTGTATGAAGGGATTTTTTTTATCTAAATACATATCAGTAACAATCATAAATGAATACCGTGGACCCATATAAACCGGTGACGATGGCACAAAAAGTGGTCACGCAAAGTGAAACCAAAGGCATTTTTGGGCCTTTTGTACTTATAAGAATACTTGAAAACTAACAATTTGCAACTATAGTCAAGAATATCACGCAAGTGGTTAACTAAATATAGTGGTTAGTTAATCTTTTTTGCATGGGTAGGGCCATATTTGTTCAGAATACTACGTCGAGTGCACAACTCTTCAAAGCACAACTCTTCAAAATGGGCTGAACAAAGTCTAGCATATCGCGTGGTCTTCCAACTAGCCCGCTAGCAATTGTGAATTCATTGCTTCACAACTGTTTGTTTTTCCAGAGGAAATCGAAAAGACAATTTTCTATTCTTCGCTGAACCATGTTTACATCCGAATGCTGCGTAGTATAGCATTGCAAAAGTTTTTGCTGCGTGTAAATTCAATATAAAAGCAAATAAAAATGTAACTGCACATCTCAACTATGTTAAAAAATACACGCAATATGCACAGCCTACGTCACAGCCGCGTTGGGGCTAAGGGGCTGCTCGCCGCTGATTGGTCAAAGTTGCAAACCCATATGAATGCATATTCATCAGCATCCACGAAAAATGACATTAGACCAGATTTTCGCACTTTTAGAACAGATTCTCAGTAAACCACTTGCGTATTTTCTTAATTATAGTTGCAAATGGTTTGATTTTAGGCATTCTTATAGGTGCAAAGGCCCAAAACAATGCCTTTAGTTTCACTTTCAGAAAAAAATACTGTTAATTTTTTTTAGAACTTTTATACATTATTGTTATACTGTACACCCCCGGTAAATACCTCAACTGTACACCCCTGGTACATACCTCAACTGTACACCCCCGGTACATGCCATAAACTGTGCTTTATACTCAGAAATAAAAAATACAATAACGTATTTTATTGATTCTAAATTTGGAAACTTCAAATGGACATGCTATTTTGGCAATTTGTTGCGTGTTTTATTTTTTTTAACCAGTATTAGGAATAATGAGACGGGCAAACTATATAGGCCCGGAAAGCTCTTGGTATGGGCAACCCATGTTGAAATTTATTTAAACCTAACTTTAAAATTCACGTTCTGAGAGACAAAAATAAATATGTTGAATAATTGTACACTTTTGTGGGACATTGGCTCATATATCGAAACAGAAGGAATACGCCTCATCCATCGTATTTGATTTTCATTCTTAGATGAAAACGCTGTTCCCTGCTAGACTAATATTTGCCATTAACAAATCTAATAGAATGACTTTGGACAGACGTCCTGTGACATCTTCTGGAACACCCTGGAACATATGAATGTTTCTCAGGTCCGATGAAGATTGTAAAAGTGCGGTCGAAGTAATATCAAGCGAGTCTAAATGCTTTGATTGAATCATAAATAAAATGCTTAAGCTATTCGGCCTTATAGATTGGATTAAATTATATAGCCGTCTTACCTGTATGCATGTCCAACAATTGATTGCAGTTCTACGTTGTTATCGTCGTTAGTATTTTCATTCGCCGCATCTGTAAACGTGATAAATATAACACGTGACATGAATGCTTCCAGAGAAGCCGAGTGGGCGTTTGAGTGAACATGTCTTCCATGTGGTGAAGTACAAAATGCTTTGAATAGTCCCAAGGACTATGATATAGTGAACATGTGATTACAGAGATGGCACGCAGGTTTGGGGGTTTGGCTTGGAAACGGTATGATAAATCATTTTGTAAGAACATGAGAACCAACCAGTTGAGCTTTGGGCAAATTAACTAGTATTTGCTGTTTCGGTGTCTTCAACAGGCTGTCAACAAACCAGGTGCTAATTCCTTTCGCGGTGCAAACACCCGCACCCCTTACAACCGAACCGAGGCGGTGTCTCTCTTGGGTCAAGCTTTCCCAGTAGAGGGGTCCAGAAAGGGCAATGCCAAGGCTACTTTATTAGAAATTATTAAAAAATTTACACAATTATGTGTGGCTGCAAGGTAAATGCTTGCATTTCATGGTAATACAAACGATTGTTGTAGAGATTGTGCCAGGGCACATTAGCGTGAATAAACACTAACTGGGACTCACAATCAGGCATGCCAAACACCAACAAGTTAATAGGCCCATTGTGCTCGAAATAACTTCCCAATCCACGAATTGGTCAGTGGTCTACATATGTCGTTATTTATACACTCGTGGCTCGTCAGCGGGACCTGATGTTTATAAGTGCCACTCGGTGCCGCAACTACTGCCACAACTACTGCTACAACTACTGCCACAACTACTGCCACAACTACTGCCCTGCCGCAACTACTGCCACAACTACTGCCACAACTACTGCCACAACTACTGCCACAACTACTGCCACAACTACTGCCGCAACTACTGCCACAACTACTGCCGCTACTACTGCCGCAACTACTGCCGCAACTACTGCCGCAACTACTGCCGCAACTACTGCCACAACTACTGCCTCAACTACTGCCACAACTACTGCCACAACTACTGCCACAACTACTGCCACAACTACTGCCACAACTACTGCCCTGCCGCAACTACTGCCACAACTACTGCCACAACTACTGCCACAACTACTGCCACAACTACTGCCACAACTACTGCCACAACTACTGCCACAACTACTGCCACAACTACTGCCTCAACTACTGCCACAACTACTGCCACAACTACTGCCACAACTACTGCCTCAACTACTGCTACAACTACTGCCACAACTACTGCCACAACTACTGCCACAACTACTGCCACAACTACTGCCACAACTACTGCCACAACTACTGCCTCAACTACTGCCACAACTACTGCCACAACTACTGCCGCAACTACTGCCACAACTACTGCCACAACTACTGCCACAACTACTGCCGCAACTACTGCCACAACTACTGCCACAACTACTGCCACAACTACTGCCACAACTACTGCCGCAACTACTGCCACAACTACTGCCGCTACTACTGCCGCAACTACTGCCGCAACTACTGCCGCAACTACTGCCGCAACTACTGCCACAACTACTGCCTCAACTACTGCCACAACTACTGCCACAACTACTGCCACAACTACTGCCACAACTACTGCCACAACTACTGCCCTGCCGCAACTACTGCCACAACTACTGCCACAACTACTGCCACAACTACTGCCACAACTACTGCCACAACTACTGCCACAACTACTGCCTCAACTACTGCCACAACTACTGCCACAACTACTGCCACAACTACTGCCTCAACTACTGCTACAACTACTGCCACAACTACTGCCACAACTACTGCCTCAACTACTGCCTCAACTACTGCCACAACTACTGCCACAACTACTGCCACAACTACTGCCTCAACTACTGCCACAACTACTGCCACAACTACTGCCACAACTACTGCCACAACTACTGCCACAACTACTGCCTCAACTACTGCCTCAACTACTGCCACAACTACTGCCACAACTACTGCCACAACTACTGCCACAACTACTGCCACAACTACTGCCACAACTACTGCCACAACTACTGCCACAACTACTGCCGCTACTACTGCCACAACTACTGCCGCAACTACTGCCTCAACTACTGCCTCAACTACTGCCACAACTACTGCCACAACTACTGCCACAACTACTGCCGCAACTACTGCCACAACTACTGCCACAACTACTGCCACAACTACTGCCACAACTACTGCCTCAACTACTGCCACAACTACTG
>OY759269.1:5971469-5976469 GCA_963662155.1 Lamellibrachia columna
CACTGACATGGATCCATATGTTACTGTCCTGGAACATTGCAAGTAGGACACATTGGTAACAGTAAACACTGCCCCGATAACACTGACATGGATCCATATGTTACTGTCCTGGAACATTGCAAGTAGGACACATTGGTAACAGTAAACATTGCCCCGATAACACTGACATGGATCCATATGTTACTGTCCTGGAACATTGCAATTAGGACACATTGGTAACAGTAAACACTGCCCCGATAACACTGACATGGATCCATATGTTACTGTCCTGGAACATTGCAAGTAGGACACATTGGTAACAGTAAACATTGCCCCGATAACACTGACATGGATCCATATGTTACTGTCATGGAACATTGCAATTAGGACACATTGGTAACAGTAAACATTGCCCCGATAACACTGACATGGATCCATATGTTACTGTCCTGGAACATTGCAATTAGGACACATTGGTAACAGTAAACATTGCCCCGATAACACTGACATGGATCCATATGTTACTGTCCTGGAACATTGCAAGTAGGACACATTGGTAACAGTAAACATTGCCCCGATAACACTGCCATGGAGCCATATGTTACTGCACTGGAACATCACAAGAATTTATTTTATTAGTTAGGTCTGGTAACTTGAGAAAGTAGGAGTAGCCGTATGTTCTAGTTTATCGAGCCGGACCACGTTAGTCCTTTCTTTGCCGAATTTGCGGTCAGAAAATAGTAGTTTGCCCGAAAATTTCATCAAAACTAAATAAACCATTTGTGCAAATGAGCCTGCATGTCGTAGTGGACATTATATATGTCGTAGTGAACATCAGATTAGATAGGTCGTAGTAGACATTAGATAGGTCGTAGTGGGTGTACTTTATATAGGTCGTAGTGGACATTATATAGGTCGTAGTGGACATTGTATGGGTCGTAGTGGACATTAGATAGGTCGTAGTGGACATAAGATAGGTCGTAGTGGATCTTACATAGGACGTAGTGGACATTTTATAGGTCGTAGTGGACATTAGATTGGTCGTAGTGGACATTATATAGATCTCAGTGGACATTAAGTAGGTCGTAGTGGACATTACATAGGTAGTAGTGAACATTAGATAGGTCGTAATTGATATTAGATAGGTCGTAGTGGACATTAAATAGATCGTAGCATACATTGAATAGGTCGTAGTGGACTTTATATAGGTCGTAGTGGACTTTAGATAGGACGTAGTGGACATTGTATAGGTCGTAGTGGACATTAGATGGGTCGCTGTGGCCATTAGATGGGTCGTAGTGGATATTAGGTCGTAGTGGACATTATATAGGTCTTAGTGGACATTGAATAGGTCGTAGTGGACATTAAATAGGTCGTAGTGGACATTAGATAGGTTTGATATTTTGAAGAAATTATTCTAAAACGAGACGAGCGAAAATAAATGAATCGAGGAAGGACTTTTAACAATATTAAACAAGATTTAACAAGATGTGTCAAGATTGCCAACCAATACAATAAATTACAGACGGACAAGGAAATGTTGTGTTGTGTACAGCAAAGTCGTACCTTTAAGTAGTTCTGTGACAATTCCTTGGCGCCCATTACTCCAAGAACAGGGAAGATGACGACAGGCAGCAAGGCAGTGATCGGGATCGGCAGGACTTCTGTCGCCCAGAAAATCGCCATGACGACGACGCCGTACGCCGCCTTGGACACCTGGCCGAGAACACCGGCGATAATCGTACTAGTTGTGTGCGGCGTGTGTGCGTGTATGTGCGTGCGTGCGTATGTGTGCGAGCGCGTGTGTTTTGTGCGCGTGTTTTTTTGTGAGAATGATTGTGTGTCTTATGCGTGTGTTTAATGCGTGCGTGACTGTGTGCGTGTGTGTTCTTTGGGAGTGTGCGTGTGTGCTTGCGCGTGTATGCTTGTGCGTGCACGTGTGGTGGAGTGGCGTGTTGATATGCTAAGAATCTGAGCAAAGGGTCACTTCAACAAATTAATCGCTTTCACGATGGACTCTCGAACGTCGTACGTAATAATGTTTATTTATGGCGTGTCCAACTAATAATTAAGTATTATAACATATTCAGTATCTAATTAAAACACATACATTAACTCTCATTGACATTGCTATGAACACTTTCACTTGTTGTGTGTGTGTGTGTGTGTGTGTGTGTGTGTGTGTGTGTGTGTGTGTGTGTGTGTGTGTGTGTGTGTGTGTGTGTGTGTGTGTGTGTGTGTGTGTGTGTGTGTGTGTGTGTGTGTGTGTGTGTGTGTGTGTGTGTGTGTGTGTGTGTGTTATGGGTGTGTGTGTGTGTACGTGTGTGTACGTGTGCGTGCGTACGTGTGTGTGTGCGTGCTTGTGTGTGTGTACGCGTTTGAGCACGCGTGCATGCGTTGGTGCGTATGTGCGTATGCGTGTGTTTGTGTGTGTATGTAGGTGTGTATGTGTGTGTGTATGTGTGTGATTATGTAAATGTATGTGTGTGCGTGCGTGCGTGTGTGTGCGTGCGTGTGTGTGTGTGTTTGTGTGTGTTTGTGCGTGCTTTTGCGAGAACTCGTATTTTATGCGTGTGCGCGCGTGTTTTTTTTTATTAGTTTACGCCTGTACGTACATGCGTGCATGCGCTTGTGTATATGCAAATGCGGTGAAGTAGCGTGTGTGTATGTATGTGTGTGTGTGTGTGTGTGTGTGTGTGTGTGTGTGTGTGTGTGTGTGTGTGTGTGTGTGTGTGTTTGTGTGTGTGTGTGTGTGTGTGTGTGTGTGTGTGTGTGTTTGTGTGTGTGTGTGTGTGTGTGTGTGTGTGTGTGTTTGTGTGTGTGTGTGTGTGAGTGTGTGTGTGTGTGTGTGTGTGTGTGTGTGTGTGTGTGTGTGTGTGTGTGTGTGTGTGTGGTGTATATGTGTGTGTGTGTGTGTGTGTGTGTGTGTGTGTGTGTGTGTGTGTGTGTGCGTGCGTGCGTGCGTGTTTGTTTGTGTGTGTGTGTGTGTGTGTGTGTGTGTGTGTGTGTGTGTGTGTGTGTGTGTGTGTGTGCGTGGTGTATGTTTGTGTATGTGTGTGTGTGTGGGTGCCTGCGTGTGTGCGTGCGTGCGTGCGTGCGTGCGTGCGTGCGTGTGTGGTGTGTGTGTGTGTGTGTGTGTGTGTGTGTGTGTGTGTGTGTGTGTGTGTGTGTGTGTGTGTGTGTGTGTGTGTGTGTGTGTGTGTGTGTGTGTGTGTGTGTGTGTGTGTGTGTGTGTGTGTGTGTGTGTGTGTGTGCTAAGAATCTGAGCAAAGGGTCACTTCAACAACTACGATCGACTTCCCGATGGACACTCGAACGTCGTTCGTATTAGTGTTTATTATTTTTTATATCGTTGCCAACTAATGACTATAGGTAGTGTTTGAATCCCAATGACACAACTGAGATACACATTGACTTCGTATATAGACAGTTTAATGATACAAATTACAAGCACCATGTTCGTCAGGTTAGTCTAACACTAAGGCTCATTTCAGTCCGTGTATTGAAATAAAAGACTCACCTGTGTTGGTTGGACGACAGCAATTGGCAGAAAGAGAACGGGAGTCAGCAGGAAGACGATCGTCCGCCAATGTAGCCGCATCACTCTCACGTAACCCATCGTCTCTGAGATCCAGCCAAGACGTCCGTTCACAAAGATTGGGTTGACTCGGTATGACCCCGCACAGGCGACAATTGTAGTTGGGTCAATTGCTGGCTTCTGTCCTCTTCGTCGAGTGGACGGACGGTTTACCAAGTAGACAGCATCAAACGGAGACGTGTAGGTGTAGTGGTACTAGAAGCAGCACACACTTGTTGAGAACAAGCCACACTCCACATATCGCATTCGGCTGCCATTACTCAAACAGAGTCCTTATGAAAATTGAGGTTGCTATTTTATTTCCAAACTAGCCGAGTGACCCGGCGTTGCACGGGACACGTGAATTACGTAATATGTACGTCAAGCGTCCACATAAGTTCCTTAGTAATATCCTCACCCCCCTGGGGAATGCGGGGAATGATGCTTTTTATTATACGAACCATCACAACATGTTAGCCCCATACTCGTGAAACCGACGGAGATATGAGGGAACAGAAATAGAGTCACAAACTAACTACTTGATATAATAGATCATTTATGAGTTAATCATTTATTATGATTTTAGAACACGTATGTATCGATGGATGCTCAGAATATCGTTGGGAGAAAAGTAGTCAAGACATTCTTAGACCAGCAAAAACTAAAAGGAAGATCATTGCAAAATCAGGAAAAGAGCAGCAGAATGCCTAGGCCACGTAACGAGGAAGAGAAAACTAGAATAACTAAATTGAGAACAACTACACTGTTTTATAAAAGAATATTACATGTACAATTTCTGCTTATTTTAGACAGGGTTTTTAGCCGAATTCATGCGTTCATGTTCTCAGGGTTGGGTTAAATTACAATGGTCAAATACAACGGTCAATTATAATTAAAATTACATAGCCTAATAAAAAATAACTTCTAATTATATAGCTTTAGCAGTTTCAATTAAAATTACACCGTGATTGTCATTAATTATACATTATGCAATTACAAATTAACCCATCCCTGTCGAATATACATTATTTGATAATATAGAACCATCCGTCCTTTTATGTACTTTGGTCTGCTTAAATTAAACTGTGTAAATTTATGTAACTTGGTGTTAACCCTTGATACAAGCTTACTTTTCCAGACTGTAGAACCTACGATGAAAACATTACCATAGTATTTTGAATGAGGGTAGTATTTCTTCCAGACTTTAGAACCTACGTTGAAAACATTACCGTAGTATTTTGAACGAGCGTAGTATTTTGAACGAGGGTAGTGTCTTGAACGTGCTACACCGGCATAACGGCCACGACATGTTTTGCTGGTCTATGTTGTTGGGCTTCACGTAGAACAAGGGATATGTTCGCAGTGCCAGTGTCAACCAGTCAACCAGACACTCAGGGTCACGAGACGCAAATGTTATAATGTTACGTGTGCCAAAGCAACACTG
>OY759269.1:5978969-6055654 GCA_963662155.1 Lamellibrachia columna
ACCGTATGTACGATCGTCATTACGCAACACTGTAGCCTAAATACTCCCACACGCCGACCCCTGTTCATTGTGGGGGTGTTCCGCGATTAGATTAACAACGGCAGAGCAAGCTGTGCCATGCATATCAATGGCGCTTGCATATTGTATGTCGAACTGCGTCGTCGCATACGGAGGTTTATACAGGGTTAAGAAAAACGTGTTTTTTTTACCCCAAGTTAAATACGGTGCATCGAGGTCCTTACGACGGGGGTAGTATTCTATGGTTGAATAATGCACATCTGAGGAGTTTATTAAAGTATGGTTTATTATGGATCAACTTCCGGTGTCGTGTTTCATCGCACGTCTTTCTAGTCTAGAATTTTACGTTAAACCTAGGCTTTTAGTTGCGAAATGTAGTTGTCACTGACAAATGTTTTCTTACACTTAAAACCTAGTAGCAAAACAGTATAATGAATTATTTGTTTCATATTATTTATATCATGATAATAACAAAGTCAATGCACTCAGAATTAAAAACGCATCTTTGTTCAGACTTAATGTTATACCATTTCAAGATAAATACGTATATTTGTTTGCACAATTCACATGGTATACGCTTTTTGTAATAGACTTGCAGGCTACAAGCAGAGAGTCCCCGTTACTGTTCATACAGCATATAAAGTTCCTGTTTTTCCGATAGACCCCACAAGTAGTTCTAACGCGAGTAACTGTTTTGTGAAAGTGCAGAAACATCTTGATTCAGCGTTCAACATAGCAACAGTAAGATTTAATTCCCAGTCAATCAGTCAATGCCAGGTATTTGGCAGAATTAACTGAGCCACATACGTCTTGGACGCTTCTGTCGTCACGCATGAGAAATGTGGAGTCCTCGGCAGGTTACGTAATAGACACCAGGTAGAAGGGGTAGGATTGTAGGGTATCTCCCGAGATTGGGGCTTTCGCTTTCTGAAACGAATACACATTTAGTTTTGAAAGAAAAAGGCCTTTTCAACTGAATTGTGTTGTTAAAAAATAGTAATTTGGTTGGTCAGGTATGCAACAAATATCATTGTCTCTACTCATTGTTTTTGCTAAACGGTATTGAAGTTTTAAATCGGTACCAAATGACAAAAAAAGGTTGTCTAAAATAGAGGAGGGTAACTGCACCCTCACAATTTACATTTCCCCCTATAGAAACACCTTGAATGATTTCTATCCCAAGTTCGTAATGTATTTTGTCTTCCAAAAAAAGGAAACTGTCAGTGAAAGTGATGTTTATATAAAAATTGTATTGTATTAAAAAAAATTTCAAGTTTTAATTTACGCTATGCTAATTTAAATGTCAATAAAAGGCCGAATGGTGGTGCAATAGATAGCAATAATCTGCAATCGTGACTGACCTGACCTACTGCTGTCTGCTGTGTGAGTAATCGCCGTTATATTTAGAGCAATGTGTTAATGTAATTTACGTATGCACGTTTGAGCAAACTCTAAAGCTCAGAACTGTTGTAATCTTGTTTCTACTGCTTACGGGGCAGGTGGGCTATGCCAACATCAAAGAAGCATGTAGAAGTATTGTTGAATAGCTGACTAATGAGACCAAAAGCCTCGTGAATTTAATTTACGTTATGGTAATCCACATTATGTGTAACCATTGCAAATGTTTTGCTTCACTTTGTTTTGAAGTTTTCCACTTGGGCAATTGTGTCTAAGTCACATTGCAATGATCTGGTGGGATAACAGGCTACCACAATAGTATGTACTGGTATATCCTACAACATGATTTTTACGTTATGCACTTGGTGTCATTTGACCTCACGATTGTCTAATATTTAAAATTCTTCAAATATAATGTATATGATAGTTGTTAATACGTTTGAAACATTCTTGATCGAGAGTCCAACGTTCTAACCGCTACGGCACCGTGTCACGCCACCGCGTCACGCCACCGTGTCACGCCACCGCGTCACGCCACCGCGTCACGCCACCGCGCCACTCTGCCCCACAGTTTCATGACGACTGTGTATGTATCACTGCCTCTGCGCAGGACTTCTGGAAAGGGACAAGAGGAGAAGGGTGCAAGTGCACCCTGGGTCTGGATTGTTGTAAAAAGTAGGTATATCACAGTGAGCAGATTGTTTGCTACTTGTGTTAAATGTATTATCTAATATATTTGATAACTCATTATATACCTGTACAATCACATCATTACTGTCTATTAAAAGTGACCATTTTGGTAAATATGGCCGAAATTAGATGGTAGATGTTATAAGAATGGTAGAAGTTTTAAGAATCCCCCGCAGATTAATTCCTGTGGATTCTGGTACTTTGCTTGCAGGCCAGTTCCTCACGATAATTCAGGAATCAGCACGGATGTACGAACAATCATACATGAATATAACTTGCCGGGTCCCGGGTAATTTACCCGGCTATGGCGGTCCATGTACCCGGCTATCGTAGAGGAAGGCCGATTTTTATTATCCCTCGCGTCGGCTAATGACCGACCCATTTTTACGTTAATCATTGCAGCGTCGACGTCCCACAGACAAGTCAGCGATCGTTGATGATCACGACATGTCGCAGCAAAACAGCGCCGGTCAACGAATGTCATTTTGCGTTAATAAACGGCAGTTTTTAAATCACTCGCACAGACATTTTACGCGTCGGCAAAGCATATTTACTTCCCACGATTCGTAGCGTTACCTGTGGTTCGTACAGTAGTTAGTAGACAGTCCACCAAGCGGCTAGCGGACAGATCGGCAACCATGTTGTAGCGGAGCTAGTTCAGCAAAAATAAGATGTCTAAGAGACAGTCATCCATAAGGCATTTTTTAAAGCAAACTTATAAGAAAAAGTCATATTTGTTAAAGCATATCCCGAAATGTTAAAGTCAATGAACGAGGCCAACATTATCTTTAAATAGCGTCTGAATATTCTATTATTGCCAGAGCTTTACGGAACTGGTCAGCGTAAGCTGTTGGCGCGTGGCGAACCCCTACTAGTGATCTAGTCTGGCACTATAATCTACATTGCCATGAACATAGCCTAGGCCCTAGGACTAGGTCATAGACTAGTACATAATATAATTTATATAGTTCGATAATCGTATTTTTTTCATTAAAAACAACTTTTCTAACAAATTGTTTGCACTGCAACGATGACATAATTGGTGGTGATTTAGACTATGGATATCTTAGGCAAAAGTTTCTTCAGATTTTTTGTGAAAACGGCATATTATATTACGTATAGTGACTGGCTCGGTGCAACGATTCTTGCCTACGTTAGTACACTGTTTATGACGTTGACTATTTGGTAATTTAGTGTCACTTGCTTCCTTTTGAAAAAAATGTGTGACATAAAGAAGCAAGTGCTATCAAATCAACCTTGAATACCCCTCCTTAACAAACACCAAAGCATGACAATTATATGAGCAATTGTGGCAAACGATGTACATTTTAACAATTCGTTAAATCCTTGTACGGTGGCACACTCTGGTGGAGCTGTTCAGGTTGTTTCTCATGTACTGCACTAACAACCTGGCGACCACGATGGAAACTATTGCGAAGGTATGCGATGACGGTGTTCGTCATGAACTACTATTACATTGACAGATTTCTCCACTACAGAACTGTGATACTCATAATACTGGACTGCTGCATTGTAGCTTCAAGAGTACGCTTATAAGTAAGCAACTGTCCCAGTGGTATTTACCTGGATTTACTTGGAGCCACCTCTTCTACACAGTTGCTGCAGTCGAGGAGATGAGGAAGCGAGTCGGGCGCTGACTCGTATAATCCTTCGCCCTATTCTTTAAATATTTGTCAATATGACCCTTAAATGTGTTAATATCCTTAGACATAACCGCTGCCTCTGTAAGTTGGTTCCAGTCATTTACTATTCTTTGAGTAAATGAATACATGCTTAAATCTAGTCTAGAGTGCATTTTCGTGATTTTAAATGGATGCCTTCTTGTTGCCTACCGTGTCTTATCTTGTTGCCTACCGTGTCTTATCTTGTTGCCTACCGCGTCTTATCTTGTTGCCTACCGTGTCTTATCTTGTTGCCTACCGTGTCTTATCTTGTTGCCTACCGTGTCTTATCTTGTTGCCTACCGCGTCTTATCTTGTTGCCTACCGTGTCTTATCTTGTTGCCTACCGCGTCTTATCTTGTTGCCTACCGTGTCTTATCTTGTTGCCTACCGCGTCTTATCTTGTTGCCTACCGTGTCTTATCTTGTTGCCTACCGCGTCTTATCTTGTTGCCTACCGCGTCTTATCTTGTTGCCTACCGCGTCTTATCTTGTTGCCTACCGCGTCTTATCTTGTTGCCTACCGCGTCTTATCTTGTTGCCTACCGCGTCTTATCTTGTTGCCTACCGCGTCTTATCTTGTTGCCTACCGCGTCTTATCTTGTTGCCTACCGTGTCTTATCTTGTTGCCTACCGTGTCTTATCTTGTTGCCTACCGCGTCTTATCTTGTTGCCTACCGCGTCTTATCTTGTTGCCTACCGCGTCTTATCTTGTTGCATACCGCGTCTTATCTTGTTGCCTACCGCGTCTTATCTTGTTGCCTACCGCGTCTTATCTTGTTGCCTACCGTGTCTTATCTTGTTGCCTACCGTGTCTTATCTTGTTGCCTACCGTGTCTTATCTTGTTGCCTACCGTGTCTTATCTTGTTGCCTACCGTGTCTTATCTTGTTGCCTACCGCGTCTTATCTTGTTGCCTACCGCGTCTTATCTTGTTGCCTACCGTGTCTTATCTTGTTGCATACCTGTGTCAAAGAAGTCAGCAGGCAGAATACTTTCAAAACCCGTTGAATATGTTGAATACCTCTAGTAGGTTGGATTTCAATCGCCTAGTCTCAAGAGTAGTGATGTTTAAAACTCGCAGCCTATTAGGATAGACCATATACCTCAAGTCCTGTGTATTTGCTTCTTTTCCATTGTCTTAAATGTGTTTAGTAGTTGATCGGCTGATTGATTGTATGTATATGAATTTATGTTATTTGAGACAATAAACATTATTATTATTATTATTATTATTATCATCGTGGTTGCCCTTCGTTGTACACTCTCTAATACGTTTGTCTTTTTGCTTGAATGGACGCCGTGCCTGAATGCAGTAGTCCAGATACGGTCTAACTAGGGACTTGTATAACTGTAACACTACCTCTTTGATCTTGTATTTGACGGCTCTGTTGATCATGTCTGGCATAGCATTTGTCTTCTTGGACGCTTTAGCACCTGCTCGGTTACTTAGAATTTGTCTTTTATAATCACACCTATGTCTTTTTCTTCATGTGATGTTTGAATGGGGTCTTCACTCATAAAATAGTCGCAATGCCTGTTATTGTGGCCATAATGCACACACTTGCATTTCTCCGCATTGAATAGCATTAGCCATTCTACACTCCATCTATGCACGGTATTAAGGCCTCTCTGTAACACCTCAGCATCCTTGCTTTATGCTGTCCGACTGAACAATTTTGTGTCATCAGCGAATCTGAAAAGATTGTTACACACTCCCTCATCTATGTTAATAGATATAAATTACAAATAGAATTGATCCAAAAACTGACCATCGGGGGTCACCACTCTTAACAGGTGACCACCCCGAATATGTTCCATTTATGACGACACGTTGTACCCTACCGAATAACCATTCAGTTATCCATATATCTACGTCTCCTCCAATTTTATGTGCATTTAGCTTCATTGCCAGCCGGCGGTGTGGAACCCGGTTAAAGGCTTTGCTAAAATCTAAAGAAATATCATCGACTGGCAGCCTTCGTCAATATAAGTAGTAATCTTATCTATATACACTAAAAGGTTTGTTAAACATAATCGTCCCTTCATAAAGCCATGTTGCGATGGTTTAATTAGGTTTGTATTTTTAGATGTTCTACAACCGTATCTCTTATGATTGATTCCATCATTTTTTATAAACTTACTGGTCTGTAATTACCAGTTTGGTATTTACTACCCTTCTTCTTATATACACTTCCAATCTTTCGGTCCTCCCCTTTGCAATGCTCTCTGTGAAAATCTCACTCAATGGGGCCACTTGTATTGTTGAATTTTAGTTGTCCACTCCAGGGGCTTTATATGGTTTTAGGTGCGTTAGCTTCTTCTATACCACATCAGGAGTGAACTTGTCCTGTTGTAATGCCTCCTCCATGGTCTTTTTAGATACCTTAACCTGTTCAGGCAAGCCATCAACATCTCCATCAGTAAACACTGAGGTGAACAAGTCATTTGGTACTTTTGCTGTCTCAGATGTGTCCGTGATCACATTTCCTTCGTTATCAACAAACGGGCCGACGCTGTCTTTTGTCCTAGTTATAGATCTAGTGTACGCGAAGAATGACTTTGGACCTTTCTTTATATTGCCCGCTAGCTTTATTTGAACATTCCCTTTTGGTGTTTCTACCACATTTCGGGTTCCATTCAGTTGCCTCCTATGTGCCTCATACAGATGTTACTCTCCAGTCTCTCTATATCTCTGCCACATGTGGTATTTTTTTCTCCTTGCTAATTCTGCTCTCTTTGTCATCCATCGGGGTTTCCTCTTCGTTTTCTTTGTTGCCAGAGGGACAAATTGTCGCACTGCGGAATTATATACAGATGTGAAGATGTTAAATTGTATGCTTACTTCTGCACCCTGAAATGCTCGTTTCCAGTCATACTTCTAAGAATATTTTCATTCCACTATAGTTCGCTTTCTTAAAGTCATAATAGATCTCTCTCCATTATTTTGTATGTGTGTAATGTCACCTATCACAATGTTGTGGTCACTGAATGGTTCTCTTAATCTAATATTATCGACTATATTTGGTTCGGAGGATAAAACAAGGTATAGCATAGTGAACGTGTTGTGTTAGAAAAAGGTCTTGTGTGAGGTCCATGAATAGTCTTTCCTCAGCTTCCACCTGCAGCCGGGTCCAGTCAATAGTTCTATTCTTAAGATCCCTACTATTACTACCCTGTCGCAGGATGTACATGAAGCAACACCCCCTACTGGGGGTGTTGCTTCTAACTGGCTGCCACGCCTTGGGGGTGCTGGTGAGGTCTGGCTTTGACTTTTCGATAGTGCTGTATCTTTGCTGTCCTGCCTGGGGGTGACATTTTTTCCATGCCATTTCCCTGTTTTGACTGGGTGCCTTGCTTCTTGGTGTCCTCGGACCCTTCAATGTGGCCCGTTTGGATGAATAAGTTTTTTCACCCTTCTCCCGAGTTTCCCTCAGTTCTTTTCTGAGTTAGTAATGTTTCTCCCGCTCCCTTTTTGTCTGGTCCGCACTGATGAACACATGTCTCCATTCCTCTTTTTGTCTGGTCCGCACTGATGAACACATGTCTCCATTCCTCTTTTTGTCTGGTCCGCACTGATGAACACATGTCTCCATTCCTCTTTTTGTCTGGTCCGCACTGATGAACACATGTCTCCATTCCTCTTTTTGTCTGGTCCGCACTGATGAACACATGTTTCCATTCCTCTTTTTGTCTGGTCCGCACTGATGAACACATGTCTCCATTCCTCTTTTTGTCTGGTCCGCACTGATGAACACATGTCTCCATTCCTCTTTTTGCCTGGTCCGCACTGATGAACACATGTCTCCATTCCTCTTTTTGTCTGGTCCGCACTGATGAACACATGTTTCCATTCCTCTTTTTGTCTGGTCCGCACTGATGAACACATGTCTCCATTCCTCTTTTTGTCTGGTCCGCACTGATGAACACATGTTTCCATTCCTCTTTTTGTCTGGTCCGCACTGATGAACACATGTCTCCATTCCTCTTTTTGTCTGGTCCGCACTGATGAACACATGTCTCCATTCCTCTTTTTGTCTGGTCCGCACTGATGAACACATGTTTCCATTCCTCTTTTTGTCTGGTCCGCACTGATGAACACATGTCTCCATTCCTCTTTTTGTCTGGTCCGCACTGATGAACACATGTTTCCATTCCTCTTTTTGTCTGGTCCGCACTGATGAACACATGTCTCCATTCCTCTTTTTGTCTGGTCCGCACTGATGAACACATGTCTCCTTTCCTCTTTTTCTCGATGGTTCTTTGCTACCCTTAGCACTTTCCCTTTCATGCTGCGGTTACTAAGTGCTACAATCATCATTCTGTTCCAATCATCTGCTTTTGTTTCCAGGATTCTAGTTGCTGATACTACTTCCACTTCCGCCAGATCCACTTCCACTTCCGTCAGATCCACTTCCACTTCCGTCAGATCCACTTCCACTTCCGTCAGATCCAGCACATCACGAATCAAATGTTCCAGTAGATCTTTGTCGGTTTCCCTTCTACCTTCTACATCTATTTCATCCAGATTTCTTACGACCACATTTGAGCACGTTGACTCATTTTCTTTAAATACATCTACCTCTTCTCGTACAATTTGACAGACTTTTTGCTTATGTGTTCCTCTCATTCTTATATTTCATCGACTTTAATGGTAAGTTGGTCTACCTTTGATTCTAATTCATCATGTTTATCTTTAAGCCCTTGCACCAGTTTAACACTTCAATTGCTTTAGAATTGCATGCTTTACAAAACCAATGCAGTTGTTATCCGTGGTTATCGAGACGAGTCACAAGATAAAACCTCGCAGCGAGGTTAAGCCTAAGCCAAAGCTAAGGCTAAGCCCTAAGCGATTCCAAAGTCGGCAACCTAATTATGTTTGCCATGTTCATTTACGACGTGGAAACTAGAACTTCTGGAAATGTACCGAGGAACACGACAATTTGTACTTTTTCAATGAATACTAGTGTTAATATAATATCAATTTCGTTACAAAAATATTTATGTTGTCAAAGGTAAAAAATAATTACTAAAATAATTACATAAATCCGTGCCGTGGTACGTTATAATGTTTTATTTTGATATTTCATTAGAATGTCCATTGTTTACATAATCTATAGATGTGTGTAACAACACACACACATACTGGAAAGTGGCCGACAAAATAAACATTTTGTGAGACAAAGGTTCAGTTTCATAGTTTTGATAATTCTATGTGTACTGAATAAGTAAAAACTACTGTGTTTAGATCATATTGTACCTATACACTTGAACTATGCACTTGTCTGTCATGGACATGGTGGAACCATACGTCAGAGTCACTTAGATCATATTGTACCTATACACTTTAACTATGCACTTGTCTGTCATGGACATGGTGGAACCATACGTCAGAGTCACTTAGATCATGATGTACCTATACACTTGAACTATGCACTTGTCTGTCATGGACATGGTGGAACCATACGTCAGAGTCACTTAGGAGACTAGAGTACACAGTAATGTATTAAGATTGTTTTGCAGTGAACCCAGAAACTGCAGGATTTGTCAAAACTATGAAATAGCTGCTTCTGACGGTGTTAACAACTAATTGTTTTGCCCCCTTTATGGTTGGTTTTGATGTGGGGTGTCACATGTTTGTGTCCCGGGGATTACCCACTGTTAATAGTTTTTAGTCTATCTTTTATATGGGATAGACTATATATATATATATATATATATATATATATATATATATATATATATATATATATATATATATATATATATGAAAGCTTTCTGAAAATCTAAGTAGACAACATCCACTGGTGACCCGTCATCTACCCACTTTGACTTTGTAATTTCTTCAAAAAAACATAAGAGATTAGTTAGACATGACCTTGCTTTTAGGAACCCATGTTGAGATTTATTAATTTTTATTTTACTATATCGTATTGGTATGGCTTAATGTCCACGTTTATTTTAATTTCTGTGGACACGTTTCGTGTGAATCGAGAGTCTGACTCGGCAGTTGAAATATCATTTTGTCGTCCTGCGACAGCTGTAAATGAATGGTCCCCGTCGCCGAAAAAGCCGCCACTAAAAGTAAAGTATCACTTGTTTTGCGGTGTATGTCGCTGCTGCGGTTACATTTGGCAAATGTTCGTTAAATAGTGCCGTTTGAGCCATCAAACGAAATCTTTCACAAATGTTGTAATCCATCAGTTCTTCATACGGATGAAACTCGGAAGTACTAAAGTAGGCGGCCTGGACGCTCAAATCGGACAGCTTATCTTCTCGAAACGGACGAACTTTCAACGACTTCAATAAATTTATGCGTGAGCTGCGATTTTTATTTATGCTTGAGCACGGCGTTGAGCACGGTCCTGAGCATACTCAGGATTTCAGCATTTCGTGCTCAACGCTGAGCACGATTTCGTGCTGTAACGTTCTTGGTTACGGGCCAGGTCAACCCTTAAGATGTGTGACGGCGACATAAAATTGCCTCCCGTGACCTTGAGTATCTGGTTAACTGGCAGTGGCGTTTGGACGAACTTAATGCACTGCGAATATAATATTATTTCATATTGACTATGTGAGGCCCACCATGGCATAGCCATGGCATAGGCATAGCCCAACTTCCCAGCAAAACATGCCGTGGCCGTTATCCCGGTGTAGCTCGTTCAAAATGCTACCCTCGTTTAAAATACTACCCTTGTTTAAAATACTACCCTCGTTCAAAATACTCCCCTCGTTTAAAATACTACCCTTGTTTAAAATACTACCATCATTCAAAATACTACCCTCGTTCAAAATACTACCCTTGTTTAAAATACTACCCTCGTTCAAAATACTACCCTCGTTCAAAGTACTACCCACGTTTAAAATACTACCCTCGTTTAAAATACTACCTTTGTCAAAGCGGGCTTTGTTTAAAATACTACCTTCGTTCAAAATACTACCCTCGTTCAAAATACTACCCTCGTTTAAAATATTACCCTACGGTAATGTTTTCAACGTAGGCTCTAAAGTCTGGAAAAATAAGTT
Organism: Lamellibrachia columna; assembly: GCA_963662155.1. NCBI lineage: Eukaryota > Metazoa > Annelida > Polychaeta > Sabellida > Siboglinidae > Lamellibrachia > Lamellibrachia columna. The sequence continues at coordinate 5,989,782 of OY759269.1, forward strand.
TGCATCAAAGGTTCACACCAAGTTACATAAATATATACAGTCTAATTTAAGCAAACAAAGTACACACAACACAATAGGATGTTTTACTCAAGAGTATATAAATGTATTCCTAATAAATAAAATTATGATTGGTGTTACTGTTATAATTTGTTGTTGTTTTAAATGGTCGTGTCGTTGAAGTTGAAGATGTCTGTGCTTTTCATGTAACATAACATGTAAATAAATATACGGTTTTTAGAATGTTTTGAGTGAACTTTGAACTTTGCCTCTGGTGTTTTGAATGTACGTTGTGTTTTCTAGGGGTAGTGCTTTGAACTTACTACACATCAAAGCATGCCGTGGCCCGGCGTTACAACTAGGCATACCGTGGCCAGGCGTTACAACTAGGCATGCCGTGGCCAGACGTTACAACTAGGCATACCGTGGCCAGGCGTTACAACTAGGCATGCCGTGGCCAGGCGTTACAACTAGGCATGCCGTGGTTTACTGTGAACCAAACTTTTATTTACGTTTATTCATTCATTGTTTATGCAAGAATTGTTATATATAATCAAACAATAACACTCCCTGGTATATTTGACATAGTTGGGTTCTATTGTAATTGCTTAATTTTTAATTAATTACAGTCACAGTGTAATGGTAAATGAACTTGTAATTGTATTTGACTATTGTAATTTAACCCAACCCTGACAGCAAGAATGCATGAATTCAGCTAAAAATCTTGTCTAAAATGTGCAGAAATTGTACTTGTAATATTATTTTATAAAACAATGTAGTTGTTCTCAACCTAGATGTTTTAGTTTTCTCTTCCTCGTCACGTGGCCTAGGCATTCTGCTGCTCTTTTCCTGATTTTGCAATGATCTTCCTTTTACCGTTTGTTGGTCTAAGTATGTCTTGACTACATTTCCTTTCTCCCAACGATATTCTGAGCACCCATCGATACATACGTGCTCTAAAAATCATAATAACTCATTAACACAGTTTGCCAGTTTCACGTGTATGGGGGGTTAATATTTGGTAGGCATGTCCGGGCGCCCACGATGATGGTTCGTACATTAAAACATTCCCAGATTACCCGGGGGTGGGGATGTTATGACGGAAAATATGTGGACGACTGACGTGAGTACTACTCGGAACAGAACATAGAGCGTATGATGACAACAAAGAATTACGTGATACAATAACATACCAGAAAATAACTCAAGTAAATGTCACAAACTTCAAGTCCGTATTTTCTGACGTTATTTAATACCATAGCACAAAACGTGATGCACTGCGAACATGACCCACATTCTACGTGAGGCCCGCCATAGCCCAACTTCCCAACAAAACATGTCGTGGCCTTTATCCCGGCGTAGCAGGTTCAAAACACTTCCCTCGTTCAGAACACTGCGGTGTTTTCAATGTAGGTTCTAAAGTCTGAAAAAAACGTTTGCGTCAATTTAATTTAAGCAGATCAAAGTACACAAAAGACAAAATGATGTGTTGCTAAAGGTTATATAAACGTATTCCTAATAAATAAAATTATGATTAGTATTGTTATTATAATTTGTTGTTCTTTTAAATGGACATGTCGTTCAAGTTGAAGATGTCTGTGCTTTTCGTGTAATATAACATGTAAATATACGGTTTTTAGAATGTTTTGAGAGTTTTAAACTTTGTGTCTATAATGTTTTGAACGTTCGTTGAAATCACCACCGTAGTGTTTCTGAGGGGTAGTGCTTTGAACGTATTACGCATCAAAACATGCCGAGGCCTAGCGTCACAACTAGGCTTGCCGTGGCCAGGCGTCACAAATATGCATGCCGTGGCCCGACGGCACAACTAGGCATGTCGTGGCCCGGCGTCACAACTAGGCATGCCGTTGTCTATTGCATTTTTGTTATTTATGTTTATTCATTCATTGCTGATGTAAGAATGGCTTTATATACTCAAACAATGACACTCTGTCGTCTATTTGACAGGTGGGTTCAATTTTACTGGATTATTTTTTATTAATAAAATTAATTTTTAATCACGTAATTGAAATTGTTAAAACAATTGAGTTTTATTAGGCTATGCAACTTTAATTATAATTGACCATTGTATTTGACCATTGTGATTTAATCCCTGATAGCAAGAATGCATGAATTCAGATGAAAACCCTCTCTAAACGTGTGCACAAATAGTACATGTAATATTCTTTTATAAAACAATGTAGTTGTTCTCAACCTAGATGTCCCAGTTTTCTCTTCCTCGCCACGTGGCCTAGAAACACCAGCCGATCCAGCCACAAGTGTCGCTAGTGCGGGGTCGGACAGGGTCAACCCAAGCATTGTGAACGGACGTCTTGGCTGGATCGCAGACAGAGACGATGGGTTACGCTAGGGTGATGCGGCTACATTGGCGGACGATCGTCTTCCTGCTGACTCCCGTTCTCTTTCTGCCGATTGCTGTCGTCCAACCAACACAGGTGAGTCCTTCACTTCAATAGCACGAACTGGAATGAGCCTTAGTGTTAGACTAACTTGAGAGAGATGACGCTTATAATCCTGGGTGTCATTAAACAGTCCATATATGAGGTCAATTTGAGTCTCAGTTGTGTCATTGGGATTCAAAGATTGTGTTCTTGATTTTCAACAGTCATGAATGTACTTATTATTAATCTATCTGAAAGTGTTCATAGCAATGTCAATGAGAGTTAATGTATGTGTTTTAATTAGATACTAAATATGTTATAATACTTAATTATTAGTTGGACACGCCATAAATAAACATTATTACGTACGACGTTCGAGAGTCCATCGTGAAAGCGATTAATTTGTTGCTCAGATTCTTAGCATATCAACACGCCACTCCACCACACGTGCACGCACAAGCATACACGCGCAAGCACACACGCACACTCCCAAAGAACACACACGCACACAGTCACGCACGCATTAAACACATGCATAAGACACACAAGCATTCTCACAAAAAACGCGCACAAAACACGCGCGCGCACACATACGCACGCACGCACGCACATACATGCACACACGCCGCACACAACTAGTACGATTATCGCCGGTGTTCTCGGCCAGGTGTCCAAGGCGGCGTATGGCGTCGTCGTCATGGCGATTTTCTGGGGGACAGAAGTCATCCCCATCCCGATCACTGCCTTGCTGCCTGTCGTCATCTTCCCTCTTCTTGGAGTAATGGGCGCCAAGGAATTGTCACAGAACTACCTAAAGGTACGACTTTGCTGTACACAACACAACATTTCCTTGTCCATCTGTAATCCATTGTATTGGTTGGCAATCTTGATACATCTTATTAAATCTTGTTTAATATTGTTAAAAGTCCTTCCTCGATTCATTTGTTTCCACCTGTCTCGTTTTAGAATCATTTCGTCAAAACAAATAACCTATCTAATATATACTACATCATGCAGGTTCGTTTGCGCAAATGGGTTATTTAGTTGTGATGCTATTATCGGGCACGCTACTGTTTTCTGACCGCAAATTCGGCGAAGAAAGGGCTAACGTGATCCGGCTCGATTTACTAGAAAATACGGCTACTCTCACTATCTCAAGTTACCCGATCTAACTAACAAAGTGAATTATTTCGATGTTCCAAAGCAGTAACATATGGATGCGCGTCAATGTTATCGGGGCCATGTCTACTGTTACCACTGTGTCCTACTTGCAATGTTCCAGGACAGTAACATGTTGATCCTCGCCAGTCTCATGTTGGCTGCATCTGTCGAGAAGTGCGACCTCCACAGGCGGATCTCTCTGAGTGTCATCAAATTCGTAGGCGCCAGGAGACCACGGTAAGAATGGCATATAAGAGGAATCAAGTGAGAGGAGGGCAGTAGCGTATCTAGGATTTGGCAAAGGGGTGGTCGTGGGAGGGGGACAAGCTTAGTCACACATTAGTTTACCATGCTCCCGTATAGTGGTGCAACAGGTTACATACGAAAACAGTTTAAGCCCAGCGAGGCATGGAGAATGCCCCCCCCCAAATACACCACTGGTGGAGGGTGAGAGGACGGAGGGAAAGAGAGAGAAAGTGGGATGGAAGAAGGGAAAGAAAGATAGTAGATGAGAGGGGTAGGTAGGTAGGTAAGGAGAGGGAGGGGAGGGATGGAGGGAGGGGGGAGGTGGCGGGAGGGAGAAAGGGAGAGAGGTGGAGATGAAGGGAGTGAAGATGGGACAGAAGGAGGAATATAGGGGCGTTGTTATCAGTTCGTGTTATATCACTCGCCCGTAGTATTATTAGTTTCCAGTCAATTCGGTTAACAATAGCACATTTGTAAACAATGTGTGCTGTAACAGTACAGCAGTATAATGCCATGGTGATTTATGTCGTAAGTCGTTTCAAATGAACGTTTTCTTTAAATATTATAACACCTTTTCGAAGAAGAAACCCATTTATGACCATGTTTCACCATGTCAATACAGAAACATAACGTGGGAACCTTTGATGAAGCTGTACTTGTTACACTCGTAAGAATAATTGTTTTATTGAGTACTTCTGAGAAATCACTTATATGCACCAACCCAGATAACAGACGGCTGCCTCGTTCTGAGAACCCATCTGACGCTCTGCGTGTTTTCGGTGATGTGATTTCTGTAATATGCGCCAAACGTCCGCACTAGTTCCTTCGTACGGTACGATTGCTTCGTGAAACCGACCAGCAGCAACTTTACAAATGTAGGAAGTGAACAAGTAAACTCAAGTTTTAATTTGCCGTTATGTAACACTCGAGTGTCACTGACGAGAGTGTTTACCTGTCATATGACATCGTTCGTACCTGCGGCACTCGCGCTGTTATCTGACTGGTGACATTCTTGTGACATCAACAAACAGTGCATTATTCCCCCAAATAACGTTGCGTTATGAAAGAGAACACACAATCAGTGCTCCTGTTTGCATGGTAAGCTAATGGGCGACTAAGCGTGATCCCCCTTGGCATGGTAAGCTAATAGGCGACAAAGGTAGATCCCCCTTTGCATGGTAAGCTAATAGGCGATAAAGGTAGACCCCCCCTTTGCATGGTAAGCTAATAGGCGACAAAGGTAGATCCCCTTGGCACGGTAAGCTAATAGGCGACAAAGGTAGATCCCCCTTTGCACGGTAAGCTAATAGGCGACAAAGGTAGATCCCCCTTTGCATGGTAAGCTAATAGGCGACAAAGGTAGACCCCCTTTGCATGGTAAGCTAATAGGCGACAAAGGTAGATCCCCTTGGCACGGTAAGCTAATAGGCGACAAAGGTAGACCCCCTTGGCACGGTAAGCTAATAGGCGACAAAGGTAGATCCCCCTTTGCATGGTAAGCTAATAGGCGACAAAGGTAGACCCCCTTTGCATGGTAAGCTAATAGGCGACAAAGGTAGACCCCCTTTGCATGGTAAGCTAATAGGCGACAAAGGTAGATCCCCTTGGCACGGTAAGCTAATGGGCGACTAAGCTTGATCCCCCCTTGCCCCTCCCTTTGCTATTTGTGGTGTCTCGATATAATCGAAAATCTCGTCCACTCAGGTGAAACACTGCTAAACGACAGCAAACAGTGGCGTATGGGGGGGGGGGGGTCATGCCCCCTTTGGTTTATTTTTTGTATATAAATTGCACCATTACATGGCAGCATGGTAAGCTAATGGTTGGCTAAGTTTGATCCCCTTGTCATGGTAAGCTAATGGGCGACAAAGGTTTATCCCCTTTGCATAGTAAGCTAATGGACGACTACGCTTGACCCCCCCCTTGGTATGGTAAGCTAATGGGCGACAAAGGTAGATCCCCTTTGCATGGTAAGCTAATGATCGAGTAAGCTTGACCCCCCTTGGCATGGTAAGCCAATAGACGACAAAGGTAGATCCCCCCTTTGCATGGTAAGCTAATGGGCGACTAAGCTTGATCCCCCTTGGCATGGTAAGCTAATAGGCGACTAAGCTTGATCCCCCTTTGTCACATTTGTGGTGTCTCGATATAGTCGAAAATCTCGTGCACGGCAAATGTGATACAGAATGGCCAGCCGAGTTAGTTCAGGGCCTGGGATGTACGTGTAGTCATGGCAGGTGAAATGTAATGGATGAGCATTGTTTATTTGGCCAACAGGAATTACATCCCACCCCAACATAAATAGTATCATTATTATCATTATTATCATTATTATCATTATTATCATTATTATCCTTGTCACAGCAGCCACTGTAATCACACAACAATCGGGCCCCGAACTGTCCGGCCTCGGGTGATCGATGCTAAACAAGACCCCCAGTTTCATCGCATTTGTTTGATGTTAGGTTCCATGACGCCAATGAAACCACTTGGAACATCACCGAGAACTCTTACTCAATAACAAAGGCACATTAAGCGGTCAAACAACGCGTTGCCGACGAAACACTTAAAGCTCCATCCTCAACTGATTTAGCCTATCGGGAATCCGGTTCGTTGATGTCCAAATATGTAATGTGTGAATAGTTGATGTAATATCCGCAGTCGATTTAATAAAATAGTGCGTATGTTTATTCAAATCATAGAAAAAATTGGCGTTAGATTTGGCAAGGCTCAAAATAGTGGATATCCAAAATGGTAACAGTTATATAGTATATGTTTGTGTACTAATCTAGGAAATGTTCCAATTTTAACGTGACGGTTGTTGTGTTAAACATATGATGCTTGGAAGTCCAGACTATATAACAATATCAAAAAAGTCGGTAATTTTGCATTACAACTGGCAGGCAGGCAGGCAGGCAGCTAAACAGGCTGACAGGCAGGCAGACAGGCAGGCAGGCATGCATGCATGCATGCAGGCAGGCAGGCAGGCAGGCAGGCAGGCAAGAAAGCTCACACGTTGAGCGTCATAAGTGCGCGATTTAAAATTTGCATCCCATTATTGAAGTCATTTGGCTGAAGGACTTGCATCTGTGCTATGCTTACAATTTATGCTTGTTTGTTTATTTGTTTCGATTTGTTTACTTGTATCAAACTGTTGTACAAATTAGGAGCCGTAGTTTCAAGTGGAAATGGCAAATCTACAACCGTTCCGGTCATGGGATCAAGTGAAATTTCAAAGATGCGTATATTGTACAGTTCATGAATCTAATTTCTGTTTCTGTTGTAAAAAACTGGCGAATACGGTTTCCTTTAACCTATGCAAATTTCCCATTATTGTTCACTTACGTAGTCACCCACTGCTGCTAAAATCACTAACGGTGCGGTAGGTGGAACGATCAAAATAATATAATATATGAACAAGTCATTGTTCTTTAGAAATAATTGTCCAAAGCATAAATTTACTGTTTTGCTGTAACTTTGTTATATTTGATATTCCACTTAAAATTTGAATTTCGCGAAACATTTAATTGTCAAATATTGACTACTGCTACATGTATTTAAGTAAATGCTTACGTGATACGATAAAGAACGCATGTCGTTAAAATGTAAAAAAACGATGTCGTTAAAATATACACCTAACTTGATACATGTGTATTTCTCTATACAGGCGAAGAGTGGCTTCGTGATGAATATCCTATGCATCATTATCGTTCTGGTGGTGACGCACACGTGGGGCATGGTCATCTTCAACCTCAACGACATCCCTTGGCAATCAACTGCACTGGTCAATTCTACGACAACCGACATTCACGTGTAGAACAACCTCTGTCACAGCAATGTCGTCCGTATGCGCCTCCCGGTCGATGTAACGCACGTTTATATTTGTCGAAGGAGAACAGTTCAGTTTTACTACTTCTCGACAGATGAAACAGACAACGATACAGGCGATTTATACTTCCCGGGAGATTTTTGCCATCCAAACCAAAGGCCCAGATGGCAAGTGGACAAGGAAGCCATTGGCTTATCGAGAGTCCAACAATGTTCATCTACTTATAACCCGCCCTCCTGAGATATGTGTCAACCTTGTTTTTAAACATATTCACGCTGCTAGCAGTTACACAATCTGTAGACAATTTGTTCCATTCATTTATTGTCCTCTGTGAGAACGAGTGCTTCCTGATGTCCAATCTACATTGATCCTTTACTAATTTTACCTCATGTCCTCTAGTTCTGCTATCCTTTTTGAGTGAGAAAAACATATTTCTATCAATATTTTCATACCCATTCAATATCTTAAAAACTTCAATCTGATCTCCTCTTAACCTCCTTGTCTCTAGAGTTGTTAAACCACATTCTTTCAGGCGTTCTTCATAACTAAGGTCTCTCAGTTCTGGAATCATTTTAGTTGCTCTCCTTTGTATGCGTTCAAGCGTATCTATATCCTTCTTACGATATGGTCTCCATGCTTGTATACAGTATTCTAAATGAGGTCTAACAATTGCTTTATATAGAGGTATAATTAACTTTTTCCCTTGTATGTTATGTTTCTTCTAATCAATCCAAGAATTTGATTACCCTTTGAAGCTGCAATACCACACTGCTCTGAAACTTTTTATATCAGCGCTTATTGTAACTCCTAAGTCCTTTTCTTTTACAGTAGTACCCAGAACAGTATCTCCCATTTTATAGTTTACATTCAAGTTCCTATGTCCTGTATGTAGGCATTTACATTTCCCAAAATTGAACAACATCTGCCATTTCTCAGACCATTTCATTAATCTGTCTAGATCGTTTTGTAAATGTTGTTTATCACCATCAGTATTAACCTTTCTAAACAGTTTTGTGTCATCCGCAAATTTCAGTACGTTACTTGTTATACTGTCGTCCAAGTCATTGATATAAATTAAGAATAATATAGGTCCTAATACTGATCCTTGAGGTACCCCACTCAAAACCGATTTCCAATTTGAAACTTCTCCATCTACTACAACTCGTTGTCTTCTGTCAGTCAGCCATTGTTCTATCCAGTCAGTTATGCTATCCCCGATACCATGGGCTTTTAATTTAAGTAGTAATCTTTGATGTGGCACTTTGTCAAAAGCTTTCTGAAAATCTAAGTAGATAATATCTACTGGCGATCCCACGTCTATCCACTTAGTGATTTCTTCCAAAAAACATAACATATTTGTTAAGCATGACCTCGCTTTAAGGAATCCATGTTGAGATGAATTTAATAATTTATGCTTAACGAGGAATTCCACCATATGGTCTTTAATTAACCTTTCTAATAATTTACAAATCACTAACGTTAAACTCACTGGTCTGTAATTATCTGACTTATTTCTCGAACCCTTTTTAAATAATGGTATGATGTTTGCTTCTTTCCATTCAAACGGAACAACTCCCTCTTTTAATGACAAGTTGAATACTCTTGCAAGTGGTATACTGATTTGTTCTACTGTTTCCATTAGTAATTTTGGAGGAATCCCATCCACTCCCGGTGATTTGTTATCCTTCATTGCCTTTATTTTCTTAGCTACCAATTCTGGAGTTACAACTAACGGACCTAAATAGTCAGATTTAGCCCCCTGAAATTTAGCATCAGCAACTGGTAATGAACTAATATCTTCTTTGGTAAACACTGAACTGAAGTAACCATTTAAGTCTTCCGCCATTAAAAACCCCTGTGATATTATATTTCCAGCACTGTCTTCTAGAGGTCCAACCTTGTCTTGTACGTTTTGTTTACTCCTGACATATGCATAAAAACTCTTGCTGTCATTTTTTATGTTACATGCTAGTTTTTGCTCATAGCTTCTTTTAGATTGTCTGATTTCAGTTGTAGCTGCATTAAGTGCCTCTTTGTATTTTGCATAGTCTTCGTCCTTTCTGGTACGCCTATAAACCCTCCACATAGTTTGTTTTAGCATTATTTTTCTAATAGCCTCTTTTGATAAGTGTTTCTTTCTACACCGTTTTCCTTGTTTTTGGAAGGGAACAAATTTATCGATGATACTCTCAATTTCATATTTTAGAATATTCCAACATTCAATTGCGGTCTTATTCATCAGCATGTTATTCCAATCTAGCTTTGCTAAGTATTTTCTCATATCTTTGTAGTTACCTTTGTGGAAGTTTCTCTTGTACGTTTTCTTATTTTTACTTTCTGATTTTACATTGATGTCAAAATGTATTTGATTATGGTCACAATTACCCAATGGTTCAAATATTTTTACATTGTCCACTAATTCTTTTTGTGATGACAAAACTATATCTAATACATTTTCTCCCCTGGTTGGTTCTAGAACGTGCTGAGTAAGAAAGCTATCCTGGATTAAAAATAGAAATTGTTGGTCCTCAATCCCTGTGCTCTCTAGAGAATTCCATTGTATGTGTCCATGGTTAAAATCTCCCATTATGATACATTTCCCTTTACTAACTTCCTTTATAGCGTTTTTTATTTTTGTGTTGTCCTCTTCGTTTATGTTTGGACTTCGGTAAACTAATCCAATAGTTAATTTTTTGAATTACCTGAAACAATTTTGCACCAAACAGCTTCATCGCAATCTGCTTCCCTTTCTAGTTTTATTTCATAAGCCTGAATAGATTCTTTAACATATAAAATAACTCCCCCGCCCCTTCTTCCTATTCGATCTTTCCTAAACATTACATATCCTGTCAGTCCTAATTCAGCATCTGCTATATCTATGTTGGCCCATGATTCAGTTATACCAATTATGTGAGGGTCAATATCTTCTACCATAATGTTTAATTCGTTTTTCTTATTTACTATGCTCCTTGCATTTAAACATACGCATCTATAACCTTTTTTAGAGATGTTTTTCGGATGATTTGATATTGGTTTATCTGTGCTAGTGGCCTCTTGTTCTGCTTGAGACACCTCTAGGTAACCCCCCTGCACTTCTAGTTTAAAGAATGTTTACTTCCAAAAATATTTGTCATTGTACCCAAGTCACTATCTACTGCTGCTGAAAGTTTGTCCGCGAATACTGCCGCCCCCTTTCCACTTAAATGAAGCCCATCCTTCATGTACATATCAGCCCTCCCAACAAAACTTCCCCATAAATCCACAAATCCAACTTCCTCTTCCCTACATAACTTCTGGACTAACATGTTAATTGCCATCCCCCGACAATTTCGATATTTGTGACCCCTCCTGCCCATTACAGGTAAAATCCCTGACAGTATTACCTGCTCAACCCGCGTCTGTTTTAGTGTTCTGACCAACTGCCTATATTTCCTAACTATGGCAGTTGTACCCTCCCTCTCTACGTTATTTGTCCCTACGTGTACTAAAACAGATCCACCCTTACCCGAGCCTACAATGTTTTTTACCCTCTCAGTTATCGCCTCTATTTTGGCTCCAGGCAAGCAGACCACCACATAATCTCCCTTGTTTAAGACTCTGTCGGTCTTCCTAACTATCGAATCCCCCACAAACACCCTCGCTCTCTTCCTCACCCCCTCTATCACTGCTGCAGAATAACTCTTCCGTTCGATCCCCTCCATCCCATTCTGTCCTGAGCCCTTCGCTCCTGTCTCCTTCGCTCCTGTCTCCCCCACTTCCCACTCCTTTGCTCTTGTCTCTCCCACTTCCCTCTCCTTCACTCCGGTTGTTTCCCCTGAGATGTAACGGACAACGATGTGGTCGAAGCATACGTCTCGACAGATGAAACAGACAACGATACAGGCGAATTACACTTCCCGACAGATGTAACGGACAGTAGTATAGGTTTAGTACACATCTTGGTAGATGTAACGGACAACAATACAGACGATGTGTACTTCCCAGCAGATGCAACGGACAACAATACAGGCGTAGTACACTTCTCAGCAGATGTATTACACGGCGTACCCTTCTCCTCGGCAGATGAAGCTGATAACAATATAGGCATAGTTAACTTCCCGCCAGATGTAACGGACTGCACCATGGGCATAGTACATTTCCCGCCATATGTAACGGACGGCAATATAGGCGAAGTACCCTTCCCGCCAGATGCAACGGACTACAATAGAGGCATAGTACATTGCCCGCCAGATGTAACTGACAACAATATTGGCGAAGTACACTTCACGGAAGATGTAGCGAACAGCAATACAGGCGAAGTACACTTCCCGGCAGATGAAACGGACATCGGCATCGACATTTTAAAACCATACATTAATGCAGTATGCAGAAATTAACTGCCAAATTCGGGAACTATTTTTTTTCAATATTCGTCTTTGAATTAAGTAACGAGCCTTCTTTAAAGTCAGCTGAATTAAAATACGACTTGTAAACTCACTCACTGTATGCATATACCTTTACTCTTTGTCTTCTGTCTGACAGCCATATTACTGTCCATTTGATTATACCACCTCCTATACCGTGGGCCTTTCGTGTAGGTAACAACCTTTGTTGTGGTTCTATATCGAACACTTTCTCGAAATCTAAGAAGATAATATCAAGTGGTGACCTCCAGGCATGGGTCGGTTAACTTGAAAAGTTAATTAATTAAACTATAATTAACTCAGAAATTCTCCAATTAAAAAAAATAAACCTCACACATGTCTCAGGTCAATTAAATTAACCTCCCAAATTCTTCAATTAAATTAAATTAACAATACATTTTTATTCAATTACCAATTAAATCATACGTTGGTAGAAATGGTTACATATGTCATTTAAGACAGTTCTACAATCACAAGATTTGTACCAGGAATGTGTGACTTTGTTTGAAAAAGATTTGCTTATACAATGTACATGCCACGACATTTATTCATGGGACATCTGATCACATTTTAAAAGTTATATATATATATATATATATATATATATTTGTTAAAAGAAAAACAATTATGAAAAGTTGTAGCTGAAGATTCGCAGGTGTCGGGTTTCCTCCTATAGTCAACCACCAAATTAACAAAACCGGGCAACTACATATATATTTTCTATGGACCAAGTTATTATTTATGATGTGTGTTATACTAAAACATTTGGTTTCCCTTTAGACAGTAGCATGTTTATGCATCCATAGAACTGGCATGCTTTTGTTTTAAGTTGGCACTGTAAAAATATCCCAAACTGAAGCTATATTACCTTTCTCTACATCTCACCATTAACGGTTATAATTATGTACACACGAACAAAATGTAGATGAATTTGTCTAATGACCCCATAGGTCCAGTTGGGAGCAAGTTGCCAGCCCCAAATGTTTACTTTAAACATAAATTAGCCTCAATGCATCACCCTACCAGAGGACATTCTGTTGTCTAGATCTTCCCTCCTATTCACACATGCCTGAACCTCATCTCTCTTTGGCTAGTAACTGCATGCCTTCTGGAAACGCCAGGAAAACATGGTTGTGAATTATCCAGTAATACCAAATGCTAAATGAACACTTAATTGACAGTTAACTTGGACTTTATCAATTAAATTAAATTAACCCCTTTGTGTAAAGTTAATTAATTAAATTAAATTAGCCTTTACGGAAAAGTTAATTAATTAAATTAAAGTAATTGAGCTATTTCAACTACAAATTAACAGTTGAAATAAACCCATGCCTGGTAACCTCTCATCTATTCACTTGATTTCGTCTAAAAAAACAATAGATCGGACAGACATGACTTAGCTTTTAGGAACCAATGTTGAAGTAGCTTTATTAATTAATGCTAAACAGTGACATCTATCATATGGTTTACTAATTTTCATGCTATTGATGGTAACTTCACTGATCTGATTTGCCATCCTCAAATTTTGCAACATTCGCTGGTAGTGAACATCTAGCGTTCGTGGTACACACTCAGCTGAAATACTCATTTCCGTCCTGTGTCATTAGAATTTGATATTACGGGTCCAGCATTGTTTTCCAGTGATACAGTTATATTTACTCGTCACATAAGCATCCCAATATTAGCCAATAATTTATTTCTGATTTCTGTGGTAGCTATGTTAAGTGCCTCGTTGTAGTTTTTTATTTTACGTTTCCAGTATGTTTACATAGCCTCCACCTAACGTGAATTCTCTGTGTAGTAACTGCAGTCCTGGATTTTGGTAGTTATTTCGCTACTAAGCTAAACTTGGAACCGAATGCATGTTTCGATTACTTGGTTCGATTGGGGATATCGTCAAGAGCACTGTTCCATAATCCTCGGCCAATCAGACATCACAAGTATGCGAGCTTCGCATGGGATCAATGCACCCATAAAACACAAGTGACATCGAGAAGGCACAACGTCGAACAGGAATACTTGTGAAGAATGAAAACAACCGGGGGAGCAGTGTCACTGAGATGTTGAAGGAACTGGGGTTGATTGGAAGTCCCTGGAGCGCTGGAGAGAGATCAGAGAGCAATTGTCAGCAAATGAAATCGTAAAATTTATAGGGCGCCTTTCCAACTGTCGTTGCTCATGGCGCTGTTCGCAATGTCTTAAAATACAGGCGAGTCTTAAAAGATGTTTCAAAAACAACATATGTTGTTAGTGTCGATGTCAACTGGCGGGGCAGCGAGTTCCATAGTGTCGTTTAAAACAGCTTGAGCTCATCCACTCCCAGATTCTGCTAAACAATATATACCGCGACACCGCGGCGATGTCCACCTGGGGAGCTTCATTGAAATATAAATTCGGGCATCATCTGCATAAAAGTGGGACATCAAGTAGCTCCTGCGTATGGTTTTGGCAAATGGTGCTGCATAGATGGAGGGCAGTCGAGAGCAGATATCGGAACCGTGGGAACCCCATATGCAAGAGGACGAACAGGTGATGTAGCGCCTTGAATGTGGACGGATTTAACCCCGTCACTCAGGTATGACGTAACCCACGTCAGTGCATGTTGGACCGCACCTACACCGCGTAAGAGACAACACCTTTGTGGTCGACGCTGTCAAGTGCAACCGACAAATCAAGAAACACCATGATGACAACGTTCTGAGTAATTACGAGCAGAATATCCTTCAACACACACAGACCAGGGCCGGCTCAACAATCTGATTGGCCTTGTAAGCGAACTAGTGGGGCTCGCTGAGATTGTGATCTGACATGTGAGCCAACAGCCTCGCAGCACCAGCAACACGTACTATTGCATTGGATAAGTAAGGCAGATTCGACATGGGTGTGCAACTGTTCGGGACAGCTTAATCGAGGCTCTTTTTCTTGAGTACTGACCTGACGTGTTCTCCCTTTAGATGAGTCGACACTACCCGAGTTCTCAGAGACAGGTGCTTCACGTGCTAGTTTAAGTCAATCAGTCTGCATGCTCTCATTTAATAATAAAAATACGTCTTGCATCATTTAGAATTCAAATGTGTTTTTCAACTTCACTTTATATATTCTTTGGCATCCCCATTTGCCCCCCCGGCCTCCTTTTCAGACACCCTAGATACACCACTGTACATAGCGTACACGAACATTGCTTTATATGGTTGCTATGTTGTTTTGTTGAGTAGACCTGATGTCGAGTGACTCCGTCAGGGAAAAACGCGACATGTGTCTCGTCCGGAGCGTAGGCGATATCATCCACTCATTCGAGGTTGCGTCGAGGGAACTGGAGAATGAAGGTTCCTAGTTCTTCCTACACAAAGGCTTCCATGAATGCACAGTGATGCGAGTCGGCACTTTTATCAGAGCATATGGGACATGGGACTTACTTCTGACTTGTCAGCCAAAGACTTGAGAGTTTAGAATTCAATCCGAGACTTGAGTTTTGAGCAAGGACTTAAAGTAGTGCGCGCGTACGTGCGTGTGTGCGTCACAGTAGTATGAGCGCCACTGCGTTTAACTATGAGTGACACTGACACGTAGTCTCAGCGTTGAGGCGTATGCATGATTGCAGCACTTTGTATTGGTGTGGACAAACACTTTGATTTGACTTGGACTTGCTTCCTGATGACTTGGGACTTGACTCCTTGAGATAAAAAAATATTACTTGAATGCTGATGCTTTGTACTTGTGCTAAAACAAAAGACACTTTCCACGAACTGTGTACGACAAACTATTTATTTTTTAGCCTTGGCAGCTGCTGCTAATTCCAGCGTTCACCCTCCCTGATGCGACAAGATGACGACATGTACGAAGCCAATGACAATTATTAAATGTAGCGCAACAACTCTATGTATGTATTTAATAAGCAATGTATTCCTTGTAGAGTGTAAATATGTCAAATTAAGATTTGTACAATGTAGGACAATAATTATATTTGCAACTGTTATAAAGCAACATCACCAATATTACACAGCGTTAACAATATTTCAGTCCTCCAATATGTTTCAAAGATTAACATTTGGGACCGTGATGAACAAAATAAACACCATGCGACAGTCCTGCGTCATTTGTATCACAGAGTGTCGAACAGAACGTACCTGATTTGTATGACATTTGTATGACATTTGTATGACATTTGTATGACAGAGTGTCGAACAGAACGTACCTGTTTTACTAGAGGCTACCCGGAATAACCCGTAGTGCCTCCGGTGCATAATATAACTCTAACATCAAATCATGGTTAATTTTTGACAGAAGCACAACACGTTAAATTTCGCGAATATTTTGCCGTTCGATGAAACAATAGCGTATCTACGCCAACGCATGGTCAATCGCGTTCGAAGTTATTCAAACGTCTGATCAGCCGAATTTTGCGTTTCGGGGCTAGCGTTGTGTGTTCTGTTCAATATCAGTAAGCGTTATTGTTGGTACGTTGCATTCTTTGCTGAAACTAATTCCTCCTGACTCTCTAATTTGAAGTACAAGTTGCACTTCCGTCGAAAATCGATCCCGCGATTTATATACGTGCGCCATCTAGCGATCAAAAACATGACATTCCGGGTAAAGACTATTTAGAAGTACGCTGACGCTGTTAATTTGATGTTGCTCATAAATTACAAAGCACTGCATAACTGATGCCCTGACAATGTGAATATATCTGATAGAAGTCCCTGCTGTGTTGTCAGCAGAAGCCGGACATCCAGTCGAGTATTAGTCATGGTCCTTTAGACGACGAATGAGCATTTCAAGCTCCTTAATGGAAGTAGAGGAAGTGCTTGTTACAGAAGCAAGCTTTTTAATGTTCTCGATGTCGTTACGCTTGTCGTGCTCGGCCGAGTCGACCTGGTTGAAAGAGTTGCTTTCGACATACAAACTGTCCCTAGAAGAAGAGAATTCGTCCCCACCAGAAAGAGATTCGCCCCTAGCAGAAGAAGAATCGTTCCCAGAAAAAAAAGCATCGTCCCTAGCAGAAGTTGGATCGTCCCTAACAGCAGAAGAATCGTGCCTACCAGAAAAAGGGTCATTCCTACCAGAAGAAAAATCGGGCCCAGAAGAAGAAGAATCGTCCCTAACAGAAGAATATTGGTCAAGAGCAGAATAAGAATCGACATTAGCAAATAAATCCTCCCTGTCATAAGAAGAGTTGTCCCTGGCAGAAGCAGATTCGTCACTAGTAGAAGAAGAATAGTTACTAGCAGTAATAGATTCGTCACTAGCAGAAGAAGAATTATACCTGACAGAAGGAGAATCATCATTAGCAGAATAATTGTCAGCTGAATCGCCCTGACTGGATGAGTTGCTCTTTTTGGAGGAATCGTCCATTTCAGAAGAAGAAGAATTTCCGGAAGAACCGTCAAATTCAGAAGAATCCATTCCGGAAATATTGTCCATTCCGAAAGAATAATCCAGAGAGTCTTCAATTCCGGAAGTATAGTCCATTTCGTAATAATCTTCCAGTTCGGAAGAATCATACATTTCAGAAGAATCGTCCGTATCTTCGACAGCGCCTGCAAAATACAGGATAACAACACCACCTTCAGAGGCCTCCAAATGTCTTCACTGTCAACTGAACATCAAATTTTAACTAATTCCCGGAATACCTAGATGTGCTTAACCATATTGTACACTTATCACTGCATATAATTGGTTCCTTTTCGTATCACTACATGAATGTTAACTGCCGTCGCCACTCGCAAATAACAGATTATATAACACTTAGTTATGAGCAATATATATATATATATATACATATATATATATATATATATATATATATATATATATATATATATATATATATATATATATATATATATATATATATACGTGTGTGTATGTGTGCGTTTGCGTGTGTGTGTACTTTAACAAGGATTCCTTGATGAAATTGCTAAATTATATTTCTCTCTACACAATATCACAATTCCCAATAAAACATGCAATATTGCTGGATGTTAACTCCTACCTGACGCACACAATATACTGTATATGCATATATATATATATATATATATATATATATATATATATATATATATATACATATATATATATATATATATATATATATATATATATATATATATATATATATATATATGCATATACAGTATATTGTATATGCATATGTATATATATATATATGCATATACAGTATATTGTATATGTATATATATATATATATATATATATATATATATATATATATGCATATACAGTATATTGTGTGCGTCAGGTAGGAGTTAACATCCAGCATATACAGTATATGCATATATATATATATATATATATATATATACATATACATATACATATATATATACATATACATATACATATATATATATATACATATATATATATATATATATATATATATATATATATATATATATATATATATATATATATATATATATATATATATATATATATATGCATATACAGTATATTGTGTGCGTCAGGTAGGAGTTAACATCCAGCAATATTGCATGTTTTATTGGGAATTGTGATTTTGTGTAGAGAGAAATATAATTTAGTAATTGCATCAAGGAATCCTTGCTAATGTACACCTATAAAACAAGATGCTTAACCTATATGAAATTATAAATTATATTATGGTATATATATATATACATGGTGTTTTGAAACAGGTAAACAACCATGGTATACCATGGTGTTTTAAAGCAAGTAAACCATGGTAAAATACAATGATACACCATGATAAACCGTTGTGTTTTGAAACAGATAAACCATGATAAAATACCATGATACACCATGGTAAACCGTTGTGTTTTGAAACAGATAAACCGTGATAAAATACCATGATACACCATGGTAAACCGTTGTGTTTTGAAACAGATAAATCATGATAAAATACCATGGTATACGACGGTGTTTTGTAACAGGTAAACCATCGTATACCATGGTACGCCATACATTACCATACACAACATATGACAAAGCATGGTGTAACATGGTTTACCATCATCTGCCATGATATACCATGGGGTACCATGGTATGTCATGGCATAACGTGGTATATTTTCATAAGGGAAACAGGCACAGATGCAATGCTCGAGGCCAGATATACTGACAAAGTAAAGGCCTAAACTGAGTTATGTGAAACATAACAAACGGGGGGGGGGGGCGCAAACAAGCAAGGGCGAATACCAACTGAAAAAATCTAACTTACGGGCGTCTAATTAAACATGCAATAATTATTCTTTGAAATTCCCGTGAAGATAGCTACAGAATTGATGGGTGTAGCATCGCTAGCAACAGCTACCTTTTATGAGAGAACTCATGACGTTCAGGATCGGCAACAGTGTATTTGTAGCGTCTTTGACCAGCCACTGGAAGACGAGCTGACTCTTCAGCACAGCCATGCGCACAGCGTCCGGCGAATCGGCTGACAACGGAAAACGAAACGTTTTAGACAACGCTCTTTAGTCATATATTCCCGAACTCAAATTCCCCGTGTTATTGTGTGATGAACAAATGAAAGGACATTTCACTAAACAAAATATTATAATCACCTTCCACTTGTTCAGACAGCGAGATGATGTTTGCTGCATAGAAGTCGATGCGATGTCTCAAACAGGCAAAGTCTTCATGCAAGAACTGGAACAACCGATTGTCCAAACGGGCAGTTGCTAGAAAGAAATAATGGCACACAATATTAATAATGTGCATGTGCGTGTGTGCGCGCGTGGTGCGCGTGCATGGTGTGCGTGCGTTGTGTGCGTGCGTTGTGTGCGTGCGTGATGTGCATGCGTGGTGTGCGTGCGTGGTGTGCGTGCGTGCGTGCGTGCGTGCGTGCGTGTGTGTGTGTGTGTGTGTGTGTGTGTGTGTGTGTGTGTGTGTGTGTGTGTGTGTGTGTGTGTGTGTGTGTGTGTGTGTGTGTGTGTAATATTATAGAAATTCTACTGAATGCCGTCTGACAAGGTAGTGTAGGAAAAACTACATCGAATAAAAAACATAATATACAGATACATCGATGGAGTTCTAAGAAAAGATGAAAAAGATCGCATAACAAGAATAACAGAACGTGAAAAGTACATCATTTATTTCTATTTATTTTACTCGCTAACAAAATATACAGATGATATTACCTTCGTCTTCGTATGCCGTCATTTTGTCGCACCTGAGAGGGAGAACGGTGGAATTAGCAGCAGCTGCCAAGGCTGAAAAGTAAATAATTTGGTTTGTCTTCACAACCATGTTCTAATATACCTTATACATTCTGCTCAAAAAGCAATGGCTGTAAGTCAACAATATACCATTTTATGGTAACACAGAATTTGCTTGAATCAATTTTCAAATATGAATCAGTGTTTATGAGCAGTGACTTGTCATATATGTTCCATTATGTCTTGGAATGCTAATAGATGCGTCATATCATGAAATATGTGAACGTAAATGTAAAACGAATGTAGCTTGGCATTAATGTACAGAGGTCTACATTAAAAATTATAAATGTGTTGATTTTAATCATGAAGCTGTTGGTTGTGGTGATTACCATTGTAAATTTCACAATTTTTTTCTCTGGGTTGTATAATGCCGTCTAACCAATCACTTGTGTATTTTTGAAGAAATTACAACGTGGGTAGATGACGGGTCACCAGTGGATGTTGTCTACTTAGATTGATGTAACGTCAAACCGATTCAATGTGAAGAATGGAGTTCGCCAAGGAGGTGGTATGTCTCCACGTCTATTTGAGTGTGCGTGGATGGGCTGTTGGATGAATTAAAGATCTTGGTATTGGCTGTTTTATTGGGCAACATTTCTGCGGAGTTGCAGGATATGCATAAGACATTATACATCTATGTCCTACTAATCCTGGTATGCCAAAAAATATTGAGGTGTGTGAAAAATATCCTAAAGTACATGATGTGTTGCTTAGTGGGTCAAAAAGCAACATACGAGATGAAAGTCCAGGCAGATGAGAGTCCAGGCACTGTGGATGATAAACTCAGCATTGTCTTTCCTGTAGCGGAAGACGAGGTGAGACAACTGGTCAACAAAAGTCCCTCAAAGTCGTGTTCACTCGATCCTGTGCCGGCCTGGTTTCTGAAGGAACATTTAGACTGTCTTCTACCAAGTATTACAATCATTGTTAACTTGTCCATGTCAACAATAATTGTGCCGACAAAAATGAAATCTGCGCTTGTGACGCCTTTGCTCAAGAATCCTTCATTGGACAAAGATGTCATGAAAAACTTTCGACCTGTCTGTAATCTGTCCTTTATCTCTAAGTTGACAGAGAGCGTAGTGCTGAACAAGCTCATTAACCACGTCTCGCGCAACAATCTGCAGGAAAAATTCCAGTCTGCCTATAAACCGAATCACAGTGCTGAAACTGCACTGATGCGAATCCAGAATGATATCCTGATGACCCTAGGCAACAAGAGGGTGTCTTGCTCTTCCTACATGATCTATCAGCGGCGTTTGACACTGTAGATCATACACTACTGTTGGCTTGCATGAGAAGCGCGGGTGTCATGTCTGTATGTCTCATTTAAGATCAAGGACACCAATGATGAGATGGCTGCACTGGCACGCGTCCAAGCATGTGTGGGAGAACTAAAAGCATGGATGACTTATCATCGTCTTCAGCTGAATGACGATAAGACTGAAGTGCTTGTGATCACTACACCGAGCTCGGCTAGCAAGCACAGTCTGACTGATGTCGTCATTGGTGACAGCATCCTCCAGCCTACTGCCGTCGCTCGCAACATTGGAGTGATGTTTGACAGTGAGCTCAGCATGAAATCTCAAGTGTCGAAACTGTGCCAGGTAGCATACTTTCACCTACATCGGATTCGCTCCATCAGAGATTGCTTGACACAACATGCCACTGAACTCTTGGTTCACTCCCTTGTCATATCGCGACTGGACTATGGAAATGGCCTCCTTTATTGTGTACCTAATCAGTTATTGGACAAGCTGCAGAGAGTCCAGAATGTGGCAGCTCGCATTGTGGTCAGAGCCAGTCGCTATGACCACATCACATAGGATTAGAGACTCTCCATTGGCTTCCTGTCCGGCACCGTATTGAATACAAGGTCATACTGATGACGTTCAAAGTCCTTCATCTGCTTGCGCCGAGCTACATCGCAGACCTGCTCCAGTTCTACCAACCCTGCAGAACGTTGCCATCCTCATCAGACTCTCTTCTGACTGTACGCAGTGCACATCTCCGCCATTATGGTGATCGTGCCTTCTGCATCGCTGCTCCTCGCCTGTAGAACAGTCTTCCCCATGAGATGCGAAAATGTGACTCTCTACACACCATCAAAACTCTTGAAAACTCTCTTGTTTAAACGCGCATATTATTCTTAACTGTCAAATTGATTCGACTTTTAGTGCTATGTTCTATGAACTTGGATTTGCTATGTTTTTATGTTTTTATTTATTTTTCTATTTATTTATTTTTAATCTTGACTCTTTTTAACTATGTTTGTGTCAGCGCATTTTAACAGGGTCAACTGGATCCATGGCGCTCTAAAATTGCTCTAATTATTATTATTATTATATTATTGTATAACAAGAATGATGCTGACCCGCATTTTGAAATAAATGGTACGGCTGTTTTTATATGTGAGAAAACTATACATCAGGGAAATGTACTTAGCACAATCAAAAAGTATGAAATGATGTTTGATGGTATCAAGACATTTAATTGTGGTGTAAATAGATTTATGTCTGAGTTTGTTTCATCAGTATTGTTGTGCATTATGCGGATCTCAACTATGGCCACTGTGGCATGGCAGTGTTAACAAGATGTGCAAACAGTAGCGTAATGTCTGGCGCAAGGTATGGAAGCTACCATGGTTCACACAGAGATTTAATACCATTAATTGCTGAATGTGTACCTTTAGATGTTGCTTTGGCATTTATGTTCAGGTACGTTTTACAGAACAGTAGCCTTGTCAGACAACATGGTTGTTAATTATAATATTATAATAAATACAATGACATTTGTCTATAGGTCCACTATGGGCCAAAATATAAGACACATCATGTCCAAATATAACGTGACACACAATGAACTATTCTATATGCCTATGAGTGCTATTACCCAAAAAGGTAAAGATATGTAGAATATCAATGAAAATGCTACATTCTAGGACTACGCAAATACGATGTGTGAATTGGAATGAAAGCGTGTAACAATGATGCTGTCTTAAATAAGGAAGAATGCAATGCTGTGATTTCATATCTAAGCACAATATAATTTGTTATCTAACTGCTGTTTCTTATATGAAATATTATAATTTGTCTAATATATACATTTTGTGGATATTGAATAAAGATGGTAATAATAATAGTTGGTCGTATAATAAGCAGTAAACCTGGAATACACGTTATATGAACCAGAGCCCGTGTAAATGGTTCTTCTTCTAGCACAGGTGTAAGTCATCAGCATTCAAGTCAATTTGTTTTCTGTTCCAATGAGTCAAGTCCCAAGTCATCACGACGCAAGTTTAAGTCATTTCAAAGTGTTTGTCCACACCAGTACAAAGTGTTTGTCCACACCAGTACAAAGTGTTTGTCCACACCAGTACAAAGTGTTTGTCCACACCAGTACAAAGTGTTTGTCCACACCAGTACAAAGTGTTTGTCCACACCAGTACAAAGTGTTTGTCCACACCAGTACAAAGTGTTTGTCCACACCAGTACAAAGTGTTTGTCCACACCAGTACAAAGTGTTTGTCCACACCAGTACAAAGTGTTTGTCCACACCAGTACAAAGTGTTTGTCCACACCAGTACAAAGTGTTTGTCCACACCAGTACAAAGTGTTTGTCCACACCAGTACAAAGTATTTGTCCACACCAGTACAAAGTGCTGCAATCGTGCAAACGCATTGTATACGGATGGGCCTCAACGCTGAGACTACGTGTCAGTGGCACTCATAGTCATTGTATACGGATGGGCCTCAACGCCGAGACTACGTGTCAGTGTCACTCACAGTCAATGTATTCGGATGGGCCTCAACGTTGAGACTACGTGTCAGTGTCACTCATAGTCATTGTATACGGATGGGCCTCAACGCTGAGACTACGTGTCAGTGTCACTCATAGTCATTGTATACGGATGGGCCTCAACGCCGAGACTACGTGGCAGTGTCACTCATAGTCATTGTATACGGATGGGCCTCAACGCTGAGACTACGTGTCAGTGTCACTCATAGTCATTGTATACGGATGGGCCTCAACGCCGAGACTACGTGGCAGTGTCACTCATAGTCATTGTATACGGATGGGCCTCAACGCTGAGACTACGTGTCAGTGTCACTCATAGTCATTGTATACGGATGGGCCTCAACGCCGAGACTACGTGGCAGTGTCACTCATAGTCATTGTATACGGATGGGCCTCAACGCTGAGACTACGTGTCAGTGTCACTCATAGTCATTGTATACGGATGGGCCTCAACGCCGAGACTACGTGGCAGTGTCACTCATAGTCATTGTATACGGATGGGCCTCAACGCTGAGACTACGTGTCAGTGTCACTCATAGTCATTGTATACGGATGGGCCTCAACGCCGAGACTCCGTGTCAGTGTCACTCATAGTCATTGTATACGGATGAGCCTCAACGCTGAGACTACGTGTCAGTGTCACTCATAGTCATTGTATACGGATGGGCCTCAACGCTGAGACTACGTGTCAGTGTCACTTATAGTCATTGTATACGGATGGGCCTCAACGCCGAGACTACGTGGCAGTGTCACTCACGGTCATTGTATACGGATGGGCCTCAACGCTGAGACTACGTGTCAGTGTCACTCATAGTCAATGTATTCGGATGGGCCTCAACGTTGAGACTACGTGTCAGTGTCACTCATAGTCATTGTATACGGATGGGCCTCAACGCCGAGACTACGTGGCAGTGTCACTCATAGTCATTGTATACGGATGGGCCTCAACGCTGAGACTACGTGTCAGTGTCACTCACAGTCAATGTATTCGGATGGGCCTCAACGTTGAGACTACGTGTCAGTGTCACTCATAGTCATTGTATACGGATGGGCCTCAACGCCGAGACTACGTGGCAGTGTCACTCATAGTCATTGTATACGGATGGGCCTCAACGTTGAGACTACGTGGCAGTGTCACTCATAGTCATTGTATACGGATGGGCCTCAACGCCGAGACTACGTGGCAGTGTCACTCATAGTCATTGTATACGGAGGGTCCTCAACGCCGAGATTACGTGTCAGTGTCACTCATAGTCATTGTATACGGATGGGCCTCAACGCCGAGACTACGTGGCAGTGTCACTCATAGTCATTGTATACGGATGGGCCTCAACGCTGAGACTACGTGTCAGTGTCACTCATAGTCATTGTATGCGGATGGGCCTCAACGCCGAGACTACGTGGCAGTGTCACTCATAGTCATTGTATACGGATGGGCCTCAACGCTGAGACTACGTGGCAGTGTCACTCATAGTCATTGTATACGGATGGGCCTCAACGCCGAGACTACGTGGCAGTGTCACTCATAGTCATTGTATACGGATGGGCCTCAACGCCGAGACTACGTGGCAGTGGCACTCATAGTCATTGTATACGGATGGGCCTCAACGCCGAGACTACGTGTCAGTGTCACTCATAGTCATTGTATACGGATGGGCCTCAACGCTGAGACTACGTGTCAGTGTCACTCATAGTCATTGTATACGGATGGGCCTCAACGCTGAGACTACGTGTCAGTGTCACTCATATTCATTGTATACACGTGGGGCATCATACTACTGTGACGCACACACTGTGCACTAATTTAATTACTTTAAGTCCTTGCTCAAGTCTCAAGTCTCGGATATGAATTGTAAACTCTCGAGTCTTTGGCTGACAAGTCCGAAGTAAGTCCCAAGTCCCATATGCTTTGGTAAAAGTGCCGACTCGAGTCGAACTTGCAGACTCGAGTCCACCAGCTGTGCTATACACACATCATCACTGCGTACTCATTGAGATTTTTGTGTAGATTCTTACCTTCGTTCTCCAGTTCGCTCGACGCTACCTCGAATGAGTGGATGATATCGCCTACGCTCCGGACGAGACACATGTCGCGTTTTTCCCTGACGGAGTCACTCGACATCAGGTCTACTCAACAAACAACATAGCAACCATATAAAGCAATGTTCGTGTACGCTATGTACAGTTGCGTATCTAGGGTGTTTCAAAGGGGGAGGCCAAGTGAGACAGCAAAGGGGGTTCCAAGGGGGGGGCTCCAAGGGGGAGGTCACACCTAGTCAGCCATGCTACCGTGTAGTTGCGCAACTGAAAAATACGGAAAAAATCGAACAAATTAAGCCAAAGGGGCCACTGCCCAATCCCCTTCCCCCTAAATACGCAACTGACTATATAGCAAAGGCTGAAAACACATTCTTAGCTTCTTTTTATAATAAGGTTTACTTTTAGATTACTTTTATGTTATCATGTTTATTATTATTATTATGTTAGCTATGTTTATTTATTAACACTAAACAATATCTCATTTCTTTTCATGTGGACAGAAAGTATAATGAATAGCAACCATGCATATGCATTCTGTTCTAACCTTCTTGTTTATACATATGTTAAGCATGAATAATTACACAAACATTACATAATTTGTCCCACAGTCAACCGACCTTCGTGCATAAATATGTTCACAACATTAATGGTTGAACTTTATTCAGTCACAAAACATATTTCCATTAAACGATACCATGACGAGTGAATGGATCACAGTTTGACCTAGGAGATCCATTGGAAACAAAAACAATGGGCCTCAACAAAGTATATCAAGGAACTCCCACCTGTAGACATACCTCGTTTCTTCTTGACGTCCTCTGCAGAAAATCTTTCGCATCTGTCCTCTGTGTCGAAGCCTGCGAACAATTCACAAGAAGACATTTATTACTTTTTTTATACACTGTATGTTTATATTTATCCTTAATATGCGTTTAATGGCAATATATTGTAACACAACTTTACACAGAATGTGTACAGTGAGGATTGCAAACAGGTACAACAGCAACATTAAAATTCACGCCTTCAGAATTATTTTAATGCAAGAATGCTATGTCCTGTATAATTTTTAAGACCCCATTTTAAACGCGACTGGACCCAATTTCGCCGCAATTGTCCGCGATTTTGATATAGTTGCCAAACGACGACCGCAACTGGTGCACCCGTCGTGAAAGGTCAAGTTGGGAGTGGCGTGGGTCAATACCTAGGTCGCAATGTCGTTCAAATAAGCCGGCCTTAACACGACGGGTGGAACATTTTATTTGAAGGCTAGCCGCTCCAAAACATACATACCACTGATGAATATTCGGATAAGGATCATTTTTCCGCGGACCATCAGATGCTTCACTTCCGTACCCAGGCCGAACACCCGTTGGACAATCTGATCAAGAATAAGTACTTTCTGTCCATCTACAGTGAAGTGGAAAAACACAGTTGAATATTAAACAATGCAAGATCTATTTTATTATTTAAAAAAAGATCATGTGACTGACTAAAACTATCATGTGCAGCACCTTTCTGTGAGAACTCGGGTAGCGTCTACTCATCTAAAGAGAGAACACGTCAGGTCAGTACTCAAGAAACCGAACCTCGGTAAAGCTGTCCTAAACAAATATAGACCCTCCTTATCCACGACAATAACACGTGTTGTTGCTTCGAGGCTGTCTGCTCACGTGTCAGAGCACACTCTCAGCGGGCCACACCAGTCCGCTTACAAGACCAGTCAGAGTGCCGAGCCGGCCCTTGATTTGTTGGCTGCATTTGACAGCGTCGCCCACAAAGTGATTATGCAAAGTATGGCCCAACAGGCACTGACATGGTTGACATCATACCTGAGTGACGGATTTCAATCTATCCACATCCAAGGCGCTACATCACCTGTCCGTCCTGTTGCATATGGGGTCCCCAAGGTTCAGATATCTGCTCTCGACTGCCCTCCATCTATGCAGCACCAATTGCCAATATCATACGCAGGAGCCACTTGATGTCCCACTTTTATGCAGATGATGCCCAAATTTATATTCCAGTGAAGCCATCGATGTCCAGGTGGACATCGCTGCAGAATCAGGGCGTGGAAGAGCTCAAACTTTGTTTAACGATACTAGCACGGCAGCTGACGTCCACACTAACAACACGTGTTGTTTTTAAAACACATATTTAAAAATTCACCTGTTTTTTAGAACATTGTGTACGGCGCCGTGAGCAACGACTGTTGAAAAGGCGCAAAAACATTTTACGGTTTATTTGCTGAGAAATGAAAAATCTCCTCCCAACTTCACGTTTTTCATGGCGAATAAACAGCAAGCAGGATTGGCTCTACAAGTTAGTGGTTCTGAGCGGTTTACATAATAGATTACGATACTTGTGCTAAGGCAAACCAGATTCTGTGAATGTTCCGTTGTGCATTAAGGTACCTGCAAAGCAGTGAGATGGCATCATTGGGGTTTGCCCCGGACTGTGCTTGGCATATGGAGTTCCAGCCTAGACTCCATACTTCCAGAAGGACATTGATGAAACTGAGGTGATGCAGCACAAAGCCACCAGACTAATGCCCAACGTCAGAGATCTGGCATATTCGAAAACACTCGGTTATTTAGAACTGCCTATCGTAACTTACGTCGCCTGAGAGGAAGCATTACGATTTACATGTAAATATTCCTGGCATGAAAAATTAGACTTAACAAGATTTAACAAGATTGCCATACAAGGCAAAGGCCCAGATGGCAAACAGACAAGGAAGCCACTGGCTTATCGAAAGTCCAACATTTTTCACTTATGTGCAACCCGCCTTTCTGAGATATGTGTCAACCTTGTTTTAAAACATATTCACAATCTGTAGATCATTTGTTCCATTCATTTGTTGTTCGCTGTGAGAACGAGTACTTCCTCATATCCATTCTACACTGATCATTTACTAATGTTCCCTCATGGCCTCAAGTTCTACTATCTTTCTTGAATGAGAAAAAATATTTCTATCACTATATTCATACCCATTAAATAAAAACTTCACTTTGATCTCCTCTCAACCACCTTGTCTCTAGGGTTGTTAAACCACATTCTTTCAGTCGTTCTTCAAGACTAAGGTCTCTCAGCTCTGGAATCATGTTAGTTGCTCTCCCCTGTATTCCTTCAAGCTACAATACCACATTGCTCTGAAATGTTCATATCAGTCTTTGATCGAGGTTACACACACTATCTTCATAGCTTCTCATCGATATTGCCTATCTGGATTTTTAATTAGCCAAGAAGACGGAACTCTCCAACAAACAATGGTCACCAGATAATTGGCGAACTTTGCAAGAGTCATAATCGACATTTACCACCAAGCTCAGAAATGTATGCTGTATTCGTGGATGCGTCTTGCATAATCGTTTTCGCCTCTTCAGCGACACCGACGAATAGTTTTCGGAATCTTTCCAACTGCTTTTTTGACACACCTGGAACAACAGTTGTGAAACGGGATTACTAATACGTGTAGCCGGCAATTTTATACCATATCAAACGACGGGCAGTTAATCAATATGTAATTAAATTAGGAAGGTGGCTGTAATAGATAAAACATCGCTATCAGTTAACTCGAATTTTTAATGTGTCGATTTTCGTACGAACCATGGGCGATGAGGTGAAAGTTCTGAATACCATTTATTTGATGCAGGTATATGGTGCAAATACAGAATAATAAGCATATGGTGTCGTTGGATAGTAGATGACAAAATTGAACAAGAGAGGAAGGCCAGGATGTGAAGGCATCACACCCTGATGACACGAGAGAACATAAATATGGGCAAAAACGACGTACGTTGTATTCCGCCGATACGTATGCGACTATCTCCCTTTCCTTCTCCACCGTTCTACAAACGCAAAAAACACACTAATCACTAGGCCTATAATAATGGGTAAAGGTGCATTAACCTGGCCGAAATTATTAACGCTATTAAATGACATGTTTACCTAATTTTTTCGATGTTAGTGTGTTCTTTGCATTACTCCCCATCAGATCAGCTACAAAACGGACGTATATTTGTAAAACATATTGTGTTTGAGCGCACTTTTAGTGCCCAAAACAACGCTATACCGGCAATAGCCGGTGTTGTTAATATGGCGATCATCCGAAATGTGCTGTAACAATATCACGGTGGCATCAGAACCGGAAAGGCGATTTCACTGTCAAATATTTCGTACCGCAGTGTAAGAAAATAAAAAAATAGAAGAAAAAGTGCAATTTAATGTTACGAAAAACTCTAAAAATCGACAATTTAATGTTAAAAAGCCCAAAAAAAATCGAACCGGGCAGGTGATTTCACTGACAAATATCTTGTACGCAGTCTAATAAAAAAAAAGAGTTCAATTTAATTGTGAAAATCCAAAAAAAATCCACCGACAAATATCTCGACAAAAATATAAGATAATGTAAAAAAAGCAAAGACATCGCACACATATCAAAAAAATTATTAAAAGTTCACATATCATGCAACTATCTTTAAATCTTATTCATAAGTCATAAACAAGTGTCTTGCTTGTCCAAATCACACAATTCAGTAATAAATAGAGCAGAGAGGAAACTCCGGAGACAGTTCGGCCCGGCGCGACCTCTGTTAGTCACGTACCTGGAAGAGTTCCTGCGGATGCAGCAGCACAGGAACCGCCAACGACGTCTCTCGTCACGGCTAGTGTGTGTATTCGCGACCAATGCCCATGAACAAATGCTAACTAGCAGTGAACTTCGCCCAGCAGTCGCCCGAAGACACAAAACGGCTCTTTTCAGAGCCAACCATACTTTCACAAAATAATTGCTACATTGGGTGTGAACGATGTCTAGGTTTGAATAATTCCATTGTAGATATCAATTAATGAAAATATCTCAATAAATTTGGTCCTCGAAACTCACCATTCATTCCAAAACGACAACATCTTTTTGTAGTGAAATGTCCAATTTTCCTCATGATACGGTCCAAACATTAGTAATGTCAACAATAAACACTTCAATGTCCCCTGATGAATTATTTGTTATAGAATTGTGTGATTTGGGCAAGTAATACACTTGTTTATGAGTAAGATTTAAAGATATTTGCACCATCTGTGAACTTTTAATAATTTTTTCATATATGTGCGATGTCTTTGTTTTTTTTTACATTATCTTATATTTTTTGTCGAGATATTTGTCGGTAGATTTTTATTGTTACTATTTTGAGGTATATATATATATATATATATATATATTACAGGCAAGAAGTCCCCGGCTCTGTTAGTGTTGTCGCTGATATTTTATTGGTATTATATATATTATAGCCACACAACAATCGTGTGACATAATAATTATATACCTCAAAATAGTAACAATAACATATATACACACACACGCACACTGTATATATATATATATATATATATATATATATATATAGATTGATAGATAGAGTGTGTGTGTATATATATATGTGTATATATTATATATACTATATATATATATATATATATATTATTTATATGAGGTCTAACTGTTGCTTTATACAGAGATATGATTAGCTTTCTTCCTAGTATGTTATGTTTCTCCTAATCAACCAAAGAATTTGATTACCCTTTGAAGCTGCAATATCACACTGCTCTGAAACTTTCAGTAACAGTAGTACCCAGAACAGTATCTCCCATTTTATTGTTTACATCCAAGTTCCCATGTCCCGTATGTAGGCATTTGCATTTCCCAAAAATGAGTGTAGATCGTTTTGTAAATGTTGTTTATCACGACCAGTGTTAACCTTTCTAAACACTTTTGTGTAAAATTTCAGTACGTTACTTGTTATGTTGTCGTCCAAGTCATTGATATATATATTAAGAATAATAAAGGTCATAATACTGATCAATGTAAGTCCAAGTTTCATGTATTAGGCAAGAAGGTCGGAGAGAATCTGATAGGATCTGTGGATGTCTGAGGGGGTTAGAGGGTAAATGATGTTTGTTTTGTGTAATGTCTCAAATCAATTTGAGATCACTACTTACTTATCTTTTCAGCCACCTTCAGTTATAGTAGAAACAATTTACTCTTAGTAATTACTTTAATCTAGTCTGTGTTTACATTTTTAAAACAATCTTATTCCATTTAATCTAATATTTATTTCAATGCAAGAACAAATGCGAATATCGTTCATGTGGAATTATAATTGTTGGACATGATGGCTCTGTGGGGAAGAACATCAGACTGTCAGTAGATTCGACCGGGGTTTAATTTAATGTGTAATCCACCATTATTATACAATTTTTCTACGTGAGCCGGTTAGAGGATATGTACCTGTCAACAGTGGCATGTTATCGCTGTGGGTTGGTCTGAGGAAGTTTGTAATTTGACAGGTTGATCCTCGTAGTGCTGGAACGACTTGAATCCGGGTGTCACGGCAATATCCTTTGCTTTGTCACCGTGGGTGTAATACTGATAATGTCGCTTGTACATCAAATATCACCTGGTTCTGTGCTGGCAATGAGGGGAATGTTGTTTTCTAGGGCACAAGAAAGAGACTACAACGCTATTGTTATCTAATTCCAACACGCCGCCGACCTTGTCGGCCACCACAGCGGCGTCGCGACAATGTTGCGCTTTGTTTGCATGCAACTGGTGACACGCGAAGAGGACCAGTGGGGCTTGCGTCTCTACTTCGGCGATCGCGACGAGGTCCGCGTCTCAAAAATGCATAACTTCGACAATAGCGACAAATTAGTCGTGTTTTTGACTCGAGAGTTCAGCGACGACAGCGAACTACCTGGCGACGGCGCTGGACAGCAGCAAGCCGATGCCCAAGTACATCTTTGTCTTATTCGAAGATATCCAACTTACTTCCATTCCTCGACGTCTATAGCAACTGCTCCTATCAGAATCCGCCTCCATCCAGCTCAGTCGGGAAGAATAGAATGAGCGAGGTACCGCCCGCCCGCCCGCCCGCCCGCCCGCCCGCCCGCCCGCCCGCCCGCCCGCCCGCCCGCCCGCCCGCCCGCCCGCCCGCCCGCCCGCCCGCCCGCCCGCCCGCCCGCCCGCCCGCCCGCCCGCCCGCCCGCCCGCCCGCCCGCCCGCCCGCCCGCCCGCCCGCCCGCCCGCCCGCCCGGAGCTTTCCCTTTCTGTCCACATTGAAATCACACGTGTATTTACAGCAGAATACTGAATTCACACAACTGATGTGTATTATTGTTTTTTTTGTGTGTTAAATTGTTGAGAAAGATGTTGTAACCAGAATGATTACGTGTCCTCGAAAGAACAACATGCATGTGTCGTTACAATTAGGATACCAGAATAAATGCGACATAGAAACTGTGCTTCTATGTGAGGATCTCAACGTTGTTGACGGCGTTGACAAGTATCAATGCGTGGAGCTGCTAAAGATTATCGGATGCAAACACGAAAACAATGCCTGTCATGGTTCGTTGCCTGCCCCTCCAGCACAGACAAAAGACCACAAGGTTTACTTGCTGTTTACGAGCCAGCGTGCGGGCAGTTCTTGCATTTAGCATGTGTTACATAACAATCGATGCAAAGTTGTCGGTTTCAACACACGTGGTTTGTCTATAGCACACACTGCGTGCTTCATGTGGACTTCTCTGCAAAAGCTGATCTCAGCTAAATTGGTAGTTGCGTTGACAGCCAATCAGACGAAATAGGTGAAGAAAGAGATGATACGAAACAGCTACTATGAAAAAACGGTGGATCATAAACAGGGACTTCGTGACCTAACAGGATGCGCAATACCACCGAAGAAGTGTCACTGGTTTGAACACAATTACGGCCTCGATTCTCATTGCGATGAAAAGTTAGGTTTGTGTATAAACTTTATTTGGCTTTGTAAATAAATAATATATATTCAATGGAATACACATATTTCATATAGTATTAATGTTGATACATATGCCCTTTCTGCTCGGATTCTACAGACGATTGGACATTTCATATGGTGTTGTGATTAATGTGTTGGACAGGTTAATTACTAGTGACAACTATATTTTTCTTCTTCTGATACAACTCATGATTCTGTATTAGCCGCTTGCAAAATGTGGATAGACTGTTGCCGCACTGGAGAGTTCTAATGACGTAACCCTAGTTCGAATCTATATTAGGTAGAATGGCGGATTTGCGTAGTTTAGCAGGTTAATGTAGGCCATACGTTTAATGGATATATTATTTGTTCTTCAATGGGATGGAGACGATACACTTTCTAAGCATTTTGACTGACTGTTGGTTAACGTGTCTGTTGTGCGCATTTGTTCCACAAAGTAACGGCGATGTGATTGACTAGATTCATAGATAATAAAAATATAATACCAGTGAATACAACTCTTCGATGATACTGTTGGCAAAATAATAACCTTTTTCCACTAGTAGTGTGTTGCATTCCTAAGGTAGGGTTATTGATGACAGTTAACGGGCCGACGTTGTTGTAGGCGCCATCTTAGAGTGAGCACTGCGCATGCGCATGCGCATGCGCACAATTACCACCACTGAATCTGCATAATTCAATATCAATAACATAGACTAGTAATATTATTAATGCATGTTATACATTTTGTTGCATTACAACTTGAACTATGCCACATAAGTAACATTCTAATGAATAAATTGTTTAAATAGATGTTGTTATATATATATATATATATATATATATATATATATTATATATATATAGTACATATATATATAGTACATATAATATATATATATACATATATATAGTACATATATATATAGTACATATAATATATATATATATATATATATATATATATATATACATATATATACATATATATATATATATATATATATATATATATATATATATATATATATATATATACACGCACACACACACTGTATCTATATATTAGTGCCCTGCGCGGGCTTGCTTTTGGTCCAAGCCCGGCCCGGCCCGCAGCCAGCGGGCCGGGCCGGGCCGGGCTTCTACATAATTTCGCGGGCCGGGCCGGGCCTGGGCCTACATACTGCGGGCCCGGGCCGGGCCTGGGCTGAAAACAATTTAAACACATCGGGCTTGGGCCGGGCCTGGGCCTAGTGTGAGCGGGCCGGGCCGGGCCGGGCCTGGACATAATAAAAATATTCATACAAAACACCGATTATTACTTTATTTTTTAAAAATAAAAACTGATTATAAATTGTAATTCCGTTTAATGAATGCTTAAAATTATTTCTTTAGTATTATATAGTTGCAAATTGAGACCATGGAATCTAATGACCCCATAAGTTCACTTGGCTGGAAGTAGCCAGCCCCAAATGTTTACTTTAGAAATATTTGCAGAGGCAATCAAGCCATGATTAACCATCAACTTATCACCCTTTGACCCTACCAGTGGACATTCTATTGTCTAGGTCTTCCCTCCAAACATTGCCCACCTGAAAGACCTGCCCACTGCCAAGTGCTCACTAGGCCACTAGCCCACTACCCAGTACCCAACCCAGTTGGTAATTGGTATTTTTCCCCAGTCCTAATTCATTCACACTTGTACTAATTCACACATGTCTGAACATGTCTGTCTCAGGCTAGTGACTGCAGGCCTGCTGGAAATGCCACTGGGTGTCAGTGCCAGTGGGTGACATTTAACTGAAATATCATATTAAATTATGTTAACTTAATTGAGCTAATTCAATTAACAATATAAATTGGGATTTTGGCTTGCATATGGGTTAAGTCAGGGTTAGATAAACAAATATCCTACCCTAACAATAAACCAATACATTAAAGCCAAATATAACAAATGTTACCATATTATATAGTAATGACACTAAGAAGATTTTCTTTATTTTTCTTCAGGATATTCGTAAGTTTGAAGAAGTTGGTGGTGCAGAATTTTTAGAACTCATCCAGCACACTATGGACCTTTTTTATTTAATAAAACAATAAGTCTGTTTTACAGTTTATTTGTTTTTCGTCTTTGTTATAAGATTATAGGTTTATCTTCTCTAAACTTAGCGGGCCGCGGGCTTGCCGGCCGCGGGCTTACCCATCTTTGGCTTGCGGGTATGGGCCGGGCCTGGGCCTGAAACTTGCGGGCCGGGCCGGGTCTGGGCCAAACATTCACGGTCTGGGTCGGGCCTGGGCCTAAATTCTAATTTGCGGGCCTGGGCCGGGCCGAGCTTGAAAAAGTATTGCGGGCCTGGGCCGGGCCTGGACTCTAACTGCTAATTGCGGGCCGGGCTTGGGATCAAATTCTAGGCCCGCGCAGGGCACTACTATATATATATATATATATATATATATATATATATATATATATATATATATATATATATATGTATATATATGTATATATATATATATATATATATATATATATATATATATATATATATATATATATTACAGGGAAGAAGTCCCCGGCTCTGTTGTGTTGTCGCTGATATTTTATTGGTATTACATATATATATATATATATATATATATATATATATATATATATATATATATATATATATATATATATATATATATATATCATAGCCACACAACAATCGTATGACAGCATAATTATGTACCTCAAAATAGTAACAATAAAAATCTACCGACAAATATCTCGACAAAAAATATAAGATAATGTAAAAAAAAGCAAAGACATCGCACATATATGAAAAAATTATTAAAAGTTCACAGATGGTGCAAATATCTTTAAATCTTACTCATAAACAAGTGTCTTGCTTGCCCAAATCACACAATTCAGTAATAAATCATTATTCAGGGGACATTGAAGTGGTTATTTTTGACATTACTAATGTTTGGACCGTATCATGAGGAAAATTGGACATTTCACTACAAAAAGATGTTGTCGTTTTGGAATGAATGGTGAATTTCGAGGACCAAATTTATCGAGATATTTTCATTATTGATATCTACAATGGAATTGTTCAAACCTAGACATCGTTCACACCCAATGTAGCAACTATTTTGTGAAAGTATGGTTGGCTCTGAAAAGAGCCGTTTTGTGTCTTCGGGCGACTGCTGGGCGAAGTTCACAGCTAGTTAGCATTTGTTCATGGGCATTGGTCGCGAATACACACACTAGCCGTGACGAGAGACGTCGTTGGCGGTTCCTGTGCTGCTGCATCCACAGGAACTCTTCCAGGTACGTGACTAACAGAGGTCGCGCCGGGCCGAACTGTCTCCGGAGTTTCCTCTCTGCTCTATTTATTACTGAATCGTGTGATTTGGGCAAGTATGGCACTTGTTTATGACTTATGAATAAGATTTAAAGATCGTTACATGATATGTGAACTTTTAATAATTTTTTGATATATGTGCGATGTCTTTGCTTTTTTTTTTACATTATGTTATATTTTTTGTCGAGATATTTGTCGGTGGATTTTTTTTGGATTTTCACAATTAAATTTAACTCTATTTTTTTTTTTTTTAGACTGCGTACAAGATATTTGTCAGTGAAATCACCTGTCCGGTTCGATTTTTTGGGGCTTTCTAACATTAAATTGTCGATTTTTAGAGTTTTTCGTAACATTAAATTGCACTTTTTCTTCTTTTTTTATTTTCTTACACTGCGGTACGAAATATTTGACAGTGAAATCGCCTTTCCGGTTCTGATGCCACCGTGATATTGTTACAGCACATTTCGTATGATCGCCATATTAACAACACCGGCTATTGCCGGTATAGCGTTGTTTTGGGCACTAAAAGTGCGCTCAAACACAATATTTTTTACAAATGTACGTCCGTTTTGTACCTGATCCGATGGGGAGTAATGCAAAGAACACATTAACATCGAAAAAATTAGGCAAAAATGTCATTTAATAGCGTTAATAATTTCGGCCAGGTTAATGCATCTTTACCCTATAATGAACTCAACAAACAATGATCTTGATACGCCAGTCGGGAACATTATCAAATATATACTTTTGCAACTGTTAAAACTCCTGTAATTAAACTGTTGTTTGAAGCTGTGCCGAATTTCGAGCCGAATCGGAAGCATATTTTTGAATGCAACAAACGGTTTTGTGACAATTTCGTAGGACGTCGTCAACCTGTTGATCGCGCAATTGTTGCACATAAACCAATCATGTAAAGTATCGCTTATACGAAATAATGCACTATGATAACAACAATAAACTGTAGATAAGTT
Organism: Lamellibrachia columna; assembly: GCA_963662155.1. Taxonomy (NCBI): domain Eukaryota; kingdom Metazoa; phylum Annelida; class Polychaeta; order Sabellida; family Siboglinidae; genus Lamellibrachia; species Lamellibrachia columna. The sequence continues at coordinate 6,027,988 of OY759269.1, forward strand.
GTTATGCGACCTACCGATCTCTTCGCCGGCCGAGCCTGAATAACCGAGGCGAGAATCACCAACAGAACAACGAAAGAAACGTTCATCTTGTTCCGATTTTGAAGACACGAGAGGCGTGGCAGGCACCGGCTGCGTCTATTCCGACCCGCCGCGCACGCGTACTGCAGGATGCTGCACAAGTCAATGGAGGGGTGACAGGTTTAAATGCATTGAATGTTCATGTCGAGTAGTAACTACGTCCGCCATTTACATTTTATAATGCGATTGTCCCGTTCTTGTACTCGAGTGGTTTGTGTTAAAAGATGTTTTTTCATTGTCAATGGTAGGTTTATTCTTAGAAAGTGGTATGTTTACCCCCGGCTTTTCATCTAGCAATAGAGTCGAGGGGTAAACCGGGGATCGGCTTTGCGAGAACGCGTCGGCAGGTTACGTTACGCAATGCGCAGCGTGGACATGAATGACACGAATGGACCCATTGTTGGTTTTGATCAATAAAGCGTAACGAAATCATAGAACACGTCAGTTTGAGAAAGACGCATACGAGCATGCACGAACGCGAGCACGTGCAAACTTGCATGCGTACGTGTGCGTACGTGTCCGTGCGTTCGTGTGCGACCTCTTCGCTTCCGCTGTGGCATAAGATACCAACAAATTAATTCCAGGTCTTCCTAAACAGCTTCAGTTCTTATTCCGTGTAGTTCTTCTCCAAGTTCCCAGTGGTCTGCCTCTTCTCCCTTTTCCAGGTGGTGTCCACGAAGAAATGTTAGCCACAAACGTTCCCCGTTAGACTACCTTGAGTTCTGCCACAGAAAATACATTTGGGAGTAGGGAGCGACGGTTACATTGAGTTCAAGGGGAGGTGAACAGTGGTGGACAGCAGTGGCGTCGCATGGTGGGACAGTAACGAGCCAAATCTTAGGTAAAACAAAAGATAATACGTTAGACGGCAGCACGGTGTGCCTTGTGTTTACTGCGACTGAGTGTGCCCGATGAGGAATGATTGAACCAAAGGAATTAGTAGAATTCCGAAAACAATGGAAGCAGGAATTAACAGCACCAGACTTACGGGATACTGTGTCAGATTCAAAGTCAAGAACGTCTGTGTTTCAAGGCGTCAGAGACAACATTAGTGTTGTTGACAAGAATCATTCCGTTGACAAACGGAACTCTGAGTCTGACTGTGTCTGTGACTCTCAATCTGATCATTATTCGGATGAATCTCCCTCCATATCCCAAATCGGAAAGCCCGATACCAGCAAAGGTGATAGGCGAAGTGTGTTAAAGAGGTCGTGGGACTGCGTGGCTGATATCCGAGAACAGACAAACGTACTGCAGCCTTTTCTTATCGCTGAAAATTTGCTAAAAGGCGAAAGCGGACGGGACAGTTTGGTTGGCGCTAGAGGGACTGTTAATCGCCTGTCAAGAAATTCAACAGTACCCTCTTCCGGCGCTGTAGGGGCATCGCAGGCTAGAGGGGTGAAATCGAAGGCGGATTTTACCAGCGATGAACGCTCCGCTAAAAGACGAAAGACAGACGCGCCTGAAAAGTCGACGTTTCTTGATTTGTTTATAAATGATTTGGTAAGCTTATTGAGCGATAATATGGGAGCTTCCCGCATTTTGGGGGACAAACGGGGCGACATACAATGCAGATCTAGTTCCCAGTGTTCAGCCAGGCGGACCAACCATGTAGTTATCAAATAGCTTTGAATATCTGCTCATTTAACAAGGGAACAATAACAAGTTGGAAGCCGTTGAGGCTTGTGGTCTCGATTTACGAGTAATTGTCTTAATGTGGCTGGTGCCTTGCCCTTGGATTGGTGGTGGTCTTGGTGGTCTTGCGGTTAGAGCACCTCCCTGTCAATCGAGGGGACTGAGTAATTATCCAACTCCTGTCATTTCGAAACTTCTTTTTCAATTTCTTTCACTGCTAGTGGTTTTCGGAAGAGACAGTACAAGCCGTTGATCCCTTCTATCTGGTGTCTGTGCCAGGGGAAGTGTCGTGAAAGATCACACATAGGTAAATGGAAAAAAACTGTCGTTGACTTAGTGCACCTCTGGTGATCTCCAACTCTAAGCTCAGTACTACCTCCCAGTTTAGCTTTGATCAGCTGCTTATGGAGTATCGCATCAAGCAAGCCATAACATAAATTAAAACTAGCTTGTAGGCTGTAGATATATCAGTATATTTTATGTCATTAGTTCACACAATGACAAGAATGAATGACAATGAGGAATAGCAGTGATAAAAAAAAATTATTAACTTCATAGAAAAAACAATTTCCATAGTCTAAGCTCAATTGGGAGTAATAAATAACTGAAATGAGAACAACATGGCTATCCCGGTCTGCCTTTTCAAACATTTTCTGGGTCTGCCTTTTTTATGTTGATCCCCACAGTTTGTCTTATCAAATAAACTTAACAACAACCACTGTTTTCTTTTTCTAACTTACTAAGCTAAGCAAATAAGATGTATGTCATATTTGCATATTAACTGAGCTTCATATACTTAGCAAAAGCCACCATTTTACTAAGCTAATCAAATAACCATTTGCTGATAACAATTATTGCTGATGTGGTTTTATTTGTAGAATGAGATCAACGAGATACCTTTCTTTGAGCTGGACGTGCCCAGAGAAGTGGCCATCAGGATATTTCACTTTCTTGACGTTATTGATCTGTGCAGGTGTTCTCAAGTGAGACATACATTTTATAACTACATTACTTTATATGATCATCAGAGTGTCAAGCAGACCAATTTGTCTACTAAGACCAATTCCATACTTTATATAGATAATATATAATTATATATATATATACATATATATATAATTGTTGAATCTTGTTCAGTCAAATATATTTAAATATTAATTATTGTAATCAGCTGCATTTACCTTGACACTCAATGTTCCAGATCCTGAAACCAAGGCACATCCCTAGTTGTGTGCCATTGTGCCCATATAATAAGTAAAATTATTTTTTTATATAATAAAAATATGCAAACTCCTTAGTGTTCCAATCTGGCCCAAGTAACGGTGTGTGGCCTTGCTGTAGGTGAGCAGAGCCTGGAAGAGTCTGGCGGATGACGAACTGTTGTGGTGTCACATTAGTCACAAGCTCGGCAATGACACGACCTTGACGGCAACAGAGAGGCATGGCTGGAAACAGTCGGTCAGGGAGCATGTCATTAAGGAGAAGTCATTGCAGCAAAACTGGAGGGTTGGTATTGCGGTTATGTATAGATAGATGACTGGTGCCAGCTCCTCTCTCAAGGTCGACTATCTCGGATTGCCACTCCTGTCTGTGGTGTGCTGAGATGGAGTAACTGTACTCAATAATCAGAAATATACTCGAATACATTGCTACGGTAATCATAATCATGATTACAATTTTCTTATGCAAATTTATGTTGCCCTTGTCCCAACTACATTGCAAGCAGGCTTTTCTCTTCATTTTGTATATACTATATATGTACATTGACTGTATTTGAATATTGTGTTGTGATTTTGTCTTGAATATCATTGGTAACTTGGATGTTTAATTTATTTTGTTATGTCAATTAGACTCTTAACTGTAATCTTGATTGTAATTATGATTACATGTACAAGCAACTGTAATCAATTACACTCAGTTTCGAAGTAATCATACTCATAATAGTTTACAGTAATTGTAATTGATTACATTTGTGGTGTAATCGGTAAGTCTCTGGTGCTATGTTATTATTGTTGTGTTGTAATTGTAGAACCGTGTCGGCGATGTCGAGGAGCTGCAGCACGTCATTGGTGGTGTGCTGTGTGCGGCGAGCTCTCACAAACACCTCATCGCTGCCGGGTCAGTCTTTACAAAAACATTTCTTTTAGATTCATTCATTCGATCATCTCCAATCGGTAGAACTGAAAAAACTCTCCAATCATGGACGATTCTGCCGTGACTCACGTGGCACAGTGGTCGAGAGATGTAGACCACACTTACTCCCTGTGTGGGATCGTTTATTTCCCCTGTCATTGACATCGGCTTTTAGTGTCTCTTCTGAAAGACAAAGGTAAAGTGGACTGAACAAAGTTGCCTAAGGTAACAGGTGTATACGAACTCTGGTCCTCTCAATTGACAGGCCAACCCTGAGTGGCTCACACCTGAAAGCAATGTGACAAAAATCCATAAGATCTGCACAAAATCCTTACAAATTTATCTCGTCAATATGACGCAGTACATCGACAAGATATATACTTTACATGTCAATGGTTGACTGTTGACTTTAGAGAAAACAACACAAATTTCAACTCATCTCATTTATTCACCAAACGGCAACACAACTGATGATGCTCCAACAATATACGCTTCCTTTTGCAACCTGATACAGCTGAATTAATCAGCAGACAGATTCTCCAGCTTATTCTCGTACGTTGCTCCCTTTGACAAACGATGCACCAGGCATAATGCTCCACAAGCTTCAATGGAGCGATTATTCCTTCAAACATTCACCTCCATTCTGCCTGGTAAACACCAGCAAACTGTTTTCACTTTTTCGCTGGTGATGGGCGAACATCCATCTCGTTCGAAATGAAAAACTGGTCTGATTTAAAATTCACTCCTCTGATTTGCCACATGAATTACCGTTGTACTCTCGCGCTTGCGAGAATTATCACTTGAGCAGTGCGCACTCTGACGTACATTGACACGTGCTTACAGCAATAATACGCTGATTGTTCGATAATTTTTCGCTATCATTTAACAATTCTTCATAAATTTAGCATATAGAATGGTAAAAAAAGTATTTCTTAAAGACAAAAATCCGTAAGGAAACACTCTTATGCCCATAAGCCCGTAAAATTATGAAAAATTCGTACAATGTATGGCAAATCCGTAAGGGTTGGCAGGTCTGCTCTAACCACAAAGCCCCAACTCAGACGCATGCAATTGTATCCTCTTGCGAGATAGTTAACAGAATTGTCTGAGCCCTTTCATGGACGCTTCTGCTGTGGTTCATGAGAGATGGAGTCCACAGCAGATTACACATTTATCCCCCCAAGTGGGATTTTTACTTCCCCTGACATAGATACCAAGCAGAAGGGACCAACAGCATCTCTTTTCGCACCACTTCCGAAAGACACAGGCAAAGTGAATGAAGTTGCCTAAGCTTCAAAACATTAGCAGGTGGATACATGTCATAGTTCTCTCAATTGACAGTTCACCACTGAAAGTGTAGCCACTAGTGCCCAGCACGGGTGTGTAATTTGAGCCCAGCCCGGTCCAGGCCCACAGACTAGAATTTAGGCCCGTCCCAGACCAATAATGTTTGTCCCAGGCCCGGCCCAGCCCGCATGTTCCAGGCCCGGCCCATACCTGCAGGCCAAAGACGGTTAAGTAAGGGCAGTTAATTTGGTATTAATTAATATTTCACTGACACCCAGTGGCATTTCCAGCAGGCCTGCAGTCACTAGCCTGAGACAGATCAGGTTCAGACATGTGTGAATTAGTACAAGTGTGAATTAATCAGTACTGGGGAAATTGTATACACTAAACAGTAAACACTAGTTGATGCAATTAAAAAATACCATCTACCAACTGGGGTGGGAACTGGGCAGTGGGCAGTTGCCAGTGGGCAGGTCATTCAGGCAGGCAAAATTTGAAGGGAAGACAATATAATGTCCACTAGTAGGGTCAAAGGGTGATACATTGGTGGTTTATTCATGGCTTGATTGCCTCTGCAAATATGTCTAAAGTAGACATTTGGGTCTGGCTACGTCCAGCCAAGTGAACATATGGGGTCATTAAATCTATGCAAAAGGCTACATTCATGCAAAAAATATGCATCTGTAACATCTGTATTCTGTATTACTATGTAGGAGTAATATGTACTGTGTAATGTGTGTGCTGTGTATGCGATACTATGCATTGCTATTATATGAAATGTCTCTATTAAAAGAATGCACTTTATTAAAATGATACCATTGGAAGTCCCATTGTTGAAAAGAGGTTAAACTACATTCCAATATATAAAGCACTAGTGTCATTCATAATTCCATGCAAGGTCTCAATTTGCAACTATGTAATACTAAAGAAATAATTTTAAACATATTCATTAACCGGAAATACAATTTATAATCAGTTTTTATTAATATTAAAATAAAAAATCTGGGTTTTGTATTAATATTTTTATTAGGTTCAGGCCCAGACCGGCCTGGCCCGCTCACACTAGACCCGGCCCAAGCCCAATGTGTTTAATATTTTTTCAGCCCAGGCCCACAGTATGTAGGCCCAGCCGCCGTGACCCACTCCTCATATGATTTCTAGACACTACCATGTGTCAATGTTTTGAACTGTATTGAACCGGTGGAACACCCTCACAGAGTATGTAGTTTCAGCACCCTCATTAAATAAATCAAGACTAGACAAATTCTGGTCTGCTTACAGTTTTGAACAAAATGACAACGTCCCACCCATGCGCACAAAGTGTAGTCAAGACCAGCTAAAAGGCTACTAGCCTAGAAGAGCTGAAGAGGATGTATGAAAACAAGAAACAGTTCAGTAACCAGCTACACTGGGTTTCCAGATACAACAGTTGCCAATTGAGGATCTGGGATCGCCAGGAGATGGACACTTGGACATTACAGCCGTCCACTACTGCCCTGGTACTGGATGAGGGTTTGGACGTTGGCATGGTCAGTAACTATGTCACCGCCATTGGTCTGAATGACCATCACACTGTGTCTGGCTACAATCAAGGTGAGATGGGGAACACTAGATCAGTGAGTAAGGGATGATCCCAAGTTGTTGATGTACATAAAATTGGTTTCACAGGGAAGGGGGGTTATCACCTGTTTCATTTAATGATGTAAATTTATGTATTAACATTTTTCTGATCACTGTTCATAAGGGTGCTGAATTTGAGTGCGTGGAGTTTTGTATAGTTTTGGCTAATGGTGTATGACCGACACAGCATGAAGGGCAACAACATTTTCAAAGTTTCATATAGTGGGGAAAGTGTCAGAGGCTAAGCGACGTAGGTTTAGAGATTATACCTTAGTTTTGTATTTAAAGCTGCTTCCTCAAATGGTTCAGCCCATCGCGAATCTGGTTTACTTACATCCAGACGTGTAGTGTGTGACTAGTTTAAGTAATGTGCGCATTCTGTTCAATAAAAAAATTTATATTTTTGTTCAAATCATCAAAAGAATTGACTTTTGTCATTATCTCTGGTGAGGATCAAAATAGTGGATATCCAAAATAATAAACACTGTGTGGATCAATGCTGACCTTGGACGTGCCATTCTCTCAGTGATCACATGACAAAGTTACAAAATTTCACCAAGGAAAGAAATCGTGATTTTTAAGCATTTTGATTTTCACTTCAGTTAATGTTTGAACAAGCATTAACTAATTTAATAGTTTTTAACATGTTTTAAAAACCCATAGCACTACCCTCTGTGAATAACAAATAGCCAGCTCCTGAATAATAAAAAGAATGAATGAATGTGTAAAACAAAGCACATTTTATTTTCATATACCAACTGACAGTGTTGTATCTTGTCGTGTTGCAGGATTTGTAGACATTTGGAGCAATAGTGGACAGACATCGCCAGTCCACTCGTTCAGTTGCAGCAATCCTATTAGCGCCCTCTGTTGTTCAAAGACAGAACCACTCGTGGTAGTTGCATATAGCAACTGCATCAGGGTCGAAGTTCAGGGACGCGGCAAAGAAGACTGGACATGTGCGGACATCGCAGACTTTCAGGGGAAGGTAAGAAAATCAAGACTGGTATTTGGGTTGATACCATGCATGCAAGTTATGCACAGTGGTTCTTCTCCAGTGAACAATGTGTATAACTAGGTAATTTTATTTAGCTAGATGTATTATATAAGCAACTAAAATATATCTGCTAAGATTGACTTTGACGTGTTTCCTTAATTTAAGATGTAAAAGAACCTCTGAGGATGACAAAGTCATGACGTGCACCCTAGCTCTCATCAGTAATGAGCAAAAACTGGCATGTAACATAAAAACTGACAGCAAGAGTTTTTATGCATATGTCAGGAGTAAACAAAACGTACAAGACAAGGTTGGACCTCTAGAAGACAGTGCTGGAAATATAATATCACGGGTTTTTAATGGCGGAAGACCTAAATGGTTACTTCAGTTCAGTGTTTACAAAAGAAGATATTAGTTCATTACCAGTTGCTGATGCTAAATTTCAGGAGGCTAAATCTGACTATTTAGGACCGTTAGTTGTAACTCCAGAATTGGTAGCTAGGAAAATAAAGGCAATGAAGGATAACAAATCACCGGGAGTGGATGGGATTCCTCCAAAATTACTAATGGAAACAGTAGATCAAATCAGTATACCACTTGCAAGAGTATTCAACTTGTCATTAAAAGAGGGAGTTGTTCCGTTTGAATGGAAAGAAGCAAACATCATACCATTATTTAAAAAGGGTTCGAGAAATAAGTCAGAGAATTACAGACCAGTGAGTTTAACGTCAGTGATTTGTAAATTATTAGAAAGGTTAATTAAAGACCATATGGTGGACTTCCTCGTTAAGCATAAATTATTAAATTCATCTCAACATGGATTCCTTAAAGCGAGGTCATGCTTAACAGATATGTTATGTTTTTTGGAAGAAATCACTAAGTGGATAGACATGGGATCGCCAGTAGATATTATCTACTTAGATTTTCAGAAAGCTTTTGACAAAGTGCCACATCAAAGATTGCTACTTAAATTAAAAGCCCATGGTATCGGGGATAGCATAACTGACTGGATAGAACAATGGCTGACTGACAGAAGACAACGAGTTATAGTAGATGGCGAAGTTTCAAATTGGAAATCGGTTTTGAGTGGGGTACCTCAAGGATCAGTATTAGGACCTATATTATTCTTAATTTATATCAATGACTTGGACGACAGTATAACAAGTAACGTACTGAAATTTGCGGACGACACAAAACTGTTTAGAAAGGTTAATACTGATGGTGATAAACAACATTTACAAAACGATCTAGACAGATTAGTGAAATGGTCTGAGAAATGGCAGATGCTGTTCAATTTTGGGAAATGTAAATGCCTACATACAGGACATGGGAACTTGAATGTAAACTATAAAATGGGAGCTACTGTTCTTGGTACTACTGTAAAAGAAAAGGACTTAGGAGTTACAATAAGCGCTGATATGAAAGTTTCAGAGCAGTGTGGTATTGCAGCTTCAAAAGGTAATCAAATTCTTGGATTGATTAGAAGAAACATAACATATAAGGGAAAAAAGTTAATTATACCTCTTTATAAAGCAATAGTTAGACCTCATTTAGAATACTGTATACAAGCATGGAGACCATATCGTAAGAAGGATATAGATACGCTTGAACGCATACAAAGGAGAGCAACTAAAATGATTCCAGAACTTAGAGACCTTAGTTATGAAGAACGCCTGAAAGAATGTGGTTTAACAACTCTAGAGACAAGGAGGTTAAGAGGAGATCAGATTGAAGTTTTTAAGATATTGAATGGGTATGAAAATATTGATAGAAATATGTTTTTCTCACTCAAGAAGGATAGCAGAACTAGAGGACATGAGGTAAAATTAGTAAAGGATCAATGTAGATTGGACATCAGGAAGCACTCGTTCTCACAGAGGACAATAAATGAATGGAACAAACTGTCTACAGATTGTGTAATTGCTAGCAGCGTGAATATGTTTAAAAACAAGGTTGACACATATATCAGGAGGGCGGGTTATAAGTAGGTGAACATTGTTGGACTCTCGATAAGCCAATGGCTTCCTTGTCCACTTGCCATCTGGGCCTTTGGCTTGGATGGCAAATCTTGTTAAATCTTGTTAAAATCTTGTAACTGACTGCCATCAGTGCTAACTTAAGACCGGTTCACACGAGCGATTGGTCAGGCAACATGCACCATGTTGCATGACAACGTTACGTGTGCTAGACAATGAAAGGCATGACTATTGAGTCCCGAAAAATCTGATAAAACAATGTGAGGCACGACTTTCAACTCACGCCAAGAGTTCATGAAATGTCACAGTGAGATCAGTTGAAAAAGTTCACTCTTATTTACATTGAGAGTCAATTTCACTGGATACCCTGACTCCTGGTAGTCAATCATGTTTATCACAGTGGAATGTATAGTTTCATTCCAGGCTCTCATTTGTGCGATACCAATTTGTGGCTACGATTGTGTCTCTGGAATTGGGGCTAGTCGTAAATCCAATGATTGTCACCCGATAGCTTATTTGGCACAGTGGACATTCACAAGTCTAGTACTATGACCACACAAATCTAGTCGTATGACCACACAAGTCTAGTACTATGACCACACAAATCTAGTACTATGACCACAAAAATCGAGTCGTATGACCACACAAGTCTAATACTATGACCACACAAGTCTAGTACTATGACCACACAAATCTAGTACTATGACCACACAAATCTAGTCCTATGACCACACAAGTCTACTCCTATGACCACACAAGTCTAGTCCTATGACCACACAAGTCTAGTCCTATGACCATGCAAGTCTAGTCCTATGACCATTGACCACGCAAGTCTAGTCCTATGACCACGCAAGTCTAGTCCTATGACCACACAAGTCTAGTCCTATGACCACACAAGTCTAGTCCTATGACCACACAAGTCTAGTCCTATGACCACGCAAGTCTAGTCCTATGATCAATCAAGTCTAGTCCTATGACCATGCAAGTCTAGTCCTATGACCATGCAAGTCTAGTCCTATGACCAAGCAAGTCTAGTCCTATGACCACGTAAGTCTAGTCCTATGACCACGCAATTCTACTCCTATGACCACGCAAGTCTAGTCCTATGACCACGCAAGTCTAGTCCTATGACCACGCAAGTCTAGTCCTATGATCACGCAAGTCTGGTCCTATGACCACACAAGTCTAGTCCTATGACCACACAAGTCTAGTCCTATGACCACACAAGTCTAGTCATGGGGTGTAGTAGCACAGTGGTTAGAACTTTCAATTGAGAGGACCTGGATTCGAGTCCTTTTGTTACCATTTTGAAGCTTGGTCCATTTAAACTCACTGTAAATTAGGATTTGGGGTAGGTATCTTTATGAGACATTGTAGAGCCCCCTCTATTACTGAACATTGGGTCAACTATTGGGCAATTTTGCTCACTCCACTTTGCCTCAGTTCACTCAGCTGTATAAATAAGTACTTGGCTATAGACAGTGGTGGATATGTGAATGAAGAGTCTTTGCACCACAGTAATTACAATATGGCTGAATGCTTCCCAGAGAAGTTGAGTTGGCAACAGGTCTGCCAGAGGGTGAAGTGTAAAGTACCCGGAGCAGTCCCAGAGTTGTTTGATTTAAGTCATTTAATTTAAATCACTCCATTTATTTTTTATTTTCTGGCCATGAAACCTTCACAGATGGATTATAATTAGTTGAATCTCTTGTGATGTGGTTTCATTCTAATTTGGTATCAGTTGATGACGTTTTACACATTTCTGCATACTGAATGCAGTGAAGCCACTAAGAGTTGTCTTCAAGAGGCAGCATATTTTCATGTCAGAAGCCCTGAGATAAATTCCTCCTTAAACAAACACTTGTTACCAATTCAGTGTGTTGAATCAAGTGAGACCATCTGCACTATTATAGAGTGGTACCAATTTGCTGTCTGGCTAGAGTACACTGAGCCCTGGACAAGTGCTAATTCACCCTATCAACAAACAATGACCACAGAGGTCATTACCAGTCACAACATGCCATAGTTATAATAATATTAATGGCCTCAGGAACTACAAGGTTTTTTTACAGTTAAACAGGACAAAGTTGCTAAGGATTTAAAGTGATTGTATTTTAAGCATGTAAATGTTAGCACTGGTAATAAACATTTCTGATATAATATTCTTTTAAGTGAACCTATATTATAATTATATTATCATGTACCCTCTGTTAAGACTCAGGTTTATGTCATATTTAAAAAAAAGTCTGATTTAAATATAAAAAATCCGATTTGTTTTCTTGAAAAAAATCATGTCACCCTGAGCAGTCCTAAGGGTTGGATACTGCACTAGAACTTACCTTTTTCGTCAATTAATAAAATATCTGGTGAGTGCTGGAAGCTAACTAGAACTGAGTCTTCTGTAAATTAATGATTTCCACACAAATGCTGTTGGATAACTGTAGTGTACATAACTTGCCTCCCACTTATACCTGTGTGTGTTTGTGTGTATGCTCCTAAAGATCTCTCAGCTGAAGCTCCTATCTTGCCCAAGTTCTGCAGCAGGGTTTGGCGGCCATCTTGTTGCTGCCGTCCTCTCAGACAGTGTCTACATCTACCCAGCATGCAGTGGTCACAGTCATATGACAGCAATATACGACGTGATTGGTCACCCTGTCTCCTGCATTGATGGCGATGCCACAGACTTGGCTGTGGGCATTTCTGCTTATGATGATCTCAGTAATGTCTATAAGGTTGGTGTTTTTGGATATGTGTGAAATTTATTTATGAAAACTTGTAACTGTTTGTTAGCACTTGTAACTGTTTGCATGTTGGGGCTTTTCTAAATTGACATTCAGACATTGTTTTTACTGGCACTCCTGGCTCTACAAATACTTACTTTTCCCTTTAGGAATCATTTTGTAGCAATTGTGTTGTGTGTCTTTCTACCTCAGTACCAATATATTTAATAATAATAAGTTTATTGTGATTTGCAACCATAAAAGTTGAATATTATATGTAAGTATTAAAAAACATATGAAACATTAAATACAGTAAAATAACAGAGCATTAAATTGTATGTAAATCAATAAATAAATAAATAAAATTGGACACGGACCTGTATAGTGATATATAAAATTGCCCAATAGGACAGTTAAACATGTTTAACTATTAGATCAACTTTTTATGTTGCAGCTAAAAATGTTTGACCTAGCCACATCGAGAGAAAGCATGACCTTTAGAGGTCACCAGTGGCGAATTACAACAATCAATATGGCCGACAGTCCAAACTCCACCTTTGTGACCGGATGTGCCGACAAAATGTAAATGTTTACATTTGAGACAAACAAATTATTAAGTGGTAGGAATATGTTGGGTGATGCCGATACTGTGGAGTGAATACAGTGCACGCCACTTCATTCAAAGTCGGTTAATTTGAAAAGCTGGATAATTCGAAGTTGAAGGTCCCGCCCCAAGGCCTTCTTTATACAGAGCTTCGGATAAATCGAACTCCTGATAACTTGAAGGGTTTTTGATGGTCCCGGGCACTTCAAATTTCCAGCTTGTTCTGTACATCGCTTCTTCAATCTTGTAATGCCTGTCTACTTCTTCAATCTTGTAATGCCTGTCTACTTCTTCAATCTTGTAATGCCTGTCTACTTCTTCAATCTTGTAATGCCTGTCTACTTCTTCAATCTTGTAATGCCTGTCTACTTCTTCAATCTTGTAATGCCAGTCTACTTCTTCAATCTTGTAATGCCTGTCTACTTCTTCAATCTTGTAATGCCTGTCTACTTCTTCAATCTTGTAATGCCTGTCTACTTCTTCAATCTTGTAATGCCTGTCTACTTCTTCAATCTTGTATTGCCTGTCTACTTCTTCAATCTTGTAATGCCTGTCTACTTCTTCAATCTTGTAATGCCTGTCTATTTCTTCAATCTTGTAATGCCTGTCTACTTCTTCAATCTTGTAATGCCTGTCTACTTCTTCAATCTTGTAATGCCTGTCTACTTCTTCAATCTTGTAATGCCTGTCTACTTCTTCAATCTTGTAATGCCTGTCTACTTCTTCAATCTTGTAATGCCTGTCTACTTCTTCAATCTTGTAATGCCTGTCTACTTCTTCAATCTTGTAATGCCTGTCTACTTCTTCAATATTGTATTGCCTGTCTACTTCTTCAATCTTGTAATGCCTGTCTACTTCTTCAATCTTGTATTGCCTGTCTACTTCTTCAATCTTGTAATGCCTGTCTACTTCTTCAATCTTGTATTGCCTGTCTACTTCTTCAATCTTGTATTGCCTGTCTACTTCTTCAATCTTGTAATGCCTGTCTACTTCTTCAATCTTGTAATGCCTGTGTACTTCTTAGCTTGCCAGTGTTTTTGTTTTACTTGTGTTGTATTAGCGTGATACTATTCAGGATTACTGACAAAATTTACTAATTTTAACATTATCAACCCCTAGTCAACATGAGAATGTGAAACCAGTATTTGTGGGCAAAGGGGAATTTTAGAGTTTTAACAAATATACTGTGTTTCAGCAGCGTACACAAATTGTAGTTTAATGTATAAATTAAGAAATGTTTGTCACTATTTAACAGATATTTCAGGCATCTCTTATTCCAAGAAATGGTATCTTTATACAAGTAGTGTCCACTCTTCAGAGAGAGTTTTACAGAAAATGTCCACATAAATGAGGTGTCCACTGTGTCCATTGAAGAGAGTGACAACTGTACTGATTATGGGATTATGTCATCGAAGTCTGAATGAGATCTTGACATTGTCAATGTGGTTCTGCTCCAGGGTTCGTGTGTATGACAGACGACTGCCAGAGCCGGTCATCTGCTTCACTGGTCACTCCAGCCTGTTGACCAGTGTCCAAATGGATGACTGGAAGGTCGTGTCTGGGGCTCAGGATGGACTGCTCTGTGTCTGGGATCAACGGATGGTCACTAGACTTTGGGATGTCCATAACAGGTTGGTGCAACATTCTTGTCATGTTATTTATATCTGCAGCCGACTGATGGTGGTGGTGGTGGTGGTAGTGGTGGTGGTGGTGGTGGTGGTGGTGGTGGTGGTGGAGGTGGTGGTGGAGGTGGTGGTTTAGGTGGTGGTGGTGATGATGATTTAACTTTTGTCATGTTACTGCAGCATGATGTTTATGGTTTCTGCTTTCTTATCTCTTAACTTTATGGTTTCTCTTCCTTACATGGATTTCTCAGTCTGGCCAAGCAGTCATGGCCATTTGCACCATCTGTTTCTACTTGAACTGCCTCGTCAATTGAGAGTCCCAATTTGGATGTTACGAAGTCGGTAAACTTCTTGTTATTTTCCTGATCAGCAATTCCTTCTCCAGGCCATCTCTCCTTGCTGAAAAATGTCAGTTTGAGCTGTTTTGTTTTTGTAGAACTAGTTGTTCTCCTTCTTATTAAGTCTCATTGTTCTCCTTCTCATTAAGTCTCATTGTTCTCCTTCTCATTAAGTCTCATTGTTCTCCTTCTCATTAAGTCTCATTGTTCTCCTTCTCATTAAGTCTCATTGTTCTCCTTCTCATTAAGTCTCATTGTTCTCCTTCTCATTAAGTCTCATTGTTCTCCTTCTCATTAAGTCTCATTGTTCTCCTTCTCATTAAGTCTCATTGTTCTCCTTCTCATTAAGTCTCATTGTTCTCCTTCTCATTAAGTCTCATTGTTCTCCTTCTCATTAAGTCTCATTGTTCTCCTTCTCATTAAGTCTCATTGTTCTCCTTCTCATTAAGTCTCATTGTTCTCCTTCTCATTAAGTCTCATTGTTCTCCTTCTCATTAAGTCTCATTGTTCTCCTTCTCATTAAGTCTCATTGTTCTCCTTCTCATTAAGTCTCATTGTTCTCCTTCTCATTAAGTCTCATTGTTCTCCTTCTCATTAAGTCTCATTGTTCTCCTTCTCATTAAGTCTCATTGTTCTCCTTCTCATTAAGTCTCATTGTTCTCCTTCTCATTAAGTCTCATTGTTCTCCTTCTCATTAAGTCTCATTGTTCTCCTTCTCATTAAGTCTCATTGTTCTCCTTCTCATTAAGTCTCATTGTTCTCCTTCTCATTAAGTCTCATTGTTCTCCTTCTCATTAAGTCTCATTGTTCTCCTTCTCATTAAGTCTCATTGTTCTCCTTCTCATTAAGTCTCATTGTTCTCCTTCTCATTAAGTCTCATTGTTCTCCTTCTCATTAAGTCTCATTGTTCTCCTTCTCATTAAGTCTCATTGTTCTCCTTCTCATTAAGTCCCATTGTTCTCCTTCTCATTAAGTCTCATTCAAGATTTAACATGATTTAACAAGATTGCCACCCAAGACAAAAGGCCCAGATGGCAAGTGGACAAGCCATTGGCCTATTGAGAGTCCAACATTTGTTCACCTATGTGCAACCAGCCCTTCTGAGATATTTGTCAGTTTTGTTTTTAAACATATTCAAGCTGGTAGCATTTACACAATCTGTAGATCATTTGTTCTAATAATTTATTGTCCGCTGTAAGAATGAGTACTTACATTCTGTAATGTTTTTGTAATGACTAACATCTTTGCTAGAGATCTGTTACCGACATTCATTCTATGATTTTAATCTTTATTTGGTATTTAACAGTTTCTTTATTAATGGTGGTTTGTTCACCATATCATCTCGTGCTATAGCAGACTGAACTAACAGCCAAAAGTCAAATATTTATGCAGCATGTGGGTCATATTTTCAGACACCCTGTGAGGTATGAGAACTTTCAGGATAATTTACTTGTCTGGGGGAACGTGCCTCATGAGAAATGCCCTGAAACAGATGGCCTTGACAACATGGTCCACAGGCGGTAAGCTTTGGTCCTAGTGTAATTAAGACAAACACATTGTCCATAGGCAGCAAGCTTTGGTCGTATTGTATTTAAGGCAACCACGTGGTCCACATGAACTACTGAGATGTTATACTCAAATGTGACTAAAAGTGGGTTCAGATCGTCACATAGTTTTAAATATCTGATGGAAAGAATATGACAGTAAAACATAAATGATAGAATCAAGTTGAAAGCGTAGAAAGATTCTACTCAATAAAGTTACATGTTAACACATTTTATACATTGCCAGCTGCTAAGGGCAGGTAATACCATAACCAGTTAATTTTTTTGATAACATCGTTTGATATTATATTTGAACTTGTGCTCACAGACAGATAGTTTGTCTTATTTGGACACCGGTTGATGACTGAGTATGTAATCGCTGGTAGTTATGTCAGATGGGGTGAAGCCTGTGTTTGGTGTGTTCCAGGTTCCGGGGCTCGCTACACGTGTACGACTTCGGCGTGACGCAGGACATGGATCACATCCCTGACATCTGTCAATCAACATACGACGAACCAGACATGTACAACTACAACATACGTCTCACAGTACCCTACGACAACTTGTAGAAATAATTAATGTGCATGCGTGCGTATTAAATATGACTAAGTGGTGTATATATCATGTATGACATCTGTATATATTTTATTTAAAAGGTTATACCAACTGTAGCGAACATCTCATACATAAAATAAATTGGAATTATTCACTTGTGCAGTTGGATTAGTTGCTTTTTATATCATTATTTAAGGGTGTTTATGTCATACAAACGACACATATTGTGGCTTATCTATCGTAATTATTGTGAATCTTTAGTATAATTATTGTGAATCTTTAACACGGTTATTATTATTGTGAATCTTTAGCCCGGTTAGTAACATATGGTTTGATTACAAATGGAATGTAAGTGTTGAAGTGAAGTCATTGTCATGTGGTCATGTGTCCAGTCCGACTGATCATTATATTTTGGAAAATCGTGATCGCATAGTGAGTACATTAGGCGTATTCCCCAACAACTTAACTCAATATAACACAAATTATGTTTAAATACCATTTGTTTAGAAATTGTTATGGTCTACTGAACGATAGCCCATAACTTTCGCTTGCTGCACTTTGCGGCGACTAGTACAGATTCAAAGCATAGTCTCTACATAACCCGACTGACGTAAATGTCAGTAGGAATTCCCCGCTTAAAATCACAATTCACAAAGGTCATGCAGTCTGATTACAAATGGAACATGAATGTCAAAGTGATCTCTTTGTCTCATTGGTAATGCATTAAATCAGAAATGACAAATCATTATAGTTTAGTACATGTTGACCACACACAGAACACACCGTGAGTCCCCATCATTGAAGCTTTAACTCAGTATAACGCAAATAAATGCTATTTTGAAATAAGCTTACCATTTGATTACAAATGTTGGATGCTGGTATTTAAAGATATTTTATTTGCTCTACTTTGCGACAAGTACAGCTTAAAAAATGTCAGCCCGACTAGCATAATTTTATGTCGACATTCCACGCGTTAAAACCATAACTCGCGATGTTACGCTGTAACATTTGTTATGTCGATGGTCCATATGACGTGGTAAGCTGCGCTAGGCGTGAATCAGCATTAAACGGTTATTCTTCGAACGCTTGTTCAGCCTGTTGTTTTGTTAATCAGTGTTAACACATCTCGCCATTATATCGTTTCATACATGCACCCAGAGTAAGCGGTACCATGGGACCACGTTTGTTCACTCGTGGTTTTGTCAGTCTATTGTCTAGCTTCGTACTAGATGCATGATCTCATTTGCACTTGGTTTTAATAGTATAACCTCGCGATAACCACTCTATTGATCACGATGCTTTTTTAATAATAATAATATATTTTATTTGGTTTAGCGCCAGATCCAAAATTGTTCGTGGCGCTTCACATGTTAAAATACATAAAATAGTGTAGAATTGCAAAATCAACAAATAAATGCATTTAAAATACTGCTAGTAAGAAGAATTATTTTAAATAAATACAGCAATAAAATAGTGCAGAATTGCTAAATAAGGAAATAACTAAATAAATATATTAGCTGCTAGTAATAAGAATTATTATAATATTATGTTCAACAAGGTTTACTTAGTAAACCACTGCCGTGATGTTCGTGATTGTAATTGCAAATGGTTATGTTTTAATAACTCTTAAAGGTACATAGGACCAAAACCTTGACTTTTATTTCCCTTTAAGCTCATAATAAAATAAGCGTAGACTATGTGTGTTAAATATTCAATACAGTTAATATATAAAAAAATATGCAAAATGTTATAACACAGTTTAAATCAATAATAATAAAAAATAAATAGCCAAAATCGCTAAATAAAAAGTAAGGCGGCTTATAGTAGGAGAGAAGTGCAACGTATATTTGGTCATTTAACGTCTTAAAACAGCGAATGTAGATAAAAAACATCTGAACCATACGTCGTTTTCAGCAGCGTATCGTCAAAAGCAATCTGTCAAAGGTTATTTTCAAACATAGTTGAATATACGTTAAGGTATGCGCCAGTCAATGCCACGCGTCTCGATCATCTTTCACGCACCCAGCAAGGGCCCCACAAAAAGATTGTACCCCACATTGTTAATAATAAATTGTTTATAAACAGTCGAAAATAATTTAATAATATACCCGACGAATTCATATTTCATTAGAACTAAGTTATACATTTGCACACATGTATGCCACCTGTCTCATGTTAGGCTTTAATGATTCATGTGTGCCACCTGTCTCATGTTAGGCTTTAATGATTCATGTGTGCCACCTGTCTCATGTTAGGCTTTAATGATTCAGGTGTGCCACCTGTCTCATGTTAGGCTTTAATTATTCATGTGTACCACCTGTCTCATGTTAGGCTTTAATGATTCATGTGTGCCACCTGTCTCATGTTAGGCTTTAATGATTCATGTGTGCCATCTGTCTCATGTTAGGCTTTAATGATTCATGTGTGCCACCTGTCTCATGTTAGGCTTTAATGATTCATGTGTGCCACCTGTCTCATGTTAGGCTTTAATGATTCATGTGTGCCACCTGTCTCATGTTAGGCTTTAATGATTCATGTGTGCCACCTGTCTCATGTTAGGCTTTGATGATGCTTGTGTGCCACCTGTCTCATGTTAGTCTTTAATTATTCATGTGTACCACCTGTCTCGTGTTACTCTTTAATGATTCATGTGTGCCACCTGTCTCATGTTAGGCTTTGATGATGCTTGTGTGCCACCTGTCTCATGTTAGTCTTTAATTATTCATGTGTGCCACCTGTCTCGTGTTAGTCTTTAATTATTCATGTGTACCACCTGTCTCATGTTAGTCTTTAATTATTCATGTGTACCACCTGTCTCGTGTTACTCTTTAATGATTCATGTGTGCCACCTGTCTCATGTTAGTCTTTAATTATTCATGTGTACCATCTGTCTCATGTTAGTCTTTAATTATTCATGTGTGCCACCTGTCACATGATAGTCTTTAATTATTCATGTGTGCCACCTGTCTCATGTTAGTCTTTAATTATTCATGTGTACCACCTGTCTCATGTTAGTCTTTAATTATTCATGTATGCCACCTGTCTCATGTTAGTCTTTAATTATTCATGTGTGCCACCTGTCTCATGTTAGTCTTTAATTATTCATGTGTACCACCTGTCTCATGTTAGGCTTTAATGATTCATGTGTGCCATCTGTCTCATGTTAGGCTTTAATGATTCACGTGTACCATCTGTCTCATATTAGTATTTTATGATACACTGATACGTATCCACCGGTCCATGTAATTAAAAGTTTCGTGATCTCCGCCTCTTTGTGTAGGTTAAATAACGTGTACCGCATAATGTCATACATCAATGATTACAGCTCACAACTCTCTATTAAACTCCTACAAAATGCGACTAGAGCATTGCTGAGCTTCGTAGATTGCCCCTCACATTATAAAGTTTATTAGCATTGCAATTTACACTGTAAACACACGTAGCGCACAATGTGTGTGTTAATTTTGTGAATAATGACCTGACTGTTGTATCAAGATAATTTCTGCTATGTATGCAATCTTAAGGCAATCTCCGTGTTATTATACGTTTTGACCGGATTTTCTGTGTCTACGTCAGGCTAAAATGTTGACTGCGCAATAACTAAACCGAGGAAAATCCCAAACGTTAAAATCCAACTTCACGATTACTTATTAAAACCACACCACGGTTGTAACCACGCGGTTTTATTCGGCGTAACACGCGCGCTGTGCTAAACTTAGATAAATAATGAGCCATATAACCATAACCTCTTGCTGGTGCTATAAAAATGGCTGGACACAGTACGGAGATCAGTCAACCATTTTTTTCAAAGTGCATGCACATGGTTACAATAGTCCAGTTGCAAGTGATAAAGTGTTTCGCAGATACAGTAAACGGGTCAAACCAACTGAAAAGACACCATCGGCTCGTTGAGGGTAGGCGGAGGAAAAGAAGGGAAGAAGCTGCGATTAACAACCAGATGCGTTGTGTGAAGACCAAGACGATGGGGGACACCACGCAAGATAACATCAAGCTCCTCGGACGAGCACTGCGCAACGCTGGAGACGAGTTGAAATGTGTCGATCAAGTGGTCTACACGAGGCTGATGCCCGTCTACTACCGTGTACTGCTTCGAACCTTCGGCCGGCGCCGTGTCGATCTCGGCTTGCGAGTCGTCTTCACCCTGCTCCGTCTGCTGGTTCTGCACTGAACAGTCCCTTGTGTGCACTAGCGAACTAGTGTCCCTTCGATATGTCGACGTCGTGCTATTGTACAAGGAACGAATATGTCCTCCAACGTACATTCGGCTTCACTGCTTTGAGCTGTGTCAACGATGGATGTGTGTGTTTACTGGTATGTTGATAGTTCTTGTTCATGAGCTCATAGGATTGTTTACTATGAAAATAATGTTATGAAAATATTGATGGAACTGTGTTTTCACATGTAAGGACAGAGAAACTAGGGGATACTGAGTAGTGTTATTAAGGGAACAGAATAGCTTGACTATCAGACAGTATTCATTCTCTCAAAGGAAGATATTCGATTTGATATATATATATATATATATATATATATATCAATATACGCTCAAC
Source organism: Lamellibrachia columna (assembly GCA_963662155.1). Classification (NCBI taxonomy): domain Eukaryota; kingdom Metazoa; phylum Annelida; class Polychaeta; order Sabellida; family Siboglinidae; genus Lamellibrachia; species Lamellibrachia columna. The sequence continues at coordinate 6,049,671 of OY759269.1, forward strand.
ACAACTCGAATTGTGTTGAGCGTATATATATATATATATATATATATATATATATATATATATATATATACATATATATATATATATATATATACATATATATATATATATATATATATATATATATATATATATATATATACATATACATATATAGATATACATATACATATATATATATATATATATATATACGCTCAACAACAGTTGTGTTGAGCGTGTATATATATATATATATATATATATATATATATATATACGCTCAACACAACTCGTAACCTTTGAACGAAATGAGTTTCGACTCTGAATAAATAAGCCTGGTGCAGTGGCATGTTTAGGTGCGTTGAACCGTGACACAGAGGTATAATGACAACACGCCTGTATGCTCACGATAGATATCACGTTAGCATCTGTGAATGACTAAGCGCGTGATGAATAAGCTCGCTGCCCCACTTTGACAGCCACTTAAGGGCGGTCGCAGAAGTTCTTAAGTCCAAAAACCGTGTAGCATTACGCGTTGGTGGCTGGTGGTTTGGTCGTCACCACGTTTCGCGGGACAAACGAATGCTTCTTCATTAGCAACATAGACTTAGCTGAACTTATGCGACGACCCCTAAAGTCAAGCTGTGTAACTTGAAACGTTAACCTGATATACGATTTGTTTTACGAAATCACTAACAAACATTTTCTTACCAAATGTATCCAGTTACGTATGTAATTTAGGCGTAACATTTTAACTTCGGTTAGTGCAACTCACTTTACAATAACCATGCGTGATTGGGGGAGAATACTTCGTTTACTAAGTTCGGGTTTTTATGTTCAACTTCAGACCAGATAAACGTCGAACACAAAATGAAAGGCAGCTGTATGGACAGCAGCTGTCAGGACGACAGCTGTATGGACAGCAGCTGTCAGGACGACAGCTGTATGAACAGCACCTGCAAGGACTGCAGCTGCAAGGACGGCAGCTGTAAGGAGGACAGCTGTCAATACGACAGCAATAAGGACAGCGCCTGTAAGAACGGCAGCTGTAAGGACGGCAGCTGTAAGGACGGCAGCTGCAAGGACGACAGCTGTTGGGAAGGCAGTTGTAAGGATGGCACCTGTAAGGACAACAGCTGTAAAGACGGCAGCTGTAAAGATGGCAGATGTAAGGATGGCAGCTGTAAGGACAGCAACTGTAAGGAGGGCAAGGTCGGAAGCTGTAAAGACTACAGTGGTGAGGACAGCTGTAATAACGACAGCTGTAAGGAGGGCAGCTGTAATGAGGGCAGCTGCAAGGATAGCAGCTGTAAGAAAGGGCAGCTGCAAGGACGGCAGCTGTAAGGGGGCAGCTGTAAGGAAAGCAGCTGCAATGACCACAGCTGAAAGAGGGCAGCTGCAATGACGACAGCTGTAAGGAGGGTAGCTGTAAGGACAAAAGCGGCGGCGGCCATGTTCGCAATAGTGACGGCTGAGCAGCTGTTAGGACGGCAGCTGCAAGGACGACAACTATAAGGAGGGTAGTTGTAAGAACGACAGCTGTGAGGACAACAGCTGTACGGAGGGCAGCTGTAAGGACGACAGTTGTAAGGAGGGCAGCTGCAAGGACGACAGTTGTAAGGAGGGCAGCTGCAAGGACGACAGTTGTAAGGAGGGCAGCTACAAGGACGACAGTTGTAAGGAGGGCAGCTGCAAGGACGACAGTTGTAAGGAGGGCAGCTACAAGGACGACAGTTGTAAGGAGGGCAGCTACAAGGACGACAGTTGTAAGGAGGGCAGCTACAAGTACGACAGTTGTAAGGAGGGCAGCTACAAGGACGACAGTTGTAAGGAGGGCAGCTGCAAGGACGACAGTTGTAAGGAGGGCGGCTACAAGGACGACAGTTGTAAGGAGGGCAGCTGCAAGGACGACAGTTGTAAGGAGGGCAGCTGCAAAGACGACAGTTGTAAGGAGGGCAGCTACAAGGACGACAGTTGTAAGGAGGGCAGCTGCAAGGACGACAGTTGTAAGGAGGGCAGCTGCAAGGACGACAGTTGTAAGGAGGGCAGCTGCAAGGACGGCAGTTGTAAAGAGGGCAGCTGCAAGAACGACAGTTGTAAGGAGGGCAGCTACAAGGACGACAGTTGTAAGGAGGGCAGCTACAAGGACGACAGTTGTAAGGAGGGCAGCTGCAAGGACGACAGTTGTAAGGAGTGCAGCTGCAAGGACGACAGTTGTAAGGAGGGCTACTACAAGGACGACAGTTGTAAGGAGGGCAGCTACAAGGACGACAGTTGTAAGGAGGGCAGCTACAAGGAAGACAGTTGTAAGGAGGGCAGCTGCAAGGACGACTGTTGTAAGGAGGGCAGCATCAAGGACGACAGTTGTAAGGAGGGCAGCTGCAAGGACGACAGTTGTAAGGAGGGCAGCTACAAGGACGACAGTTGTAAGGAGGGCAGCTACAAGGACGACAGTTGTAAGGAGGGCAGCTGCAATGTTCATTAGCGTGTCGGACTTGGTTGCAACTGACAATTGCGTAATAAATCTTAGTTCTTAGTAGATTTATTAGTCATTATTTATAGTGTTTTGTCTTTCCATCTTAGTCAAACGTAAATACTCGATCGTGAGCTGGGTCTAAATCTGGATTCATGCGTATATAAAAAAAAATATTATTATTACTATTATTACTACTCCTGCTACTACTACTACTACTTCCGTGAGTGACAGCCGCCATACACAGTTAATTGTTTGTTATTGATTGCATTGTTAGAGACTGGATGAATAGCTATGCGTGATGTGGCCTAAATTTAATGATAGTGTCGTGACAGGCGTGTTTAGATCAGTATATTGCGTTATCAAATATTGTACCGTGCTCTAATGTTGTAATATGACGTGTTACTGAATAAATAAGTGTATTAATAATACTATCTACAATTTGTCTTTTCTATTACGTGCATATTTGTAATTGTATCATTATAGAGGCTCCTAAGTTAAGGTTATATAGATACTCAGTGGCACAACACAACGTGTCCGCTCATTCTAAACAGTTACTTGCAGAATCACCAAGCAATGAATCGTGAATAATTAAGACTACGCAGTAAGATGTATTTTTAGCAATGCAGAAAATCCCAGCAGTTAAACGTTTATGACGTCACGCGAAAAAACGGGTCGCTAACGTCATTATTAAACACGCTCAACTCGAAGAAGTTAGAGGAAGACGGGGAAAGAAACTGGCATGACGGTGACATGGGAGGAGTCATGAGGTGGATTCGTTGTTGGAAATGGTACACTTACCTAGCGGCAACTGCTGATGTATAATCTAAACATCTCGGTGTCTGTAATCAATGGCAATCCGATTGAAAACGTTCGAGCGTAGCAGCGTTGCGCATGGATGGTTATGTTAGATGGTTATGTACCGGTAAGTAGCGTATGTGGCGCCAATGTTCTAAGTCGTAGTTCTAGTGATTGAGTAAACAGAATGCTGCTTCTCCACATAGAAAATGCACCAACCAATGAAGTGCATTATTTGAATTAAATTACGGGGAAATGAATTATTATTCAAAAGGAAATTATTCAGAAGGTCCATAAAAGGTAATAATATTTTGCACAGGGAAGGTCTTCAAGTTTCCACAGCTACTCTGTAGCGTGATAAATAAGTGGGTTATTAAACTTGCTCCACCCCCACCCCCATTGTGAGATTATAGATACGACATTGACTGTGGTTATTGTGTTTTTGAGTGTCTAGTGGCGCCGCCTGGCGATTAATTAATTCACAAAAAATAAAAGTGGAGAATAAGAGCAATCTGAACTCCTTATTTCTGGGTTACCTTAAAACGAATTGGTCTGATCGTCGTTTATTTTTGTTTATTATTTTAATGTTCTTGATACCAGTCAAAATATGTTCAATGTATGCAGCCCACCAAAACATGTTTAATAAGCCCGAAATGTTTGTTTGTATTATGCCGAAAACGGTCGAAATCTGTGGCACCTCAACATCCGGTGTTTAACGTTACAGAGGAGACGGTGATTAAGCCTACGACCTCGTTAATGTATGTAAAACCAAATGATGCCTGCAAATTCAAAAATAACTATTAAGCCAGATAGAATATTGTATGGTGTGATAGATAAGGTACTACTAATACATTTAGCCGTATACACCAAACAGTAGTCCCTGCCTTCGACGGACCCAGCGCATCAGCTGCGTACCGGAAAATATGAAATTGGTGACCGGTGAATCGCAAAATGAAGTGGCACGGAATATGTGCCAAAATGAAGTGGCACGGAATATGTGCCAAAATTAAGTGGCACGGAATATGTGTCAAAATGAATTGGCACGGAATATGTGCCAAAATTAAGTGGCACGGAATATGTGCATTCCCAAAAGACGAAGTGAGACATTTATCAAATGTACCTATTGTCGTTTTTATTGTTTAATCAAGTTTCGTACGACGTGTGTCAAGACGATCTTAAAGCAGTCTTTCAACTACATCAAGGCTAATCCTTTAAAATTGCGCCTGATTGACCTGTTGTGCGAGGATCTGGGTTCGAAACCCATTTTGTGCCAGGTAAACGCTGTGGAGGATGATAACGTTCAAGAAGAGTTCCTGGAGTTACGCCTGGATGGATATGCGAAAATGCTGCGAGAATCCATCGTGAACCTTCTCTTGTCCTTGTAGCAGTGATTTGTGAGCAGTAAACCAGCTCTGCACCAGATAGCGCCGGAACTCAGCGTTTCCAACGACCAGTCACTATGGCAAATTACTTAACAATTTCACACGCACGCACGCAAGTACGCACGCTCACACATCCACACATATTTTTGTACATTCTACGTTTTGTGGGAATCTAAACCTAAATCACGCAATATTTCTTGTGTTATCGTCACGGATCCCAAATCAAACACATTTAACAAGATTTAGCCAGACTGCCATCCAAGACAACCAGCTCCAGATGGCTAGTGGACAAGGAATTACTTGGCTTATCGTTTTTAGCAAAATCATTAAATAATGTGTCCATTCATGTATTTTGTGTCTTCTGGGAGAATGAGTATTTTCTAATAACCAATCTACACTATTTCTTTACTAATGTCTTTTGTGCCTTCTAGTTGTAGAACTTTATTTAATTTTGAAGAAAACGCTATCAATATCTTCAAAAACATAGTAAACAAAATTATGATTTCTTAGGTACATATTCGTAGATAATCATCAATATTTAAGTAGTACGGAAGACGAAAAACACAACCAAATAGAACAATCATCCGTATACACATAATGTTTCAATGAAAACCCGTTAAGTGAGAGAACATATTGCACCAATTCTGCAATCACTGCATTGGCTGCCGATCAGGATGCGAGTCATATTCAAGATATGCACGTATATATTCAAAATCATGCATGGCCTAGCCCCAGACTATCTCAACTGTGTGGTAGTGTGCTACGCGCCCACACGCGCTTTACGATCAGCGTGTGACACCACACTCCTCAAAGTGACATGTGACACCACACTCCTCAAAGTGACACTGTCAAAGAAAACGATCGGACAGAGCAGTGTTGCAGTGACAGGCCGACGAATGTGGAATAACCTGCCGAAATATGTGCGATCTGCAGGAACATTAATGGCTTTTCGGAAGAAAAAAAAAGGGATAGCAACTGTCACTTCACATCTTTCTGTCTCTATATATGTCTCTGTCAGTGTCTATCTGTCTGTCTGTCTGTCTCTTTGTCAGTCCATCAGTCAGTCTGTCTGTCTGTCTGCCTGTCTGTATCTCTGTGTCTCTATCTCTCTCTTTCTGTGAATTTGTATATGTGCCTGTCAGTCTGTCTGTTTGTATGTGTGTGTATGTCTGTCTGTCTCTCTGTATACATGTATGTGTGTATGTATTTCTCTCTGTCTGTATGTATGTATGTATGTCTGTCTGTCTGTCTGTCTGTCTGTCTGTCTGTCTGTCTGTCTGTCTGCCTGTCTGTCAGTATGTATGTATGTATGTATGTATGTATATATGTAAGTATGTATGTATTTCTGC